>OW240913.1:71125758-71277454 GCA_933207985.1 Pelobates cultripes | reverse complement strand
GGGCCAAACTGACAGAAGGGGTGGAGCTTAATACAGCCCCCACCTGCTTCTGTTAATGCTGTACATGGAGGGGAAGCAAGGAGTCCCTGCTTTCCCAACTAACAGACTTCAGGGAGGCACTTCAGTTAATCTACTCCACCTCCAGACCGTACTATGAGAGAGATAGAGAGAGAGAGTGTGTGTGTGTGTGTGTGACTGTTTGCCTGTAACTGTGCGTGTGTGTCTGATTGTCAGCCTGTAACTGTGTGTGTGTGTGTGTCTGTCTGTCTGTTTGTATCTGTGTGTGTGACTATCTTAGAGACTATAACCTTACAAGGGCAGTGCAAAACACTCAATGTATTAGACAAATGAAAATTAAAATTACCCTTTCATCAATTGTAGATAAAAACCAAGGATACCTCTAAATTCTTAAAACAGAAAATGTGCAAATTTGAGATATCTACAAAGCAAATAAAAAGGCTAAATAGTGTAACAATGTAATTACACTTGTATGAAACGAAGGTTCAAGGTTAAACTCACAAGAGAGCAGAGGTAAACAGGTACTTAAAATATATGTGTTCTTTCTTCACCCTGGTCCTCTCAGACATCAGGGGTGTGTGTGACTGTCTGCCTCTAACTGTGTGTGTGACAGTCTGCCGGTAACTGTGTGTATGACTGCCTGTGACTGTGTGGATGACTGCCTGTGACTGTGTGTGACTGTCTGCCTGTGACTGTGTATGTGACTGTCTGCCTGTGACTATATATGTGATTGTCTGCATGTGACTGAGTGTGTGTGTGTGTGTGTGTGTGTGTGTCAGTCTGCCTGTAACTGTGTGTGGGGGGGGGTGCAGGGATTTTGTAGAAAGTGGCAGGGTGTCAGGATTACTGTTTGATCCAGCACGTAGAACTGTACAGCACGGATGACAAATAAGTAACGTATTACCGGTCCTTAGAATGGCCGGATTTAACGTACAAAGAATAGTCAAAAATACTAGCGAGGTCAGGGAACACAGAAAGGGACACAGCGATGAGGAAAGCCAGGAGTCAGGATACCAGAATATAGAGAAGTCAATAAACAAAGCCAAAGTCAAAAACCAGGTAGAAAACTATAAACAGGAACGCGCTCTCAGACAACCACAAGGGAAACCACGACGGGGCACTGAGCAGGCTGAGAACTGGGCCTAAATACCCCTCCTTTCTTTCTGATAGGCTGTAACCGGCCTTTGACCCCAAAGTCAGTTACCAGGTTTCATTTGCATAATTGCTGCTCAGCATTAACCCTTTTGTGGATTAGGTTGCTGCTCGGCACAACTTTTCCTGTGTGGACAGTAAATGTCATTAACCACATTTCTATAAGCGGATGAATATGTGACATTACCCCCACCTGAAGAACGCCCACTGGGCGGACAGGACCAGGCTTGAGAGGAAATTTAGCGTGAAAAGCGCGGATCTTACGGCCCGCATGCAGGTCAGGAGCCGAAACCCAAGAACGATCAGCAGGACCGTAACCTTTCCAAACAACCAAATACTGTAAAGTGCCCCGAGAAAACCTAGAATCCACGATAGAAGATACCTCATACTCTTCCTGACCACCCACCACCACCGGAGGGGGAGGAACACAAGGAACAGTATATCTATTGCAGACAAGAGGTTTGAGTAAGGACACATGAAAAGTGTTGGGAATCCCTAAAGATGCAGGAAGAGCCAGAGAGTAAGACACTGGATTGATCCTACGAAGCACTCTATAGGGACCAAGGAATCTGGGGGCAAACTTCATGCTAGGGACCTTAAGCTTGATGTTGCGAGATGACAACCAAACTTGGTACACCGGGTTGGCACTCCTACGCTTATCAGCAAAATGTTTGAAGCGTTCAGCAGCAGCCCCTAGAGCAGTTTGAACCTTAACCCAGGTATCCCGAATGGAGGCCAGACGCTCATCCAGAGCAGGAATGGCAGTATCAGAAAATACCGCAGGGAGAACCGTAGGATGCCTACCATTATTGACAAAAATGGACTGCGCCCAGAGGAGTCATGAACAGCATTGTTTCTAGCGAACTCGGCCCACGGGAGTAGTTCGGACCAATTGTCTTGTGTGCTATTAATAAAACAACGCAAATAAACTTCTAATGACTGGTTAGCCCTCTCAGCTGTACCATTGGTCTATGGATGGTAGGAGGAGGAGAAGGAGAGATCAATCCCCAATTGTTTACTGAACGCCCTCCGGAACCTGGACACAAACTGAGAGCCCCTATCAGACACAATATTGTGGGGGATGCCATGCAAACGGACAATTTCACGTATGAAAATTAGGACCAAATCTTGTGAAGATGGCAACTTCTTGAGAGGAATGAAGTGAGCCATCTTAGAAAATCGGTCTACAACCATGAGAATAGTAGTGAACCCAGCAGAGCTAGGAAGCTCAACAATAAAGTCCATGGATAGGTGGGACCATGGAATCTCAGGAACAGGAAGAGGCTGCAGCAGGCCACAAGGAAGTGCATGAGTCACCTTAGAAACTGCACACACAGAACATGCCTGCACATACTCCTTTACATCTTTCCTGAGTGAATCCCACCAAAATGATCTAGTGATCGCGGCAGTGGGCTTATTGATGCCCGGGTGTCCAGCAGTTATATTGTCATGGAACACTTTCATGATATTAACCCTTTCACATAGGGGAACGAACAGTTTATCACACGGTTTACCACTGGGCGCCTGAGGCTGGACCTCCAGTATGGTGCCAAGCAGTGGAGAAGACAGTGAGAGGACAGTAGTAGCAAGAATACAAGAAAAAGGTGCTCTGTGCAATTAGGCGCTTAACAATAATATATAAATAGAACAGCAGCTCAAACACGCATGCAGGTATCCCAATCCTACACAAACACAATGTGAAAGAAAAAAGTGAACTTAGTGGATCGTACTACCACCAAAAGATCACTCAGTGGAGCGCTAAATATCAAATTCTTACCCCTATTGGAATAACATATATATCACTTTAAGGGGCAGACAGCATAATAAAATCTACAACAAGAAAATACACATCATGGTGCAGTATGCTTGTAAGGTGTGAATGGAGTGGAAGAAGATGTATGTCCAACTCACATGGTGAAGAGCCTGGAGATTGGCTCAAATCACAACAGCTGAGGTATGTTTGGTAATACCAGACCTTCTCCAGATATACAGCTCACAACATATGTGGATAAAAAAGGACAAAAATCCTAGTGCAAATATGTTTAAAATAAACAAGTGGTCACATATAACAGTGCATGAATGTGCTCACCTGGAATAGAGCCAATTGTACTAGGCTCTATGTATAAGCGTGTGGTGCCTTTAAGGGAGGCACTACCCTTCTTTAGAAAATGCAGGAAGCAGTTGAAGATCCACTACCAGATGTATAAGGTAAAAGTAACAATTTATTAAAAAAAAAAAAAACAATTAAGCAAAGTAAAACTGTATATACAGGTACCAAAAAGTAAAAGTCTCTGGGGTGGTCTTCCTTGGAGTTCCGAGACGCGTTTTCGCCGTGGGGCTTTCTCAATCGGATGAATCTGCTTCCTGAATGGGCGGTGTTTAAATGTTGGTGTCGTCCGTCTGATTGGACGTGCTGATTGCCGGGTAGCCAATCATAATGCATGGAATGTGGAGGTGTGTCTCACAGCTGACGGTCGTGAGTACGGGAGCTCAAAACCCGGAAATACCATGAAGTGTAGCCAATCTCACGTGGTTAACTGACGTTGTCATTTGGAGCATGTTCAGTGGTTACTAAGCTGTCCGAAGAGCCATCTTGGTTATGGGCAATAGCTCCATAGTTAGATCCATTTTTTAAAAGTCCAATATTGCATAAAGAGTCCCATATTAATAGTAATATATAAAATAAAAAGCAAAAAGAACATGGTTATACATAGCAGAATAATAATATTAAGCATATATACATAAAGGGACTATTGACTCTCATTATATGCTTGCAATCAAAAGGGAAATGTGCTAAAAAAAAACAAAAAAAAAAAAACTTCACTTCATGGTACTTCATGGTATTTCCGGGTTTTGAGCTCCCGGACTCACGACCGTCAGCTGTGAGACACACCTCCACATTCCATGCATTACGATTGGCTACCCGGCAATCAGCACGTCCAATCAGACGGACGGCGCCAACATTTAAACACCGCCCATTCAGGAAGCAGATTCATCCGATTGAGAAAGCCCCACGGCGAAAACGCGTCTCGGAACTCCAAGGAAGACCACCCCAGAGACTTTTACTTTTTGGTACCTGTATATACAGTTTTACTTTGCTTAATTGTTTGTTTGTTTTTTAATAAATTGTTACTTTTACCTTATACATCTGGTAGTGGATCTTCAACTGCTTCCTGCATTTTCTAAAGAAGGGTAGTGCCTCCCTTAAAGGCACCACACGCTTATACATAGAGCCTAGTACAATTGGCTCTATTCCAGGTGAGCACATTCATGCACTGTTATATGTGACCACTTGTTTATTTTAAACATATTTGCACTAGGATTTTTGTCCTTTTTTATCCACATATGTTGTGAGCTGTATATCTGGAGAAGGTCTGGTATTACCAAACATACCTCAGCTGTTGTGATTTGAGCCAATCTCCAGGCTCTTTACCATGTGAGTTGGACATACATCTTCTTCCACTCCATTCACACCTTACAAGCATACTGCACCATGATGTGTATTTTCTTGTTGTAGATTTTATTATGCTGTCTGCCCCTTAAAGTGATATATATGTTATTCCAATAGGGGTAAGAATTTGATATTTAGCGCTCCACTGAGTGATCTTTTGGTAGCAAGAATACACTCTGCTGGAATAATAGGAGATGTCATCTGTTCTGGAGCTGACTCATTATCAAATTGCCTGGACAAGGCATCAGCCTTGGTATTTTTAGAACCAGGTCTATAAGTAATGAGAAAGTTAAAACGTGAAAGGAACAGTGACCATCTAGCCTGTCTGGAAGACAAATGTTTGGCATCCCCTATATATGCCAGATTTTTGTGGTCAGTTATGATCAACAGGGGGTCCTTGGAACCCTCCAAAAGATGTCGCCACTCCTTGAGGGCAAGAATAATGGCCAACAGTTCTCTATTGCCAATATCATAGTTGCGCTCAGCAGGAGACATCTTTCTGGAGAAGTAGCCACAAGGATGCAATGGTGTTCCCTGGCTTTCTCTCTGAGAGAGAACAGCCCCTACCCCTGTCTCGGATGCATCAACCTCCAATATAAAAGGTTTACTAGTGTCGGGATGTTTTAGTATGTCCGCAGAGGCAAATCTTTGTTTAAGAGTCTCAAAAGCATTCACAGCCTCTTTGGACCATACCGTGCTACTAACCCCTTTGCGAGTCATATTTGTGATTGGGGCTATTACAGAAGAAAATCCCTTGATGAATCTTCTGTAATAGTTGGCAAAACCAATAAACCTTTGAATGGCTTTTAAACCAGAGGGTAATGGCCAGTGTAGTACAGCCTCTAGTTTTTTAGGATCCATTTGAAATCCCGATGCAGAGATGTTGTAACCCAAAAAGTGGACTTCAGGCTGGTCAAATATGCACTTTTCTAATTTACAATAAAGTTTATTTTTCAACAACGTCTGCAGAACCTGTTTCACATGGGAGTGGTGAGTTTGAAGATCAGGGGAATACACCAAAATATCGTCCAAATAAACCAAGACAAATGAGTAAATGAATTCCCTGAGTACATCATTTATAAAGTCTTGGAATACGGCCAGAGCGTTGCATAACCCAAATGGCATTACCAGATATTCATAGTGTCCACTACGGGTATTAAATGCCGTCTTCCACTCATGATTCTCTTTAATTCTAACCAAATTGTAAGCGCTCCTAAGGTCAAGCTTAGTAAATACTTTAGCTCCCTGAAGTCTATCGAACAATTCGGAAATGAGTGGAATAGGGTATGCATTTTTTACAGTGATTTTATTAAGTGCCCTGTAGTCTATGCAAGGGCGTAACTCACCACCCTTTTTCTCAACAAAAAAGAATCCTGCACCAGCTGGTGAGGATGACTTTCTTATGTGCCCTTTGCTCAAGGATTCTTTGATGTATTCCTCCATTATTTTACTCTCCTGGGGAGATAAGGCATAAACTGCCCCCTTAGGTGGCATAGCGCCTGGAAACAGGTTAATGGCACAGTCATATGCTCTGTGGGGAGGCAATACATCGGATTGAGCCTTGTTAAACACCTCCTGAAGTTCTCGGTATTGTATGGGAACTCCAGGAGTTTGGGGAGTGGTAGTGGGAAGGTCAATAGTATCCAATCTCTTTAGTACTGGTTTTATACATCTCCCCATACACTCTTTACCCCATTCTAATATCTCCCCATTAGCCCAGTCAATATAGGGATTGTGCTTACTCAGCCACGGAAACCCTAATATGATAGGACATGATGGAGAAGTAATAACCTGAAACGTCATCTCCTCCCTATGGGAGGCCCCAATGGAGATCGTAATAGGGACAGTTTAGTGGGTTATAAGCGGTTGTGTGAGTGGTCTACCATCAATAGCCTCTACAGCTAGCGGCGTAGGTCTCTCCCTGACCGGTATCTCATTACCCCTAATAAACTGGACATCAATAAAATTTCCAGCAGCACCTGAGTCCATTAGGGCACTGCAAGAAAACTTCTTGTTATCAAGGGAAATAGATACCTCAAGGAGGAATCTACTTTTGTTTTTGTTAGAGGACAACTCCATCACACCTAAGATCTGTCCCTTAAGGTTCTTAGGTGCGGAAGTTTTCCGGACGCACTGGACAATTAGTTATCATATGTCCCTTTCTACCGCAATATAGGCATAACCCCTCCCTTCTCCTATACTGTTTTTCGGCCTCTGTCTAGTGACCCCCAACTGCATAGGTTCGGGTTTGGACTGTACAGGGAGGTTAGACAAAACAGGTTTAGAGAATTGAGGTGCTAGGGACATAGCCGTATGTCTGGTCTTGCTTCTGGTGACTTCTCTGAGTCTTAACCTATTATCAATATGCATGACAAACGTAATAAATTCGTTAAGACTCTTAGGTAATTCTTTAGCGGCTATCTCATCTAGTATAGTCTCTGAGAGACCCTTTTTGAATGCTGAGATTAACCCATTGTTAGTCCAGTCTACCTCGGAAGCTAAGGTACGGAATTCAATAGCATAATCCGAGATAGACCGGTTACCTTGTCTGATGTGCATTAGGGCAGTGGAGGCGTCATCCTCTCTACCCAATGGCTCAAACGTGAGCTTGAATTCGGCAAGGAATTCCTGGTAATTATGAGCTATGCTCCGATTACTCTCCCACAACGGATTAGCCCAGGCAAGGGCCTTGCACTTTAATTGATTCATTAGATAACCAATTCTTGCTCTGTCCGTGGGGAATGACCCTGGTGAGGCCTCAATATGGTACTCCACCTGATTAAGAAAACCCCTGCATTCCTGGATATTGCCATCAAACTGTAGGGATGGTGATAAGGAGTTGCTAGGAGGTTTCATTTACATAATTGCTGCTCAGCATTAACTCTTCTGTGGACTAGGTTGCTGCTCGGCACAACTTTTCCTGTGTGGACAGTAAATGTCATTAACCACTTTTCTATAAGTGGATGAATACCTGACACCAGGTTTCATTTGCACAATTACTGCTCAGCATTAACCCTTCTGTGGATTAGGTTGCTGCTCGGCACAACTTTTCCTGTGTGGACAGTAAATGTCATTAACCACATTTCTATAAGCGGATGAATATGTGACACAGGGGTCTTGTAAAAGGTCATACAGGGATAGACTAAAGGATTTTATGTTCCAGCTGAGGAAGCCCAATTGGTAAAATGTGTTCTGGATGTTTACATTGTTCTGTGGAACTATTTATACTCTTTTTTTTTTTTGTTTGTTTGTTTGTTTTGTGTAGTTTTTTGTGTCCACAGTGTTTTGTTTTTAACTTTTTACTTGGCAATAAATATTTAATAAAAACCCTGTTGATTTGATCGTGTGTGTGTGTGTGTATGTGTGGTGTCATTTAATATGTCTGTTGGGTTTATGCTATGATGCTACATTTCACTGAATGTGTTATGAATGTGAGATGAATGGTGTTATCCAGTGTGTCTTAAGGAAAAAGGGGGAGGACAGCCAGATAAGTCCTAGTCCACTTCCCACTAGAGGCAGCTGCATTTATTGGCTCTTTTATATGTGAGTTTCCCCTTTTACATTAAGACACATTTTGATCTGGGGTATTGTGTCCCTCTTTTAGTTTGTTTATAGCCCCCCAAAAAATATTTTTTATTAAACCAGATGTAATTATTGAAAAGAATTATTTGTATCCCTTCTGTAATATATTGAATTTGACCATTTGTAAAGTGCCTGCATGAAAACAAACCGTAGCTTTAATATCTGTAATAATTGTGTACAAGGAACTAAGGTCCGCTGTCACTAAGTATTACTCATTGTTCCATTTGATTTCATCCAAAACTTGAACAGTTAAAGTATTTTTAAATAGCTAAGGCCTTGCTTAACTATCTGCTGTAAACATTTATCTATCAGAGATGGATCCAGTTTCAGATACTATCGTTCTTCCTTGGTTGTTTTTTTTATTTTGTTCTTTATGAATTTTCAGTAATTTATAGAATACTGGTATTCTAGGAAATCTAAAGTTCAAATGCTCATATTCATATTTATTAAAGGGGACACTATAGGCACTAAGACCTCTTTAAGTCTCATCTCATTGAAGTGTTCTGGGGGCAGTGTCCCTATTCTCTTAATCCTGCAATGTAAAACATTGCAGTTTTTGATAAACTGCAATGTTTATATTATGAGGTTAAATC
This sequence comes from Pelobates cultripes, assembly GCA_933207985.1. Taxonomy (NCBI): domain Eukaryota; kingdom Metazoa; phylum Chordata; class Amphibia; order Anura; family Pelobatidae; genus Pelobates; species Pelobates cultripes. The sequence continues at coordinate 71,268,658 of OW240913.1, read as the reverse complement.
TTCCTCTAGTGGCTGCCTAGCAGATAGCCACTAGAGGTGCTTCCAGGAGTTTCACGGATTTTGCCAATCTGTATCCATAAGGCCTGTGCCGGCCCTCCCTGCCTTTGTCTGCCAGCTTCATAACCATGGACTTGTCATTCTGAAGTTATTTCAAAAGCTCTATATCCTGCTTTATTTAAATTCACTTGATATTTGCTGAGTTTTTAACTTTAGCTCTTCCAATTTTTCAAATACAATAATTTCTCCTGAAACGACAATGATAGGGAAGAATGTGGACTTGTTTTTCAAAGTGTTATGGATATATATGGTGTGTTCATGTATATTATTCTCCAAATGTTTTTTTTTTTAAATAGTATTTATTTTACACTTGTCATTTTTGTGTGCAGTTCTGTTGTTTTTGTGCCAACAGTGTGCAATGTGTCTCCCAATAAGAGGTCTATTTAAAAAGGGTTGATTAGACCTAGAATTATAATCAACAATAATATAATTGGCACAGTAGTCCACTGGACTCTTGACTTGCAAGTGAGAGTGTTCCCCCCAGAAATTGGACAAGTTGATGGGGACGACGTGATGATTTACCTCAGGAAATTGATTATGCAGTTTGAATTTTTTTCTGTCATAGCTTGTGCCAACTCAATTAAGAAATAGTTCATTTTTTTTATCTGCCTTCCATAACGTATAGATTGTGAGTCTGTGTATATAGCTTGCAGTTGTATTTGTGTGGTACATAAAATATTATGCTGTAATTTTGAATATATTTAGAATATTCTCTGTAGAATATCGGAAATCTGCATAAAAACCACTATCACCAAGATACACAAAGAATGAACACAAACAAAACTATAAGATTACTTTGCAAGTATTTATACCTGTTTATTTATTATAAATAGTAAATATTTACTGCACTTTTTACATGAAACATATTGCAGCATCTGATGCCAGTAGAACCGGCTACACACAAATAAAATGTAACTTCTTCCATCACCTGTAAGACGAAAGTCTGATCTCTGAGCTATCTATCCTACCTAAAAACCCTAATTTATTACCCATAATTCTTAAAGGAATGTATTTTGTGCCCTACCTCGCATTTCTTGTCAAGAAAATGAAAAAAAAAATATATATATATATATAAATAAAACGGACTGTAATTTCCTTTTGCCTCACGTAACCCAGAACACAACGTCAGCAACTCCATGCCAGGATGATCCCTTGACCCATTTTATTGTGCAGTAAGCTAACGGTGTGTGTGGTAGTAATAGGGCAAGCTGTTTTAAGAAAGAGGTGTGTTGATGTTTACAACTGGCCTAAGACTGGTTGTGCAAACAAACCAATTTATACGCAAAAGAGAACATTATTTACCATAAATAAATCACCACTAGTTTAGAATTCTGGCACATAAATAGGCTATCTTAATATGGAACCGATTGATGAGTTTCAGAACAGTTGCATCCTATCCAAATCCTTTCAAGATAAATGGTCAGTACTTAACAATAGACAGATGAATTGCTGGAATGTCTTTTTTTTAACCATACTGGAAAATAGTTTTCTTTTATAGAAAAAAATATCTAACTAAGCTCAAGAAAGTTCATTGAACAAAATTACAAAAAAACAAAATAAAATACAAATCATCTGAATTCACAAGACATGGCCAAGTAGGTGAAGGTTGAAGTGAGGTATGGTATTGCACATTGATCATCAGCCATAAAATTTTGCATTGGGTTTTCCTCACATGATTATGACTTTTTTTTAACTCCAAATTAATTTGTCAATTATCTAAATAAGTGATCATTTTTCTTAGTTTGTATAACCATAAAATAACATTTATTTAATTAAGATATCTGTTAATACTGGCTATTCTACAATCCTATGGGATGTGATGTTATCTGGAAAACTGGAATGCCATCTAATTAGTCTAAAAGTGGCCAAACTTGACCTTCCAGATCAGTAGTCCAGCATCATCTGCTGTGCCATAGTTTGAACACCCTTGATTTAGCCAAATCAAGCTGCGCAACGACTATACTTTAAGATAACTTGGCACAAAGAAATGTATATCCTTTTCTTCTTAACCTTTCTTGTGGACACGTGCAACATGAAGAAGGTCCCATTATTCTATTCATTTCTAGTGGTTCCCAAAACGGATATACATAATGTCTGAGTTGTCAATAAGGGCAAAAAGGATTAAAAGAAATAGTTTTTCAACATGCTCCCTAACTCAGTTATGTTTACGGTTTGTCCTTTAATCTTCTTTGTGTGAAACCAACGGTGAGGGCAAAGGCAACAATGCAGTTTATAAGACTGAGTCAGACCTCTGTTGAGTTGTAAACGGTGTGTGGCTTCTGCAATACGAATGTTTCCTCAGTTCCTGGAGTCAGATATGTCCATTTAGCATAAACACTGTACGTCCAGCACAGCAATAAACACCCATATGCATTGAAGCATCTCCCATGAAACATACTACACTCTCCGCAAAGTAAAGCAGAAATGTCCATTGTTGCTTTTTTGTCTCTGTCTTGCAGTTGGACCCCAGATGGTTCTATGAATTGATAAGATTTTTCCATCCTATCCAAGCTTCTGAATATATCATTACTTCTGGAGGAACTGCTTTTATGCAATGTCTGGCTTCAGATAATGAAAGGCACCTGCGGGTAAAGAAATGGAGAAAGATGTTTAGAAGAATTAAGACCACTTCACTTCAAAAGACAACCTGAACCATAGGTTGACATTGTCACATGTAATACTGTGATATTAAAGAATAAGTCTAATATTTTTATTCCTGGGACAAGTTTGACAAACTCTTCAGAATCTGGGATCATATACGTTAATGACTCTTGAACAGACTTGATTAAAGACATGTGTTTTTAATATGGGGCATGCCCGTGGTTATTGCATGTCGGGCAAAACCTTCTGTTTTACCTAATGGCGGTCAGGTCTCATGTCTCGGCACGTAATCACCTCAAGATGTCTTTGACATCACTTAAGAAAATAATTATGCAACAGATGTTTTGGAGAGAACAATCAACGAGTACCGGAGACAAAAGAGACTCAGTGAGAAAAAGAGAGTCATCAAGCTTCTATTGGAAGCCACAACGATTATTGTTTTCAGTTTTTATCAGATAAACAGTCAAATCACTGCCCTTGAAAAAAGTGGGACAGTTGAATGGGAATAGTTAAACTATAGTTCATTCTCAGAAGGGGGATATTTAACCAGATGTACGTGATCTAGAATGTCTTTCTGAACTTTCAGCCTCTGTGGTTCATGTACGTATGTAGAGACAGATACAAATCTATAGCCATATATGCATACATGCATCTTTTGAGATATATATATATTTATGTGTGCTCAGTGATTATTTTTAAATCTTAATTTTCTGTGCAGTAATTCATTAAACTGTGAATTATCAGAAATTCACCTGGGAATTGCAAATTGTAGGTTAAATAGCCAAGTTGGTAAAAGAATTCCCTATAACCTAGAACGGGGGTAGGCAACCTTCCGCACTACAGATGTTGTATCCCATAATGCTCCTGCAGCTATAATGCTAGCAAAGCATCAAGGGAGATGTAGTTCACAACATCAGGAGTGCAGAATGTTGCCTCCCCCGTTCTAGAATATACTGCAATACAAAGAATGTGCATGCATGATGTCCACATGACTCCTCTGTGCGCAGTATAAATTCATGGGAACCACATATGCACAGTTGAGCCACGAGTGTTTTGTCATTCATTTGATAAGAAAGAATGGTAACCACTTGGCTAAACATTTTCCTTTGGAATGACAGTTATACAGAAGTTGGTTCTGGCACATGTGTGTTTTTCTGCTCTGCCAGTAGTGTTGCCAGATCCATCATGTTTGCTTCTGGACACATGTCCCATATACTTCTTGAAAATGAACGCGTGAATATGTACTATTCTTATGCAGTAAGAGGAAAATGACTAATTGTTGAGGAAATCAGCAGTATATAAATTCTACATACTGCAGAATAGCACGTTTTATATGTAGTCCACTAACATGTATCAGTGATCTGTGTCTAGGAAAACACTGTGGATGGTGTGTCCCTTTAATTGAGGCATCATGCACCCAGCAAAATTACTCATGTAGATACTTACTCTGTCCATACTGTCCATACTGATAGCCTGTTACGGGTTCCATGCTGTATCCTGATGTGCTGTAGGTAGGTGGGCAATATGACTGTGATGTTGATAGACTATCCAAACTCTTCATGTGATCTAGTCTCTGGCTGCAGCTTGCTGATACAGCAGTGGTGGGCTCCAGACCTCCAGTTAAAGGTGATAAGGCATAATCCGTCTGAGGTTGATGAGGCACTCCACCGTGGTTAGTCAGGAGTCCCATTACCTGTAAAAGGGTAGATGACATAATGAGCATAATTCATTTATGATGATTCTTTCAAAATTACCTCCAACTTGATAGATACAATGACAGGTGCATACAATAAGTTGTTAAATAGGCAGACAGGCAGATTTGGAGGAAAACAAATAATCATAGGTTTAATTAACATTAGCATTGAAAACAATTCTCATTGTGTTTCAAAAAACAGATGGTAACCCCTTAAAAATTATCTTTTAATACTGACTATATTAAGCCACATTGATATAATAATGAATTATAAGGTGTTTACTTAAAATAAAGGAAACCTCCTTATAACTCAGTGTTGCACTTTTAAGTTTGTTTGGAGTTTAGTGCTCCAGTCCCACTGTATGTTTTGTTAAAGGGACATTATAGTCACCAGATTTACTACAGCTTAATGTAGTGGTTCTGATGTCTATAGTCTGTTACTGCAGGATTTTCATTGTAAACGCTGCCTTTTCAGAGAAAAGGCTTTCTTTAAATTAGTATAAAACCAAGACAATGAGTGAGCGCTGAATAACACAAATAAGCAGCAACCCTAAAAGGGAATCCCTCAAAAACCCTTAAGGATAAAAAACAAAAAATACAGAAAAAGGGCTGCCCTTTTTCTGTATTTTTTTTCTTTAAATTAGTCCCTAGTAATATATCTCACTCAAGTGGCAACAAGAAATGCTTCCTCTCTCAGTGCTGCACAGTGTGCTCTGCATGAATACGCTAAACTCTCCCCATAGACATGCACTGATTCATTGCATCTTTTTGAGGAGATGCTGATTAGTGAAGCATAGAGCAATAGTGTCCCAGTTCTTTCCTATGGGAAAGAATTGGATTGGCTGAGATCATCAAGATTAATGATCTCAGCCATTGAGCCAAAACTAAGCATGGCCAGTAGCGGCGAGACCGGCGCAGCGTGGGAGAAAAGGTAAATAAAATCACCTTTCAGCGCGAAGGGAGCAAGGCCGGTCATTTACAATGCCACATCAGGACTATAGTGTCAGGAATACGTATGTTCCTTTCTTACATTTTTTGGCTTCCTTGTTGGACAGAGATGTGTTTTGTAGGGGTAACTGTAAGCACAATGAGTACTGTATACTCTGCTATAATAGGGGCTCTAGTGCTCCAGGAATCTACCTGCACTCAATTAACATTTCAATAATTTGATTTTCCTGCTTTTGTCTGTTTGAAGGCTAAAAAGGGAAGTAGCCCAAGGCTTCAAGACCTCAGTATTTTTTGTGCCTTGACCTTTTCACCTGAACAGAGAGTGAAGGGAAGGGCACAGTCACCTCGGTCTAATCCCTTTTACAAAACTAGTGAGTATCTACTTAGCAATGTTTCCTGTTCAAACCAGGCTTGTGCTTATTGGTTGCAGAGGCAGAGTTCTAAGCATTTATCTTGCCCGATAGAACACAATGTCAATATTCCGGAATGTGACACTCTCTTGACGTGATAGGCTCATTATATAGAATTGCTTTCATTTTATTAGCTCCTTCATACCAATATGGCAATGATTTAGACCTGACGCCTAAATTATTGTGCTGCATTCAACTGACAAATATGCATATATCCCTTTTTCACTCGTATAACGAAGTAGACTTGTAAAGTTGCATGTCTGCTAAGTTACACAGATATGTGTCTAATTCTGGCTACAACAGTAAGAGTATCAATCCTTACAATGCATTGTATGTTATAGTCTGTCCTAACTGAATGTATCTTGTGGTCCATCATTTGTTCAGTTGTCAAGATATCTGATCAGGAATGATGAAGTATAAATAAAAGCATTTCTCAAATTTTTGATTACATCAAGCTATATATGTTAATGTTACCCAATTCCTGGTATATGTTCTTGAAGAGAGAGCTGACCTTGCCAGGAACAGAGCCCATGACCTTGAGGTTTGGACAGGTATTAACAATGCTACACTGGTGTATTAACCATATGAGCCATTGATTTATTGATTTGTTATTGTTTTTTTAAAATTTTTACTAATGTATAGAATGTAAAGGATCGCTTAATAAGCTACACTTATAAATATTACTACTATAATAAGGAATTTAAAAATAATAGATTTTTTTTTAACTGGCTAAATACACACCTTACATAAGAATCATTTTAAAGAGATAATATTTACACAGTAAGAAAATTCATGTGCATGCTTTATAAATCCTTATAGTGTCTCGGGGGACCTTTTTTGTATTAAGTGTTTGTGTTTTCAAGCTACAAAGGGGTTAACATAGTGGCTACTAGAATTTGTGCTCAGTTCATATTTGACCCTAACACATGTGTAGCGTGTAATTTACAGAAGCTCTCTCCACGGGAAGCTGGGCATGTCCTGAAGATGTCCGGAGCGTTGCTCTATTGTGATGTGAAACAGATGCCGCTCACATCCCCCTGTTCTAAGAAAAATGGTGCCACCTGCTCTTTACTATTCCCTCTGCACGGAGCGCCTTCAGATTCCAGAGCCATGTTCACACGGGCATGAATCAAACGCTGGCACTTTATATCCCTTGTAAATTGATACAGATATCTCCATCGTATGCACTTCATCTGAAGCACGCATCACTATGATTTGTGTCTACATGTCCTATTAATATGGATTAAAGAGTAGAGGAATCTCAGTGTGAACATGGGGGAGTCTGAGTATCTGTATCCTAAAGGAACAGGCTGTATGTAACTTTCTGGTTTAGATTTTTGGTGAATGAGCAAAATGGAAATAATTAATAGAAACATGAAGATGTATGTAATGGCATGTCTGTATGTAACACATATACATATATCAGAGGTTCTGAGTCTACGACCTAAGAATGTCATGTCATGTACCAGGGGTTGGGGGTATTGACCATCTAATGAAGATACTTCATGTACCAGGGTCAGGGATATCTACTATTTAATAATGTCGCTTCTTGTAACAGGGGTAGAGTGTATTGACCATCTAATGAAGATACTTCATGTACCAGGGTCAGGGATTTCTACTATTTAATAATGTCGCTTCTTGTACCAGGGTTGAGGTTATCTACCATCTAATGATGTCAGTGCATGTAGGTTGGAGGTTTCTACCATCAGCCATGTGCCCCAGAAAGAAAAGCCTAAAGTTCATATGAAGTTTGAGGAAGCAGAAAATCCCTAGTCTAAATGGAAGTTGAGGCTAAGTATGTACAGAAGGGAAAGATATCATTAGTTGTATCTGTCTGATCATTGAGGGACATGACATTTCTGCAAGGCCGGAGCATGTTTTGACAGAGTTATTGCATGAGAAGAATGTAGGATTACTGTTCTGCTATGGTTTATTAACACCAAGCAAGCCAAACATTAACACTGTCTCCAGCCTTCCAATAGAAGCTTTTGCACACTTGTATTGTCTCTTAACCCCTCTCTGATGGGGTTTACTGTGCATTTTCAGACAGTGTTTCCCATTCTGTGGCAATCTTCGTGCAGGACAGATATGTTTTACTGATTTTCCATGGAACATACTGTAATTACATCACTGTTTCAAAAGATCACTTTGTATTATAGTGATGTCAATCCCAATGCCCTTATTATTCATATTATTCATATTAACACACTACATCTAATTCATACTTAAACAATGAGATCACCTTTCATAATTTATTTGTCACTCTAAATTAAGTTGAATTTCACAAAATGAGGCCGTTTAATACATAATGTTAATAAAATTTAATTATGGGGTTGACTATATTTGCAGAATTTAGGAACGTGTATGAGTTTTAGGAATTAAAGATACATGGAATTCTACATAAAATATGTGAACATTTGTTGAGACAGAAAGTCCACGGGACAATAATGCCAACTGCTGAAAATATGTAGATGTAGAAAAATGTCAATCTTGCTCATTGTTTGTCACCTGACTTGTGGTAATATGATTTTGTCAGGTGTTTGCCATCGTTAAGGCATATAAAAGTCACAAAGTGCCACCTAGATATAGTAAACAATATATATATGAAATCTGTTATCTGAATGCTCTTTCCATAAATGGTCTCGACGAGCAAGATTTCTAGTCTCCTAAACACCAAAACCATAAAATGTTCAAAACAAAAATGAAAAAATGTCAGAAAGAAAAATAATAAATAATAGTATCTTGACTGTAGTAGTTGACATGTTATATACAAATGTTGATATTGTCTTTATATTTTTCTCTTCCGTAACAAACAAAAAGTCACACTGAATATCCAGTATATTACTATGATCTCTGAGATCTGTCTAACTGCTCTGTATGCTGATGAGTTAACCAGAGAGATCACAAATACTTTATCGTTTCAATGACCTTTGCAGGTGGTTATGTTTGGAATTTATTGATTGTATTTCATCTTAACTAGTTATTAAGTGGTTCCCAAACTCAGCACGTTGAACATGTCCCTATAACATGTGGTCGAAAACCACTTTTTTTTTTCCAATGTTGGAAAATGGACGCAGAGGGGCAGTAGGATATTTATTACAGGTTTTTGTTCTGTCATCTGCTTATACTTTTGCTTTGTTCTTCCTGATTTACCGCATACATATAAATGTTAAGAAATGATTTAGTGGAAGCCAAGTTTAAAGCTCTATGTTATATTTAGCTGGAGTTTGGAAGCCATCACTGTCTGCATTACGTGTGAGTCAGGAAATTCAAATACTGAACCTCCAATTGTCCTTTCACTGCAAATACAACAAACATTTGCCAATTTTAAATCATAGCAAGTGGCTGCCAAAGATTCATGGGAGTTATAGTCATTTAACCACTGAAGCTACTGTATTTGAATACACAAGGTCTAAATTCTACAAATGTCATCATAAATACTTTTCTATACAAAATGATACTTAATTAGTCCATATAGCACAGCATTTATACAATAAGCATTTAGTGTAATTTATTCTTCTCCCATTATTTCGTGTGAAATGAGATTAGCAGACAATATTCATGAACTTTAGTCAGTTCAACTAACAAATATATTTTCACCTTCAGGTACATTATTTAATGTAAACGAGTACGACTACAAACACACAAGATGGATGTGTTTTAACAATTCATTTAAGAAAGTCTATTAATTCTCTATAGGATCATTTAAAAAACAAAACTGTAAAATATATGAAAAGATGAGATTAATCCATTTCAAATGCTTAGTCCTTCAAACAATTCAAAGCTGGTACGTTTGGACTTCCTGTTAATGTGCAATAGAAAACTCGGAGGCTTAATTACATTTACTGCTCAAGGCCGATTTTATGAGAATTTATATTTATGCCTGCAGGCAATAATGTTTATGCCACTATATTTTAATGTTCGTCCTGTTTTAACTCGAAAAGTCCTTTGAACTGTATATTTCCATAGATTTATCACTGTCTAGCAGAGAGTAACTGTGGCTCTCAAGATGCAAACTTCACGTTGAGGACAGAGAAGAGACGTGAGTCGTTATTTTGGCTCCCCTTTGTGCCATTAAAATCTCATTTTCTGCCTATTAGGATGCCCTCTTACTGCTAGAGCCAGGCTGATGAGTGTGTAATTGAGTATAATTGTCTTTTCACTTTTCATTTATGTCATATTGAATATTCCCTCTGTTTCCTCTCAATGCCGAGAGGGAGATGTGTTTGGGGAGGATACATAGCTGTGAAGATGCCCCCACTTAGCCCCACAAAGAACTCTGATTTTAATTATAGATTGCACGCCATTCTGTGAAACTATTAGACACCTGAATATTAGCGCTCTGATATAATAAAAATCTCTGTGTTTAGGCGTACATTAACAATGTCAAGTCAACCTCAGGCAGATGTGGACCGTACAAAATTCAACCAACCTTTTGACACTTAATTACCAAGTCAATTTATTTTCCTGGAACTCCCAAAACCATCCCCCATCCTTTAAATGAAAATTAACAGTATAATTATGGCTTTAAGAAATGCACAGATTCCCATGGTGCAGTTATTGTGCTAATTTATAAAAGCCAAGCTTTCCAGCATTTATTAATTCTTAGTAATAACTCCATGTACTCATCTGTAATTATAACGCATCTCTCAAAACAAAGCAGATATTACACAACAGAACACAGTTTGTTTGTAATAACTTTAAAAAATGCTGTTTCTAGGATACCATGTTTGGGAAATACTATTAATGGGCATGCTTAGTGATAACTGTCAAAGACTCTATAGTCCAGGGGATAAGCAACTTACTGACAATGACAATGCAGAGATAGGTTGTTTCCTGATTCTGACTTGGTTAGAACATTCACACCTTCTTGATGTCAGTAGGGTGGTCAATATGCATGGTAAAATGACTTTGGCACTAAAAGTGTTACACAAATCAAATAACACAGGGTGCTGTTAGAAGACACAACGGGGCTATGTACAGAGACCAATTCTGGAGAAAACTTGTAAATATGGACCGACTACCATGTAAACCAATATTATGATTTTGCTTATTGCACTGCTTTGGCAAGGATTACAGTACTTTACATATTGTTTATTTGAATATTTGAATCCAGCAACCATCTCACTGGCATGTGTTCAGGTAATAGAGGAGAGGGGTACATGAATATTCTATATCAATGTGCTTTAAGAGCAAAAAATTCACTCTGTGAATTCTGTGAATTCTGTAAATATCACCAAATATAATACATCAATTCACACACTATTGGGGCATGATAATTTGTGGACCAATGGTTTCACAAGTTTGGCACCTACACAGACAATATGAAATGGGATGACACTGGGACTCCAACATGACTATACAAGGCCTGTGAGTGAAAAATTCATATTGGTCACATATGATTTAAAAAATGTATATAATGTATGATGTGTCAAATGCATTCAGCCATGTTGTAAGTCTTCATTCTGAAAAATACGTAATTTTGTGATATGTGCCATGGTCTTTTAAATGAAAAGAAAAGAAAACGTAAATAACTTTTTGGGCTAAGCTAAAAAAAATGTATTCTTTTTATTGGCTGAAAATATTACTATAAGTGCACATGATAATGAACTTGTGTTGATAGGCCTCTAATTTACATTGTTTTGGTCATATGCCTCGTGGCCAGCCTTAGTTGTATCTTGAGAAAGGTCCTTGTTATTTTGGAAAGGGAGGGGGGGCTGAAACTAGAAAGACAGCCTACCAGCTATTGCTTTTGAAGTAACCAATGTGGGGGTGGAAGAGGGAAAAATAAAGGAAGGAAATTTGTAAAATGAAATCATGTGGCTCATATAAAGAACACTTTATGGTTCGAATTTGGCAATTTCTTCCCTTCTTGCCTGGGGGACTTAGCCTGTTCAGTTCTGGCACTCAGCTAAAGGAATGAAAACACTCTACTGACCTGAGGTGAAAGGCCGTTGCCAATGGCGGGGTTCATAGGGTTGGAAGGTCCAGATGGGGGCACAAAGCTGTCGGTGTAGGTAGAAAATCCATGCCGGCCGCTGGGCAGGCAGTAGGCCGAGCTGCTCTCAGAATTGGAAGGAAGGCCGCTTTGGTGAACGCTGCTTGGAGGCAGCGGCTGGGGTCGGTGAACAGTATTGCTGGGATCTGACACAGCTGGAAAAAGAGAGAGAACTTGTTAACCCTACATATTTTCGGATTTCCGGTAAGTATTTTTTTTTACTTTTTTGAACACATCCCTTGGAATTTCTAGCACACGCAGAGTTAAATCAAACAGGCCCTTTGACTGCATCATGAGGTTCTAATAAATTTTTGCAACCTCCCTTTCTTGTTTGTTTAATTTGGTGTAATCTATGTCTCTACACTAATATCCTTTCTAACAAGGGTTAAGAGATAATGGACTTATGGAACAACTCCCATAACAAATTGGTGGCAGCCATAAAAAAGAAGAAATATGATACCTTTCAGAATAAAAAAATCATACTGAAAGTATAAAAGTAATCAATCAGTCCCTGTGGGTTCCAAAACTACTGTGCCCTTTTGCTTCTAAATCTGTGCTATTCCTTTGTTTTTCTTTCTTTCCTATCCATCTACATGTGCCAAATTTTTATTCACTTTCAGGCTCCATTACCGTGCTCTCTGTTGCTATGAATTGGATGTTTACAGATTTATACCAAATGCTCTTCCCAAACAAAAGCTGCTACAGAAACTTGTTTCCGTGCAGAGATATCAGAATGTAAAAGTTTTATTTCCAGAGGTTGGCATTAAACACAAGAAGCTGATTCTATCTGTTACAAAATTACATATATACAAATGGTTTGGTGCCTCAAGCAAATATGAACGTGGGTATGATTTTTGGGGATATTACAAATGTATTTTCAAATTGAATGGCTGCTGAACTAGCTTTGTGGTGGTGTTATAGAGCCTTGTGGTATAGTCATGGAGCATTGGGATGAAGACCTCTAATTCTATTGTATCATGCCAACCTTCACTGCAAAGTTAAAGGACCACTATAGGCACCCAGACCACTTCAGCTTAATGAAGTGGTCTGGGTGCCAGGTCCATCTAGGGTTAACCCTGCAGCTGTAAACATATCAGTTTCAGAGAAACTTTAGGGTTTACTTTAGGATTAATCCAGCCTCTAGTGGCTGTCTCATTGACAGCCGCTCGAGGCACTTCCGCGCTTCTCACTGTGATTTTCACAGTGAGAAGATGCCAGCGTCCATTGGAAAGCACTGACAATGCTTTCCTATGAGACTGGCTGAATGTGCGTGCGGCTCTTGCCGCGCATGCGCATTCAATCGATGATGGAAGAAGAGGGAGGAGAGTCCCAGCACCGAGGAAGCCCAGTGCTGGAAAAAAGGTAAGGGACTAACCCCTTCCTCCCCCTTCAGCGCCACAGGAGTGGAACCCTGAGGGTGGGGGCATTCTCAGGGCACTATAGTGCCAGGAAAACGAGTATGTTTTCCTGGCACTATAGTGGTCCTTTAAGCGTCAAATATAGGGAATCAGATCCTTCTTAGCTGTTACCTTGTGGTATGGAAGTTGGCTGGTATGAAGACTCTGTTAACTGGTAGGTTGGCAATGCTGGCATTGCTGCTGGTGGGAAGGCCCCTGGGATAAGATGGTTGAAGGCCATGAGCTGATTAGCTCCTGCTTGCTTTCTCCACCTTGCCCGACGATTGCTAAACCACACCTGAAAAGACATAATGAGCCAGCGTAAACAACATTCCAGACTTCATAAATGTGTAACTCAGTGACAAAACATATGCATTAACAATTATTCTAGATTTTTTTTTCTAGTTACACAGTAAAGTATCGAGAATAGATCACGCTGATAAGCCTCTTAATAACGTATTTAATGACATAGGGTGTTGTTTGTAAACCAGGAATTGCAAAGAGTCAACAAAGTTCAAAATGTAGGCCAAAATAGCAGACATGGAAACATTTTAAAGAATTATTTTCTACTTTAGCTTTAACATTTGCAATTCCCTTTTTAATTCTTCATAGTTTGCATTTTAGTGAATAAACCCATAGGAAAGGTTGACGTGGAACATAACAAAAAATATTCTTAGCACACATGTCCTAAATAATAAGAGGAAGATTGGATGCCCACCACTACTGTATTTTATTTTTGATTGCCATGTGGCTACAGTAAAACGTAAAGAGGCAATTTGGTTTATTTGCTGTACCGCTCAGATGATATTTTACAATTGTAAAGAAAGTGTTAGCTGGATTTTAGGTCTCTGAAGGGAGGGGAATTTAAATGAATACAAACGACAATATTGTTTCAAATGTTCAGTAATTGCAAGGGCCTTATATATTTGAATGTATAACTCTACTGCTAAAAAACATAAACATTCGTACAAGTTCATATTTTTGTACGAAATAAGATGTCTGTGGCTGATTTGAAACTTTTTTCAGCATAAACCGTCCCACATTCAGAATGGCTAAAGATGAATGGGTTAACTCACTTAATACATCCCTGCATGTATTCCATATGTGATATGACTTGTCCGTTCCTTCTATAGCTTTCTAGATATGTTAATGCATGGGTTGGCTGATGTTCCTTTTGTTTGGCCACAGTATTATTGATGTGTGTTTTGTATTTTGTCTGCTGAAAAAAACAGCTGGATTCACAGGCCGCTGGAGAGCTATAGCGGTTTTAATGAAAAGCGGCAACTTGAAAACAAGTCTTATACCATTGATGGTGGTTTAACTCTTCAGCCGCTTGCTGTAACGTGATGCACTGCGCACCCCTTTAAAGCAGCAAACCTTTTTTTTTTATAACTTGATTGACAATGATATGCCACTCCATGCTGTGCTTCCTAAAAGACCCATATGTTGGATGTTCAGGAGAATTTGTTAGGCTGTAGATCATCGTAATAGTGTGACAGGTTATGAGTCCCCAGGGATCTGAGGAAGCCACAAGGAATGTTGTGAAGTCAGAGGGTTAAAGACACATTACAACAGCTGGGGAAAAGCTCCTGCATTTGCCTGGTATGGGTCACTGACTTACAAAAATATATGCTTTGGAAACACAGCCACATTTATTATCTCTGCTCACATTATGGGATTTGTTTTTTACCCTGATTTCCCCTCTTCTTCGATCCATCTTTATGCCATAAATTACAGTGGAGTAGGAAATAAAGTTGGAATTTGAAGCAGAGTTACTGAAGGACAGGTCAGGGTCATTCCGTTCAAACGTCTGCCGGGAACTTATCTTCCCATTGCCTGCCTTCTTCATGGCATCCCACATGAACACTAGCACATATAGGAAGTGAGATTAAAGTGGATGGACCAATGAAATATGAGCCTTTCGGAAAGGACAACATACAAATAAAATACAGCTGCTCCTATGTACATATGGGTTTTTATAGCTATATTCACAAGGAACCATGCTGGAATGCACATCGAAGTCATTTGCTCCTAAGAAAGTCTTCATCATACCATGATTGTTTTCTTTTAATACAACAAAATTGCATGATAGTTTTACAGATACAGATAGGAAAGAGGGGGTCACTGCATATTACCTGCACTCTTGCTTCGGTCAGCTTAGCTCTCTGAGCCAGTTCCTCACGTGTATAAATATCAGGGTAATGGGTTCTTTCGAATGCCCTCTCTAGTTCCTCTAGTTGTTCTGCGGTGAATGTGGTCCTGCTTCTCCTCTGCTTCCTTTTCAAAGGAAGATCTGGCTCCGAGTCAATGTCAGATCCTTCCTCAGACTGAGGAGATGAGGGAGCTGAAAGGAAAAGAGGAGTATTGACATGAAATGCCATCACAAACACAGAATGATTGTTCATAGCATTTTTAGCATTCTGTGGACAATGTAGAAGTTTTTAGCTTCTATCACTCTTCTCCTTGTGTCCATCGATGGCTTAATACGTCGATTAGCAGTTAGCAAATATCAGCCTCAAATATTGCTTCATTAAAAATAAAAAATAAAATATAGACTTACATATAACATCGTGAAATAAATACAATAAACATTTTAACTCTCTACAGTCCATCAGGCGGTGACAAGTGATGAATGAATTATTCAATAAAACTGACTGCGATGAAACTAAAGGACATGCAAGGTCTGTTAATATAACTGACTCCAGTATTTTAGGTGGCACAAGTGACAACATTTAAATGGCCTTTGTCTTGTTATAGATCTAAAAAAACAAAATAAACATTGTGGTGCATACATTCCCATGATTTTTTTAAAAAGCATATGCTATCATAATAGTGATAAATCTATTAGGCATGTTCTACTTTCTAGATAATTGACATGGATTGCTCTGGACGATTTGTAAATCCAGTTACAAAGTTAAATGGTTAAAAGAAAAATCAATTTGTATTCATTATCAGTTCTAAAGCAAATGTGTAAAAGCAGAACAATCTCTAAAGAAACCAATAAAAATTTACTTTAATTTCTAAACTTTTAAAACTTTTTTTGTGGAAAATATAGGCTTGCCCTTCATACATAACCCCCAACATCCATGAAGTAAATCCATTCCAAATACCAATATTTGCTCTACTATATGGGGTCCCTAGGCATATTTTTAAATTGTTCATTTAGTAACAATACCCACCTCTCTGATCATTTATCATAAGCTGTGTTGTAAAGTGTCCCATTGATATAATATTGTGTTCTAATTTGTCCCAAAGATGATATTATTTGTTCTAATGTTTCCCAAGGAAAATAGAATTTTCTAATGTGTCTCAAGGATGAAATGTTATGTTCTCATGTGTCCCACATGTAAAACATTGTGTTCTAAAACAACTTTGAGATAAAAAAAAATATGTATTCTAATGTGTCCCTAGGATAAAGTCTTGATTTCTAATGTTTCTTAAGGATACACATATTGTGTTCTAATGTGTGTCTTACAAACTATGGGAAAAACACAGAATTTTTATGTGACACTTGAATGGCCATATGTACACATTTGCAAAACAAACAGAATCTTTGTAGTAAAGCCCCATGGACAGAAAATAACATCTAAAGATCTGGCCATAGCCTATAAAATAGGCACCAGAGACCAAATTTGGCCTGGTGTTGATTCCTCTCCGATTCAAAAGCTATTATTTATCTTTTCAATGTACTCATATCTTTCCAGCACATATTACATCATCCCATCTATCCCAAGGGAGATTTCACAAGTGCATCAGGCTCTAAAGTGTAACAAGACACATCACAATCAATTCATGTTATTTTACAAGCTTGAATACCCTCATCTTGCTTGGATTATTAATTATCCCTAATCTAGTTACTAAACTGACTGTATCATTCAAAGGAAGCTATCTTGCACATCAAACAGTTCAATGATAGTTTATTTTAATAAAATGAGAAATTATAACATGACAGTGATTCAGATGTATTCATATGTTGAAGATTTTAGACATCAGATTTTCTATTTGAGTATTACTGCAGGCCACACCATTATGAATGCTTTTATGCGCGAGCATGATGCAATGGTCTTTTTTTTTTTTTACTTTTTTTTGTTTTACTGATTTTAATAGTGCCCTAATTAAAAGGAGAAAATGGTCACCCTATCCTGGTGTCTTTTGTGCAAAACAAAACAATTTATTTAGCAAATAAATATGATTAAATGCATGTAACGAAAGGTTTTGGATTCCTGATCAGTGCAGTGTACTAAACATTTTAATAAAAAATACACAATTCGTGTAGTTCACGGGTCATATCATTGTCTTCTTTATGGACTAAATACTATTTAATAGAGGTTGATTTTCTTTTAAAGCATATTAGATCCATGGACCTTATTTCTATGCTAGAAAATATAACTTTGCAGAATTGCACTAGGGTTTTTATTCCTAAACTTTTCATATTTTTGAACTATGTACCAAAGTCTCTTAGCTACTGACCTAGATGGAAACAAGGATGCAATAGTATGAAAGGCTAACATGCTCTTATGTATCTACTTGAGGCTTTGGATCTATTGGACTTTCTTTTCATCACTAGCAAAACGAATCCACAAATCTTGTGCTGGGTTGTGCAGAAAGACTTTCTTAAAACTTGTTGGTTGGAAAAGTTTGTTTTCCCTCTTTTTGCTCAATCAAAAATAAAAAGGTTCCTTTGAAATTAGTGTTTAATTTCAGTTGATCCTACGACTTCTAGCATTAGACTGTTTACCACTTTGTACACTGGACTAATCAGCAAACTGTGAATGATTCTCAGTTCATCTTTATTTAGCCACAATTAATCTATTTTTATTCCACCCAGGATGCATTCAATTACTGCTCCTCATGTGACTGGCTCTTGATGACACTGAGCTGCAATCCTGCGCAAAGCAGTTTCTTTCTAAAAAGAAATATTTCCTCAGGCAGCCGACCAGGTCACAAGGGGTTATGGGACATGGAAGCAGCATCTAATTCTGGAACTTCTTTTAATTAAACTTCACAGTCAGTGCGATGCTGCCACTTATTCTTAAAAGGCTGGACTTTGTAATCCGGTAGGACCAGCTTCAGATAACTCTTCTGTCCTTGATCTCATTGTTAACAAAATCCCTTTTCTGAATCATTTTTTAACCATTACTAAACCATTCCTTAGCACCCTGCGGTGTATACCCGTCTTGCAGCTAAATAGTTAAATGCCTGAATTATCAATTATCTAATCAAGCAGCAGTTCCATCAAAAGTCAAAATCGTTGCTAACCTGAAACAAATGGAGCCTTACACGGACTGCGGCAGTTTTTTTTTATTTTTTTAACTCCACTATTGCCACATTCCCTAGCCCATCTGATTTAAATGTAAGGAAGGTTTGCATTGAACTTGTAACCTTTTAAAATATGTTTTGGATTATTGATATAGAAGAATCAAATTTAATGGCCGATAACTACTCAGTATACTTATTGTACTTATTGTTCATTTTTTCTTACGAACTGTAAAGCCTCAAAAAAAATGTTATCAGTTGCATTGAGTGATAACATCATGGCAAAATACCTATCCTACATATTTTTAGTGACTTCTGCTGCCCATTTATGACGTCTTCTTATGGTTTATTTTGGGGGTTGAGCCTCCACATATGCCACTTTAGGACTGTTCATTTTAAAATTAGTCATTTTAGAAATATTTCAAATGAAGTTTACTAACTATTTTAATCACATGCTAAGACTGTATTTTACCATGCTAAGATATTGGATTTGAACCAAGTTGAAGACAATATCCTAATTTATTAATAATGCTGCATATTTGTGAAAATTCCAGTTCTAACCTGCTAAATCATTGGTGCCCTAAAGGTAGATGAAAAGTCTGGCAAAGCATCATGGGAATTGTAGTTTTACTATGAATCTACCTTTTGGACAGCCCTGTCATAGATAACATTACCTAACATTCTACTGTTTTCCTTTGAAACAAAGTGAAACCTCTCTGACCTTCACTAATTCATTGGGGGTTGTGTTCTGTATCTGATGGTGCATACTCTATACAAATTCTACCAAAACTACCTACATATGATCAGGGTAGATTCGAGTTAAAATGCCTTGATCAGGGCAGATTCGTGTTAAATGATGATGGGAGTTGTGTTCCTAACTTTAGATCCAGCTTACATCCCTTGCAGTGAACTGTCCATAAACCAAATGACAAAACTTTCATAACAACAATAAATATATTGTTACATTTCAATGCATATAATATAATAGTAATAATAATACCACTAATAATATTAAACTTTTCCTCTCTCTGTTAGAGTGCCTGATAATTTAATTTCTGTAATTCTGCACAGTGGAACATATCCGTAAATAAACTGGCATTCACAATAACCAGAGCAGCCATGTTTGGAAATAAAGTGTCAAAATTCACACACAAAAAATTCAAAACATATACAACAACTTGTGCTGCGTAGGACATAATTCCTCACACTAGCCTTGAGTAAATGTCACCCTTCCTTTATGGTCTTTTGGGATTTTTTTAGTTGACTTATTTGGTTGTCTTTGTTGGGGCGCCCGAGAAATGGCCTGTGGCTGGGGCCTTTTCTCCTAATTTCCACGCTCCATCTGTGGTATCCATTAACAGAGTCTATACCAGCATTCAGGACTCTGACACCTGCCTGGCAGGGAGTAGGCTACACAAAGAAAACTGAAGTGGAAAAGGAGGGGGGTAGAATGTAAGGTTTCTTTTTGGGAAGGAGGTTGAGAAGGAGGGTGTGAAATGAGTTCACAGTAGGGGTTAATCCAAGACCCACCACTCCAGAGCATTTAGCACCTGGAGTTTTAACCCCCACCCTGTATTCCAGTCTATTACAAGTCTCCTCTTGCTCCTTAGAAATACATCAAGAAGAATACTGAACGTGAAGAAAATCTGACACAGAACTAAGCCACAATCTTATACCTCTGCCTCTTGCAATCAAAATGGAGGTTGTCCAATTTATCACATTTGTGAAAGGCTCTTCCGAAATATCATCTAAATCAACAGTCATTCCATCTGTCTAAACACATCACACTCTGTAGAAATGCAGAGTGTATTCCCTCAAGCACTATAAACATCGATGGACATTAACTCTCCAAGAGAAATTAATATTGGCATGCAAGGAAATTGTGACATGTGATTAGCTATAATCTCATAATGTCCTTCTCCCAAGCACAGAAATACTGGTTTTGAGAGCATACACAGGAAAGACTCTGGACACCTTTTCAATCGAACGTCGTTATTGGTTACGAACTTTATGTAATAAGTGGCAAAACGTCCTGTGAAATATGGCAGCAATAACATTCGTGCTGTGTTATATTCTCTCTATTAACTCCTAGGAATGTTAATATGAAGATGGTTATTTTCAGTTTTTATACAAATGCCAGGAATTACCATTAAATTGTGACAAGTGGGGAAAAAAATATTTATTAAGAAAAATAGATTATCTCGATAGCTTCATGACAGAAAGGCAGGCATAAAAAAAAAATATGTGCTTCTGGGATATTTTATATACAAATATTTCTCATATATATTAAATATTTTAATGATATAAAGATTATTAGAGATCAGTTTATTTTCTATTTTAAACATGAATGCTTGGTATCTCTATGAAATGGCAACAAATGTAAAAATAATAATTAGAAAAACGGATTGTATACTTTCTAAATATCTATAAATAGTAAATTACTATATGTCTTACCTAAAGGAAAATTTTCTATTTTTCTAACACCCGGGAGGGGGGTACGTTTTATTTCTACCCTTACATATACAGAGTTTATCACTTAACAACAAGCCCCCAGTGGAATTTACACATAAACACACACACACACACACACGTATGTTTTTGTTTATATTGTGTTAACAGATAAACTAATCTTTTCACACGTCACAGTTATTATTACATTACGAGAGAAGTACAGCAGACACAGTGGTAAATCTATGTTTTAACACACTTTATCCTGTGAATCCTTCCCAATCTAAATAATTTAAATTAATATATTCCACACAGCTATTTCTAAATTAGTTTTATAAAAAAAAAAAAAAAGGTTTTACCTTATTCTGTTTTTAAAAGCAACAGTCTGCTTTGGGCTATTTAGAAGTGTAAAACAAAATCACAGTTCACTTGAAGCAGTTTTAAATATTCCCACTGTGCACCAAATAGCTTTAGGGCCTTATATTAACCCTTTAACCATGCCAGCATACCAGCATCATTATTACAGCAGCCAACTTCTTAAGAATCAGTCCAAATATGTGCTCTCAAGCATAAGTAAACCAAATGTTCCTGTACATCATCAAATCTGAATTTTTCTATTTAGACTTCAGTTTAATGCAGTAACCCTTTTAATGCTAAGTTGAGGGTGTGAATTGTTTGTTTTTGGTAATGCATTTCTCAAACTCACAGACACTGAAAAAATTAACTTCATTACATAGCCATTACATGTTCCGTAAGATTGCAAAAATATTAACAAAGATCACTTAAGTTTCTTATACAGATTGTCTTTAATAAAAGAATGAACTCTTCTTTTAAAGTGGTAATGTGTACCTCCAGAAGCACATACCTCTGACTAAAGATTTTCTGAAAAGCTTTCACCCCCTGCTGAGGTGCAAAATTTGACATTCCCTTCTCTCCTATTATGTTACTAAAGTCTGTTCAACTAGTATTTATGAATGATCAGAAGAATTTCTGCTCCTGGTTTTTGTCTCTTTATCTACAGCAGCACAGAGCTCTACATTTTCTAGGAAATCTCCATTGATCCCATCCGCACAAATAACCATGGTTCTGTCTATTTTTCACGGTGGCGACAGATTTCATGGAAATCGCAAGCCGTGAAAATATTATTTCACTGTGAAAAACCGCGAAATCGTTGAAATCCAACATTGTTATATATATATTTAATGAGCTTTTGGATATTACCCTGACCAGCGGGGAAAATAAGACTGTAATAATGCTAGAATATAGATATAAAGGAGAATATTGATATTATAAAAGATAATATTAATCTATTCATTAAAACGGTAAATTGTGAAGAACTGGCAAGAGAATAATCAAAGTGTAGGCCTAAACAACTGACATTTGTGATGTTAGAGAATATTTCCAAATTCACCATTTTTTTCCAGAAATTTGCGGTTACCTTTACATTTCTCCATAATTCCAGATTCCTGCTTTCTTTTTAGAACAATAATACTGACAATAAATATCACCAGGACTATGATGATTGTGAAAGATATTGCCCCATATGGGAATCTAGTTGCTGGGTAGATGGCAATTAAAAAATATATATTACCAGAAATATTGTTGCAACTCCATTAAACAATTAATGATTATGTTTGAAAATAGCTAAAAATAAAATGCAAGAAAACATAGGTAAAGAATTTATATGTTTTTATGTTTATTTTATGTATTTTCTAGTACATTTACAAAATATAAGGTCTGTTGAGCAAGCTGTAAGGGGGCAAACTAAACATTCGAAATGCCAAAAGGAACGAAGTGAAACATTTAGCTCATTAAAATCTAGGACCAGCCCAAACTTTTGTTTACAGTTGTAGAGAGACTATATTATTCACTATACAGCACAACCAGCCTCCCTATTACGGACTCCCTCATCATCTTGTCCAGTGGGAGCTGTTAATGAACTGGGTAATTGAGCTTGTGACATGTGTTACCAAAACAAAACAATAGGAAGAAGAGACAAATGGCCATTTTATTTGGCGATTAGAGGCTGGCCCATGCTTTCAGAGTGTCTGCACTAAGTAACTGTCTGAATACATAAAACAGTGCATTGAGGACCAACAGCTGCAAACACAATGATGGGGAACTGACAGCAACAGTCCCATCTGTGCTTAACATTTTGTTAAAAGAAATTACTTGACTTAAGAAGGCAAATTGTACAGCTGCCCCTGTACACTGCCTTACACAAGAAGGGTCCATCCTCGGACTATTTAATGCACTCACTGACAATGTCACTTAACCCCTTCGTCGTGAGAGCAATACGTCTTATAATGAACGAGTTGATCCCGTCTACCCTTAGAGAGTTTACATATACTGTGAAAGTGCAATAACATTGCTATAAACAAAACGACAAGTGGAAACTGCAATACAAAACTGTGTAAGTAGTGAGACCCTAGTTTCTAAGGACTTGGCGTCCACGCGGAAAAGGGGTTACGTCAACTATAACCACCATTCCAAGCATGGTACTGCCAGGTTTGTATACCAGATGAATTATGTATGCTATTTTATTTCAGTCTGATTTTTATTTTATACCTAAATACACGATTATTGTATTACTACTAACAGTTCAACACATTTTGTAATAATATACAACAAGCAAAGAGGTACGATACATTCAAGCAATTTAGAAAATAATAGACAGATAAGAAGGAATCGGCACTATTCAACAGCTACAGTAAAATGCTTTTTTTTCACGTGAATTTTTGTGCAGGGCCCTCCCAGCCATTTGACTTTTCCTTAAATATTAATGTTTTGCTTCAGTATTGTATTATTTTGTTTGTTTTTCCTTGTTTGTTTAGCTGCACACTTGCAATTTAATGATAGTAAATATAATAATAAATCATCTAACCAGATGAGATATGTTACTCAGCTGTAATCTTTAAGGTTGTTCTGGAATATAGTGCTGTTGTCATCCAAATCAGTGGTACTTATCCCATTGACCATGGAAGGATAAAATGCAGAGATGACCCTGCTAGGACTCAAACTTTTAAATCTTGAGATTTAAACAATTGTTCACTGAAATATATAAAGATAGATAGATAGATAGACAGACAGACAGACAGACAGACAGATAGATAGATAGATAGAAACCTTATGCCATGCATATCTGCAAACTACACAAAGTGCTGATTCTATCTAGAATAGAAAGCCAAATAAGTCACAAAATAATTTTGAAGTCTTCTTGCAACGATTAGACACTTTCATTTTGTATTCTGTATTTCTTATTCCCAGACCTCTTTAGAATGTCCCTTTATTCAGATCACCTTTTCTTCTCAGCTATAACTCTGACGCAAGTATTTCATTTAGAAAATCGTTCAGTAGGAGTCTACTTTTAGAGATCTCAAACAGTACGACAATTGAACTATGAAAGTGTTACTGACCCAAAAGTAAACTTTGACCCTCAGCCCAGTGATCAGGCATCTTAAGATGTCTTGTCCCTTTTAATAGACTAGTGCTTTACTTTCTCAATCCAGAAGCTGACATGCATTTAATATACATCTCCCAATGCCCTTTGGCTTGGCTATAAGAACCTCTGACCCCTCACTTGCAAGGTTCCTTTGCTCGGAGTGAATAACGCATTAACTCTTTCTGCTACTTAAAAAGACAAACTACAATGCATTATTTCTTCACTTGCATTTCAGACCCAGCTGGCGGCAAAGAGGATGATATTTATGATGTCTTTACAATAACGTCAGATTCTTGAGATTTATTTCAACCTTTTTTTTTTTTTTTTTTGTCTTTCCTTTAGAAGGGCTTCTATGCGCATAAAGATCGTCTAAACCATTTTAATGAATGTAAAAATAAAATCAGTTTTATGTGCTTACAAGCAGGATTCTTTTTAGAGTAATTCTGATATTTAGAAAAAATAAATACATGATAGTGCTGTCACATAAGGAGTCCCATATGCCATTAAGAGGATAACAGCTAGTGCCTGGACACTGTTATGTTAATAAGTGATACTATACTGCCTTTAGGCCATTCAGACAGAATGAGGCCAAATAAAATAATAGCATAGGACTACTTGTTCTACAATATTATCCTATGGAACCAGAGCATTTACGTGGATGAGAAGCATTGCTGTAGTGCCTGCATGTCCCTCTCTAATATAAAGAAGGACATGTGTTTACTTGGACCTCTCTCCACAGCAGAATATGGCATGGGTAGTGAGGGTAGAAAAACATAACCAGCATATGAGAAATGCTGCCATATTCATCCAAACGTACATTTATGATCATGCTTGTTTATTTTGGGCTTAATAACTCATTAGGGTTAGTGCATAAAGCACAATTCTGGGTCAAACCTCTCTCAGCCACCTATTACAAGAATATTCAGTAACAGAACTGCTGGGAATTCAAAGTGAGTTTCAAAATTTAGGCCATTGAGCAAAATTGGAAACTTTCCTCTATTCCCCAAGTCAATTCTGTTTTCAATTTGGCTACTTTCGACTAGAATTTGAATTCCCAGAAATTATCACTTTAGTGAAAAACCGTGTAATAGTAGCAATCAGCAGGAACATTCCATCAGTTTCCATGGCATTTTTGGAACTTTGCTCAGAATTATACTTTATACATATTGCCTGTTGCTTCAGAATGCAATACACGTGCTCATTTAATTGCAATATTGCGTAAATTGCCACTCGGCTATAGTGAATGTGATTAGAAATCTGCCTAATATAAAGCTTACCACAATTATATCTGTAGTTTTTAAGGATCGTAGAAGTAAAGTAATAAAATTAGTGACATATGATGAATGTTTTTACAAAACAGGTCTGATCTACATTACGGATTTGATGTTGTCATTGTGTACATTTTGACACTACACATTCTTTAAGTGGAAATTGTTTTGGGATCTGATTTCTCTTCGCAGATCCCTGCATTATGGTGAAACACAAAGATTGTAATTTCAATAGTGTACACTTTCAGCGATGCATGAGCTGATAATACAAAGTATCTCTATAGGAAACATATTTATTTTCACGCAGGTGCTGCACTTGTCAATACCAAATAAAAACCATTGTGTTTGTTTAACGAAATGAATAAAGTTTTTAGAATGCTTTTTCATTTTAGAGTGCGTCACAAAAATATAATGGTTAGTTATCTGTCTGTGTATTAAAGAGCTGCTTGTTAACTGTATTTGTAGTAATAAATACTTCAAATGCGTGTACATTACCCTGACGGTGCAAGGTTTAAGAGGCTACAGTTGAAATTTCATACACCGTGGGAAGAAAACAAACATAGCCATATCAGTCTCGCCACTAGAGATTACAAAGTCCAATATCTTAAACTGTATGGTGTATGAGGGAGGAGGGGGTATTGCATTATTTAAAAGGGTACAGGTATCTATAAGACAGATGAAACACTTAACTATTAGGATTGTTCATTAAATTACCTTTATAAAAATGTATTTATTTGAATTTTTAAGTAAATCCTATATTAATCAAAATAGGATAGGAATAAACTATCTGTCTATTTATTTACGTTCATTTTAAGGTAGCACACTGTTTAGCAGGACACGAACTCTATTAGCTCAATTAATTAATGCTTTATTATGGTAAAAGGGGAGATAACAATGTAAAATTAATAAACTAAAAGATTTTACATAGTTTTCTCCCCTTTTACCATAATAAAGTGTTAATTAATTGCACTAACAGAGTGTATGTTCTGCTAAACAGCATACTACATCAAAATTAACTTAATCAATAGAGAGGGCAATTATTTAAGCAAAATCTAATTATTACTATAATACTTTTCTACTAGAATGAGTTATAATATTTCACAATTACACATTTTCATTTATTATATATGTTTTCACGTTAGATTTAACTTATTCAGTGAATTAATGTACACCCTAATAATGGACTAAATATTGGATGGTTTGGGGAAGTTTACATATTTTTTTTAGTTTGCTAACAATCTAACCCTTTTCACGTAAAACTCCCATTTTTAGAGATTTTCTCCATGAAACGTTGACCAAAACAATTCTTGCACACTGCCTCTCCATAATGTGCACTTCTTCATTCAAAGCACTGCTTCTCCTACTGTCTATTTTACATTGCAAGTCCCGTAGTATATTTATAAAGCAGTGCATATTTATCACCTTTTCTAAGCAGTGAGATCTACAATACAATTAATTCCAGCTTGTGGCTTTCCCAAGATAATTAGGTAACTCTGTAGACTAGAGTCTTAGTGCGTCTACTGTTGTTCACATTACATGATTGACAAGTCTGTGTCTGACTGAACCATTAACAGTTTCATTTTGTTGCTATTTGCAGTTTGCTCGGCTAATATTCCAAACAAATAGGAGCTGTTTCTTTGGTCGTTTTTTTTCTACTTGACCTTCCCCTGCTTCATTCTTTTTGAGTCTCTAGAAACTGCCTTGAAAAGGCACGTTGAATGAGCACAGTCCATCAGAGAGCCAGGTTCATCCCTCTCTGCGCCCTCAATGCTTCACTTCAAAGATGGTTGCATTCTTTAATTGGCCTTTGAATTGATACCAAAGGGTCACAATGCGAGTGGCAAAAGAGAAAGAGGCCTTACTGAAACAAAGCCACTCCATTCACTTGCAGATAAGCACGTTTTAATGCTTCACCGAACACTACTGTTAAAGGCTTTATTGAAGGCAAGGCCTTGTGAAAGCTGACGGATCCAAAAAGAACTTTTTACTTAAGAGATGATTAGTTCAAACAAACAAGAGTAAACAAGGAAACAAGATAGAAAAACAACACAACAAAAACCATTACAACAAGTGTATATACACACACGTCTTGGACTTATAAACTAGAAACAGAGCTGTACACCAATATTCTTTACAGAATACACTAACTAGTTTAAAAATTCCACATTTCTCATGCCTGATTATTGCTTTGCCACAAGTGTATTCTATTTTATAATTATTACTCTTTGCATTTATATAGCGCCAATATATTCTGCAATGTTTTACAACTATAGAGTGAGAATATTTCACAAGTAATTGAAATAAAAATATTAACACAGAGAGAGGCAAAATGTCTCACAGAAAGATTATTCATTGTATTGTTAATTTTTAGGACTGGGGCTACTTATTGTGCAAATTGTGGTTTAAGGAAAATGTAGCTTAGACAAATGTTTTTCTTTTTCTAAATATATACTCCTTTTTCGCAATCATAGTTCTCAATAGAGGGGTGTTAAACTGCAAAAGTGCATCTTCTACATTCAGTTGCAGGCTTCATATTACCGAAACGTTTAACAAACATTGCATAAAGTTTATCATAATATAGCTGCTAACTAGTACACACGGATAGAGAACCCCGATTTTACAAGCTTGCAATTTATTGGGCGGTGGGACAATAGAGACAGAAGGTAAAGGTTTACACACAAGAGTAAGTCAGATTTATGGTAGGAAATTGGGAACAAATGAGAGTATTGGTGATTTTATCATTATTTCTTTTTGATCTCAGCCCAGTTTTGTTGTCTTGGTGATAAATAAATTCAAAATCATTTTAAAGATCTAGAGATAATATTATGAGATATTTTTAATTTTGTTTGTTTGTTTTTGCTTTTTTTGTTTTTCTGTTAATGGGGGTTTAACATTTTATAGATATTACAAATCTATTTTTTTTCTTTATTAGTTTAAGAAAATATTTCCATGATTATGGGTAATACTAATATGCAAAAGAGTAAGAGTGTCATTTAGGATGAACAAACATAAAAACACAATAAAAAAGAATCATACAACTCCAATTGACTCTCTAATACCCCATGGGGGACAACTAAACAAGCTCATTTGATTTCATTGTTGTTGTTTGCTAATTATCAATACTGTATTTTTATTTCACATTTTTTATGTGATTTGTATATGGTTTCCTTTAAATTAACTTATGCTATTACTTTGGTAGAATGTTGAAAATAGAAATCCATCCATATTGTTCCATTATAGCCTGAGACCATCTGAAGGAGTTATACAAAGGTCAAGCTAAAAAATAAATAAGTAGAGCATCATCAAATGTATTGAACGTCAATATGAAAAACTCATTTCTATTTAGAAGAATTGCAAAACATTGAAAGACAGTATAAACCTCTATCTGACGATCATATAACTTTTGATGCCTTCAAGGTTCTAGAAGTAGCATTAGCAAAGTTTGTACATACAATATGACTTATTAATTCGATTCACAGTGGTAGAATTTTGTCATTTTCATTTACAATTTACTCATTTTGTCCAGGTTCTTAATTACATGATAAGTGTAAGGCTTTTGAGTTTGAAATAGCAGAACACGTTGCATTATACAGCGATAACAGCCGCCTGTTGCTAATTTAGCATAGTTTATGGTTTATAAAGCCTTGCTATGATATGAAAGTATCAATCCTAGAATGTTTTTTAGGTCCAATAATTGGAAATGTTGGTGATTTAAATATACGCCTAGAGTTCAAACACTGAATTAGTGTATTCCATGGCATGAAATTTGCATGAAGCTTGGCATTTGAAAAGGTCATTTCTGTAATGAAAAATAAGTTGCGTGTTCATTAACAATAGCTGGACTAATATAAAAAAGATTAAATTCTTAGTGCTTCTTATGCTTTTGTGAGTGAATGAATACACTGGCTTGATCATCTTATGAGTGATAAGAAACAGACTTTAGAAGCAGTGGCGGCTGGTGAGGTGGTGACTGGCTGAAATATGGTGGGGCACTAGACTCTACCCCAAAATGTAATTCTGCTTCCTAACTTGTTGAGCATTGCCAATTTTACCCCATGTTTTCAACCCTAACCCAAAGGTAGATTAATGCCCTGGTTAACAACACAAACCCTTACAAACATGTATGTGGGTAACAGCAATCACTTTAAAGAGATCCTACTCCACCTTCGAATGCTGTTACGAACTGTCAGCTCTAAAAGAGAGAATAAAAAGGGTGTCCAAGAAGTGATGGCCGAATGCAAAACCAAATAACATCAAAAATCCTGTTAAAGCAGACTAAGCATGTCTGAGAGGCCTAAACTAAGAAAATGTATACTCAAAGTTGGAAGTGCACTCATCTCCTCACTAAGGAATTCAGGGTGCTCTTGAAAAATTCCCTGTACCCAAAAGGACCAAAGTAGATAAATTTGTAGAAAATGATCAAGGCACTCCAATAGTTTCCAATTCTTAAGGCAATTTATTTGGACCAGGAACTACAAAGCTTTGTAGTTCCTGGTCCAAATAAATTGCCTTAAGAATTGGAAACTATTGGAGTGCCTTGATCATTTTCTATAAACTAAGAAAATGGGCATTTTTGTTTTCTTTTTCCAAAAGTACACAAAAACTTTCACATGATTAGTTTCTGAGCCTATGAGCAACCTATTCCTTCATCAATGAGGAAGGGATACTAATCCACCGAACTAATTAAAAATGACATTCCATGTTTTTTTCTAGCATACATGTATCAGTCTAAAACAGATTTTATTTTTCTATTGCAAGAAAAAAAAATGTCTCTATGGATCAGCCCCAACTGGATTGCAATATGCAAAAGAAAGCTTCACAGGAGTAAGTAAAATAAATGTCTTTTAGCAGTGGGAAGTCTTAGTAAAGCTGTGATTTTCCCCATCTCTCTCTCTATGAATACAGTGTCATTCTTTACATATGAAAATCAGGTCTGTGAAGTCTCAACAAGCTCTGCTCTTTTATTTGCCCCCTGCTATCACTACTAACCTCTAATTTTGCCTGTTTAACACATAATTAACACATACAGTAACCAGTAATATACTAGACAAAGTGTCCATTAACATGTTAGTCTCTCGGTCACATTAACTTCATGTTTTCCTTTTATTGTTTTGTTTATATTGTGTTTGAATAGATGAGAGTGAGAAAACGTGTTATATCGTTAATTCAATTATAAAATCCATCCCTTTGGCTTTTGTTGCACTTTTTTCCTGCTGGCTGGTAGAACATTCATGGAACTGTAGTTCAAAAACAGCTGGAGGACCAAGTTTGTACATTCCAATTCTAAAGAAAAAGCCAAAGATCCAAAAAATGAATGGAACAAGTTTCCAAACATGTTTCAGGTGATCCAACAAGTGAATGTAACAAATTCCAGAACACTTGCCAGGTGAAGACTTGACATGGAAAGACCCATAGCACAACCAACACTGCTTACAGTATCTCCAACCAGAACTCCTAGCTACGGCTACACGTAGCTTACAGTCATACAACAAAGCTGACATTTTACTGCATTTTCCCAATCAATTGGCCATGTGTTATTTTTTCCTTATGTGATTTACTATTTGGAAAGTGAAATATTCTTGGCAAATAAGGAACACTTGGCAGAGCAAACTATCACCTTTTTCATAATGATTTAGCTGTTAGTGTTACTGTAGTTTATTGTCTTGTGTAGGTCAACAGCTAATGAAAGTATTTAGCATCCTACAGATGGGGGATGTCAACCTTAGATATGTTCAACATATAGCTTATGTGGATTGATAAACATGCCAAAGTAAAGAAGACAGCACAAAGGGATGTTCATTTCATAATTAAATATCCTAATTATTATAGAAATTGTATGTTCGTGTTTACAGACAGAGATATAATAAAGTACTGCCATGTCTATTGTATATTTTTTGTTTGTAATAAATGATGGTTCTTCATGGGCAATCCTATTTTAGTACACCACTGCCTTCTTTTTGTGCTCCATACCGGAGTCTATAACTCGGAAAATGGAAGTATCAATGCGAATGGCTTCCCGGACACTTATAGTTATAAATATGCAATGTTTCGAGAAACTATTTCCAAGCATATTTCAACATAATGCAATGGTGTGATGTTTTCATTATTTTTGAAAATATGCTTTTTTTTTGTATTCCAAGAAAATTAAAAAAATATAAACAATGAGAAATTATTTCCTATGATGTTCTATTTAAAAAAATAAAAAAATCCCAGTGCCTACTTACAAAAAAAAGTTCTCAGCTAAAAGAATGCTACAGAAACTATTGATTCGTTGGACTTCAGAGATTGAAGGGACAATAAAGACAACGTTTCAAGCTGAATAGGCTTTTATCAGATGCAAAAGACTCTATTCAGAATAAAACGTTGTGCTTTCTCATTGTGTCTGTTTGATCTGACTTCAAGCTCTAGTAAATAAATGTTTTTTTTTCTGGCATCATTCAAACATTGTCAGATAGTTATATTGCAAAATGTGGCAAAAACTTAGAATCGAGATGAACAACTTTTTGGTGCGTTGTTGACCTCATTTGGAGAGAGAAAGCTGCGTTGCACTAATCTTGAAATCCCTCTGAGCAGCAGCAATAAAAACACAGACATGTTTTATTCAACACAATAATGATTATTTGACTTAGGAACTACATTAAACAGTCATAAAAATGCACAGCGTCCAGGGCTCAATAGACTGTTTGGAATAGAATGAAAGCTTACTCAGCCTGAAACCTTCCCCTTTGTGGACTGAAGTTTTGAGTGTGTAGATGATCAGTTTTCCCGAATGTCCAAGCACAATCTTGGATTCAGGAGACATAACATTGTATAGGCTTCTGTGTTTCTGCATTTTATATTTTAACTGATCTTTTAAATGAACCCACACATTATTTTTTGTGCATTGTAAAGAGAATAGTATCAAACCATAAACAATCAAAAGAATTTGGTTTTGGAAACACTGGATTGGGAGCACTAAAACATATCAACTTCAATTAACTCTTTCCTCTTGTCCCCTTATTTCTGCGGAAGCAAAGAGTGCAGGGCAAAAAAAGTCACTAGATACTGATCTTTGTGATCGTATTCCAACATCCATACAAAGTTGTCATAGGTATTTTTGTTACAAGTCCATTAGGATTTTAGAAACAAGTCTCAAGACAGCAGTGACTGCACATGTAAATATTGCAGAAAAAAGACATCACCATTGGACAACTTTAGAAATTCTGTGATTGGTTTAATCTTATGTGTCACAATTACATTTCTTTGATATATTCTGGGACAAAAATAGTGTATAAGCCTAAGGGCTGCAGGAACAACATAAGTTTTACCCTTTTCTATTACATTTTTGGGGGTTTATAAAAACACTGTATTTTGGATGGAGTAACGCTTTAAGTACATTTTGTCATTAATTGTGTCAGTAGAGTTCTTCAGATGACCAGAAAATTATTTCCTTTTTTTTTTTCTCTTTAAAAACCAGGGGAATTTAGTCAAGTAATTGTATCTGTAAATCTATATAGCAAAATATACTTGGAGCAATTTAAATAACTTAGCCATTAGAAGATTTATTTACCCTATCATACAGCACTGCCAATATCTTGTGTCCAAAGGTTTTATATATGTGTTATAATTAAAATTAAATAAACTTCCTGCTGGCACTGATGGCATTCAGCACTGACAGATTAACTGATAGAGCATCTATTTCCTTGTTCCTACAAAGCATAATACTGGAGATTAACAGCTCATCTACTGAAGTCAAGTTCTGATTGGTTGCTGACGTCACATGCTCACATTAGATTTTTTTATGTTTGTTTACTGGTTTTAAAAATGTAAATAATATGTTGGGAATATTATTTTAAACTGGTTATATAAAGAAAATTTCAGGTGACAGGTCTGGTTTAAATATTAATAAGGAACGCTGCTGACTCCCAGACCATCTCC
Source organism: Pelobates cultripes (assembly GCA_933207985.1). Taxonomy (NCBI): domain Eukaryota; kingdom Metazoa; phylum Chordata; class Amphibia; order Anura; family Pelobatidae; genus Pelobates; species Pelobates cultripes. Next base: position 71,235,223 of record OW240913.1, on the reverse strand, counting down.
TCCTTTCTGTGTAATTATATCAGTGGTTAGCCAATTATTCCCAAAGTACACTAATTTCATTGTAGCAGATTCTACATTCCACCCATCTGTCTGTTTGTGTCGCCAGTTCTATAGTAGCTGTCAAATTATGATTGTGTATTATATTTGTTTTGAAAGACCACGTAGCCACCACAAATGATGGCTTAGAACCTGCAGCCTCGGACTTGTCATCTTCTGTCCTTCTTAGCTCTCAGTGCTGTGGAAGTAGCCCCATCGAAGTGGAGTGCCAAGTTTCTGATAAGAGGGTTAAGCCCTCTTGATACAGCTTTTTATTTGGCCAACTGTTTTAAATTTGCAAATGAAAGTTGTGGTAGAACTTCATCTTTGTGGACCTCTTCCAGCATGTCAAGAATTAATTGTAATGAAAACAGCATTGCCTAAATGCAAGGCCGTCCAGTTACTCTGCGTTATTTACACAAACAGAGTCCTTCTCAGTTTCTTTGATAAAAGCAGCTAAATCTTTTCCCTCTTTCATGTTTTGTCAGCACTTGAATCCCCTTTGTCCTCTGGCTATTTGCCGAGATGCGGACAATGGCTCAGGAGAATGGAAGCAGATTGTTGGAATGGCTCTCTGTAAGCCTAATTATGATACGTTCACTGCACTCACCATGACATATTAAGGGGACCCAGGCTTATTCAATTAGCCACTCCAGGTTTCCCTTTCAGACTTAAAGTTATCCTTTGCGTGTTTGTATTTCTGAACAGTATTCATGTCCATTGTGAAAGAAAATCCTCCAGACTTTAAGAATGTTTTTAAACTGATGCTGTTATTGTAGCTAATTTTTATTAAGCAAATGATAACATGATAAAGAAACAGACTTTTGTTATTTAATAAGTACAAATCAGTGAGCGTATGCTCACCTCTCTCCTCTGTCCTCCGTATTCTGTCGTCACCAAGTCCCCCTGCTGCCACTGTTATTGTCCCCGACACTCTTTTCTTAGGTTCTGTGTTTCTTAATTTTCCAGCGTTCACGCCAAAACATTTAATCATATTGTCTGTTCCATTCTGTTTTGAGGTTTCGAATTGTAACTTTTTTAATCACCAATGTATCTAAAGTGCCTTGTGACCAGGAAGATGATCATGTGATACAGATTACTTCCTGTTTGCAAAAGGTTGAATGTAACAACAAACTAGGAAGGTTACTGTTGAACCAATAGTCAATTTCACAGCTAGCAAACAGTCTGCCATTTTGTAACTGCGTCAAAAAGATATTCCTACCCTCTCCAAGACTGATTTATTCATGTGTATAAGTCTGCAAGATTTATCAAGTACGATCATGCATACGTTTAAGAGGACGGTAGTCAGTAAGATACAAAATTATTTGAAGGTTTACACGATGGTAAGAAAAATTTATATTAAATGTTTACAAAATATAACAATAAATGTTTTGCATCATTAAATTGTTTCCTCTTCTTGCACAATATAGTTTTGTTAAAACTGTGGATGTTTTTTTATTTTTCCTAAATCCACTATGAGGTTTAGAAAGTGCTTTATGAATTGTACTTTTTTTGTCCATGTAAAGTAGTTATAACAAATTGTGAATTAGTAGGGTGTGTGTATATATGGATGTGTGTGTGCTTTACTTACTAGATAGAGGGCAGTCTGTTATCCAAAATTATGCTTTGAAAAATATGGTCTAAAACAATGTTATCTATCTATGATCCTGTCTGACAACATGTAAGGTCATAAAGTGCAACATAATTAAAGGGATTCTATAGTGTTAGGAATAAAAATCTGTATTTCTAACTCTATAGTGCCCTCTGGTCCCAATCTACTGAGCACACCCTAACCCCCCACCTGCAGACTTTATTTACTCATAGTGCCAATCTCCCTCTGCATTGGGTCTGCTCTCCTCCCCCTCTCCCCCCGACCCCGACATCATCCGATAGGATACCCTAATGCACATGAGCATAGCGAGTATACGAGCGCATTAGACTCTCCCAATAGGAAAGTTCTGCCTCAATGCTTTTGTTTGGGGATTTTACTGATGCAGGATGTCCTCATGCAGAATGTGACGACGTCCAGCATCATTTAAGCAACCAGGAGTCCGGTAAACTTGAAGAAATGCCTTTAGTGGCAGTCTTGTAGACAGGCACTAGAGGCTGTCTTGTTATTTCAATGAGTTTCTCAAAAACTGCAATGTTTTACAATGCAGGACTAAGGGGGACAGGGACACTAAGGGTGTCTTTAGTGTCCCTTTAATAGTACCCAGCCCCCAACCTTAATATTAAACTTACAAAACAGGATTTATCATGAACAAAGTGAAATATTAAATATTTTAAATTGATGATAGCCGTGTATATACCTCTGCTGTTGGCACCATTAAATATGCTTATTTAAAGAAACATTTAATGGAAACATTTCTGGATGACAGGTGAGCGATAAAAAGATGGACAACATAGTTCTAAATTCAACAAGTACGCATGGATTCTTTACTATAGCAAAGCTGTGTATGTATAAGCCTAGCATGTGCAAACATTCAGAGGGGCCTTTTCCCTGTTTCTAATTTTCAGATCTTCCTACTATCTTGTTTCTGCCTATGTATTTCTGCAAATTAAATGTCTCTAGACAAAAAAAAAAAAAAAGAATTTAGTGAAGCCATCTTTCTAATAGTAACTTACCAAAAAGGTAGGTGGAATTTGTGCCATGAAAATCTTTTCACTGCTGGAGGGGACATAACTATCACTGATCATTATCTGTATTTAAAGAAACAAATTGTTTCCTAAACAATTGCTTCCCTTTTATTGAGTCCAGATACAGCCACACGCATCTGGACTATAAATCACAACAAACATTAATAAAACATAAGACAGATACCTTCACGTTACATGCTTTTAACTTGGACCAATTGTCAGACAAGATACTATAGCAACCTCATGCTCAATATTCTGATTTCTGACTGTACAACTTGTATTAAATGCGTAAAATCAAAGACGCTCATATGTGCAAATTTATGGATTAAAAATCCACTGGTCTACAGACTATTTGTGAAGTTATTGTTCGGTGTCATCCCCTTTACCATATTAATTCCACCAATATTTATAGTGCTAGTACCAAGACAAATGTAAACTAAAATGTCATGGAATATGCTAGTATTTACTAACAATAGTGAAACTGTTAAGGGCCTTATGGCAGGCTAACCTTGCTATACTGTTGTATACCTTGCTAGCTAACCTTGACACTGTTGTGTACTCTGTAATGGGGAATGTAATCCACAAACATCTGCATTGACAATGTAAGCCAACATTAAACATAGAATACATTGCTGAAATTAATACACATCAAGAGCACTAATGGTAATCAGGCAACTAACCACATCCTTAACACCAGGTCCTACACTGGGGGTAAGCAAACTTTGGTACCCCAGATGTTGTGGATTATTATTATTATTATTTTATTATTTATATAGCGTCAGCAAATTCCGTAGCGCTATACAATGGGTGGACTAACGGACACGTAATTGTAACCAGACAAATGGACGCACAGGAACAGAGGGGTTCAAGGCCCTGCTCAATGAGCGTGCATGCTAGAGGGAGTGGGGTAATGTGACACAAAGGGTATAAGTCTGGTAATGAAATAGGATGCTAGAAAAGTAATCACTTAGAACTACAACCATAGTGCTTTGCCAGCACTATGGTTGTAGTAGCATTATGGGAGATGTAGTCCACAACATTTGGAGTGCCAAAGGTTGACTACCTCTGTCCTACACCATTTAGGTTAAACATCAACTGATGACATCAACACAAGTCCTCTTTTTTAACATTACCCATGACATGAAGATTGTACCATTTGCATAACATATCATTTGCAGTGCAACAGACATTGCAAAAAACATAGAATATTATAGCGTGTCTTGCTAGTAAACTGTAACACAACAAGGAGTACAAGCCCACTCCACTAGGGGCAGGCTTTGTGACTTTTGTAATTATAGTAACAAACAGCTGAAAATCTTCCAGCTCTGCATCTTTTTCAACAAATAAACATAAAAAGGTTTTCGAACATACCCTTTTATCAATGTCTGGTGTGTGTGTGTATATATATATATATATATATATATGGTTAGTTAATACAATGTTAAGGAAAAATCTGCACACCAGTCAAGCCATAATGTATATATAATGTACATTTTCAGCATTTTACTTTGCTATGTCTAACTATTTAAATTCTTGTCCCCTCTGCAATTCTTTTTGAAAGTAATTAGAACAGAGAGGTTACTCCATAAACAGACCCCATCTCTCGGTACAGCTGGTTCCTAGGGTAACGTACTTAAACATATATCATAAAGTCCAATTAAACAGATTTTTGTTCTCATTTTCCTCTTGAGTCACAATGAATGGTTTATGTCAGGACTAATTTTCCTACATTCTCTTTAAACTGCACAAACAGAGCAAGTTAATAGCAACATCTTTCTTTTAATCAGGGTGTAGGGATTTAATTGTGGATGTGGTATGTTTGAATCCAGCAAATTCTTTCTTCTGCAACCATTTCATTTCTGTAAAGGGGTCTGGAAGTCTGCATTGCCTTACAATACCTCATGCAATAGATGGGCCAGCATGTACACTGACATAAACTTCAATAATAGCTTTGAATGCTTTAATTTTTCATATTGTGGAAACTGAACTCAAACATGTCAATAAATTGTGTTGTCTATATTGTTATGTGTTTTTTATTTTATTTTTTTATTTGGGGGGGGGGGATTGTATGTGTATTACTTTTTATATGTCGCATTGTTTTTTGTTTTTATCCTTTACTTCCTTAACCCCTTAAGGACACGTGACGGAAATATTACGTCATGATTCCATGTTATTCCAGAAGTTGTGTCCTTAAGGGGCTAAAGGACCACTATAGTGCCAGGAAAACATACTCGTTTTCCTGGCACTATAGTGCCCTGAGGGTGCCCCCACCCTCAGGGTCCCCCTCCCGCCCGGCTCTGGAAAGGGGAAAAGGGGTTAAACTTACCTTTTTCCAGCGTTGGGCGGAGAGCTCTCTGTCTCCTCTCCTCCTCCGATCCGCCCCGTCGGCTGAATGCGCACGCGCGGCAAGAGCTGCGCGCGCATTCAGCCGGTCACATAGGAAAGCATTGTCAATGCTTTCCTATGGACGTTGGCGTGCTCTCACTGTGAAAATCACAGTGAGAAGCACGCAAGCGCCTCTAGTGGCTGTCAATGAGACAGCCACTAGAGGGAATCGGGGAAGGCTTAACCCATTGATAAACATAGCAGTTTCTCTGAAACTGCTATGTTTATGAAAAAATGGGTTAACCCTAGAAGGACCTGGCACCCAGACCACTTCATTAAGCTGAAGTGGTCTGGGTGCCTAGAGTGGTCCTTTAATCGGATTGGCAAATGCACCCAAGTATACATTGGTATGAAGTCAAAGAGATTAAAATCTCAACAGAAGATTTTTGGCACAAATTGTTGAAGTCCCTATATTGATTTTATGTTCAAGGCTTAACTCACCCTGTTTGATCTGCCATTTATTATCTTAGAAGCATATTAAAAAAGTATCCCTGACAAACATCCATAGATTGTCAAAACGTTGCCTGACGCATTTTTACTGAATAAAGCTCTAGCTCCACCCTACAGTGTGATTGGACCTGGAACAGGCACTGGTGTCAGAAAACTTTTCTCTAATTAAAAATGTGAGATGATACACTCCCAAGCACATGTTCCCAAACACATTTTTGCACTCATGCAAGCATTCTTCCCAAATTGTGCTAGTGCCCTTTAAATACATGGTGCCCTCATTATTCATTTTGAAACACTCCATTAAAGAAGAAGAGAAAGTCAAGCCAGAAAATTAGCTTCCTAAAGAAACACCACTGATTTGGTTGTGTTTTTTTGGTTTTTTTTAAACTAATCTCACAAAACACAATAGTGAATACAAGCCAGGTTTACAATCAACTTATTTACCGTGCAATTCTCTTTTTATATATACACAACTGTATAAATATATATTATGCTAATCTAATATTATTTACATATGTATTACATGAACAAATTCCCCACCTCTACGCACAATCACTAACTAAATGTTTCAAAATCTCTGCATGTATTCAGGTGCAATGTTTATAGCACTTATACATTTTTTTCATTCAATATGTATACAATCTAATTCAATTTGCAAAGTCAGAGCCAATATTCAAATTGTTAAGCAAATTGCAGCCAGTAATTAACTGATATTTTTGTTAATCCAGTTGGGTTTACCTATTTACATTTTTCAGTATGGCTGTAAATTATGATTTCAGTGAATACCCTTCCAAAGACTGGTATCACAAGATTTCATTTGTTATTCTGATTGAAACTGATACAGTGGGTTTTGAGCTCTCTAAAGAATACATAAACTGTTGTGAAAATGAATCATTACACTCGCATAAAAACACATGTATAATGTAAGACGATTGCAGGAACAGGTTACAAACATAAAGATCAATGAAAATTATGAGGCTTATGTAGATGCTTATATTGATTTCTTTGTTTCCGAATATCTCAAGGGTGCCTTGAACCATTTCCCTAAATATACAACACATTAATAAGCAATTGTACTATCAAAACGATTGATTCCATCCTCAGTTTAAATAACATTACGATGTGGTGGGTCCCATCGACCTTACAAAAGATCTAGTGGAAAACAAATGGCCCTAACCACACTGTAACAGCTATAAGATATATTCAACTTCTGACACAGTAAATATATAAAAACCTTTAAAACCAACGCAAAATATCAATTGTCCGTTCTGCAACGTTTTTTGATCTTGTGATGAACATGTAAAATATTTCTGACAATGATTTCACAATAATAAAGGAAAAGTCTCAGTCACTTACAATAATTACTTATTCATTGATTATTAAATTTCAGAGGCTATTTGGATTGAGGTTTTTTTGTTTGTTTGTTGTTTGGGTTTTTTGCCAGCTATTACTAAAAGTGCATTCATCAGTACATAATGGTATTTAACCCATCAAGTACCAAACTTCTGGAATAAAAGGGAATCATGACATGTCACACATGTCATGTGTCCTTAAGGGGTTAAACACGAGCATTACATTTTAGTTTAAGACGTTGTAATAACTCAGATACAGAGGTGTGTGTTTGTAAAATACAGAGGATACATGGTGTGTGTATTACAAAGAATAAATGTTGTTGTGTATGTGTGCGCATGTGTGTGTGTGTGTGTGTGTGTGCGTGTATGCGCAAGGAATGTAGCAGTCACCTTCCAATAGACAAACTATTTCTGTACTAACAGGCTTATAGACTTTATTACCAAAGGAAGAGGGCCTCCAATAACAGCTCATTAGCACTAATTGAGAATGACATCCATATTCCTGAGAGATCATTAAGACTATTCATTCAATTACTACAGTTTACTTTGTAAATCAGCAGATAGTAATTTAGCAAATGTTTTGCCCTTATGATTATTATTTTTCCCAATGTCTAATAATATAAAAGTGCAGGTAAAAAAACTACTGATTTTTAACACACACGTACCAGGGGTACTAAACTTTGCCCCTGATTCAATACGATTATATCTAAAATAAGTATTATCCATTGGAATCATTGTGACTCACATATTACATGTTATGTGTCACAATCCTTTCAATGTCATGCTTCAAATTATCTTTTCTATTTAATAACAAAGTGATTGCTATATGCTATAGCATACAGTTTTTCTGCTTTTTGCATAATTTACAATACAAAACAATGCTTTTATTCCGCTTGGATAATATCATATAGTTGGGTTTGGGGGTTATGTCAAATACTTATGGTGTGTATGAGGAACAATGTTCTGTGCTTGAAAATAAATTTCTTAAAGGACCACTATAGGCACCCAGACCAGTTCAGTGTAATGAAGTGGTCTGGGTGCCAGGTCCCTCTAGTTTTAACCCTGCACCTGAAAACATAGCAATTTCACAAACTGCTATGTTTACACTGCAGGGTTAATCAAGCCTCTAGTGGCTGTCTCACTGACAGCCGCTAGAGGCGCTTCCGCGATACTCACTGTGAAAATCACAGTGAAAAGACGCTGGACGACCATTGGAAAGCTTTCCTATGGGCGGCTGGAATGCGCACCCGTGCATGCACATTCGGAGCTGACGTCACCAGGGGGTGGAGAGTTCCCCAGTGCAGAGGGAGCCTGGCGCTGGCGAAAGGTAAGTGGCTAAAGGGGTTTTAACCCCTTCAGCCCAGCGGGAGGGGGTCCCTGAGGATGGGGGGGACCTAATGACCCTATAGTGCCAGGAAAAAGAGTTAGTGCACCGGAAAGCTGAGCTGCAAAATTAAGACTAAAATTGCCACGCTATGAATACAGATGGTTTGGAGATTGTTTTCCAAATCAACACTTTTTACAGAAATTTTGCCTTTTGGTTTTCAATTCACTATAATGTATTGCTTATTGAATAAACCTCACTAGTGTATTATAAGAAAGTTTACTAGTGCAGGCAAAAATTTAAAATATGGATGTCAATCAGCAGTCACATTCAGGAAGCATGTCTAAATTTCTCATATTACAAAGTACTTGTATGTGGTGTTTATCCGGTGTGCAGCACTGTACAATATATTGTTACAGTATAACATAACACCAATATATGCAAGCTATACCGAACTGTTAAATTGATTGTTGTATTTCTTTGTTTACTTTTCAAAGAAAGCTTAGATTTATAAAAAAAGAAAATCCCTCAAACTTACAATTCAAGAACACTCTATTAGGGGGAAAAATATACCTCCTTGTCCTAGCCCCTGTTGTACTACAAAGGAGGAGTTTCAATAATGGCAGACAGATCGGATGGCTAACTTTACCACAGTATCCCAGCATGCATTGCACCATCAGCAGACAGGAAGCTTATGTTCTTTAAATGTGGTCCCCCTCCGGCTTACATTACTTGTCCGACATATGAGTTGAAATATATTTTCTCATCAATGACAAGATTTAGCAGATTTTTTATTTTTTTTTAAATACTCAGAAATTTTTTTTTTTTTAAACAAATTGGAGAAATTGTTATATGGCTAAAACCGTGGTCTACACTATCAGTTTTGTAAAACTTACAGGTTTATTCACTTAACTCTGCATTGTAGCAAACTGAAATCCGAACAGCAATATATAGGCCAAAATAGCTAGTTTTGGAGACCTATTCCAATTGTGTGTTGGCTGAATTTTTCAATCAGATCCAAATAATACATAATAATAGTAGTAACCAATGATATTAAAAGGACACTCCACTGCCCAGATACAAAATATAAAAAAATCACTATTTGGTAGATATATTCCCAATGAAAACATACAAGAAGTATGCATTTTTTAATTGCGGTATTTTTAAAAACTGCTCGCAATAGGTGCAGATCTCTGCAGCCTTTGCAAGGTTTCCCTCTTTATATTATGAATTACTGATTGGTGGTTTAAGCCAATAACCTATTAATCCAATGGGTAACAAAGACAGGAAAATGCACAGGTTATAATAAAATAACAGCAGCTATAAATGACGATGCCGAGTAGTAAGAATATAGAAAATAGACACAACTTTTACTTATTTATGTGAACCCATCTAAATGTGATCTAACACATAAACTGAATTTGAAGTCAAACTTAAACACGGTTTGAAAAGAAAGATTCTACAAGAAATAGACTAATGCAAAAATATTTCTCAGGAAATTAATAAAAACAACCAACAAATCGATCTGTTATAATGTAACGTAGATGCCATGTTTCAACCAAATCATATATTTGAAAAGATGGAGCAGCTATCGCCAGCCTTTGACCTAAGCAAATATATCAGTGCAGGAGAATCAAGGGGAATGTAGTTAACAAGCCTCTGATGTACATAGGGTTGCCATAGTTCATGTGGCACATTAGCAATATGAGGATAATTAATTTGGCGTTAGCCATAGAGAGTTCCAAAATGAGTCAAGAGTCAACAATGGGGTTTAGTGGTCAAATAGGATTTTCCAAGCCAGATACATTGAAGCGGTCTCTCTTTGATCTCATTAAGAACCAATAACAATAGCAGATGAAACACAAGAGGTAAAGCTACTACCCTTTTCAGAGGTGAAAAAAGCATCAACAAACAACTACTTAATCAATATTTGGCCAGGGAGATTTAAAACAACCCTTTCACATTTCAATGCCTGGTTGTAAAACAACTGTAAAGCACCCTAAGATAAGCCATTAAAACAACTTAATTGCCTTTTAACTGTTCCCTTCCCTGTACAAGCCCAGGATTAACCCCATGTCTGCTGGATGGATGGAATCTATGAATATCCTATGAGGTTCTTTGCCTGCTGGGAGAATGAGTTCACAGCATAATATTGGCCAATAAGATTTTCAGAACTCCTTTTCCCATGGAATAAACCTACCTCCAGTAGGTTACATGAGCAATTGCTGTCAAAAGTTCAGTTAGGCTGAAAATCAGGTTTTTATTCATTTAAATGGGAAATGTGCAGAATGTACAAACACTGGCTTGAATTTAGAGAATTGCCATATTTAGAATGTAGCAGAATTGCACTGAATTGAAATCAGGGCTTATATTTTGGATAGTTGTTGATTGACCTATTGTTATTAGGCTGAAATATTATATACTATAATATTATATATAATATATTAACATTACTGATGCATGTTATGTGAAATGATATTAGAGGTTATTACTGTTGGAGATATTGTTATTGAGATGAACTAGAGAAAATTGCTGTTTTCCTTCATTTGAAAAACTGTCCTCTAGTCCCACATTAACATACAAATCATGCAGATTGTAACTCCCAGTGTATGTAGACTACAATCAGTGCATATACTGTGTGTTTTTGGTTGCTTAATCAGATGTGCTAAATGACAGGTAGACAGAGCCAGAAGCCTAAGCTTTATTACCCACTTATTCACTCCATTGGTTCTTAAATGAAGCAGAGAAAACATTGTAGCTCCATGTCCCAGACCTGGTGTGTGGATGGGGAGGTGATGGAGGAGTTACTGCCACACTGAGCCTTAGACACCTACAGGCAAAGGGAGGGAAGAAAGGGTTCATGCCACACTGAGCCTTGGGCACTAACACAAGGGAGGGAAGAAAGGTTTCATGTCACACTGAGCCTTGGGCACTGACAGAAGGGAGGGAGGAAAGGGCTCATGCCACACTGAGCCTTGGGACACAAGGGAGGAAGGAAAGGGTTCATGCCACACTGAGCCTTGGGCACTGACAGGCGAAGGAAGGGGGGGAGTGAGCAGTGCCATGAATGGGTATGGGTACTTAGACAAGAAGGGTGAAAACAAATTCATACCACATTGAGTATTGGGCAGCTGATGAGTTGGGGGTTATAAGTGACTGAATAATTATAGTATCTTCTGAAAATATTAAACACTGTCCTGTATTTCTGTTTAGTAGAATGGTGACTACCATAATTAACTCTGCAGACACCAACATTCTTTCCAGCATTGTTAGCACCTCTATAACACATAAATGGATACAAATGCTGGAATAATGATGCTCATTTAAGGAATTGGGAGCAGTGTGAAATCATGCCAGCTTGTTCTATAGTTTGTGTTGGGTCATCTGCAGTCAATTATCTTTCCCTATGGGGGGTGATTAGAATCGACGCACATTTAATGAGCTTATTGGGATGTTCAATAAACTGTCAATAATCAATTATAACAAGCAAAGGATTTATTTATAATTCATTAGTATCACCTGTGTTTAGGAATTGATTTAGATTTTTTTTTTTCAGTAAACTACAAGTACTGTGACATTTTAAACATCATATAATGCATGCCTATTATTAGTATTAGTATTTTATTATTTATATAGCGCCATCAGATTTTGTAGCGCTGTACAATGGGTCTATCGAGTTCTATACTTCTTTCATTCTTGCTTGTCATTGTTTTTTAGAGTCAAAATGACCTAGGTAGAGTACTTCTGCTTCTGTTAATATTTTACTTTATCTATAAATATAATGATTGAAATGTATATAAATACTGCATGCAGTTAGCATGAGAAAAATATTTTTACAAATATATAAAATAATTAAGACTTGGCACTATAACTTTGGTTACACTATATGATGATGTGCTGAGTGTAAAAAATGTTTTGTGGAGTAATTCATTTAGATATTGGTTTACACTTCCAGTTTTTCATGTAATCCCTCAAGGGGTAAATATAGTATACTGACTATGACCATGCTATAAATTCTCTCAGACACAGACACTGTAAATGTATTGGTGTTAATTCGTTAATTAATTGGAGAATGTGTATGCTAACAACATAATGGCTTGCCAGTAAAAAATCATCAAGTTTAATTTTAAAAAATAATAATTATAGCTTGAATAAATATATATTTTTTTAAAATAATAATTGATATCAATAAGATATATTAAAACATTTTGGTGCAGTTGTAATACTAATAAGTACATTTTATTTTTAAAAATGTTTATTTATATAACTTTTAGCAAATATTTTTATTATACATCATTATTATTATTATTATTATTATTATAAATAACTAAAATAAAACGTTAGTATTATTTTTGGATGATTTAATAACGAATTGATAATTTCATTGGGAACAAATTGCACCTAAAATCACATATTGCTATCCCGCAGGGTGTTGGTGAGCTCCTCACTGTCGTGATCAATATCGTGATAACCATCTGCCCTGACCAAACTCATCGGCACCTCTCAGAGCAGGGAACAAGTGTCTGATTGTCAGGATGGATGTAAATATTTAAGCTCTGGGCTGGTAGTCGCGTGTCCCCATCCTATGACCACACCAGACAAATATCTCCCCACTAAGGACACCGCAGGACTGATCACTGGTGGCTTTTGTTCACAGAAAAACTATATTTAATTCACCAATCTGATGACGTCTATTCTTTTTATTCCCAATACTTATCGAACAATGTATTATACAGGAATAAGTACTGAGTCTATGTTCACAGCTGCTATGTACTCTCGCTACCATTATTCTCAGCCAGACACGATAGGATCAGGAGTGTTCTGGCATTTCCCCATTTTCTGCTAACAAATACAGTAAATTAATCGTACAGGGCAGGCGATTACGTATAAAAAGCAAATCAGGGTCGACGTTCTAAAGGTGGAACATCACATTAGTTTCGTTGGTTATTGCTCCACGTTTAGAACGTTGGCCCAGAATTTAATTTTTTTATCAATAACTCCTCACTCATGTATTCTTTTAAACATTCAAATTAGTACTAGGATTGTAAACCAACACAGTTTAAAAATAATTTAAACTAGAAATAAACTTTATACATACACTATTACAAAACCCCCAGATACTGGTATCCAACAATTGCTCCTTAGTCCAAAATCAATCCAACTCCTGGCTGCCTATTAAATCACTCCAACAATGATGTACGCTAGAGCAATGTGGAAAATAGTGGACTAGAAACCCCATCACACTCAGTTGCACTGTAAACCTGCTGCTACACATTACATACCTTTTAGATCACTCACAGATTGTTTTTTAGACTTTTAGTTAACCTGAACCCATCTTAATCTGAATTGTACATATTTTACAGGCCTGACACTTATTAAACCGGCAGCCAATGCCAGTCTAGGAAAATACATCTTGTCCACATTGTGCAATCACATTCAGTTTAGTGGCTGTAAAAGGGTTAAATAAAATTAAAAGAATAAGGGGAGGTTGCAGAAATTTCACGAATGTTTGCCTGAGGCTAGAGAGGGCGGGTATAGTAGAAGATGAAAGTAAGTGAGGAAGAAAGGAGCCAGTTTAATCTGCCTACAAGAACTCTGAGATTGGGGAGAGTTTGCACAGAGCCTATTGGGGCAGAGCGCCTGACCAGGGCCAAATGCATTGTGACGCCGCCTGGGGGCCAGTTCCACTCTGCATGGGGGAAACAGAGAGGGCCATTCACATGGCAGGCCTATAATACACTCAGAGGAGCTATAAATGTCATACTGAGCAGCTACAGAAATATTTAGAGGACCCAATTCATGTTCAAAGCAGACACATAGAGAAAACAGGTCTTCCCAGTTACTGTATGGGAAATCAGTTTCCTTATGGTAAGAGTGACCTGTAGTGGCCCTTTAATTAGGGACACTTATAAAAGATCCATCCTGCAGGGCAGTGATTAATTCAATACAACCCTGCAGTGTAGAGTTTTATATGTGTCCTGAGCAATGCATGGGAGCTCTGTGTAGTGGTTAGAATGCAAGTCATTTTACATGGTGTTATTATATATGGTGTAGCTATATTTACAGATACAAATTATGCAATAAGTATAGAAATTAAATACACTGTCAACATAGAAACAATGTACAACGGTCTCACAGACCCTATTGGATGGTCGAATAGAAACATACAATCCTCTACAAATCTATCATAGATACATTATTGCAAACCGAAATTACAAATAAAATTATAACCTGGGGTATAATTAAAGAAAAGGCCATTTTACAAGAGGATTACTCATTTAATTATCGCCTCTCTATAGTAAAGACGGGTTCTAGTGTAAACGTATGATTGGAGTCTATAGTAAATGACTTAAAACTAAAGCCTAGGGCTCCCCTGGCTGGGATAATCTAGCATTTTGTTCTATTTCCCCAGAGGCAGTCACTGGGCAGATACTGGGAATCCTTGCACAGGGTACATTGTAACTTTACAGAATAGAAACAAACTTGATCCGTTCCCTGTTCTTATTTGCCTTTTTGTTGTCTAAATCGCTGTGGATTTTAGTTTACAATAAAGGGGATTAAATTAAACATTGCTGTTCTGGCAGCGAAAGGGTTAATCAAAGGAGGACGTTATGAAAGTAGCTTTCTACAATAGATTACACTTATTAACTGTATAGGATAGATAGATAGAGAGAGAGAGAGAGAGAGAGAGAGAGAGAGAGAGAGAGAGAGAGAGAATAGATAAAATAATGTGAATGTTAGTTTTTTGAAGACACAGAATAGTAATCGTAGCCTTTCCCAATGAGCTGTAAATGTATTTGTCTTGGGGGAGTATTTACTAAACAGTGAACTATGGTTGATTGACGATTGAATTGCAAAACGTAGGTCAAAATACTCAGTTTTTAAAAAAAAATCCTCTCTATTTAGTTTAAATGTAACCAGTCGTTTCAACTCCTTATTTGGTGGATCCACCCCATAAATTGGAGATTTATTTATAACCTGTTATTTTATCTTACATTTTGTATATTATTTTGCATGTCAACCCAATTCACTATTTTTTAAATAGGACAGAAATCTAGCTATTTTTATTCGTCACTACTGGAACAATATAAGAAGCTGATATATAATTATCCTGATCCTGATCTATTATTACCATCTCCATCACAAACTGTAATATGGCAGATCGGTGACGTTATAATAAATGGCAGGATATAATGTACTTATAGTCACTCACTAGGAGGCCGTAGATTTCTATTAAGTGATAGCTAATCTGATGTTCACAATGTAACCAGTAAATAAATCATGCAATACTTTATCCTTCATTCTCTGATTCCTTCCAGAAATGATTCTAACAATAAATCTAAGCCCCCCTGCCCCCCTTACACAGCCACTAGTCACTGCTCTGTGTACTGGAGAGAGCTGAGGGGTTAATTTGGGGAATGTTGCTGGAATCAACAGAACTACAAGAGTTAACTTTATACTTTTGCAGAAAAAATAAATAAAATCAAGAGAATTAAAACATTTAAAGCTTTTTCCAGCCAAGCTGGTGGCATTTATTATGTAGACTTTAGAAAGATTTCTCTGCAGTTGGGATTAAAATCAAAAACAGAGACAAGAAGTTCAGACTGTATTTCTCAGCCTTTTAATAATATTCATTTGTTCTTAAGCCAGCTATTTGAGTTCAGATGCTGTGAGTGTGTATATGTATGTGTACCCATGCTGTGTGTTATGTGTATATGCTGTATGATTATATTTTTGTTTATATACAAGTACAATGTAATAATAATAGCAATACTATTAATGATAATATATTACATCTTAATTAAATATATTGATGTATTTTTCTCTGTCTGTCTGTCTGTTTATTCAGTCTGTTTTAGTAATTAAATGTTTTAAATATTTTTTTTTCATTTAATTTTCCAATGCAATAGAGCTCAGCATGTTAACAGGTTTGTGCACTTTACCAATTTTTTATAATGTACATAGATTCTCTGAAAGGTCAGTGACATCCTTATAAATAATTGTAAATATGCATGCAATGCAAAGTACTCGTCCCTAATTATCAAGAAACCCCGGTTTTCTTGCAAGTAGTGATGCCATTTGGTTACCTTAAATCATAATTGTATTAACAGAAAAAGACTAACAGAAACTAAATGTAATTTCCCCAGGAACAAAACAAATATGAACTACAACTTGGTAAAAAAGAAACTAGAAGGGGCTTATTCACTAAACAGTGAGATGCAGTGCGTTAATAATCGATTTTAAAAACAAATCGTATAAAAATAAGGTTTTCTAAGTCGGTGTATAACTCGTCACAGCTCGATTTTTAATGATGAAACTCTGAGGGATAGTTTTATTGAGTGGATTTTATTAATGATAGGGGGGAGGAGATTAAAATATTGTTTTATGGAAAATAAAAGAAATATATATTAATCTGTATGCATATATAGCCCTACATCCCTATGTATCCCTATATCCCTTTCCAGATATGGGCAAGTACTTATTTGTAGTGGAACTTTAGTGTCAAACCAATCAGACTATAATTTTGAATAAGAACCAGAAATGTAAAATCCACCTCTCCTCCAGCATGCCAAGGGTTAAGAGCCATAGAGGTCTTCTCACATTTTGTAGGTGAAAATGTCCCTTTCTCTCTTCACTGAAGAGTCCATAAAACTCTCAGTAGCAGTGCCTATTGAATTATTCATCCCTTATTGCAAGCCCATAATGTCTTTTCTGGGGCCTTTGTGAGTTGCTTTCACACTCCATTCTCCAGGAATTATATAAAAAAAAAAGGCAGGCCTTCCTTTGTCCCCACCAGGCTGCTTCTAGCTGAAGCTTTGTCTGGGCAGAGCTAAAGTGTGAGTTTCAATGGACTCTCCTCCCTTTGTTCCACAAGTTCATCTCCAAGTGTAGATTGTGTGTGGAGAGGCTCTTTTGTCATCAATGGAAAAGTTGTACAAATGTTTGACCAGCTCAATTTGGTGCTTTCTGTCCCCTCCGGTGCCTATAGGGAGACCCAGCAACATGTCCCAAAGCACTCACTAAATATCCAGAGACCCCAGTACAAAGTCTCAACCCACAGAACACAACACTGTCTGTAGGATAAGGTGAGCCCACATCTGCTGCCCATCACATTACTATCTGGGAAACAAGCTAACTCTTCAGCAAGCTCATTTCATTAACCAAACAATAGTTTGTTTGTTTTCCTATCGCTCTCTCTTTCCAATCCCCCTCTCTCTCTCTCTCTCTCCACTTTCTCAGATCTCTCCTTTCTTTCTTTTTTTTTTTTTTTTGTTTATACAGTATTTCAATGATTTAAAACAATAAGGTGAATTTAAAAAAAACCCACAAAATAAAATAAACATACTAACTATAAAAAAAGTAAAAAATAAACAATGTCAAAATATCTTCTTTTCCATTTTTTTTTTAGTATACACTTTCATCTTCAAAATGTATATTCACACAATACCCTTACGTAAAGACACTTACACAGACAAACACACAGTAAGTTTCACATTGTGTAAGCTTCAAAAAGATACAGGAGTCTAGAATGTGCTCAGGACACTGGCTGCTAATTAATGAATTTGTTTAATGAAACCTTGTTTATTATTGGGGATCCCAGGCTATATGTAACATTTCCCCTTTAGTACTCTTAATTCCCTTACATAGTACTTAGTCACTGTAAGAGCTCAATGGGAAATACAAGACTTCTGTTTCTAATTTACTGTAGGACAAATGTTTCTGTTGGAATTGAATTATTATCAAAGCTCCCAAAACAGCTGAAATAAGTTTGTATATTTTCAAGGAAGTATATCATTTCAATATACACCCCTTCAGTGCTGCAGGAACACTGGAGAGCACCGAAGGGGTTAATGTGAAGTCATTTAATCTGCCATCTGAAGATTTTTTGCTTTAATGTACAAAATGATCGCAGGCATTGGGCAGGTTAAGAGGGGGTCAGATCATCGTTTGAGATATATTTAATATCACTTTTAGAGGAAATCGGTGAGTTTGAGTGTTTCCTCCAGTCCTTGACTAAACTAAATTGGGATCTCCCGAGGTTTCCCATTGATGTCTAAAACTAATCTTTTAGACTCGGTAAAGTTGCTTTCTTTTTTTTTTCTCCCCCTCAATTTCTGCCCCCTCCAGCTTCCCCCCTCCCCACCCCTCACAGACCACTATCTACTCCAGCAATCAATAGCAGGGCTGAATTACAATACACAGGTCCCTAAAGAGGTAAACGAAGAAATAGAGCCTCTTTGATCTCTGCTAATATGTGTAAATTATTGATCTGACACCTTAGTTACACATTTACCACCAATTGCAGCCATAAACACCTTAGGAATTAGAGCATTGTATCTAGAATGGAAACACAGTCTAGGCTTCATTTTCTATCTCTTTGTATTGCCTCTGGTTTGTTTTTATGATTGTTTATATATATAGTGTTGGAGGTATTTTTTTAAATTATTTTTTTTGTTGTTGGGGGAGGGGGCAGGGAGGGGTTTATCGTCTTCTTTTTGTTTAACCCTATTTCCTCTTTCTCCCCTATTCCATCCAAAAACCAGAAAAGCAACAGGTTTCTTTAATATACATATACAATAATAAAAAAATTAAAATAAACACTACGAAAGACCTGTAAATACATATTTGTAATATCTTACATTCCATAAGCAATCTTAGAAGTATCCCAAATATTTTAGACACACAATTAAAATGACAATACGCACATCCATTGATTGCAATAAATGATCATATAATGTGTAAGACTTGCACATTAATTAGCTGCTATTGAAACATTGTATTATATATATATATATATATTTAATTGGCGATTTTATATAAGCAGGGCTATTATTCTGTTAAATCGTGATATTACTACTACATACTACATATAGCAGGGTGGGTGCACTGTACCTCTCTCTCTTAGGATGCCATCAATGCTGTGTTTTGTCCTCTTTTCGTGTTCCTCCTGCTCTTTTCTTTCCATTTCTACATCTTCATCTTCCCCTTTTCCAAATTTGCTCCTCAAAATTCGACTTATAGAGCTCACTAGAATTAGGTGACAATGTGTGGTTAGATACATGTCCCCTGGATTCCAAGCTCAGAGAGGATAATTGTCGTTTCTTAATTGTTGCCAGGTTTAGAATGTTAATAAATTTGAGTTCAGTCGTGGCTTATTCACAAGTCCACAGCGAATTGTGGTGAACTGAAAATCGAATTATTTTAAAGAAAAAAAGGTGCTGATTTGGGAAAATCATCTAGAGATACAGTTTGGCTAGTTTAGCCTACATTTTTCAGTTTGGTTTTAAGCTCGCTAGAATTCAAAGGGCTGATTTGAAAAATTAAAGGACAAAGTTAGAAATTATGTCCAAACTTTTCTAGAATCAGAGATATTTTGTCACCAACTATTTCAGTGTAAATTTTTATCGTCTGTCCATTCAGAACAATTCGCTGTTTAGTGAATACAGTCCAAAGCGAACAACCCATTCATTTTTAAACTTCTTTTTTTATTTTTTTATTTTCTTACAAATTATTATTTATTTATAAAAAAAATTTTTTAGTCATAACGGGGATATTTATAATTCGGTCTTTTTTTTTCCATTATGTCTATTTATGCATCTATCCATTCCGAATCAGCTACACAAATAAAATAGAGAATTTAAAATTATAACTATATTAAAACTTCTCTTCACATTTCTCGCATATGTCCTTTTTATTAATTAGTTTAAAAATATAAAATACAAGTTGTTGTTTTTTTTACATTGATTAATTAATTTTGTACGTAGAAATATAAAGTTTGCTTTTAAATAAATATACGAGTTTATAAAAAAAATTTAATTATCCTGGTGAAGTATATTTTGTGTAATATAATTTATTTTTCTAAAATTAAAAATAAATCAGGAGGGCATTTACAAACTTCAGGCATGAAATATTTATTTTATTACTCTGTTTCTATGAATTGAGCGTTCAGTCTTATTAATTGGTTTAAATTTGCTCCATGGTTATAAAAGCATTTTAAAGGTTTTTTTTTTTTTGCTGTGTCCACATTAAGCAGCGAGGCAATTAACTGCATTTTATGATAGCCCATGAAATAATGCAGACTGTGATTAATATTTCATTGCTTTAGATGGCTCCAGAGGAGTCCAGTGTCTCCACAGAGCAGCAATCAATATTTTTTTATTGCCTAAGTGATTTGCCCGCTTTAATAGAGATGGATAGGCTTTATTATAAATATTAATGGGTGTAGTACCTGAAGGAACGGTATTTCGATCACATACTCCGTCCTTAAGTAATTTATCTCGAATTTCCCAGCTGAACATACCCGGGTTATCTCTTTTAAATTCTTCAATCTTTTTTTCCACATCTGGTGTAGTCACCTGCTTTAAGAGGAAAAAAAAAAAAAATGAATATCCTATTTTGGAGTTTATTAAGTAAAGCATAGATCAATCCCACCAGCTGTGTGTATATTATAGATACGAGTAACAGAAATGCATATACATTTAACAAAGTGGGAAATGGAAAAAGTCAGTCCTTAGGCAATTATTTAAAATAAAAAAATCTCTTTCCATACTTTTTTTTTTTTTTTTTTGGTTGCAGTTTTTCTGTGAATTTAGAGGCTGTGAAGATTCTGAGATCGAGTTACATAAAATGCCACAAGTAGAAAAGTATTTTTGTGCTTGGAATGAACTTTGGGGAAAAAAAATGCTAAACAAGAAAAAAAGGAGAGAGCTATATTTAAATGTACAGGACTGCTTGTAAAATACTACTGTAAATTCCTGTATCTAAATTATTCAAAAAGCCCAGTAAATGGAATGATTAAAAACAACACATTTTCCCTTCTTAGTATCATTAACCAGCGATACTTTTATTCTGTAAATTACAAATACATTGTTGCTGTATAAATACACGAATGTACATTAAAATTAATATTAAAATTAATATACAAGACTATTACACAACATTCTATAGAATTGCAAAACATGTTTTTATACGAATATGTAAAACTTGTGGATAACCTAATTTATGTCTAAATGTACAATAATACAGTAAGATCACGTTAAATCGTTTGAAAAGTAAATGTGCACAGTGGAAATATAATTACAGGAAAAGCATATGTCAAAATGCAAGATCAATCTTTCATCCATTTGCTGACAGGGCTGAGGCAAAGGGTGAGTGTTAGCTGGGGTCAGGTCAAACTCAGTTTTCTGCGTGTAATGATGGTAAGTCAAGGGGAACTGACCCTGGTAATGTTTGTTTATTTACTTGGGATCGTCTCATTACTCTTATCTTAGCTGAGGATTCCTAATAATCCTCACAATAAGGACTTGGTATATTCATACAGCTACTGGAAGGAAAGACCCAGTGGCAATTGATTATTTAGCCAATGATTAGGTAAGTCACACCTGCTCAGTATCCACAGGTAGTCACACCTGCTCAGAGTCCACAGACAGTGACTAGTTATGTCACACCTGCTCAATGTCCATAGCCAGTGACTAGGTGCTAATTTATTTATCTAATACCTGCTCAATGTCCATAGCCAGTGACTAGTTGCTAATTTATTTATCTAATACCTGCTCAATGTCCATAGCCAGTGACTAGGTGCTAATTTATTTATCTAATACCTGCTCAATGTCCATAGCCAGTGACTAGGTGCTAATTTATTTATCTAATACCTGCTCAATGTCTATAGCCAGTGACTAGGTGCTAATTTATCGAATACCTGCTCAATGTCCATAGCCAGTGACTAGGTGCTAATTTATTTATCTAATACCTGCTCAATGTCCATAGCCAGTGACTAGGTGCTAATTTATTTATCTAATACCTGTTCAATATCCATTGCCAGTGACTAGGTGCTAATTTATTTATCTAATACCTGCTCAATGTCCATTGCCAGTGATTAGGTGCTAATTTATTTATCTAATACCTGCTCAATGTCCATTGCCAGTGACTAGGTGCTAATTTATTTATGTCACACCTGCTCAATGTCCATAGCCAGTGACTGGGTGCTAATTTATGTCATACCTGTTCAATGTCCATAGCCAGTGACTAGGTGCTAATTTATTTATCTAATACCTGCTCAATGTACATAGCCAGTGACTAGGTGCTAATTTATTTATCTAATACCTGTTCAATGTCCATAGCCAGTGACTAGGTGCTAATTTATTTATCTAATACCTGTTCAATGTCCATTGCCAGTGACTAGGTGCTAATTTATTTATCTAATACCTGCTCAATGTCCATAGCCAGTGACTGGGTGATAATTTATGTCATACCTGTTCAATGTCTATTGCCAGTGACTAGGTGCTAATTTCTTTATGTAATACCTGCTTAAAGTCCATAGACAGTGACTAGGTGCTAATTTATGTCTTACCTGCTCATTGTCTATATGCAGTGAGTAGGCATGTGCCAAGTGTTCCATATCCATAGGCAGTGATTAAGTAGATCCCATCTTATCAGTGCCCATAGGCAGAGCCTGCTTACTGACAAAGCAATTACCTACATAGATCTCACAACAGATAGAAAATACAACTGGCCCATGCAGTATTTTATTTTTATATATATATATGTAAGGCTAGAGGAATCCTGCTGTCTGTCTGTGTCCATGTCCTGCCCACACTTTGCCCTCTTGTAACATGGCACCTGTAGCACTGCCCTCACCTTGGGCTTGCTTCCCCCGATGGCTCCCGGCCTGATGGAGCCGGTCTCTTGGTACCGGCACAGAATCTTGGAGACGCAGCCGTGGGACACCCTGAGCTGGCGGGAGATGACGCAGGGCCTGATGCCGTGGTGGGCCATCTCTACGATCTTGTGCCTGATGTGGTTAGGCAGCGGCCGGCCATTGATGAACACTCCCCCCAGCTGGTTCACTCGGCCTTGGCCTAAAGGAGTGGACACTGTATGTTAAAAAGAGACAGTAAACAAACAGTTAATCACTGTGCAGACAAATATTGCATGTCATTATATATTGTATGTCATTGTATATTGTGTGTCATTAAATATTGTGTGTCATTAAATATTGTGTGTCATTATATATTGTATACCATTATATATCGTGTTATTAAATATTGTGTGTTATTATATATTGTGTCATTATAGCTTGTATGCCTATTAAATATTATGTCATCATATATTGTGTGTCATTATATATTGTATGCCATTATATATCGTGTTATTAAATATTGTGTGTCATTATATGTTGTATGCCATTATATATTGTATGCCATTAAATATAGTATGTTATTAAATATTGTGTGTCATTATATATTGTATGTCATTATATATTGTGTGTCATCATATATTGTATATGCCATTATATATAGTATGCCATTATATATTGTATGTCATTATATATTGTGTGCCATTGCAAATTGTATGTTATTTAATATTGTGTCATTATATATCGTATGCCATTATATATTATATGGCATGACATCTTATTTTATTTATATCACATATAGAGTTTTAGCTATAAACTGATAATGCAATTAATAACAATGATGATAATAATAATAATAAATAATAATAATATATTGATTAATAGGGTATTTTAGAATAATAATTCTACTGTTTTCGTTTTACAAGAACGGTCTATCTGTCTGTCTATCTATTTATCTATCTCACAATATCAAATCAATATATATTTATATATTAAATTACCTTTATTGTTTAATAAAAATAAAAGGATAAAAACATGAAAAAAGCAATTTAAAAAAACATGTTTACATATGTATGTAATTATACATATATATGTACATAGAAATATGTGTGTGTAATGCCTAATGTATTTATTAGATTAATATATACATTATAAAAGCATGATATATATGATATATGTATTTGTGTATGTGAATATATATAGTCATCTATCTGCCGAATTAGCCTATTTTTTCAGACAGGTAAATAATACTTTCATTATGCAATATATAAGTTATTATGTAGTTTAATGGTTTGTAGCTGTGAGTGTAGTTAATGTGTATAACCTGCCAGACAGTAGGAAGGTCTCTGGAGTTAGTAGACATGTAATAGGCAGACAGCATGCACCACTGTCTTTCTACTTTCATAAAATAATCATTAGCTAATCCAAAATGTATACAGATAGGACCCCTCCCGGGATTGATGAAATGGGCCTCCCTTCTACATGCTGAAATAATGTCTGGGACTTAAGTACAGTGACGTATATGATAGAAGAAAAGAAAACACGGGTACTGTATATATGCACAGTTAGTGTACACACACATATGGAATCCTGGCATTCCTTTATTTATTAGAGAATGCACTTTACATTTGCTAACTGGAAATGTCTTGTTGTATAACCGATAGGTTTGTAAGTTTTATAAGTTTATCATTTTAAAGTAACTGTGCCTGGTTTTATTTTTTTTTATTGTGTAAACCCATAAACGAAAAAAACTCACTTTAATACATTTTGTTAGATACAAAGTCGATATATAGATACATAGATAGATAGATAAATAGATAGTAACAGTAGAGACAGCTATATAGATAGATAGACAGATAGATACATACAGTAGAGACATATAGTTAGATAGATAGATAGATAGATACAGTAGAGATAGACAGATAGATGGATAGATAGATAGTTAGATAGATAGATACAGTAGAGATAGACAGATAGATGGATAGATAGATAGTTAGATAGATAGATAGATAGATACAGTAGAGATAGACAGATAGATGGATAGATAGATAGATACAGTAGAGATAGATACAGTAGAGACAGACAGATACATAGATAGATAGATAGATAGATAGATAGATAGATAGTCACCTTCCAGAGGGAATCCACCGCGTGGATAATTCTGTCCAGGCGCTGGTCTCATCATTCTTGGCATAGCTCCAGCCAGGCTTGTCATTTTTGGTTATATGTCCCAATATTAGATCCAAGTGGCTGTTGCAGATTGCCAGATGCCCCTTCCTGCCTGGGTACAGGCTAGCTCGCCCTGTTGCTCCCTGGGTGCAGGCTAGCTCGCACTGTGGCTCCCTGGGTAGAGACTTGCTTGCCCTGTGGCTCCCTGGGTAGAGGCTTGCTCGCCCTGTGGCTCCCTGGGTGCAGAGCAGAGGGTGCAGTGAGGCAGTGTGCTGGCAGTCTCCCTCAGACAGCTCCTTGTTGTTGATGTGGAGTGAGAGAATCCCTCCTCTGGAGTATTTATTACTTCTTTCAACCAAAGCTGCATCAGGAGCACTGAGCTGCTATTGGCCAGCAAGGGGCCTGTCCCGTCTAGGGAAGGCGTCTCTGATTGGTGGGAACATCTTCCTCTCTCTTCCCATCTATTAGAACTAAGGCCTCTCTGTGAGAGTCACTCTGAGCACTCTCTCTTCCTGCTCTAGTGTCTCTTATCCTAGGCTGCCATGCCCAGCAGCAGCCATTTAACCCCTTACTGGCTGCTGAAGAAGAAGGATGATTGCTCCACCTCACAAAGGGTTAATATCCCTACCCTTTCACACTAAACCATCCACCTTGTCTGAGGCTGTGCCAGTCTCTCCCTGTCTGTTACATGTCTCTCTCTCACACTTTATGAGGAGGCTCAGTGAGTACTGTGGGGACTGGGAGACACTTTGTAGCAGAGACAAGCAGTGTGACTTTTCTTCCAGAGTGGGTGTATTTTCACATAGCATTTGTTGAAAGGAATTTATAGTAGCATTCAGCCCCAAGTCCTGGATAAATAAAAGGAGAAGAGTTTAGGCAGTGGATGGAGGATCCACAGCAGGAGATGACGCCAGGAAGGTTGTAAAGACTGTCTCTCTTTAAATAAGGTGCCATTGTGAGTGTGCATTTATTTATAACATGGTAAGTGCTAGCTAACTGGCCCTCTTTAGACATACAAGCACAGCCCTCTAGAGCTCTCTTTATTTGCAAAAGTCTATTCAAGTGACTGTCACTCTTACCACTGAAGTCATTCACAGCTTTAATCAATCAAAAGGACGAAAAACATTCAGGTTTTGCCTTTGAAATAAAAGAGACAATGACTTCTGGGTTTAACCCTTAAGGTGCTAGGGGGGGGCTGCAACAGGTCACGAGGCAATGGGAGAAAGTTTCCTCTCTGGTCACTGAACGGTTAAAGTCTCCTTATTATAACCCCCCATATATATATATGTATATAGCTTTGAAAATTGTAACGTAATTTCCCTCAAAAAAACCCCCCTGCTGATTAATGTTCTCTTGTTATCGGGATTTCAGATGTTTTGTTTTTTTTTCATCAGTTTTTCAACAATCTGATTGCAAACTTCAATAACTTCTTTGAATGTACATTGGAAGAATACAGCCTATATTTATTTTGCGTACATATAAATGGGGGGAATTTATAGTTCCTGTATTCTTTTTTTTTTTTTTTTTTGTATATCGTTTGTACATTTGTTTTATTTTGGAAGTTTTTTTTTATTTTCTATTTGTTTAATAATAAATTATCGTTTGAAAGAATTTTAAATATTGTATCAATACACTACATTTTACGTCTGTATGTGCAAAATAGAGTGTGTGATGAACAGAAAAAGAGAGAGGGGAAAAAAGAGAGAAGAGAGAGAGAGAGAAAGGTTGAGGGGGGTTTGCAGAGGGTAAAAGGAGAGATATTGTAAATGAAGACTTTTGACGTTATATTATTATTATAATTATTATTATTATTATCCTCCATGCAGTTGTAATCATTGCATATGTAGAGGATGCCGTAGGATGCAGTTGAACAGATCCAGAGCTCCAGTGACTGTGAGAGGATTTCACACCCGTGTAAAATCACACACTGACAAGTGGAATCTCAACTCGTGGAATTCCAAGTGATCCATGTCAGAGTATGGAAAATCGCAGCATGTGCCAAAAACCGCTGCTATTACTTTATTTGGGGCTGAATACTCCTTATTTGTGATTTTATGGAATCTGCAATCCTACCCATTTAACCCCTTCCTCCCCGTCTTACTTCAGCTCTCTCTGAGCATTTTAACCAGCGTTGATTATATAACAGTCAAGATTAGTTTGACATGCAAAGATAAAAAAGGTTAGATACATTATTCCACAACCTACAAGCTGTGACCAGACCAACACTACGGAACTTCATAAATACAGCGATCCATCGCTTTTACAGCATTATATCATTTTTAAAATTATTATTTTTAACCACATTACGTTAATCAGCGAGCTCTTTAAGACCTATTTTGGAATAGGGTACCTTGCATTGGTAAATA
Source organism: Pelobates cultripes (assembly GCA_933207985.1). Classification (NCBI taxonomy): domain Eukaryota; kingdom Metazoa; phylum Chordata; class Amphibia; order Anura; family Pelobatidae; genus Pelobates; species Pelobates cultripes. The sequence continues at coordinate 71,207,869 of OW240913.1, read as the reverse complement.
AATGAGTAGATAGAAGGACAGACAGACAGAGAGACAGATAGATAGATAGATAGATAGATAGCAGAATTGCATTTATGTATATTTTATGTATGGCATTTGAACTCTTTTAATTGTGTTTTTTTACTTAGATGGATAAATTTTTGTTATTAAAATGCTACATTTAGGGAAAGCCACCAGACTTCCCAGCCTAAATCTCACCTCTGGGAGACGTTTTCCTCATGTTTCAAACGTATAAATTGTATTAAAAGAAGGCACTGAGCATATTTTTTTCCCATCTCAGTTTTTAAAGTTATTTTGATCTTTATTTACAGACACGTCCCTCTTTCTGTATACTATATGTGTATTTATATATAATAGCACACACATGCACACACTTTCCTACTGGAATATAAGCATATATGGCCCAGTGGCTGGGATTCATTCAGTACTAATTAGCTGTAATGTTTATCATGTTAAAACACTAATTACAGTTTACATTGGAAGCTCAGGACAGTATTTCTTCAATCTGTATCTAATATACCTTAGTTAATAATTAATCATTAATTCAATAGTTTCTTAATTTTGTGAACTGTAAAATTCAGACACTTTTATGTTTTTTGCTTTTTTTTAATAATCTATTCTATAATTTTGTTCTTACGAGTTGGGCCATGTTATTTTTCTTCCTGTATCAGTATTTATTTTGTATTCTTGCAGTAATATACATTGACACAAGGATTCTCTCAAACAACAGGTTGCTTTGAGTGCACTGTCTACCAATCAGTTCATTTTCTGGGATTTTGTACAGCTATGGCTATGAGAGGGCTATGGGGAGAGGAGAGAGGAACATTAAAATTGGGAAGAGACAATGGGGGGGGTGGGGGGGGATAGGGAGTGAGAATTGAGGGTGTGGGTGAATGGCGGGGGTGAGGAAGAATGGTGCGATAGAATGAGGACAAATAATTAGAAATAGGGAGAAAGATATATAAATATAGGCATTAAATAGTGAAATGATGGTCTGTTCACTAAACGGCAAATTGCTAACCTATGACAACTAACTTGCAAAATGTAGCCCATATTAGAATTGGAAAATATCCAGTTATTTTGAATTGAGAGATTTGTTTTTTCTCTCAATGTTTTATAACTTGGTGTTAAATGATACATGTCAATTAACTAATCACCAGGACTCCCTGTATAGATAATAGAATTGAGATGTGACAGCCATTAATAACATCAATATTCTATAAGTATCTGGAGTGAATAGCTTCGAAGTTTCTTGGGAGCTACAGACGTGTTTTGGTTGAGAAACTGATGTGATTGCTTGAGAAATACCCCATTATTCCCATTGTGATTTAGAAAGGGTGGTGTTACAGTAACTATAACTTAACACATTACACCGTTTCTAAACCATGGGAGGGAGTCATAGATAAATGCAGGTTTGTGGAACATTTTAAAGGTCAATTATACACCCACATAAATGGGACTTAATTACACTTCATTTTTTATGCCCAATTTACAGTTTTCTAATATTCCAATACACATTAATCGAATCTTTAAAAATCTCTTATCGGTTAGTTTGTAATAATATAGATTGCAATATGGTTGATACACTGGGAGAGTGCCAATCATTCTTCTTATCTTAACCTGTGACCCAGTAAGTGCTTTTGGCAACTGCAATTACTTATTTACTCTGTTACCATGGGGATTCCTAATTTTACTCATTTACATCTGTAATATAGTACATTTTACCAATCAATAAATCCTAGCATTTAAGAGAAGACACTTAAGATTTCTAGTAAATTAAACTGTATATATTTTTTTTAGAATCTCACACACCCAAATATATTTCATTTATCTAATCATTGTATATACAAATGGTATTAAATATTTAAAATTTGGAACACAGTGCAAAGTAAAAACGTGTCTTTTGGATCACTTCAAATAACTTCTAACATTTGCATAGGCTAGCCCCATTTTGTTCACAAAAAAATAATATATGACAACTTTTTGTTACTTTTTAATATAATAATATGCAGAATAATATTTAGCATTGAAATCACTTAAATTGTAAAGATTTAAATGGTTAATGTATTTACAATATTTATATTATCTATTTCATACTAATCCCAATTAAACAATTTTGTAAAACCCCTTCTAATAGCCATTACAGTATTGTACACCCTTTAAAAAAGGACTTTATGAAACTTGAATTAGTTGACAGAAGTAAACTAAAAGTAATGAAGATAATGGAAGATTGTAATTGTTGAGAATGGTAAGAAATGGCATCATTTTGAACAACAAAGAGGGAGTCAGTTGAAATATAATAAAATATATTTTTTTTACAGGGCAAATATACACAGCTTCAAGATTACATTGTTATTAATAGCACTATCTAATCTAACAAGGGTATTGACAGAGACTTGATAAAAAGAAATTTCACCTACATCGGCAAAAATAGTTATTCACAGTTGAAGAGTAAATATATGAAATTCAATGCCGTGAAAGGGTTTGCTGTCAGTTTCAATATTTACCTTCGGAAATGGTCAAGGTGTATTTTTACTAAAGCAGGATATACAGTTTTTTAATAATAATTATATAAATAATATTATTAATATTAACCTGTTAATTAAAGGAGAAATAGATTTGTATTTTTGCATTTAAAAGCAATGTGGTGTCTGATTATGAAGCAGAACTGGAAATCCCTTCGAGGTAAGTTTATTATCTTTCTCTTGGGTCATTAGACGCAACAAACACTAACTGAAAAATATTGGGAAATGACTAAGGACTTGCAAAATTTTAGTCAAAAGTAGTCATGCTGGAAAAATGCCTAAACTGAAGGTTTATTCATTCTGCTACTTTGTCTTAATTCTGCAGTTTCCTGGCCAGCGTCCTGCTTATGTGAATGGTACTGCTAGTCTCTTTTTTTAGATGCACAACTTGTTCCCTACTAAAGAGGGCATCCTAACACTTTGCAAGTGATTGACCAGGTCACTTTAAAGTGTTACTCCAACCAGTAAACAGTGATTCAAGAAAACACTAGTTTTGGTTAGAGTAACCTTTCCAATTAAGGTGTCCACCCCACCCCCAAAAAAAAGCATTTACTGATCTATGTTCCAGTGCCAAGGCCAAGTTCTCCCCTCAGTCCAATTCTCTCCTGCTGACATCACTCGCCAGAGCCGCTAGGGAGGTATGTCAGGGGAAGGCCATGCCGCCATTGGATGCCTGTGTCTGGAATGCTGCGCACGCTGATGACAGATATCCAATATGCACAAATTGATATTAGCTGGCCCAAAACTCTTGTATTGGGCTAGCTCGTGATGCCCCAATGACGCTGCCGGAGTTAGAGTTACAGCAAAGGGTTTTAACTAAATAAGAAGCGAAAGTGGTGCTTGGAGTAACTCTTTAAGTTTTACAAGAACCCAAATGTAAAGGTAAGGATGGAAGAAAGTAAAGGTGAATCTCTTTCGAATCATAAATACATACAGATACACACAGGAACATATCTTATAACATAAAGATGTATTCTTAGAAAATGTGCTCTTTAAATGCTCATTTCAATTAAAGGATGTGCTGTAACTATGCTTTGCACTCGTATGGCTGGATAGTTAAGATAGGTGAATGATGAAGAGATCACAGCAACAGGTACACATCCTTTAAATGATTATATTTTGTAAACTCTTTATGATATATATATATATGTTCCGTTTAGTGGACCTATAACCTCTTCCATATCTGGCCAACGTTTATCTCTGTCCACCTGTAGGTGTACACAAGTTCTGGTGTGTGGGCCCTTGCCAATACTAAACAATGTTTCTTCCACCCAGAATCACTGGGTTATTCTCTAAAGTGTGAATTGTCAGGAATTATATTTGCAGATCACATGTTCCGATAGTCCTAGTATTTTGGTCCAATTATTAAAATTCACTTTGTATTCCTGACATTTCACTCTATAGTGTGAGCATTCTAATCCACAACTTTGAACATTGTTTTAAATTTTAGTGTCTTAGGGCTTATAAAACAATTTGAGATTTGAAATATCCTATTCACATTGAGTCCAAAAGGAATAAAAAAACAAACAAAACCCCAGCAAATATTCACATGAAACGTCTAAGTCATTTAGTTTTTGTCTAAAAGATGAACATTTTTGTGTAAAGGAGAGTCTGCCTTCCTTAGCATTGTGCATACCCAACCAACACATGTTCTGGGAGAGACTAGGACCACACATTACGTGTGGATTATAAAGTTCTGTTCATAGGTTATTCAGAACCACATCACTGCATCCAGTGGTAATGTAGCATAACCTTCTTGGTTGTTTTAATGTGGGCAACTTGAAAACGTTTGAAAACAAAACCTTCTCACTAACGTAACAGAAATCAGGGTCCTATATGATCTACAAATGTAAAACAAATCTTCAGATTGCCTTTATAGAGTGATCTAGAGACTAGTTTTCATTAAATGGGTAATCAAGTTCAGGCAAGTTAATTCAAACTGTTAAAATGCTTTGACTTTAGAGGACCTTGGTAATATGAGACAGGAAAGTTGGACAGAAAAACCTCTTTTACTTATTTATTTATTTATTTATTTGTTTGTTGTTGTTTACGGCAGTTATTCGTGTGTATTGTCCTTGATGTAAAAACTCTTAGACTCCAGAACAATTTCTATTTTCAGGATTATTAACTAATATCTGAATTCTTCTATTCAATGTTAGTCCCAGCTTGACTAGATTTTGCAGTTCAGACCTAAGTTTGCTGCAGTTTGGAGTGAGGATACCCATTTGTTTTTTTTTAGTTTGTTTTATGAAATGTATATACCAGGATGTAATCATCTTTGTAGATCTGAAGGCCCATTCACAGTTTCAGTTATGTTGATTATACGTTTATTTCAGTGTACTAAGGCCTTAATCCTTTTTTTTTTTTATATTGTGAAAACCATTGTTGTTCACTTCAGGACTGAAGATTCAAACGCAGGAAAGTAAGCACAGGGATGATGAACTAATAGGACGTCTTATTACACGTTACCACTAAAAGGATTGGAAGGTGTTAATTATACGTGTATTGTAAAGAGCGTAACACACAGAAAAAAAGATGATTAATTGGACATTTTATGTGATTTATCGATGAACTGCATTTAAACATGTGTCAACATTAATTTACTAATATTGAATTATTCAACTAGGAAGTATGTGTGCTGCTTTCACTGGCATGTAAGTAGATCGTGGATTAAAGGCGTTATTACCCAACTTAATAGTATGTATTTTATTAAGCTCAGAATTATGAAAGGTTGATTTGATCCTGACTGAAATCACATGTCCACACCTAAGGTTTGGACAGGTTCTTGAGTTACTACAGATGAAGCTCCAGGTACTGAGCTATCTCATTCACATAAAAAAAAAAAAAGGATTTCCAAATTCTTGTGTTTCTCATGTGGCATGCAAGCCCAGAGAAGTAAAGGAAAGCAGGTCTAGTGTAGAAAGGGTTTTGTTTGTTTCTGCTATGCATCCAACAGTTCAGGGAAATGGCATGATGATTCTGGACTCCGGTATCTCCTCAGTGTGTGTAAAATGTTGGAAAAGGCATCCATAGGTAGCCTTGTTTTTATTATTATTATTATTATTTAGAAAGCGCCAAAGGATTCCGCAGCGCTGTACAATGGGTGGACCAACAGACACGTATTAGTAACCAGGTGAGTTAGACGCACAGGAAGAAAGGGGGTTGAGGGTCCTGCTCAATGAACTTTCATGTTAGAAGTCTCTTATCCTCTGAATCTCTGCTGTCTATACTATATGAAACAAACAGTACTCTTGTAACGGCTTCCTTTTCTCTCTTTGAAGTTAGAATGTGTTGGTAAGAAGCATGTCTGTGACCACATTGTGTATCTCCAGCATGTAGTATGTTGGAGATTGTCTGTCTCTAGATATGTCCTCCATGTGATCTACTGATGGCTGTTCAATACATTCCCTCAATGTAGTCTATTGATGATTGCCTATTGTATCTTCTTCATAAAGACTACTGATGATGATTTCTGTATCTCCTCTGTGTAATCTGCATATTAGGAGAGACATCTTGTAGGTGATTGTCTCTTCTATCTCCTCCTCACGGCCTATTGGTGACTGTCTATAGAGTGTTCTTTCTGTGTAACCTTTTTCTGGTGTATCCATTCCTTGTAGTCTATCAATGATGGGTTCTGTATCACTTCTTTGTACTACAAAAAGATAAACAAGTCAAAAGTGGGAGATACATAATATATATATATAGACACCACTGCCAGATCTGCCCAACCTTCACACTGTTAAAGCAATATAGAGAGGATCAAGTATGCAAATACTATAATGTTAAATGTGAAAACAAGAGCCTAAATTAAAAATAAATTCTAACAAGTGAAATAAAATACATAAGTGTGAAAAATAGTGCAATAAATTGTGCTGTGTAATATTACACACACATTTATTAATTACTTTATACTAGTGTATGTGTTCATCATTCCTGGTTAGTTGCATGTTCTGTTTGCTCATTGCACAGTGCTGTACATATGATGGTGTCATTTAAAACACTGGTTCTTAACCTATTTTTACAGAGAACCAGATTATGTATGTGGCATCTACTGGGTGACACACTTATTTGACATGGCTCCATAACCCATTCTTTAACTGTAATATACTATATACTAAATCAATTTTGCAAAACACATCTATTAGACACAGCTATTATTGTACACACTGCAGTAAACATATTTGTATTGGAGCTGTGCTATTAATAATAATAATAATAATAATAATAATAATAATAATAATAATAATAGCAAATTGTTCCCAAGCCCAAATGAGCTTCTATTGTACTGTTTATGGTAGTGAAACCACAATAAATTATTTTGTGTATTCACATCCCTGGGGCATGATGATGAGCCTCTTCCAAACGGTGCTGATCCATTGAAACAGTGCAGGGATCCAGTTACATATATAGAATGATGGAAATAATAATCACTGATTTAATATAATGAATAACCAGCAATATATGACAGAGTTGGTGACGCATGCAATCATAAAACTGAAACTCTTTAACAACAAACCGAATGAATTTGAATTTTATTCATAAAATGACAACTTAATAACATAACACTGCATAATATAGAGTGCAAGGGGGATAGATCATTTATATATTTGTCGTGGATTTCAATTTACCAATAGAGAAATAGGAGAGTTTTCTTTTTTTCTTCTCCCTCTCCACAGTGTTCCTGTTTTTTTTTATGTTCTGCACACTATTAAGTAACAATTTTAAGTACCATTTGTACTATGCTGTCCTTTATGCTTTCCTTTCCTTTCCTTTTTTTTTTTTTAAGAGAAAAAACAAAAACATAAATAAAACATAAATACATTTACCAATAAAGAAATAGGAGAGAATCTGTTTGCCAGAGCTTACAATCTAAAATACAGGGCATGGAGAGGAAAGTGACAGCTACCATAGCCTCTAATTTAGATCGTTTCATTTACTTTTATGTTCTTTCATACAGCCTCTTCACTCCCCCACTTCATTGTTCTTTTCCTCTTTTCAGTGACTTTTTTTTGCTGTTTTAAATGACACCCACATATTTTTCTTTTTTTCCCCTCATTTCAAATGTCCTCAGAATATAGTTCATCTAACATGTTTAATGTGTCTTTGTCTTTCAGTCAAGACTTTTCAATAAAATTGATTTTAAAAAGTGACAAGTGCTTAGACGATGTGTAAATGAGTGTCACTGTATTAGCAGGAGTCAATGAATCCATGAGAGCCAGTGCATTAAGGAGAATGTCAATGTATTCAACAGTGACAGTGTATTAGTAGAAGTAATGATGCATCCATGGAAGCCATGGTGTTAGTAGGAGATACAATATTTTCTTGAGTGTAAATATATTAGTAGGGGAGACAATGTATCAATGAGTGGAACTGTATTTGTATGAAAGACATTGTATTTAGTAAAGTAAACATATTAGTGGAAAGACTAAAGTTTTGTATTTTCAAAAGAACCAATGTATCCACAGTTGTTATTATTATTTATAAAGCGCCAACACATTCCGTAGCGCTGTACAATAGGTGGACTTACAGACATGTATTTGCAACAAGACGAGCTGGGCACACAGGAACAGAGGTGTTATCATTTTCTCAATGTTAGGGCGTGCTGTGCTGTCCTACAAAAGGAGTGTTAAAGCTGAATGGCATTACGTTGAATATATATATATATATATATATATATATATTTTCTAATTTCATTTTATGTGTATAAGTATGCATTATTTTTACATAATGTGTATGATTTTATAATTTATATATTGAGGGATCTGTCTGACAACCCAGGCAGAAAATCCAGAGAATTAAATTTGCATGCCCTTTGTTTGACCCTGTAACTTTACAAAACCCCATAACACCTATACAAATATGAGTGTTTTAAAACAGTAAAACGTATAATAATGGCAGTGATATCATTGGTAAAACTGAAGTTTTTGTGTAAAATATATAAAAAACAAACATGAATAGTACATTTGGCCAGGGTTTGTGACTAAATGGCTAATAAAAAAGACTGTACATACCCCATTATAAAAACCATGTGTTGTCTACTTTTTCAAATGGAATGCCATGAAAGGTGTATTTTTGATTCTTGGGTTGCCATTCGGTCAAAGACAACATGACAAATCTGGCAAATTTGAATGTATATAAGCAAAAAAGGGGAAAGCCCTATATTTGACCCTGTCACTTTCCAAAACCCAATTAAACCTGTACATAAAGGGTGCAGTTGTACTCATGAGACATGGCTGAACACAAAAATGTATGATTTATTGCAGGAAACACAAACACTATTATGACATTCACAGTTCAAATGTCATGTAGAAAGGGGAGCCGCTGCGATGCTTGCAAGCCCCTCTGTGGGACAAAATGGGACTGGAGGATGCGGGATCATCCTACTCCTCAGAAAATGAGGCATTCAATATAGGTGAAGGGGCAATGTGTGCTCCACCAGCCAGGCCCTAGCCCGAGCAAGCCACCATGGGAGAACCAGTAATAGCTACTCAATTAAAAAACATGCTAGCAGAATTGAGAATGAACATCGCGGCTGACATGGCCGGCATTAAGGATGCTATAGAAGATGTCACGTCAGGGATCACCCTGCTGGAGAACTCAACAAGCTCCCAGGACCAAAGAATTAACTCTATGGAGATCAAAATAGCTGAGATCCAGCAACAACAAACAGCCACCAACAACATGGTAGACACCTTTGAAGATCAACGGAGGCGTTGTAACCTCAAAATCCGTGGCATACCGAAATCTGCCGACTTAACAGACTTACCTCACTTTGTCAGATGCATGATAGGCACCTTGTTGCCACCCAAACAGGCCAAGGCAGTAAGGCTAGACTGCATGTTCAGACTGCCGAAGTCATCCACAGCGCCAGCATCCGCTCACATGGACCTGACAGTCCGATTTCAGTCCATGCAGGCCAAGACGCTATTATTGGTGGCGGCTGGAGGGAAAACTCCCTTACAATTCGAGGGAGTCACACTGACAATGTTCCCTGATCTCACTATAGGCACCATCGAGTGGCGCAGGGTCCTGCGGACACTACTACCTCTGCTTTGTGACAGAGGTATCCAGTATTTGTGGGGGACCCCGAGAATGCTCATCTTTCAACATCAGGGCACAACACATCGAGCTTGCAGCTTCTCCAAGCTGGAGACGCCCTTACGCAAATTGTGAATTTCGGACTCTCCCCAGATGGCAGCATCGGGTCTGTCCCAACTGGATCTCTTTGCGTTACCAGAATTTGTTCCCCCATCATCCCAAAGCCCAACCTCTGCACGGGAGAAGACCTGACAAGCTTAGAGTTTTACAGGACTTACCTGTCATTTAAGGGGACACCAAGACCTCCGACCGCAGTTCCTTCAATAGCAGCATAGTTCCAGAATGTTTATGTTTTGTTTATTATAATTATATTTGTGTTTCATATATAAATATTTGATGTAAAAAGAAAGCCCTGTTTTCCTATACAAAATGATAAATAATCAATATGGGTGCGCTTATAAGAAAGAGCTAAATTATGGCTGAACAGACATCTAGCTCAAAATCCAGGTTTTGTTTTGGCTCAGAACCTGTAGAATAGCCTCTGTCCTTAATGGGCTAATAGGATATTCAATGCATCCAGGGCTCTAGTGTAGTGCAAATCCAAGGGAACTCACTTCTCTATATTTTGCAGATGGAACAGAATACCCATTTTTTACTGTAAAGAGGGGAACACTGCATGCAGGGCAATGGGCACCTAAGAATTGCTGAGAAAAACAAAGTTAAGAAAAACAAGTTCTACTTTATTCTTCCTATGCACATTTTTGTTTGTAGTCATTTTTGTTTGTATTTAATCCTTTTCCTCTCCCTCCATATGGGGCAGACATCATTTGACAGATGGACACACTGCCGGCTGGGCTGACAAAATAATAGGCAGCCCCAACCTCCACTGAGTGAATAACATGATATGTTTCTATGTATATTATATGTGAATGGATTGTTCATATTTTGGTATTTTTTTTACTAAATGTCTAGTATTGCATTCGATTCTATCAACAAATTGAAAGGGGATCCATTCTCTAGAATAAAATCAATAATGGGGTGGTTAATAGGTAAGTGTTTATATTATGATATTTCTAGTAAAAGGTCATTTTTATCTTGTTACACGTTCCGCTACGTAAACCATACTACATACAGGGGAATCAAAATATGGAGAAGGAAGAAGGTAAAGAAATAAAGTATAAAATTATCATTTCAGAATTACAAGGACTGGCCCAGTCTATACTTTGAACCCTCAGCCTAGCCATAGAGTTGATGGACCATTGTCAGCAGGTAATAACATGCTAATACAGGATATACATTAAAGCAGGTGCAGGTAGATGAGTAACAGTGCGCTGATGTGAATTACTCAAAGAAAGGGAAGAGGTGGCAAACATGAGAAGTTCCCACACATATTCATTTAGGAATTTATTTTTGATATGTCAGTGAATTTCATGGTATTAGTAGAACAGTTAATGTATATTTTCGTATCATCATAGATGTAGAAGATATAATGTATCCACATTAACATAAAGTATTAGAGTCACATTCATTGTGCTTATTGTACTAGTAAGAGACTCAACGTAGCTACAAATATAATCACCTTACTAGAATGTTCAATGTTTATATTGGTATCACTGTATAATTTAATGTTTCCATTAAAATCAATGTAATGCGAGGGAGCCATAGCTTTAAGTATCATTATTTTAAAAGGAGATCTTATGGCATTTGCAGCATAGGGTAAGGGGGGCATGGCCATGTTTTGTTTTCAATAGTGATAGAACCTACATAGATTGTGGGGAGGGTTTTGACAGATACCCCTGTAAACATCTACGTGAATATACCATGCTTCACAAAAAGCTGTTACCTATGAGACTGATGTATTAATTTAATCTTACATTCGGAACTGGCAGTGGCACATCAACAATGCCAGCTGGGCAAACAAAATGGTTCATACACATTTCATTATTTCAACACACTTGGAGTCAATCCCTAAATTCTTGGTTGCTGATTTAATTCCGAGCATCAGCACTGGTACTTGTTATGATAAATCTTTACTGCTGAACTCAATATCCATACAGTTATGATGCACACCATTAGTCACGGGTATATATAATTATTCACATCATTTTACATGGAGCTCTCGTCCAACAAATCCCCATAAAGAAAACTGGTAGAGACTGGGCCTGGTGTAATGTATCAGAAGATGAAGTTAGAATATTTCAGAAAAGTGTTTCTCCTTAACCATTCTGCAGAAATTAAATCTCCCCTTGTGTACCTAACTGAAACCCCTACGGTCTGAACAGCCAAGATCTAGGACTATATAATTATATATTGAAGTCTATAGGGCTTGTGGAAGAGGCACTCAATGAAGCCATCAAGCTATAGTTGAGTTTTTTTTCTAAATTAACTGCTTACCCTAAATTTTGCAATTTGTATTTCAAGTTGTCATAATTTACTAGTTTGGTGATGGTAATAAACCTCCCAGTGGTGGTTGTTTGGTAAGGTCCGCTGGCATTCCAGCATATGAACTGTCAGGAATTCAGAGCGAATTTTAAAATTTAAGCCAAACTGAAAACATTTGGAATAAGTTTTGAATGGCCAGCAGCTATTCACAATTTAGCGAACAGCCAAACTATGTGAGAACCCAGAAGTTTTTATTATACAGGAGTTTTTACTAGGTATGATTGACCGCTTTAAGCATCTAATACGGGATTATTCACCAAAGTGAGAATTGCAGGGAACTGAAAGTAAATTCAAAGCAAATTTCACGTTAGGTCGATACAGTCAAAATGAAAACAGGACTTACTTTTTTTTTCTAAATTGACTATTTTAGAATACATTTTGAAATTCATGTAAAATTCCCTGCAATTATCACCATAACCGATAGCCCACAGACCATAAAGCAGCCATATAGAGAATTTCCTAGAATACAATGTCTATGCATCCAAGAGTGAGTTATATTAATTTGGGAAATAACAATATAGGCCTAAACATATCAGTGGAAAAAGATCATTTCAGCAAAATCACAGATTATTTGCCAACTCATGTCCTCAAGTGACTGTAGTTCTATCTATAGTGAAAAAAATACCAATATCATCCATTTTTCTAATATTGCTATAATTTTGGCTTGTTTCCAAATTTGTAGAGGACTGCCACACTCCAGTCCCCCAAGGAACAATAGCGAATACTCCACATTTCTCTAAAAAGAATGACAACCAAAGTTTTTTATAGGGAAAAATAAACATGGTGGACCCAAAGGGAAAACTCAAATGGACTATAATTTGTTTTGGGCTACTCTATCATACAATAATAGTTCAGTGGACAAAACTCCAGGATCAGTGTTTCAAAGTCACAGGTTTATATCTGGCAAAGTCATCTATACATTTCATTTTTTAAATATAAATAAAAAAATGAGTACCAAAAAGTTGGTTACTAAAAGGAACACTCTGGGAGGTTTTAATGCTTCAAGGAGGCCCCAAGTGCAGGTTTACCTTCAGGTGTTAAACTGTTAACAAACAATTAAACTTCAAAGTCGTCAGTCCAGTGCCCGTCAGCTCTGCCTCCTCACTTTTCCACTGTGAATTGTGCTACTGATAGGCTGATAATGTAGGATGATGCTCTCAGCCTATCAGGGGAGCCCAGTTCAACGCTTCCTGATTGATACCTCAGACTTAAATGGAAGTGGAGGGGCACCGCTGATGACGACAGACTGAAGACCTTGGAGTTCAGCCATCCATTAACTGTTTAACCTATGAAGGTAAGCCATGCCAATGAAGTTGTTATGGTGCCGGGTATCCCTTTAATAGTGTCTAGTCCTATGAACATCCCTGGAAACTAGTAAAAAACTCAGTGTATCTTTACTGGGGTTTCTTTTTGTTTGTTTTTAAATGTTCATAATAAGGTGTTCAAATTTATGATGGGAGTTTATTTGACAGAGAATTAGCCACAACCATAGCTTTCAATTCATTGAAGAATAGCAATTTTAGTTAACGGACAATCACTATCTCCTCTATATTCACAGTGTGGTTATGTTAGCCAGAATATTGCAATTCAGTTGTCAATTCACTACAGTTTGTGTTTAGAGAATGTATTGAATTATATTGAATATATGAGTGTTTTTTGCAGTGCACCAGCTACAATTAGTGTGTTTATTTAAAAAAACAGAAAATCTGGCAATGTAGCTGCCCTGCACTACAATCCCCATAATTCCCAGCTAACAATTATATTTAAACAAACTTTATGTAAGTAATCTCGGTTTTTCCAGCTGTAGATCCACTGTCATGCTCAGCACAGCAAATCACCTTTGTCTATCACTGTCTGAGCATGGTGTGAGCTGTAATTCAGTGCAGATTTAGCCTATATGAACCTAAAATAAAATATTATTTCATGGGTCTATTCACTAATCAGTGAAAGCTGAACTGACAATTGATTTACAATCTATAGGGCATAGTTGTAAAATAGGAACCTACTTAAATATTATCCAATTCACTGTTCTTCAGAATTCTCCCAGATATCCCATCTCACAATTAGTGTAGGACCCACTGATGTTGGGGTACTGAGAAGTAGTGGTGGGTTAACACTATGGCAATATGGTGAAACCATATTTCATGTATACCATATTCATGTATATCCCCTCCAGTCCTTCTGTGATTCAAATAAAACTCCTTTCAGGTCCTGAAGCACAAATACCTGGACTATAGATAGTGACAACCCAGCTCAGGAGAGAAGGGATTTCACGCTCTCTATAGAGCTGGCTAAACTGTTACTGCTAATTACAGACTGTTTCAAAACCAGGTGCACCTTCAATTGGATTAGCCAGAGGACTGGATGAGCTGAGAGTCACATCAAATGGACTATAGTATGACTACCTGGGTAATTACTCAGAGAATAGTGAAATTTCCTCTATTCTAACTGTTCTCAACAAACATCATCTGTCACTTTCACAAGACATTCCTCTTCTCTGAGTGTGCAGCTCATATAACATGGAAACTATTAATTTCATGATAGATGTAAAAAACTAATAAAATTTGTATCTTGTAATACCTTTTTTATTGGACTAACAGAATTTTTAATAACAAGCTTTCGGGAGACCCTCCCTTTCTCAAGACTGAAGCATTTCTGAGCAAGACGACACATAGAATTCAAAGTTGAGTTGTGATACACAGGTTAAAGCGACATGAGTGCAGATAAGACACAGGTTTGTTAGAAAATAGACACCATTCTTACAGAGGGTCAGGTTCTCCCGAAAGCTTGTCATTAAAAAATTAATTTCAAATAATTTTTATTGAAAAAAGTTTTGCAGAATTTACAAATAGTGATGTCCCGAACGGTTCGCCGAACGGTTCGCCACGGATGGCGAACATATGACCCTGTACCTCACAGTCAGCAGACACATTCCAGCCAATCAGCAGCAGACCCTCTCTCCCAGACCCTCCCACCTCCTGCACAGCATCCATTTTGAAGCTGCATTCTTAGTGAGCTGTCCAGGAGGTGGGAAGGTCTGGGAGGGAGGGTCTGCTGCTGATTGGCTGGAATGTGTCTGCTGACTGTGAGGTACAGGGTCATATGTTCGCCGTCCGTGGCGAACTGTTCGGCGAACCGTTCGGGACATCACTATTTACAAATAATAAAGAACAATGTATTAGGGAAGGGAAATGAAGGGTGAAAACTGGGAGATGGGGGAGAAAAGGGGGGGATATCCATCCATTATAACAGTAAATTTGTTAAAGTACAAGGCACTTGAGTTGAATAACACGACATTACAAGTTATTACAGGTTATGTGTTTTTTTGACATCGGTTTCCCATTGATCCCAGTGGTGTTTTAATTGTGCAAAAATGTGTGTGTTATTTCTATGTGATAGTTCGTATGCTTTGTTTTCTAGTGTTAGTGTCAGTAATTCTTTGATAGAGGGTGTATGTTTAGACTTCCAATATCTAGGTAGACATGTGGTGGCAGTTATCAGTATGTGGCCTGCTATAATCCTATCGATTCTACTGATGGATTCAGGGAATTTTTTAAATAGAGCTAGTTCAGATGTGAAATTATCTATATTCCTGTTCACTTTAACAATTAAATCGTCTATCGATTTCCAGTATTTAGTTAGTCTTGGGCAATACCACCATATGTGGGCCATATTGCCCAATCCTCCGCAGTCTCTCCAACACCTATCGCTGTACCTATTATTGATATTGTGCAGTCTGGACGGAGCTAGATACCATCTATACAGAATTTTTAAATGATTTTCGTGATGATTGGAGCAGAAAGATAAACCCTTCAGTGCTGAAAAAAAATTAAACCATTCTTTTAACTTATATTGGGTTCATTAAAAAATTCTGTTAGTCCAATAAAAAAGGTATTACAAGATACAAATTTTACTTGTTTTTTACATCTACATCACTGAACTAATAGGCTACAATCTATACTTGAATTTCATAGATAGATATATAGATAGATAAATAGATAGATAGATAGATAGATAGATAGATAGATAGATAGATAGATAGATAGACAGATAGATAACAGAATTGCATTTATGTATATTTTATAATTTTATTTCTACGTATATTTTATGTATGGTATTTGAACTTTTATTTGGTTTTTTTTTTACTTACTTTTTCCAATATGTTATTTGTCCTTGAAATCCAGATTAATTGAATAAAAGAAAATTTTATTTTGATTGACTGTTCTTAAATTAAATAAACAAGACAGATAGACAGCTAGATAGATAGACATCTAGATAGAAAGACAGATAGATTGATTTACTGATATAAGATTGACTTTTTTTTAATTACTCTTGATTCCAAGGACAAATAACATATTGGAAAAAAGTAGGTAAAAACAAAACAAAACAGAAAATAAAATAGAAGTCAGATTAGAAAACAGACACCTCCTAATGTAGCCTATTTATTGAATACTGCTATATTGCATATTGTATAATCCATGGTTACAGGACCGGGATAAAGTTACCCAGATTTAGTGAGTATTTGCAATGTTGCCATTAATTGTACACTTTGCTTCCCAGATGACCCCAGTTCACTGTTTAGTGAATACAGCCCTTGGATACAGCTCTGTATCCCATGCACACTTGTAGAAATGCCAGTACAGCCAGGATTGTCCCTGCTTTGATGTGTGGAAAGATCCCATCACCTTTGCTTTGTATTCAGCCAGTTTGTATCATCAAACACAGTAAAGAAATCCCCCAGATCACCTTCTCTGCCAGAGGTCTATTGTCCCACAGAGCTCAGCTACTGTGTTAATGAGGTGTGTGCACTGCCTTTATCAGGCTAGATTGGATGGGAAAAGCAATGCTATTTATGGCTTTAATAGCCTCCAAGGTGTCTTTATTATTGTCCAAACAAATGTTAATGTGACCCAGTGCAAAATACACTTTCATCTCGGCTAATAGTTTACTCATTGACTTGAAAAAACAAATACCAGAGTTCATAATAAACATTATTTAACGATTACAATTAGCAGGAGGAAAAATCCAGCCAGATCCCAGCCACTGTTTAGACAAATTAAGAATGTATATAAAACAGTTCCAAATCGTTATCTGTCAGTTGTAAAAACATGTTAACCTTGTAAAGGAGCCCTGATCACATATATTGATAAACAAAACAATCCTTGCCCAAACTTGGCTCTGCAAATATTTAGAAACTACCATTCCCGTGATGCACAGGGAGTCTAAAGTGAGCATTCTTACAGAGCAGTGAGCTAGTTACTGTATATTAATGATTGATTATTGCAATATTATTAAAACGATTATACTAGTATTATATTTACCTCATCTGTGTTGTATATTTATACACATGTGCATGTGTGTGTATGTTATAGTATATCAGATCTAGTCTAACGTTAATGTTGTAAATAGAGATTTCTACATTGCCGATCATACAGATTTTATTAATACTGCCGCTTTCTTATTCTGCAATATGTTTTATAAATAAAAACTGTTTTAATTGTAGATACATCGTGCAAGATATATTGTAGACGTTATTCGTTATATTATGAATGTGTTAATAAATTCCTATAAATTTTCCATTGAAGTTTTCGTAATTATATTAGATTCTGTAAATACAATTTAACACAAAATCTTTTCCCATTTCATTCTATATATCTCGATTAGGTATAGCCACATTAGTATATTGTAGTTTCGTTATCTGGAAAGCTGTCGGCAATTTGCTCATCAGATAATCACATCCAGTCTCAAGGAGTCAATAAGTGACTATTTCCTCTTTAAATATACAGCCTTGTACAACACCCAGGCTAACGCAGAGTGGATTTATGTACAAAGCGCAATTCTGCAGCAACATTCCATAAATCACCATGGGAACCGGTGTTACATTCTTACTCATTGCTCCAATTATAGAACGTTGCACCTCTTTGTATAACACCTCGTGCAATAAAAAGCTTATTATATGGGTAGGAAGTTCGTATTATACAGTTTGTCAATGTATTTGTAAGTGTCAGTTTATTATGAATTAATACATTGATGTTGAATGTGCTTAAATAGTTTTTTCAGTCTATACAATAATGCCGCCTGCTAGCTAACTTGGGTATTATTTATCATCAGGGTAATAATTAGCATCTTAGATCTATAGAAATAAATACATCCCTATTAAATTCTCATTGAACGTTTTGTAGCAATAGCCCACTTGGAACACGAAATATCTCCTACAGGTGATTTGCTAAACGAAAATATATTCTTTGTATGCGTTATCTATATGAGTTTTTTTTTTTTTTTTAGTACTTCAGGTATTCCTAAAGAACGAATATACCAACTTAAATAATAATACACAATGTTCAAAGAAATTCTTCCAATCCGCATGTTAAAACTGAAAGCACACACACAGAAAAACTAACAATGAACTGAAAAAAATATGCATTCAATCTGTATTTTTTTTAAATTGAGAACAATAGTTATAGTTACTTGAAGATTAATGTGAAACAGTGAAAGGAGCTAAATACAACAGATAAATAAAATATATAAATATGTTTACACACAAATACAATATATTACAAATCACGATTTCTTAATGGGGAGGAAATAGAATACTTATAAATATTAGAAATCGTTATTTTGTAATTTCATTTTTTATTAGTTATTTTTTTTTTTAGTATTTTGAATGACATAACATAATTGATCCTTATTCGATTTCCAATCTGTTGAATCTGTTGTCTAAGCCCCCTAATGGATCCTGTAATTTTGATGTATATTATTATTATTATTATTATATGGCTTTCTGGAACAAGTGGCACATCCCATTAATTCATTCAGATTTAGGCACAAAAATATTCAGTGACTTACTGTTCCCACTATAAATAACCTTGGAACCCTAAATGCTTAGGGACTATAGTGCTAATCATCCTTTAATGTTAGCTAAGCATAACTGGAAATACAGTTCAGACATCTGGAGTATAAGCCAAGGTAATTAATGGACTATACTGTGATGACTGACATTCTCACTGCACGTTTGTGGACCCCATTCCCTCCTATGCCAGGTTTGGCTTAGCATCATGGGAAATGTAGTTGGCAAACATCTGAAGTGGCATTAGCCATCACTGCCTATAGCAGGCATCAGGGCAGCTTTAGGAAATATAATCCCAAATTAAAAAAAAAAAGATTACCTGTAAATTCTCATCTCCTTAAAGATGCTCAGAGGTCTCCCCCAACCTGTCTTTTAAACGTGACTTTTTAGCCTGCAGAGGACTCCTACCTCCAATCACCCCACATCCTCCAAGGAAAGTGGTCTGCACATTAATTATATTTTAACATATAACCCCCAACACAAAGAAACACAATACCATTTGGTGAAGGCAAATGAACTGCAAAGCAGCCAGAAGTTTAACATTTGGACATTTCTGAAATGTAATCTGCATATCTAATTGATTCCCAGAATATCACTTTAAAGCAGGAGATGTGTATCTGCATGATGGATATTACATTAATAGGCACAACTACTCAGGTCCAACAGTTACACCACATGCTCTTTGAAGATTACCCTTCCTATTTAATGCTCTGTTCACACATTACACTTTTTTTTTATATTATCTGTTTTTGGTACCCTGCTTCCCTGTTAGAATTTTCACACCAGACCCTAGTGTTTATTTTTTTCATCAGTCTTGGTACAATACCCTAAAAGAAACAAACTGTGATTATTCATTAAGCTCCAAATTTTTGGAGACATTAAAACAAACAAACATATAACAGGAGGGACATTTTCAGGTATAGATTTAGAGGACATTCTTTTAATTTACCATCATAAAAACTGCAATCCCTTCTAAATGCCTGGAATAAGCATGGAACTGGGGCCCCTACAAAAATAGACCAAATTTGCCCCTGTCATTGCCCAGTGAGGGGCCCCAAGATTCTTAGCAACAGCTTAGAGAAATTCTAAAAATTCCTTAAAAATAAAATAAAAATATAAACAAAAACGAAAAACACAAATCTGCCCCCTGACTGCATGTTTAATTGTTAGTTAACCCCATAAGAACAAATGATACTCTATGCCCTTATTACACATTGGTTCATTAAAACCCTGAACCAGTAAAGAATGTCTTGCTTATGAATATTTTATTGCCAGTTCTACCAGTGTTGCTATTGTTAAACGAATAGAATGTTCAATTTTTGTTCCTAATAGTCTGGTTAGTTATGAAGGAATTGATACATTATTGGTGTTTAAAGGGTTAAAATAAAATGAACATGATCCGAGGACTCCCATATTATTTGTTTTTCCCCCGCTGCCATTTTCTGCTTCTTCCTGTAGCCAGGGAAAATATTTTGTATTTCTGTGTTTTATTTTATTCTTTCATTTGCCAGTAAAAATGTACTCGAGATTCCAAATTAATCTGGTGTTTGATAACTCAGAAAATAATATATAAAGGAATATTTGTAAATATTAATGCATTTGCTTTTGCATTTTTGCCAGTTTTCTGCACATTTCTTGACTTTTCCCCACTATTTCATTGTATGCGTAATAATCGACGAGTTTCATTGATCCGGCAAATTAGCCGTCTTTCTGACACTTTTTACTCCTCATTTAGGTTTTTGGACTTTTCCATTCCTGATGATTTTGCAGTTGATTACATTTATAAAATAAGATAAATAATTCATATCAAGAAAAAAAAAACCAATGCATTCACAATTTGCTGAGTTTTTTATTCCTAAAACAAAAAGGAACATTATAAAAGCCGCTTGCCTGTTTCAGAAAATTTTCCTCTTTGAAAATGGTGGAAACAGGTGTTAGTAAAAAAAGGCGCACACTCCTGCTCCTCTTTTTCATACAGCAAAAGAGCCACTATTTCAAATAGCAAAAAATATACATTTGTGATGTGAAACTATCCGGAAGGGAACAAACAACAAAAACAGCTGACAAAGGAAATTATTAGCAAACATAAAAAGCAACACAATTTTCATGTAACAACAGCTGTGGAATTCTGATCCCTTCTGTACAATTTATTTTTGTATGTACTGAATCCTTTCTGAAAAAAATCAACACTTGTGAACCTAACCTCCAGATATGCTCCTGAATTGATCACAATGAATTTTTTTAACAAAATGCAAATTTTGGGTTAAATTCTGAATTTCTACTCAAACTGTGGAGCTCACAGGCTCATTAAAACCTTAGTGAAAAACCCTAATGGGATTAATGTATATATAATAATCTCCTCTGATCTCTAAATTGAAGTAATTCCATTTTAATTCCCCATCTCGTTACTGTTCTCTGCCTTTCAGGCATCTGATCTTTCACAAAAACACATTTGACACATTGGATTTTTCCACTTCAGTGGGAATTGCTATACATTGAATTGAGTATAGAAAATATAGGCTGAATTAGGCCGAGAAATTAGAACAAGACACTAAAGTGTGAGATGTCAGGAATTCCAAGCGTATTTAATTTTTTTTTAGGAAAAAATAGTTGTGTTGAATAAAAATGTTCAAGTCAGCTCTGTTTTTGGTTTGGCTATTTTGACCTAACGTGATATTCACTTAGAATTCACTTTGAATTCCTAACAATGTACTCTTTAGCGACCAACCTCGCAGAACTACTTTATCCTAATTTTTTGTAAATACACTTTTCTATTCATAGTTAAATTACCCCTTACCCCTAGTGTAAGATGTCTGTCGCCAGCTTCCACAGCAATGTTACCCCCATGAACCCCCAACATACAGTGCCACAGAGGCCCCCAGCTTCAACAGCAATGTTAGTCCAATGATCCTCCAACATACAATGCCACAGAGGTCCCCAGCTACCATAGTAATGTTATGCCCATTATCTCCTAACATACAGTGCCACTGGGTTTCCAGCTTCCACAGCAATTATAGTCCAATGATCCTCCACCATACAGTGCCACAGAGGTCCCCAGGTACCATAGTAATGTTATGCCCATTATCTCCTAACATACAGTGCCACCGGGTTTCCTGCTTCCAAAGCAATTATAGTCCAATGATCCTCCAACATACAGTGCCACAGAGGTACCCAGGTACCATAGTAATGTTAGCTCCATGATCCTCCAACACACAATGCCACAGAGGTCGCCAGCTTCCATAGCAATGTTATCCCTATAATCTTCTAACATAAAAGACCACTGAGGTCCCCAGAGTCCATAGCAATGCTATATTCATGCTTCCCCAACATACAGTGGCACCAAGGCCCCCAGCTTCCTTAGCATTGTTATCACTATAATCTTCTAACATAAAAGACCACTGAGTTCCCTAGAGTCAATAGCAATGTTATATTCATGATCCCTCAACATACAGTGCAAGCAGTCCCAAGCATCCATAGCAATGTTATCTCCATGATCCCCCAACATACAGTGCAAGCAGTCCCAAGCATCCATAGCAATGTTATCCCCATGATCCCCCAACATACAGTGCAAGCAGTCCCAAGCATCCATAGCAATGTTATCACTATGATCTTCTAACATACAATACCACTGAGTTCCCTAGAGTCAATAGCAATGTTATATTCATGATCCCCCAACATACAGTGCAAGCAGCCCCAAGCATCCATAGCAATGTTGTCCTCATGATCTCCCAACATACAGTGCAAGCAGTCTCCAGTTTCCATATCAATATTATCCCCATGGTCTCCTAACATAAGGTACCACCGAGGTCCCCAGCATCCATAGCAATGTTATCTCCATGATTCCCCAACATGCAGTGTCATGGGATGGCCTTACAGGATATGGATGTTGGCAGGTTCTTGATCCACATATGACTCTCACCCCACTGCTCATGAATGAAAGGATTGCTTGTTCAGATTAGGACATCGAGGCAACTAATCTGTTATCCATAATTTAAACAATCAACCTGGCTTGGAAAATAGGAGTTGTTGTCATTTTCAATGTATAGTTTTTATTGACATTTTCAAGAATATAACATCTGGCCATGATTAATGGTTCCACAGTACAATGCATCTGTATGTTATGTACACAGAATATAAAAAACATGAAATGTGACATTGTTTTATTCTTGGAAATGCTAAAGACTAAAATTGACTGATCATGGAATGTATCCCATACGGAACTTGTGTGAGGAACCCAGAATTCTCAGACTTTCCCTTATAGTTGTTGGAGGAGCTGTTGGTTTAAGACTTACTACGTGCCTAGAATAAACGTTTACATTTTATCTCTTTAGTTTCTCTGGTTTTGCATTCAGCTCTCTGGACTCCACTGACTGCCAGAAATAATTTGATAATTCCAAGCCTTGAAAGGAGTGAATATGCTTTTTATTTATACATAAGTCATACTATATAGGGTATTATCTTATGTAAAGACTCCAATAAAAGTTTAATTTAACTCTAAACCGCTTCCGTGAAAACTTGACATGTATTTTTTATCTTCGAGGAATCTATCAGGCCAATATCTTCAAGGCATAGGCATGAAGCCTATTAATTAGATGCCAAATACTTTAAGCAAACCAAGTCCTACCTACACTAACACATTCATGTGCTTTTCATCCCATGTACACATTTCTTTTTTGGGGCCAAATTGCTTTATGCATATTAAATATAATATTTATTTTTTTGTCAAGTTCGTGCTTTACAATTTGTGTTATCCATCGCTGAATTAGTGTCATTGCTCAAGAACAATGTCTGGCTCTGAAAACGTTTTGAAAGCAAACTAAACGTTGAGGTCTTAATGAGTAAAATATAATGTCTCTCATGTTTTGTAAGTATCCTGTTTTTGCTTGGCTCCTGTCCTACTAAACACTGCACATACAGAGGCGAGATCCATGGCGAACGAACGGTACATTTTTATGGTTCAGGGAATATTTGCACAAATTTTAGTAAATACATACTTGGCTTTTTGCAACAATTAAGTATCTGCATTTCTGGAAATAGAGTTCCCCTTTAGGATCTGGATTTGGTTATTTTTTTAATTGAATGAATCTGTCTCATTGGGTTGTACATCACCTAATGTCTCCACATGATTCTGTACTGTGAAGCGTCTTCCGTACATGTCAACAACATGTCAACATGTCACCAAAACACTTAGTATCTAATTCCACATGCTGACTGCTGTTACCATAAAAAAACACTTTCTAGAATGAATGTTAAATCTTATTTCCTCTAACTTTACGGGATGCCCTTTGGCCATCTCTAATGTTCTAAGGATGGAAAGGTCAATAAAACATTCTTTGACTTGTACTGAAAGGAAGTTCACATTTTACACTTTTATTATAAAGAAAAATGGTGTTTTAAGCATAACTTAGCAATGTCTCTGGCATATATATATATAGATAGATAGATAGATAGAACAGGAAAAAATCAGCACTCGCAGGATTTTTAAATAAAGCTTCTTTTTACTCCAAAATATCGACGTTTCAGTTCCTACCAGGAACTTTCATCAGGATAACAAACATGGAAGTTCCTGGTAGGAACTGAAACGTCGATATTTTGGAGTAAAAAGAAGCTTTATTTAAAAATCCTGGGAGTGCTGATTTTTTTCTGTTCTGCATGTCTAGCGAAATCTAGCACCGGGTTCCACATTTTTGTAAGTAGGAGTGCAAGGCTTTTGTTTTTTTCTATATATGAAAATATAATGTGGGCATAATATATATTTTTGTTTTATGCCCAGAGTATATTTTTTAAGGGATCTTTTTCTTTATGCGGAAAAACCCATTCAGATATTTGCTTATTTACCATTAACAGCCTGATTATGACACACAGACAGAGCTATAATATTAATAGGACCCTGGGAAAAGCATTTTCTTGGGCCCCCTGTACCCTGCCCCTCCACCAGCCCCCACTTCCTGACGTGCAATCACACCTTTCACCCTGACGCAGCGGGGGAACTAAAGTAGAGAGGTGCAAGACATGCTTACACAAACATATATTCACTGACAGATATATTGACACATACAAACATACTGACACACACACACACACACACACACTGCCATACAGACACACACATATACTGACAGACATACTGACACACACACAGGCACACACTGACAGACATGCTGACACATGGACACGTATACTGACACACACACACACATACATACTGACAGACATGCTGACACACACAGAAACATCCACTGACTGACTTAGTGACAGACATACACACACACTGACAGACATACTGACAAAAAACAGACACATAACTGACAGACATACTGACATACATAAACACATGACTGACAGACATACTGACACACACATACACTAACAGACATACTGACACACACACACACTGACAGAAATACTAACACAATTTACACTTTTAACCTACCTCCCGTTTCCAACCATAAAGGGTGCCTTCCCTGGTGTCCAGAGTGGTGGCTGAGCTGTTGTGAGTTAGGGGCTGGCTCTCGCGGCCCTCCTCACTGCCTCCTTGATCTCTCCCTCGCGGCTCATATTTTTTACTGGGAGGAAGTGACGCGTGGCCGGCACTTCCTCCCAGCGCTGCCGAAAAGCATGGGGCCGGTCGCTCTTTTAAGGGGCTACCGGACTTATATAAGGACACTATCTGGACAGTATTATTGAAAGCTGACTGAGGAAGCCACAACTGGCGAAACACGTATTGGCTTATCATTTATCATTTATATTTTATTCTTCTATATTTTACTAAATATTTTATGTATATATTTTTGCAATAAAGTAGTTTTTTTATTATTCCATCCTCTGGATCCTCCTCTACTTATTGGAGACCATACCAGCTACAGAAGGGTTAGGATCACCCCACAATAGATCCAGAAGCCATCCATACCAGAGCCAGCTTCCTTGGCTCTGATTTTGTGAGTGTTTCCTTGCACCTATTGCACTTTAATATATATTGTAAACTGTCTACACTATTTTGTATATCTCTCTATCTCTGCAGCAATATATTGGAGAAGAGGAGAGAACAAAAATTGCTCCATCCATTGTGTTTGTATTGTAAAACTAGACTAAAACTAAAACAATTCAGATGACTAAAATATGACTAAAACTTAAATGGCTTTTAGGTCAAAAGACTATGACTAAAACTATTTTAAAATTTACTGCCAAAATTAACACTGGTGTGCATTAAAGCTAATAATTACTTACACTTTCAGTATCCGTGGTGTGGTTGATCCTAGCTGAAGTGGAGTCTGAATTGACTCCTTGCAGTTCCGCTCCTCTTGTCTACACCGTTGCTGTCTCAGTCCGACTCCTGCACTCCTGAATGTCCAGACGCCTGTGCTAGCTATGTTGCCGTTACAACACACATAGCCATACACAAATGGGAATTCTGATGCTCCCAGGGGCCAGCCCACAGCAACAGCCCTGCAGCAGATTGATGTAAGTAAAGTTCCCACTGAAGTTCCGGCACGCACAGCTAGTAATCTCAGAGTGCTGGAACTTCAGTGGGAAACATGTCATAACCCTGAGGACCCAACCAGCTCCAGATCAGCCTCCCTCTCCTGACCTATGATTTTTCTTTTTTTCTTTTAGTTTTGAGAGGCCTCCCAGCGCTCTCCAGCAGACGAGCTGATCAGGGAAGACTGGGCTTTCCAGGCAAAATGCCGCCCCCGTCAAAGTGCCGCCTGGAGCCATGGCCCCACTGGGACCTATGGATGGGCCGACCTTGACAGATACAGACACTCACACACGCGCGCACACACACACACACACACACACTGAGACACACACATAAATATAGATGCACACACACAGATACACAGACTGTGAGCGTAAAAGTGGAATAGTGGTTAATGGAAGATACATCGGGCCTGATTTGCTAAACAGCAACCAGAGAATTTTCAGATAAATGCCCCAGGGAGAGATGTTAAAGTTTGCAATATACATTGCTGATGCTCTGCAAAACATGGTATGGGTCCCTGGGGCGGAGTATTTGGAGAGCAGGGTGGGCCAATGCTCCAACAGCACTAGTTGCTGTGTAACAGACCAGAATTTGGATCTGACTTAAGAGTTTACTAATTGGCACTCACTTGTAGCTGGTCAATTAGCAGACAGGCCTTTAAAAGAAGATATCAGCCTGCTGCAGAGTGAGGGAGAAAAAGCAGGAGAGGAAAGGGAGAGGGAGAGGGAGAGGGAGAGGGAGAGGGAGAGGAAGAGGAGAGGGAGAGGGGGAGGGAGAGGGAGAGAAAGAAAACAACAATTGTGTTTATTGCAAATCCATTTCTTTTTTTAGGAAAATTGGTAAGTGGGAAAGCCACCCAATTAGAGATAG
The DNA here is from genome assembly GCA_933207985.1 of Pelobates cultripes. NCBI lineage: Eukaryota > Metazoa > Chordata > Amphibia > Anura > Pelobatidae > Pelobates > Pelobates cultripes. Next base: position 71,180,664 of record OW240913.1, on the reverse strand, counting down.
TGATTTCTGTCTAGTAAGAGCTCAAGAGCAAGGAATTTTGTTTGTTTATTATTATTTAAAGCACCTGTTTTTCTTATCAAATAAAAAGGAAAACTGAGCTGAATGTGTTCTGGACTTTGTATACCCTAGAAGGCTGTGGTTACTGCAAGATCTGTGACAATCCTACCTGTAAAAGAGGTGGTTTGTTACAAGACATACAGATGAACACACTGACAAAGACATACAGATACATACTGAAACACACACAGACATACAGATGCACGTATATATACTCACACACAGATACAGACATACAGATACACACAGTGACTTACACACAGATACACAAACATACAAATATGCACACTGATATACACACAGATACACAAACATACAGATATGCACACTGACACACACTCATAATACACAGACATACAGATACACACTGACACACAGACATACAGATACAGACATACAGATATAGACTGAGACATACACACAGACATACAGATATAGACATACAGATATAGACTGAGACATACACACACTGACATACAGATATATAGATACGCACACTGACAAACACCCAGATACACAGACATACAGATACGCACATTGACAGATACAGACATACAGATACACACACTGACAGATACACAGACATACAGATACACACTGACACATACACGCACACATACAGATACACACACTGACACACGCAGACATAGAGATACGCACACTGACACACAGATTCACACATTGGCACACACATGCACAGACATACAGGTACACACATTGACACAAACACAGATACACATACTGACACACAGATACACATACAGATACACAGACATACAGATGCAAACACTAACACACAGATACACAGACATACATATACACAGACATACAAATACACACACTGACAAACACACAGATACACAAACATACAGATATGCACACACACACACACACACAACGATACAGACATACAGACACAATAACATACACACAGACATACAGATAACTCGACTGACACTCACTGACCCATAGAGATACGCACACTGTCAAACTCTAAGATTCACAGACTTACAGATAGGCACACTGACAGATACACAGACATACAGATACACACATTGACACACACACACATACATACAGATACACTGACACACACACAGATATACAGATACACTGACACACACACACACACACACAGATATATAGATACACTGACACACACACCTATATACAGATACACTGACACACAGAGATATACAGATACTCTGACACACACACACACACACACACATATATACAGATACACTGACACACACACACACACACAAATACAGATACCGTGACACACACACACAGATATACAGATACACTGACACACACACACACACAGATATACAGATACACTGACACACACACATATACTCAAGACTGACACACAGATACACTGCACTAACACTACATACATACTGACATCGAAAACACACATACACATACCTTTTGGGTGGCTTCTGTGGCAGAGGCTGTTGAGAGTTGAGTTCCTGGTCTGATCCTCTCCGCCAGCCCCTTTCATGGTCTCCTCCTGTGCAGATTGGTAACAGCTGGGAGGAAGTGGGAGTCTTACACTCACTCCCTCCCAGCTCCCTGGTCAGGTTAGAAGGGGCTCGGCCACGCTATTAAAGTGCTGCAGTGCACGACTGGGCCTTTCATAGCACATATCCATCGGGTGGCCCTTAGTGCATGGGCCACCCGATGGACCTGCCCACCTTGCAGTCCCCAGCCCGTGCGGGACAGTTGCACCGCTGCAATCACCAGGTTTTTTACACGTACCCCCTGGGGCACTGAATTGTACCCCTGGGGGTACGCGTACCATGGGTTGGGAACCGATGTGCTAGACACTAGCGCCTATTATTAATATAAATACAACATTCAACATCCTTTTTTACACATTCCTCTTAGATGTAAGCTTATTTGAGCAGAGACCCTTTTTCAGCTCTTGTGCCTGTCCACTTTATTTTTGTCTGCCAAATACTTGTTTTAAAATAGCCAATTGTAAGCAGTAGCGCTAGTGAGGCAATACAGCTGTAGGAATTGATTGGCTCCCAGGTTGTCTAATCACCTGCTAGCTAATCACTGTGGTGATATGCTTTATGGCTGACAGCTAAGGATGGCATCACTGTAATATCCCTCACAGCGATCACTTACCCAGGGGGCCAGTGTGCTATAAAGTGATATATTAGAGTAATGTTAGCTAGAGTTAGAATTAGTTAAGGTTAGGGTTAGTCAGGATAATTAGCCAAGGTTAGTTGGGGTTAGCTATAGTTAGGGTTAGGGGTTAGTTAGTTTAACAAGGTTTAGATAGGGTTAGGTTTTGCAAGACTTAGGTAGGGTTAGGTTTAGCTAGAGTTAGAATAGTTGTCAACATTTTGTGCGGGTCAGTGTGGTGGCATAGATAAAGTTTCTTCAACAAATATCGTAAATAAATTTTTTTTTTTTTTTTACAGTGAGCAGCCACTGGCTGCTCACTGTTTACTAGACACACCCCTACTCGCGTTATAGCGAGTAGGGGCTGAATTTACTAATACTAAGTAATCTTTACTTAGTATTATTAAATTTGGCTGAAAGACCAATTTAGGTCTTTCAGCCTTTTGGTAGATAGCTCCCTAATACCGTGGGAATTAGGGAGTAATCTACTAAGCGGCTGCTTATTTTATGTATTTTATGTTATTTTAAGTGATTTCCCTATCCACATTTGTTTGCAGGGCACTTGTCCTACTCTTACCCCCATTTTACTTCCTTTTGCAGCCCTCTAGCCCTTTCCAGGACTTTTTAGAGGCATTTTTGTGCCCAAAGTTCAGGTCCCCATTGACTTCAATGGAGTTCGGGGTCAAGTTCGGGGTCAAGTTCGATCACGAACCCGGACTGTTTTTCAAATTTCGACCGAACCCGCCGGACCCGAATATCCAGGTGTCCGCTCAACTCTAATCTGGACCATTGGGATGTTCAAGGCACCTGGAAGAAGCCTTTTTCCTTAGCTCGAGTACATTTTTTAGAATTGAAAGGAGCCTTCCTGGCTCTTCTTCATTTTCAAAGCAAACTTTCACCACAGTGATTAGCTAGCAGGTGATTAGACAACCTGGGAGCCAATCAATTCCTACAGCTGTATTGCCTCACTAGCGCTACTGCTTACAATTGGCTATTTTAAAACAAGTATTTGGCAGACAACTTTGTGTGAAGTTGAAGATTGGCAACAGCATAGCTCATACGTCAACAAACAGGAAGGCGTCTACGTCAAGAAATTGAAGTATATTATTCAGGTCTTTCACCTGACAAACCTGTGGCGGACCGCCTGGCACCCCGACCGGGTGCCTCCGCCAATCGCTGCTTCCAATTGCTCACTGAGTGCTCCAAGCACTACACCAGACATCAGCACTGTATTTCCCACTTCCAGCGTTACAGCTTGGTTGGAGTCTCGCCGTCCTCGCCCCACCCTGGACCCAAGACCAGGATCCAGCTTCCAGTGTGTAGCCCTCTCCTCCAAGAGAGTGTAGCAACATGCTCTTAAAAGAGCAAGTGATCATAATCCCAGGGGAGTATAGTGATATAGCAATCCCCAGAGTAGATACAGTTGTTTCCCCCACACATGACATGACACTCTATGTTGAAGGTAAGCAGGAATACCTTTGTTGGCAGCCTCAACTGGCCTTATATGAGAGTAAACTACAGTAAAAACATACACACGATTACATTGGCTCTCAGGTCCAGGACACTCCCACATAGAACAAGATAATCCCTCTTCTGTGCCTGGGAGATAATTGAGTCAGGCACTACATTAAACTCAATTATCTCCAGGCACAGAAAACATAACATTTTACAAAACCAAAATACCATTAAACACACAAAACCCCCACAAAAAGGGTAGCCCCGATCTGGGTGACCAACATATCCAAAAGTCACCCAGATCAGTTCAGGGGTTCAGGAATTTCCTGGAAGTCATAATTTGACCGACCTGTCACGACTGCTAGTGTGGTCCAACACACAGAAACTATGTAAACATATACATAGAAAATGAAAATGAAATAAAAGGACAGAACGTAAACCGGTCCTTAGAATGGCCGGACTAATACGTTAGAGACAGAGAATGGTCAAATGGAAAGCCGAGGTCAAGGAAGCCAGTAATACACAAATACCGTTTAAACAAGCCAAGTCAGGGAAACCAGAAATCGGAATAAAAAGGAGTAGCCAAGGTCAAAATACCAGAATATCAGATTCACAAGGATAAATGCACTCGCGGGAACCAGGAACAGAAAGCCACGACAGGGCAAAGTACTGGGGTGAAGCAGGGATTTAAATATCCCTCTCTAGGCTCTGATTGGTCAGACCCCAGAACGTGCGTGTGCGTTGACGTTGTGACTTTATGCACACGTTCATATAATTATGGGGGTGGAGCCATCGATGGACGCGACAGCATGGTCGGCGCGATCTTGGATTCCCCGGGACAGCGTGGAGAAGCGGTTCCCAGCTTGCTGCCGAGCAGGTTAGCTCAGCAATGTGGCACAGAAACGCATTGCGGCGAGCCGGGAGCCATGACAAAACCTCAAGCATTATCCCATGCCCAAAACAGTTCCAGAGAATCAGGGCTTGCGGTCGGTCTAGTTCGATAGTTTAAAATCCAAACAAACTACCGAACATGTTCTTACTCTGGAGGAGTAAGAACATGTTGGCCGCCACCTCATGGTCGTTCATGCAAACAGCGGCCACCCAGACGAAAACTTAGAACACTGTGGTGGAAAGTGTTACAAACTGTGAATTAGGCTTAACAAGCTCCCGGGTGGTCTTTGGTTCATGCGGCTGTTCGGGAACCGAACCATATAATGCCAATTGCACGAACAGAGCCTTTTTAAAGTATTTTAGCCAGGTCTATTGCAGGGGGCCATAGTCCTGGGGCAGGAGACTTGCTGGCAGGCTCCTCCAAAAGCCTGTGGCGAGGCTCTGTTCGCCACAATACCATGGTTTCAAGAGACTTGTTAAAATGTGAATAAAACCAAATGAGGACCTTGTGGCTGCACCCTTAAATCGCCAAGTCCCAGCATTCTTCTCCGGTCTATTTCACCCTCGTGCACTGATCTGGTTGATCTTTTTTGCAAGTGGACATGCAACCTAGGTTATATATTTTCACTGATTCCCCTGATTTGGTGAGTCCTGAGAAAGATCATGACAGAGAAGGTGTAAGTCACAATCATCATCCCCTTTTGACCCACTCATCAATGGTTCCCTCTTCTGTACAAGTTTTCAATTGTCCCTCCTTGGGGGTTGTCATCAAGGAAAGATCTGCTGATTCAGGGTCCACTCCTGCACCAGGGACTTTTCACTTCAGGCATGGAGATTGAGCAAGAAGCTTTAGAAACCTAAAGTCTTTCCTCTGCTATTATTTGTACTCTTCTACGCTTCAAGCCATCTCTCTATTAACAGGACCTATTCTAGAATTTGGTTTGTCTTTTCCTTTTGGTGTGCTATCCATCAGGTTTAGGTCACTGCTCCTTCCATTTTAAATATTTTGGAATTGCTGCAATCTGTGCAATCTGGTTTTGATAAGGGCCTTAGCCTCAACTCTCTCAGAGTTCAAATATCAACCATTTTCAGCTATGTCTGGCTTTAAATGGTCCTTAAATTCCTTGATCTCCAGATTTCAGAGGCAGAGGCCTCCTAACAAGGTTTTTACTCCTTAATGGGACCTTACTCTGGTACTTAGGGCCTTGTCTAAATCTTGTTAAGGCAATATTTCAGGCTTCTGAGCAGTGGCGTACACACAACCCACTGGGCCCCGGTGCGAAAACTGATCCGTGCCCCCCTCCCCGCCCCCCGCACTTACTCTGCACGGGCCGGGGCCACAACACATGGCAGCGGGCACCTGGTCCCAGGGCTGCGACCCCTGCGACCGCGGTATGTACGCCAGTGCATTCAGATACACATACACTTAAAGGACCACTACAGACACCCAGATCACATCAGCTCAATGAAGTGGTCTGGGTGCCAGGTCCCTCTAGTTTTAACCCTGTAGCCTGAAAACATAGCAGTTTCAGAGAAACTGCTATGTTTCACTGAGGGTTAATCCAGCCTCTAGTGGTTGTCTCATTGACAGCCGCTAGAGGAGCTTCCGTGATTCTCACTGTGAAAATCACAATGTGAAGATGCTGAACGTCCATAGGAAAGTATTGAGTAATGCTTTCCTATGGGCGGTTTGAATGCGCGCGCGCCTCTTGCCGCCATGCGCATTCGGAGCTGAGAGGCGGATCAGGGCGGAGGGATCCCCAGCGCCAAGGGAGTCAGGTGCTAAAGAAAGGTAAGTGCTAAAGACACACACACTCTCACGAACAGACGCATACACACTAGCTAACAGACACACACACACCTCACGAACGGACACACATTTACTGACAGACACACACTCAATGACAGACATACATACACACTCACTGACAGACAGACACATACACACTCACTTACAAAACACACATTCACTAACAGACGCCAAACAGACTCACTAACAGACGCACACAAACTAACACACTCAGTAACAGACACACACAAACTAACACACACACTGACACAAAAACTAACACACACACACTCTAACACTAACACACCCTAAAACACACACGCACACACTCTAACACTAACACACACACACTAACACACACACACTCTAACACTAACACACACACACACTAAAACACACACACTCTAACACTAACAAACACACACACACTAACAATAACACACACACACATGTTTTTTTTTTATTTAATCCCCCAGCCTCCTTACCTTTGGGAGAGCTGAGGGGATTCCCTAGGGTCCAGTGGGGCTTCCCGGCAGGCATGCTGGCGGGCGCGCGAGGGAGCACTCTCCCCTGAGCGCTCCCTGTTCAGCTCCCTCGCGCTCCGCGTACTGATGCCGGAGCTGGTGGGGGCGACCCCGGTATGTACGCCACTGCTTATGAGGTCCGGCATCTACAGACCCCTCAGGAAGTTCATCCTCATTCTACTTAATCCTCCAGTTTTTCTGCAAATGATGTAAATGTCCTGTCTTCAGTTTTTTCTTAATAAATCTGTTTTGTATTTTGCATCATCCTGGTGTTGTTTATTTTTATTTATTTATTTCCGTCCATTGTCTGCAAACTTGGGTATTAACCTTTAGTGATACTGCCATGGATTGTCCATGATTATGGAAGATTGTTCTTACACTTAACCATAATTTTCTTTTCTTGGATAAATCAATGGCAGCATGGGTTTCCCTTTCATTCCTTTATCATTTTCTATTCATTGTGACCTTCAGGAGCTTGGAACAAGACTGAGGAAATTCTGACCAGGGGGTGTGTGACGAGACCAATCTCGCCACATTGCATTGGAGAAGCCTGGTTGCTCGCCTGTTGCCTTTAGATTATGGCCCCATGTTAAAAGGCTTGATTTTCCCCTGCAAAGACATGAAAGCCGGGTCATTTGGTGCTTGCCCTGTTTGAGCTGTGATGCCTCAGATAGCTATGCCATGGAGCCTATTCGTATAATGAAAGACTATGGGAAAGACGTTGGCTCCATGGCAATTGAACTGTATGTGTGTGCTCTGAGCACCATTTAGTAATAATGTGTGCTCAGATCTGAGCTATCTGGGGATATGTTGAATGTACCTGTTTTGTGCAATGGCTGCACAATTATATATTTTTATGTGTTTTATTGTCTTTTGCTGCCATGTGTTTTGCAGGAGTTTTGCCTCTGTCCTTGGAGAGAATTGGATTACTTCCCAACTATCTCCAGTATAGAAGACTCTGTGGAACTGGTTTTGGGCAGAAAATCCATGCTTCATTTGGTCACAAAGGACTTCGATCTATCTTTTGAACCAATGGACCAATTTGGATGATTTTGACATATGTTTGTATTTGGAGTCTGCTGAAAATGTAAGTTTTATGTGAGTGTGATGCATACTTTTCAAGTTATGAATAATGTGGAAAAATTGTATTTCTCTGCTTGTGCTATTTACATTACCCATTGTGTAAGGTAATTGAATCACAGGCAGAGGGGAGGAATTTGTGTGGGAGTGTCTGAGTGTATTGTATGTGTTTATTGGTTGTGTTCCAAAACCCTGTGGGTGGTACTAATGTGTAAGAATATGTACATAAGCACAATAAACCCACAGCTCTGACTGATCACTGCTTGACCCTCAACACAGAGCTTTGTCTCGTTCTTGGGGGGATTTATTGTACGCTGTTCCAGTTCGACTGCTAGGAGTGTAAACCTATTCGTATGGTTTTTCCTATTTGGCTGTTTACGGCATTCATATGGTTTCCTGTTCGGCGGATTGGTGTTCTGCAGTAGCTGTGCCTGTGTCTCTGGAAGGGAAGATCTTCTAAACGGCAGTTTAACCCTTTTATGCCTGGGGGTGCCATTACAGGGTGTATTTAAAGATTTTACTTAAAGTTAAAGGGTTAAATGTGAAGTTCACTTTGTATTCCCATTTTAGTAAATAACCCAGTAAAAAATGAAAGATTTAGAAGTTTTAATTAGGAGCCAGATATACATCCATTTATTGAAGTTGAAGTCCGAGAAGAGATAAAAACATAAAACGGTTATGGGGAAGTCTCCACAGAAGTGAAATGTGCAAGTTAATTTTTTTGTTATATGTAATCTGTGTGAAGTCTAAATAAAGTGTATTCAAATAGGAAATAGGGCATGGCAACCAAAAAAAAACCAGAATGTGACACATTGTTATACTGATGTGAATTCAGTCTTATGTCAACAGACTGCTACTTGTGTCTAAGTAGAATTTCCATCATGTTTTCCAGGACATATGTCACATCTTCAAGTTGATGGGCAACACATTAAAAGTAATGGCATGCTGTTTGTAGAATTACTGATAGAATATATGTATATATACAGTTGTAATTAAAATGATTCAACCCCAATTGAAAGTGATTTCACCAAATTCAACTGAGAATGCAACTTATAATGACTTCCCCAGTCTCAAATCTTTTCAACCCTTTCATGACAAGCATCTTTAGTACCTAGTAGAGCATCATTTTGCTGTTATGACCTGCTGAAAATGAGATGCGTAGCCAGACACCAGCTTCTGGTAGGGTTCCTGAGGAATCTTAGCCCACTGCTCATGAGCAATGGCCTCCAGTTCAGTAATGGTCTTGGGTTTGCGTGCTGCAATTGCCTTCTTGAAATTCCACCAGAGATTGTAGAATTTTTCAGGACTTCTTCTGCATTCAAGTCTTGGTGAAATTTGAGGTATGCTTGGGATCATTGTCTTGTTGGAAGGTCCAATGACGCCAAGTTTCAGCTTCCTCAAAGACAGCATGACGTTTTTGCCTAGGATTTCCTGATACTTCAATGATTCTATCTTGCCTTCCACATGCTGCAGGTTTCCAGTGCCAGAGGATGCAAAGCAGCCCCAGTGCATCACCAAGTCACCACCATGCGTAACTATAGGCAGACTTTTCTTTTCAGCGTATGCTTTATTCTTCTTCTTCCAGACATACTGCTGATCCATTTGGCCGAACAGTTCCAGTTTTGTTTCATCGCTCCACAGAACAGAATGCCAAAATGTCTGTGGCTTATTTATATAATTTTGACCATATTGAAGCCGACTTTTCTTGTGTTTTTGGGCCAGTAGTGGTGTACTCTTTGGAGTTCTGGCATGGAAACCTTCTGTGTTTAGTACGCGCCTTACTGTGCTCACTGAAACCTCAGTGTCTGTTGCCACCAAGTCTTGCTGTAGATCCTTTGCAGTCACTCAAGGGTTTTTCACAACAGGCCTTCACAGAAATTTGGTTGCGGCCATTGATAGCTTCCTTTTTTTGCCCTGTCCAGGTAGTGTGACCACTGTTCCTTCAACTTTGAACTTGCGAATTATGCTTCCAATGGTGTCTCGAGGAACATTCAGTGACTTTGCTATCTTTTTGTATCCTGTTCCTTGTGTGTGAAAGGCTATGATCTCTTCTCTTAACTTTGCGGACCATTCTTTTGACTTATTATTATATTTATATTCCATATTTCTAACATGAAGTCAAATGCTCAACAAACCCTTAGCCAGTTCAGGTATTTTAAGTGTTCCAGCTCAAGCACACTGGTGCAACTAATGAAGTCCATGATTAGTTGCATCAGGTGTGCTTGAGACAACATCAGTTTTGCATATTTGTGCTGTTGTGGGGGATTCTAGTTGGGGGGGGGGGGGGTTAATAATTTAGAGACTGGAAAAGTGATTCCAAGTTGCTTTTTCAGTTGAAACCACTTGAAACATTTGTTGTTGAGCTATTTCAATTGCTTTTGTTTGATTTGTTCATTGGAAACAGCCGAAAGTCTATAGATTTTGACACTAAACCTGATTTCCAATCAAGGTTGTATCATTTTAATTACAACTGTATATATATATATATATATATATATATATATATATATGTAGAATATGCTCATTGATAAATTACTTAATTTTGTTCCTGCATCATATGATCTCTAAAATACCACAAGGCTATGGTTTTCCCATGCTGCGTCTTAATATATCTAAATGATATATGACCAGGAACACACAAATATCTAAATATAACACATAATCTATTTAGATAAAATACAAAATAACCATATTTGTTTTATCTCTATATAACATAAGAACATTAGAAATACAAAACAAAAAATAGGCACATTTAAAATATTAAATTACATATTACAATTTTTCATTAAAATGTTGGTTACGGCTTTTACAGAGAATATGATCAAAATATAGGGGCTTATGTTCAAAACAGATTTGTGGAAAATTAACAAGGGAAACTAGCCAGATTGGAAAAATCTGTTATTTTTTCCACCAAGCCTATTTTGACATAAAGTTTGCAATTTCCTAATTCCCATAATCTTTTTGGATCTCTTTATTTTCCAAATCTATGTGTTTTGGGAAATACACTGTTTATATATATGTGTGTGTGTGTGTGTGAAAAAGATATATATATATATATTTACATTTTTATCATTTTAATTTTTATAATTTTCATTTTTCGGTGTTGCTTCTAGTGCTTTGCCCTTTCACAATATTTGTACCATATAATGTAGGGTACGTGACACTGAACTTAAACATTTCCAACTTCAAAGAGCAAGCAGTTTATCAAGTATATTCACTGAACATTTCTGTTCAAGCTTCCATGACAATCTCGGTCAAACATAAATGAATCACGAGTATCGTGTCTCCCCTTAAATCTCCATTCTCCTCATTTCTTTGTACCAATAGGTTTAAACAAAAGATGCTCTATCCTTGATGTCCTTTAAACTATTAGTCAATACATGTAAAGAATCTGTTTGGATTTATTGCAGTACATGTCTGTCAGACTTGCTTATAGGAAGAAAAAACAGGCCTTAGAAGCAAATAGAATTTAATCCTTTTGTGGCTAAATCCTGCATAGTTTAGAACCAAAAAGCTTGGATTATTGTTAATGAGATACAGTAAATAATGTGGGCACTAGATGTTGATTTTCTGTCTCCATGCAAAAACTTGCAGGACAACAAAGAAGAAAATTACATAGGAAACAAATGCCTTTTTTATGTAAAATGTGAAGTTTTAGAGGAGTCGAAAGAGACTGAGAACTATTTGTAAAATGAGACAGTGGAATGATAAGCGACACATATTTTGTTATGGACTGAATCAAATTCCACAGCTGGATAATGCATTTTCTTTTTTATCCTTCGCGATTACTGGGTGTTAGTATCTACAACTAATCTTCCATATTAAATATAATTGAAAGGCTCAATTTGCCATAGTTCGTAGCTACATACAGTTGTATTAATAATTTTGTATTTTTTGTACGTAAATGTCTAGCATATTAAAGCGATATATATTCTAGCTTTTGTCAGACCAATGGATGTAGTTCCAAAAGAAAATCACAATTAAATATAATTGTAATAATAGCACTGTCTCCTTATTTGTTCGTTTTTTTTTTTTCTTCGTTTTTTTTTTACATTTTCAATTTTGTTTTCTTTTTTTTCTTTTACACGTATGAGATGGAAGAGTTAATGCATGAACTGCTATTTTAGCAAAGCATTAGTGCTCTAAGGGTTAATCTGCGAAGCAGCAAATTCATATAAAAGTGAATTTAGAAAAAAGCATGCCGAATAGATATTTCTAGGGGCAATGGGTCTAAAGTCAAAGGCACTATTGTTAGTGTGAAATGTGTTAAATAAGTCAGTTTAACCCACTGGAGTTCAGTAACAAATATTTGTATTGAATTTAGAATCACAATAAAAATATGTTATGCAATATTGTGATTCAATTCTTATTATTTATATTCATTTTTCGAAATTGTATTGAAATCATATTTTTATGCGTTATTGCAACTGAGGTGATATTGAAAGGTTCTGATTGGCCGCGTAAAAAAAATGCAAATAAATATTATTTCTTTGTGTGGTTTTCTAGTGTTTTTTTCAATAATATTTTTGCATCGATGTCTTCAGAAATAACTTTTTATCTTTAACTTGGTCACTCTGGTAAACGTGCATGCAGTATTTATTGTAGAAAAGCCACTGGGAGTTATTTATAGACAACAATTCTAGGACAACATTCTAAAAGTGGGACAACAAGCAAACATTCCATTGGTTTCCACGGTGACTGCCCCACTTTTAGATCTTTGGCCCAGGATGCCTGTTTATAAATAACCCCATTGTGTTCTTCAGACACGCATTATAACCTATTAGTAAACATGATCCATTGCACCAGTCAACCTTTACACAACAAAGCAGGGCATTTTGCAAATCCTTTTCATCATACTGGGCTAAAGCAAAAAAAGTAACATAAACTATTAGCAGGATAAAAAATGACCCTCTGACATACATTCTATGGCGTCAGCTTTGACACTTACCTTTTTTTTAAAATCTCCTGTTGATGTCGTGAAATATTCAGAAGAGGATCTGTGCAATAATGTAATATATCACGTTGCTGCATTGTAATTAAATAGAATTTAAGCAGATGAATTAAATAAGTGATAAAATTTTAATAGCAGCTCTTGATCTTGCGCAATCGTCCGTTGATGATCCTTTACATTTTTTTTTTCTAACCTTCGAATCCTGTACACTTACTTTTCCATGCCAGGTCTCTCTATAACCTATTGCTTTGTCTTCTGTGCTGCTGTAAGCCCTATACCTATGATTTGCATTTGCAAGCATGCCCTTGGCTATTGCCACTAGATAGATGAAATTATAGCTAAATACATCTGTATTCAGACACATCATAATATATTCATGTTTACGGTACATTCCCCATGTACATGTGGCAGCCGTTGCATTAAGCAGGTAATGGAAATTTGTTTGAGTTTACTAAGTAAGCCAGTGGCGTGTGTCTTTGCCGATTTCACCGGCATCCATCTTGATAAAAGCAGGAATGCATATCAAGAATAGTAACCATGATCTGCCTCTTTCTCAGACAGACGTTGTATTCATTAATCTGTATTTTGCCCTAAGCTATCATGATTTCACCACTTATTCCCTCAAAGCTTTAAAATCAGTTTCCTTAGAGAAGACAGCTTCGGTCAAGGGGAATTTACACAACCTCCATACTTCAAAAGAATCCACTGGCTTTATCCAATTGCAAACAAAGAGAGCAAAGATGTTTTTGGTTTTTTTTGTATTTACAGATGCAAGTTCAGAATAAAACAGAACCAGTTAAATGTCATTTAAAGGGACAGTTCTTCGGGGGACAACGGCAAATTGAGGACAGGGATATGTTTAATAGGTTAAACAGAGACAATTGGAACATGAATGTATTTAATATTAAAAATAAAGATATCCATTGAAATAAAAAAAAAAGCCTCAATTCACATCTGTCTGTCTCAGAGGTTTTGAAATACAGCATGTCAGTACAAAGATTAGTCTATCAAGCACATGATAAAATAATACAATTGTCCTATACATGTTAACGTTTATAAATTGCATTTCATCTTTCCCATTTAAAATATTAAATGTCTTCAATCTGTCATTTTATTTACCCAAATACTACTCAGGATTATGCACTCAAGTGAGAATTCAAGCTGAAAACTCTCTGAAATGGGGAAATTCTCTAAGTCAGCTATGATTTAAATTTAGAAATGTGAAATCGGATAACAATTCACTTTAGTAAATAACTCTGTATGTTATTTGTTTCACAATGAATAAAAACAAAGAATGGCTGCAATAAAAAAAAGTGTTTGAAATGTTAGGGTAGAAGCAGAAATACCAATGTTGTCATTTAAAATTGGTTTGACAAAAAGAGATCCATGAAAATTGATCAAATGCCGTTTTCATGGATATTTTGAGGATTGCGGATGCATTTTCAGTAATATAATTTACCAAAACGTCCACCAAAAATGCCTGTATGTGTGTATAAAGTCCACACACAGTAAGTACAGTTTCCTCACAAACCCAGCGTCAGGACTATTCAAGAATGCATCCTGCTATTAGATAGTAAAACTGTAAGATACTCTGAGCCATTCCCCATCTCCTTCCCCACTTTGGTTGCTAATAGTCAATTTTTTATCTTATTGACCATCTGAAAACTCTATTTCTTAAGTAAGGGGTTTGGGGGCAGTTGGCCAATACAGAGGGGCTGAATGGGGTTGTAACCAACATTTGTTTCTCTAGCCTGGTAAGGAGATCCTGAAGCAGAGGAGACGGTCCAAGTGAATTAAACTGAGCAAATACACAGGATAGAGAGTAAACGCATCATCACTTATTAAATGCATAATGTCAAACAAGTATTATTAATACACCTAGGAACCTTTTAAAGGATCTAATCTTGTGACATCCTGAATTTGTAAACATGTAAAATCTCATGATATACTAACTCACCGTGAAGGAAAAGAGATATTTATAATATTCCACCACTCACAGAGAGACTGACGGATTTTAGTAATATCTGTAGCCGAGCCACCTTTACTCCAGGCACAAATAAACGAACGATGTAATTCACACTGATTGTTATTATTCTGCAGCACTTTATAATTAGAGAAAGGCCCTGATCAAATGAGCTTACAATCTATGAAAGACAGGTTCTAACCAGCCAATGAATAATAAATAAATAACAAGCCACAAGTTACCCTAAGGCGAAAGCATATTTCAGGCTTTGAGACTGGCCGGTGTACGTTACTGCCATACCTCACCATGTCTCCCTAGAGCAGAGGTAGGCAATCTTTTAGTAGTACTGTGCCAAAACAAGATTTTGAAGTCCCTTGGTGTTCCGGTCCTTTTATTCTAAGTCGAGGTGTGTCTGTTGCCGTATTCTGCTTGTGTTATTTATGGGTGCTGTTTTTGTAATGTTGATTTTGTGTGTATGCTGTTATATTGTATATGATCATGAGTAGTTTGTGATATTGTGTATGATCCTTATGAATGTGGGCTATGTATTGGGGCTGCTTGTGGAATTGTGTCTGGATGATATGTGACTGTGTGTGTTTGGTGGTGTGTGCATGTGTGGGGCTGCTTATGGTATTGCATGTGAGAGGCTGCTGGTGGGGTTGTGTGCAGTTCTGTAGATTATCAATGGTGCTGTGTTTGTGGGTACTGTGTGTGTGTTTGTGTGTGGGCTGTTTGTCTTATTTGTATGAGGGGGAGACATATTCTGTGTCTATCTAGCTGTGTGGGTTGCTCCCCAGGGATCCAATGGGATGCAGGCTGACCAGGTATAGGTTAAGAGCAAGAGTTGAATAGCTACTGTGGACTGCTATACTCCACTGTGGATTCCCGTTCACAAGTGCGGAAAAGAAGTGATCTGAGATCACTTCCTCTAAGTACTGCATTGCATAAATTGAGGATTTTCCATAGCCCCCTGCAATCACCACTCGGTTTGCACTAGCAGATATATGAATTCTCACTGGGACTCCTGATAGGCCACAGCCTATTTGGCTCTGGCAGCCTTCAGTGCCGTGTAAAGGCACCCCGTGTGCCAATCATGGCACACGTGCCATTGGTTGCTGACCTCTGCCCTAGACGATAAATAGCAATTAACTGATAGACATGTGAGCATGTGACATCAAGAAGCATGGGAGGGATAGTAAAATGGTTACATTGTGTGAGATTCTAAAACACAAAACTTCAACCACTGTTTGATTTAGAAATTTTACACAATTCATTCTCAGTACTATCATTTCTGAGTTTAAAAATACCAAAATGTTGGGAGCCTCTGCTGCCGCTGACAGAGTTAAACATTAGTTGAATCTGAAGGCAGTTGATTTTTCACGGCAATTATAGTAAATCTCCAGGAATCTATGACCCATAAACGGAGATAGATGTAAACAATGATATCGCTGTTTTACCTCGTTATATAGATAATTGATTTTAGAACCAGAAGAAAACTAACTAGAATGTTCACAGTTGTGTTTGTAAAATCAACAAGGTTTCTTACTTTGTAACTCATAGTGTATTGACACTGTCATTGCTACTTCCTTTTCCACTGAGCAATCATCGTTATAATGACTTTTTATGCCATAGGGCTGTTTAAGTCCATATTTTATTTTGGTTGAATTTTCATAGTTTTTCACTACGATGGACATGCATTATATCTGGGTGGAAGTGTTTGACTGAATTTCTGATTAAGTTTTTATTAATAATAAGTTTAATAATTAAGTTTAATTAATAATATTTATTTCCATTGTTTGTGAAAGGTTATGGAAGACGAGTCTTTATGTCTCCACAGGATATATATTTGCAAATGGCTGGGCAAGGTAAGCAGTTTGTTGATTTTCATGAGGGCAAATAATGCCAGGGTTGTTGGGCACTGTTAGTACAGTTGTACCAATTGTAATAGAAGTGTATTGACACATATAAGGGACATGTCAAACCTATTTAGTAGGCACAGTCCCTATGTAGTCCCTATTTTGATCCACCTGTCCCTCTTTTCTATCCTTATACCCCTGTTTTCTAGGAGCTCTATATTGTTGGAGAGTCTGATTACAAAGATTCACAGTAATAACACTCATTGTGTCTTTAAACTACAATAATTGTGTTTAGAAACCAGTCTGTGCAAATAAAATACAGTTTTAAATTACATTTTAGTCACAAACCCCTATCATTCCTATCAAGTTTTCCTCTTTGTCCATTTAAATGTTGGTAGGTATGGACATGGCGCTGGAGTTTCCTGGTCCATTTAACCTCTCTCATCCTACAATGTAGAGGATAAGGAAATGAGTGGTTGGCCATTCTCCCTGGCTCTATAAAAATGGTTACTTAATCCATTTATTATTGTTCATAGTGTCTCTGATATAATGCTAAAAATATAATCTTTAGGTGGTTGGACAAGGCTAAAAATCAACCCAGTTATTGCAACACCTCCTTGGCAGTGGGGCATTCTATCAGATTAAGATTCGAACTGACATGACCGCTGGTCAACTGGCTCCTGTAATATAGAACTCTAAATTGGGGGAAGGATTGCGCACAGCTGAGGTTTAGAGGAATTGCAACGGTGATTGGAGTTATTTGCAACAATTATGTTCGGGGGATGTACTTAAACCCCTTGCTGCACTGATGAAAGATATCCCTTTGACAGGTCTGGATCGTTTTCCATATTTTCAGATTATACCACTCTCCCAGGAAAACACAACATAAACAGGGATTTAACAGAGTTTGATACATTTTGCACTGCCAGAACCTGGGGGAGGGATATATACAGATCTTGAGGAGTACATCCACCCTCTATTGAGGGTTATATCTGCTTGAGAGTTATATCCAGATCTCGAGGTGTGTATCCACCCTCTATTCAATGTTTTTGAGAGCTGTTACAGAGGCATTTCCCAGGTTCATATTCCATTGGTACAATCTATCCTGGGTTTCCCTTACTGACAAACAATGGGAAAAAAATATATTCTTATGCACCAATGTTAAATTGCTTCAAAATTGCACAAGCTTAATTACAAGCTGTCTACGAACTAGAATAGAACTCCAGCATGGTCATGGTGGTCAGGTCCAACCATTACAGGCTATTGGGAGAGGATCCATATTGGTATAGTAGGGATTGTTGACACACACCTTCTCCTTTCAGCCTTTGTCTATGCTTTTCCCCCACACTACTTCCCCATTAAGAGTGTTGTTTACTATACATTTACTAATATTTAAAGTGCATGCACACTATTCAGGAAAACCATATGTACTGTAAATGTCTATACAGTTATACTAACCCCAGCATGTTGTATTTCTCTCAGGAGAGATAAATGTTTTCTACACCATGTGAGTCAGATGCAGGAGGCTTGTGCCAGCTTACACCTGGCGGTTCAATTGATGATGTTAACAAAGGGAAAGGAAAATGGGTAGAAATTGATAATCCTATTAATTCAGTGTGTGTCATGTCACTCTTTTATTGAAAGCTGTGGCTCCACACAGACACTCCTTAATAGCTGTCTGGGACATGTTTTCAGTGTGATATCTTTATGCGTTACCACATTTGGGGGGTAACATTCACGCCATCATATAATTAAAGATATAGTTGTTATTTTTTCTGTGCTGTAACTTTTCGGTACTCAAGAGTACTTCATAAAGAACACTCTGGTTTCAAAACATTTCATAACGTACAATGTTTTCAAAAAGTAATGGCAGTCATTGTATCTCTAATTTTTGTCCTGATTTCTCAATGTTTATTATTTTTATACGCATTTAAATGATAAGAACACATTTTTCCATCTAAGCTTTAAGTTTATAAAAATAATAATAAGCATACAGTGCAAGTTACATTACTTCTCACAGTGATCCATGCTCCATACTTTTTGCATTACTCCCAACACTTCAAATGGACAAAGAGGGACACTTTAATTTTAGGGGTGTAAGTGGGATAGTGTCCAGCGGAGGGGCTGTTCTGAGAAATTCTAGGTGACTTACTAATGGCAATTTATATAACTAAAATGTAATTTTAAACAATAACAATGTATTTTATTTACATAGACTGATTTCTAAACACATTTATTGTAGACACATTATTGGGAGAATTATTGCTGTAGTGCTCTGTTATACACTCAGACACATCAACAATATGGAGCTTCTAGAAAGTAGGGACATTAGTATTGAAAAGTGGGACAGAGGGATTTGGGCCCCAAATAGGGCCTGGTCCCCTCTAAAGAGGACCACTTTGGACATATGTTTTTACATGAACTAACTGGTTCCTGTAGCTGCATGGTCTCTCTCATTCTATGGAAACCCTGCTAATAAAATGAAGAATTTAATAAGGGTTTTTTACAGAAATAATATGTTATTTAAGAAATTAAAGAGTGGATTACTGAACTGTCAATGTCATACATGTATTTTGAGTTTCAGTTTAAAATAGGTTAAGAACCTCTGCTCTAAGGCATGGAACAAAGTAGCAGTCGGTGTGTAACAGTCCTGCTTTCTTCAACTTCATAGCCTCTATTTTATTTATAATAATTTTCAACCTTTTTTGACAATCTTTATTTTTATTCAATTTTCAAAAGAGAAAAGATACAGGTGATTTGCATATTTTATAATCAGATCTTACTTGCTAGCAAGATCAGGCAGCAGAAAAAAAATAAAGCTCTATTAAAAAGTAGACACTTGTATTGTTAAAATGGTTAATGACAATGGCCCATGCTATAGTATATGCAACAATTTAAACAACCACATGACCACAATTAAAATATAAACAGTGGGGAATAAAATACAAAGAAATGAAAAAGGAAGGGAAAGAGAAGCCCCGCCCATCTCGCCGTGACTCACCCCCAGATCTCAGCATATCAAATCACTGAACTTTCAATATATGCTCTGTATTTTGATGGAATACATAACCATAATCTAGCCATGGCAACCAAATCTGCAAGTATCTCTCAATATTGCAGTCAGAGACTCCATCGTATGTATATATCCTCGACTTATTGCCATCCATTGCAGGAGGGTGAGGGAAGACTGTTTCTTCCATATTAGATCAGTGGGATTAGGGATCACTTTACACCTTTCTGGACACCAATTACACCTAAAAGCATGGATTTCCACGATGGAGGAACAGATTGCTGATTCCTGCGCACGCTGGGACTTAAGTGCTATCACAGGCATTTGCAGGGGAGGGCTGGTAGGGCTGGTAGCCTTAGGACTGGGGAGCAAAACCAGTCAAGTGGCCCATTGCACCACCAAATCAGTTCACCATCCATGCCCACCTTTTCCTGGTTTTATAACGGATATTGATGTTATGCTAATACCCGCTCCTTCACGGCTCTGACTTTCAATGTTGTCAGAGCGCAGGCTGACAATCTCTGAGCCTTCTGAGTATTCTGACTCACTAACTGAGCGCTGGAACCACGAGAGAGAGGCTATAATCTGACTGCACCTACTGCTGGTGCGCACCAGTGGACCACCAGCGAGGCGTTTAAATTGAATAGGCTGGTGTCCCCAACTTGTGAGCTGTGTTGGCCACCAGCACCTCTGTTGTCATGGCACCCTGCGTGACCGCACAGCGTGCACACCCCAACGGCTGGCCCTGCTGACACACACTGATGTTACTACTTAGAAATCCCTCAATATTAATACAGACATCAGAGTAAACACCAATAAACTGTGGAAACAGAGCTGATGCCCCCAAATTTATAAAGATTTGCTTACTGGATTTGTTGTAAGATTAAATCATGCCTCCTCCTCTCTCTCTCCCATGCGCTGCTCTGTAGGCTGGGAGGAAGTGAAGAGTAATCACATTCTCCCAGCACAGCGCCACCTGTGGCTGCATGGGGAACAGCTGGTTAATGTAATGCTTGCAGGACGGCCAGCTGCCGCAGAACCTCTTTGTTCCCGTCTCTGCAAAGGGCTCCAGGCACTGCTTGCTGTGAGTGTGAGCCACTGTAAATTAGGGGCAGAGGGCACTTGCACTGCGGTAAAGACGGGTCTGGGCAGGAGGAGAGTGCAGTGCAATCAGTGCACTCCCCTCCTGTGGGTCACCAGTAGACTGGTGCACCTGCCCAGGATCAGAGCCGGTGCAAGGATTTTTGCCGCCCTAGACAAAATAAAAATTTGCTGCCCCCACATGTCACATCACAATGCCCCACCCATATGATCTGCCATATGAACTAACGCCAGTGCTGCACACAGTGTGTGTTTACATTAAAAAGCCTGCAGGGACCAGCTATAGACACCAGAACCACTTCATTAAGCTATAGTGTCCCTTTAATGTGAGGTAAATTATAGATTAGTGTCACTAATAATATACTAGATTGCCTACTTACAACCAGATGAGGATGATGATTGGCTGCAGTTTGGCTCCACTGGTCTGGTGTAGAACAGGATCTCTGGAGGCTGTTTGCAACTGTGGTCACAAAATTCAATGTTCTGGGAGAATTGGAAGCATCTCCCTTTTTTGGGGGCCCCTTACACAGCTCAAGGTCTGGGCCCCAGGGCCTGACGGGGAGTATGCCCATAAGGCCCACTCATAAGTCCACTTATATGTTCCACCCACCCATAAGTTCACTCACAGGTAATGGAGAGTGTAGGGGATGTGTTATGTGTTATTGTAGAGGATCTAATATGTGTGCTTATGGTATGTAGTGTATAGGGATACCAGTTTGTGTCGGTGATGCAGTGTGTTTGTGTGTAGTGGAAGCAGTTTGTATTTGTGTATAAGGGATGTATTGTGTGTTTCTGGTTGTATGTAAGGGATGCATTGTGTGAATCTGTGTTTGTATGCATAAGGGATGCAAGGAGTGTGTCTGTATGTGTGTGCATTGAGTGTAAGAGATGCATTGTGTTTCTGTGTGTATGTAAGAAAAGCAGTGTGTGTGTTTGCATGTGTGTGTAAGGGTTTGCATTGTGTGTTTCTGTGTATGTGTGCAAAAGATGCGTTGTCTTTGTGTGTAAGGGTTGCATTGTGTGTGTGTTTAATGGATGCATTGTGTGTTTCTCTGTGTGTAAGGGAAGCATGTTGTGTTTCTGTGTGTGTAGGGATGCATTGTGTGTTTCTGTGTATGTAAGGGGATGCATTGTGTGTGTGTGTGCGCATAGTGTGAAAGAGCTCCCTGTCTTGCCCCCTGTCCTATAGAGCTGTCCCTTCTGTCCCTTAGAGCTCTCCCCCAGGCCCTTAGTGGTCTCTCCTCTCCCCCACCCTCCCCTAGCGGTCTCTTCTCACATTCACCCACCCTCCCTGTGCTCTTCTCATCCCCCCTCCACCCTCCCTGTGTTCTTCTCACTCCCCCCTCCATGTGTTCTTCTTACCCCCTCCTCCCTGTGTTCTTCTTACTTCCCCCCTTGTTCTTCTTACTTCCCCCTTGTTCTTCTTACTCCCCCACCTGTTCTTCTTACTCCCCCACCTGTTCTTCTTATCCCCTTCTTCGTCTTACTCCCCCTTCTTCTTATTGCTCCCCCTTCTTCTTACCCCCTTCTTCTTCTTACTCCCCCTTCTTCTACTTCTTACCCCCTCCTACTCTTCTTACTCCCCCCTCCCCTCTTGCTCCCCTACCCCCTCTTCTTACTCCCCCCTGTTCTTACTTCCCCCCTCCCCTCTTCTTACTCCCCCTCTATTCTTACTCCTCCCCCCCTCTTCTTACTCCGCCCACCCCCTCTTCTTACTCCCCTTCCCTGTAGCGTGGCCGAGCTCAGTGACTGAGTGTGCACCTTCCTATCACTCCGGCCGGGTACCAGAGAGGAGCTCGGCCATGCTACAGGGAAGGGGAGGAGAGAGGCAGCACTGCAGCCGCCTGAGGCTCTTGACAGAGTGCTCAGGCGGCTGCAGCATTAGGACTGGCCCTGCAGCTGCCAGTTTTAAAATGATTTGGGGCGGCTTGGGGGGCAATTGCCTCCCTGCCCCCCGGCCCAGCCCGCCCCTGGGCATTTGTTAGTTTATGTTACCATCTTGAGATGAACATTTCCTGTTCTTGGTTTCAGTGAAAGTGTCTTCTTATTTTACATTGTATGTTTAAAGAACTGAGGTGCAATCTTCTAAAAGTGGGGTAATCACCTTAGACCAGGCGTGCCCAAAAGGTAGATCTCCAGCTGTTGTAGAACTGCTACTACCATGAGGCTTTGTATGCATTTAGAATGTCTTTAGAATGATAAAGCATCATGGGAGCTGTAGTTTTAAAACAATATGGGCTCTACCTTTTGGGCACCCCAGCTGATTGTTCTAGTTTTAGATCACTCCTCAGAACATCTACTCATTTAGAACCCTGTATGTACTGTGGCTTGGAAACCCAGTCTATAGAGAAACCTGCTTGTTATACTTGATAAGTGCAGGTTTTCAGTGGGAGGTTTAAAGGGACACTATAGGCACCAAGATCACTTCAGCTCATTGAAATGGTCTGGGTGCAGTGTCCCATGTCCCTTAATGTCCCATGTTCTGAGAAACTGCAATAATTACCTCTCAGGGTTATCTCCTCCTCTAGTGGCTGTACTTTTATTCCTAATGCTATAGTGTTTCTTTAAGAAACAAATTGACGTCTGATAACATTGAGTATCTGAACTCACGGGGAATACTGCAATACCTCACAGCTATTTGTCTAGCTTCTTCACTTGATGGTTGTCATCAGGGGGCCTCAGTTGCACTTGTATAATGAGGGACCATTCACTGGACACTTTTTAGTTTTGGTAGATTCCTTAGGATTCTTTGGGAACTGATTGCAAGTCCTCTTGGATTATATGGGTGTCTTAAAGACCCGTATATGTATTTGGTGCATTCATATGTGCTTGGTGTTAGCTTTGCAGTGAAGAGCTTTACTCTGTCACTCTTGGTTGCAGCAATGAACGGACTAAGTAAAGCAATGGTTAACTGGGAAGGTTTTTCATATGTAGTTAAGTTGTGTTAAGTTGACTGTTTTTTTTATAAATTCTTTATTTAGTTAAAGGCATAGAAATACAGTCATGTTGAATGTTTAGCCATTGGTTAACAAGACCAACAGATTTTACAATATGTTTAACATATTAGACAGCAACTAACAAATAAAAACATACAACATGTACTACTCAACCACGTGTATCCCCCGGATTATCTTGTCATGTACAGATGTAACATAAAAACTGATCATGTCTACATATAATGAACTTGGTTGTCTTTCCACTCATGTTATTCACCAATATCTCAACATGCTACACTATTTTAGAATAAATATCATCCCTTTTCCCTTCCCGCATGCCCAGTGTTTACTTGTTCGTTATGAAGCTATGCATCAAATGTTTTACAGTTGCTATGTGCTGAATAATTACCGTTTCTGGGAACCTTGATAAACCTAAGATTTTAGTTGAATCCAACAAAATTAGTATCAAATAACAAAAATCTAAAACCAAAAGAAAAGGAAAGTACTGATGGTAGGTGGTCAGAGTACTTGCAGACTTCCCCAATCTCCACACTATTAACCACTGGCATTGGTCAATATTATGTGAATAAAGTGTTTCTGACCTGCGAAGTTGCCATGTTTTTAATGGCCAAAAGACTAGGGGAGACCATTGAATGGACATTGATAAGCCATGGATTTTATATGAGTAAAAGTTCATGGAACACGTCCATTTTTAATACCTTTAAGATAGTCTAGTGGGTGTCATTTAATGGGATGAGCTGTTAAATCCATTTTAGACTGTACTTTTCTACTGGCCTGTAAGGGAGTACCTGTAATAAATATGACTAGGGTAACCAGATGGCACATTTGCTTTAAGGACAGTCTTCTGAATGAAACATATGTCCTCTGAAATGTACCCCGTATCTCTCAGTCCCAAATAATAAGATAAGTGTAACACATTGCCCCTCTAACTGTATGCACTTCTAAAACATGTCTTGCAGGCAGCAATGATTTAGTGAACTGTACAACAGGCAAGCAGTGCACCTGATAGACAGAAAATTGTATTTGCACATGGGACGCCCAGTCCAGCACACACAGTGACTAATTACTCACTGTGATGTGCTTTCACGGTTGGTTAATCTATGACATGCCAATGACTAGCACCCGATGTGAGCATTCAGTTGCCATTCAAGATGAATGTTTTCCCTTATTTTCAATTAGCGTTCAGAATTAAAAGTGACACAGTGCACAATCCTAGTTCCAGTCCCCACTGATGTGAAGAAAGACACTTAAGCTCCTGTAGAGTTTTGGCCATGGATGTCTATGTCCATAGTACACATGTGCACAGAAAGGCCTTGGGTCTGTGTCCATAACTGCACAGAATTGGCTTTGGGGTCTATGTATATACTTCCACAGTATTGGCTTTGGGTCTATGTATGTACTTGTACAGTATTGGCTTTGGTTCTATGTATATACTTGTACAGTATTGGCTTTGGGGTCTATGTATGTACTTGCACAGTATTGGCTTTGGGTCTATATATATACTTGTACAGTATTGGCTCTGGGGTCTATGTATATCCTTGTACAGTATTGGCTTTGGGGTCTATGTATATCCTTGCACAGTATTGGCTTTGGGTCTATGTATATACTTGTACAGTATTGGCTCTGGGGTCTATGTATATACTTGTACAGTATTGGCTTTGGGGTCTTTGTATATACTTGTACAGTATTGGCTCTGGGGTCTATGTATATCCTTGCACAGTATTGGCTTTGGGTCTATGTATATACTTGTACAGTATTGGCTTTGGGGTCTTTGTATATACTTGCACAGTATTGGCTTTGGAATCTATGCGTATAATTGCACAGTATTGGCTTTGGGGTCTATGTATATACTTGTACAGTATTGGCTTTGGGGTCTATGTTTGTACTTGCACAGTATTAGATTTGAGGTCTATGTATATACTTGCACATTATTGGATTTGGGGTCTATGTATATACTTGCACAGTATTGGATTTGAGGTGTATGTATATACTTGTATAGTATTGGCTTTATGGTCTATGTATATACTTGCATGATATTGGTTTTGGAATCTATGTATATACTTGCACAGTATTGGCTTTGGAGTCTATGTATACACTTGCACATTATGGGACTGGATGTTTATGCCAACACTTGCACACCAGGAGAGTAAGGGGATGAGCCGTCTGTGCATAGGCATGCGCAGCCTATTGCATTAGGGTGTACACCCTAAAGCACAAACACACGCCGAGTGTATATGTGTGTATATATATATATACATATATATACACACACACACATACATACACTGCTGTGTGTGTGTGTGTGCTGTGTGTGGGTGTGTGCTGTGCGTGTAAGGGCGCTGTGTGTGAGGATGCTGTTAGTGTGATGCGTGTGTGAGGGTGCTGGTAGTGTGCTATGTGGGTAAAGGGCGCTGTGTGTGAGGATGCTGTTAGTGTGATGCGTGTGTGAGGGTGCTGGTAGTGTGCTATGTGGGTGAGGGTATTTGTGTGTGTGTGTGTGTGTGTGTGTGTGTGGGTGCTGTGTGTGAGGGTACTGGTAGTGTGCTGGTGTGTGTGTGTTTGTTAGGGTCCTGTTAGTGTGCTGTGTGAAGATGCTGTGTGTGTGTGTGAGGGTGCTGTGTGTGTGAGGGTGCTGTTTGTGTGCTGAGTGTGGGTGTCGTGTGTTTGTGAGGGTGCTGTATGTGTGCTGTATGTGAGGGAGCTGTGTGTGTGTTTGTGAGGGTGCTGTTAGTGTGCTGTGTGTGAGGGTGCTGTGGGTTTGTTAGGGTGCTGTGTGTGTGTTTGTGAGGGTGCTGTTATTGTACTGTGTGTGTGAGGGTGCTGTATGTGTGTAGGTGCTGTGTGTGTGGGTGCTGTTTGTGTGCTGTATGTGTGTGGGTGATGTGTGTGTGAGGGTGCTGTGTGTGTCAGGATGCTGTATGTGTGTGGGTGCTGTATGTGTGTAGGTGCTGTGTGTGTGAGGGTGTTTGTGTGTGTGGGTGCTGTGTGTGTGTGTGGGTGCTGTTTGTGTGCTGTATGTGTGTGGGTGTGTGTGTGAGGGTGCTGAATGTGTGTGGGTGCTGTTTGTGTGCTGTATGTGTGTGGGTGCTGTGTGGGTGTGGGTGCTGTGTGTGTGTGGGTGTTGTATGTGTGTGGGTGCTGCGTGTGTGAGGGTGCTGTATGTGTGTGGGTGCTGTGTGTGTGGGGGTGCTGTGTGTGTGTGGGTGCTGTTTGTGTGCTGTATGTGTGTGTGCTGTATGTTTGGGTGATTGTGAGAGTGGGGGCAGATTAATTAATATCCCCCCTCCCTTTTTACCTTATGCGGGGCTAGAGTCCACTCTTGCGAGATCTGAGCGTTGCCACGGCAACGCTCATATCTCGCGAGAGGAACCCACCGGCCCATGGAAGATTAGAGCAGAGCCGGCGCTCGGGAGATTGTTGTATTCAATATAGTAGAACACATTAACTAGATGCTGACAACCAGGGGCGGGCTGGGACGGGGGGGCAGGGAGGCAATTGCCCCCAGGCCGCCCTATATCCAGGGCTGCGTAGGCTGCCAGCTGCCTGCATTCAGCGTTCATGCCGGGCAGGGCCGTCTTTTAGGTGCCCCTTGAGCCCACACAAATTTAATCAGGAGCCCGCGGCCCTTTAATATTGCAGCGGCCGGGCCCCTTCTTATTTTGTTTCCGCCACCCCCGCAACCCATGACCGGGCCCCTGATATTTTATACGCACTCATCTCCTCCTCTGCGCAGCCCATTTTGATCCATTCTTCCCCCGCGGCCTTCTGGGAGGGCAGAAGTTCACATCACTTCCTCCCGAGTCCCAGCTGACCGGGCAGCGTGTGGGGAGGGGGAGGAGGAGGAGGAGGAGGAGGCAACACAAACCTACTGCTGCACACGTGGAGGAGGGAAGGGACTCCCATCATGCGAGGACAGCCAGTTCACACTGGATCTCAGGATATCAATCCTGCTGCATCAAAAGTGAGTAAATTGGAGGGTGGAGAAAATATGTAAATTGTTATTTATATATGTGTGTGTCTGTGTGTACATGAGGTTGTGCATATGTTTGTGTATGTCAGTGTGTATGTGTACCTGTGTGTAATTGTATGTGTACTTGTGTGTCAGTGAGTACTTATGTGTATCTGTGTGTATGTGTACCTGTGTGTATGTGTACCTATGTGTACCTGTGTGCATGTGTGTGTGTGTGTGTGTATGTGTACCTGTGTATGTGTACCTATGTGTATGTGTACCTATGCGTATGTGTACCTGTGTGTGTATGTGTACCTGTGTGTGTATGGGTACCTATGTGTACCTGTGTGTGTACGTGTGTGTGTGTGTGTACCTATGTGTATGTGTACATGTGTATGTGTACCTGTGTGTGTGTGTGTGCATGTGTATGTGTACCTGTGTGTGTACCTATGTGTTTGTATCTGTGTGTACCTGTGTATGTGTACTTGTGTGTATGTTTACTTGTGTGTATGTTACTTGTGTGTATCTGTGTATTTGTGTCACTTTGTTGACAATCACTTTGCTCCTCCGCTTCTCCCCTGCATGTGGCGTGACGTCTCGGACAGAGACAGTCACGCTAGGGCCTCACTGTGACTGCGCTGGCAGTCTCCACCTCCCTCCCATGTGTGCAGCCATTCCAACGCGTGGTGTACACAGGAGCACACAGGTATGCCAGCCCCTCGGCCAGCTACACACAGCAACCCTCAGCACCCCCAGCCCAATAACCCACAAAGCCTCCCCTTCGCCACCCACAAAGCCTCCCCTCTGGCACCACCAGCCACCCACAAAGCCTCCGCTCAGCCACCTACACAGCCCCCCCAGCATCTACTTTTATATATATATATTAAAAAAAAAAAAATATATATATATATATATATATACATATATATAAAATTTAAACCAGCCATATATATATTCTATAAACAGCTATATAATTGTGTGTTTACATATATATATATATATATATATATGTGTGTGTGTGTGTGTGTATGCATGTGTGTGTATATATGTGTGTGTGTGTGTGTATATCTGTGTGGTGTGTATATATATATATATATATATATATTTACACACACACACATATATATATTGTGTGTGTGTGTATACATATATATGTGTGTGTGTTTTGTTTTTGTTTTGGGGTGGAGTTGGGGGGAAGGGGTTGGATTGATGCCATGGAGGGGTGGCGGGATCCACGGGGCCCAAGCAGATGCTTGCCCAGGGTCCAATCACTACTAAAGACTACAATCACTACTAGGCAGAAATGTAAACACTGCCTTTCTCTGAAAAGTCAGTGTTTACATTAAAAGGCGTGCAGGGACAGGATAAAGACTCCAAAACAACTACATTAAATTGTAGTAGTTCTGGTGACTACAGTGTCCCTTAAAATTTTTATTTTTGACGTTGAAAACTTTACTCCTGACTTTTTCAGCTGGCTTCTAGATTCCAATTAAATTTGTAAAGCCCTGGTGACGTTGTATGGGATGGTAATCCCATCGATGTATGCAAAACGTGCTTGATACATGAATTACAACTATATCCGCTATAAAACCAGGAAAAAGTGGGCATGGAAGGTGAGCTGGTTCGGTGGTGCAATGGGCCACTTGACTGGATTTGCCCCCCAGGCCTAAGGCTGCCAGCCCTCCCCTGTTGACAACTTATGCTTTGCTATAACTCGACACATGTCAACTCACATATGTACATTGACATGCCATCACATGCTATATTTCTATCTTGCCAGGATAGGTTAAATGATCTTAACATATATAGCTTGGAGGAAAGACGAGACAGGGAGGATATGATAGAAACATTTAAATACATAAAGGGAATCAACACAGTAAAGGAGGAGACTATATTTAAATGAAGAAAAACTACCACAACAAGAGGACAGTCTTACATTAGAGGGGCAAAGGTCTAAAAATAATATCAGGAAGTATTACTTTAATGAGAGGGTAGTGGATGCATGGAATAGCCTTACAGCTGAAGTGGTAAAGGTTAACACGGTGAGGGAGTTTAAGCATGGGTGGGATAGGCATAAGGCTATCCTAACTATAAGATAAGGCTAGAGACTAAAGAGAGTATTTTAGAAAATTGGGCAGATTAGATGGGCCGAATGGTTCTTATCTGCCGTCACATTCTATGTTTCTATGGTATGCATGAGAGTAGCGTGGTGAAAGACTGGCATATTTTATTGATATAACGATGAAGTAGGTCAGCCATTGCGCACTACCCAGTGATACCCCAGAAAATACCGGGAGAGGAAAAGAGGACCTGTGAGCTATTGTTCACGATAAAAGGGAACGTTTAGAAAGGAAATTCACAGTATAGGTGATGGCATTAGGTATCGCAGGATTTAGCGCTTCCATGTGTATTTAAATTGCTAGCATATGATAGATCATAAATCACAGGCATATTCATTCCAGCTCTTCTCATGTAGTCCCTTTTACTTTCTTTGTAGAGGTTGTAATGATCAGCTTAGTTCTGGACCCTCCTCCTTTGTAATCATTTGTTTAGTTAAGCAATCATTACTGTCTCTTTGAGTCTGTTGCCACTTCTGCAAAGTATGTGTAATTTGCTGTTGGAGCACAAGAACATATTTCTCCCCGTACAGACACTTCATCTCCCCTTCTGTTCTTTGTTACGTTTGATATATTTGGTACAACTTCAGCAAATATCCCTTCAAATGTTCTTCAAACAGAAAAACAGTTCTACCAGAAATATAATCCTACAATTATATAATCTACAAGGAGCATTCACCCTGATTGTTATTCTGGTAGACATTCTCACGACATCATTTCAGAAGAAAGAGTCGGGAGAACAAGTCTGCAAAAAGAAAAGAGTATGTCTGTGTGCCCTTAAAACGCCATGCCCTCCCCAACCACTGAGTATTCTGCTTATGAGCAAAAATACCCATCCAATCCACAGCTGCATTCATTCATTGGTTAAAGGAACATTGCAGGTACCAGCACAACATTAATAGATTTTATAGATTGTCACCCAAATAGTTAGGTGCAAGGTTTTTTGTTTTTTTTGCATGTGTAATGTTGCACAGTTTTTGCAAACAGGAAAATAGTTTTTACTGCATTCTGCACATGGTCCCTGCCTCCTATGCCCCTCCCACCTCCTCTGTTCTAAGCTACATCCTGCTTGCTGGTTAATGTACTTGTGTACTCATCCCTGAGCGGTTTATTCAGTAACATAGCTGTTCATGGCTGTTCGTGGCATCAGGAGTTACAGCAAATGTTTCTGGCAGTTGAAGCTCAGCTAACAATTTTCATTATGAGAAACCTGATTAATATACTGCAACCTCTAGTGTGATGGGATTTTAGCTAGGCCCAAAATTTAGTAGGCCTAAATCTCCATGTGGCATATACAAGTACAGGTATCTGTGAGTTAGTTATGTGTAGCTAAGATAATGTCATCAATGTACTGAGCATGTGCTAGATTTAAAAAACCACATTCCATTCTCCTCAAGTGCCTCGTTGCCGAACCATATAAGGTAATACTGTAAATACTGTTTGCTGATCGGTGTAAGGGTATAGTAGGGGGATGCATACTGTATAAAAAGCCTGTACTCTATGTGCTCAGGGTTCAGACATTTTGGACATGAGTTCAGCTGAGACCCGATCGGTGATAATAAAGACCTTTGCTTCCTGAACTAACCTGTGTCCAAACTCTCTGTGTGGCTTTTCAGAGTTCCCCTATAACATTTCTGGTGCTTATTGGCCTGGAAGTCATCACTGAGACCACCGAGATGGTGATATTTTACCCACCTCTCCACTGCAACACCACTGGGCCTTCTTCGTCCAGGAGACCATCGGCTTCTGCGCAGTGGGTATTGGGGTGTCCCGTCAATGAATTCCGATCCCGGGTCCAGGAACTGAAGGTAAACCTATTAGGGGTTAAATCTTTATCTGGTATCTGACCTTTCCCAATTGTAAAGAAGAGGGGGCTTATCACCTTCTTAAGCTAAACGCTCTGTAGCTAGCCCGTGTAGCAAAGGGTCTGTTTGTCCGGCTGAATTCTGGTGTATAAATGTTCAGTCGGAATTTTGGTTTCTGGACTAGTTGAACTCTGTTGTAAATTCCGTTTACTAGATCTCGGATTCTGGAGTGAGTAGACTAGTTGAATTCTGTTGTAAATTTAGTTCACTAGATCTCGAAGTGTGGAGCTATTTGATTAACTGAACTCCAGTATAAGTTCTGTTCAGTTTAGAACATAGTCTCCAAAATACTGTTTAGTTAAACCCTGATGTGTATATATATTGTTTAGCTAAATTCTGACCTATAAAGTTAGCGTTTGGCTGATATATATTGGTTAGCAGACCATTGAAGTGTATTGTTTAGCTAGATTCTGGTGTTAATATTGTCTAGCTAAGCTCCGGTTCATAATGTGTATGTCTTGCTAAATTTTGATGTATATGCTGTTTAGCGGACTTTTGAAGTGTAGATAGTGTTTAATTACGCATGACACCATAACAACTGACACCATAACCAATGACACCAAACCACTGACTATTTATACAGGGTTGTAGTAATATTGGGCGATCGGGTGGTTTAGAGGTTGATTAACTGTATAGATAATTGTATAGCTTATGGACACTCACCCTGAAAATGACCTCCTCTTACTTCTCCTCCCGAGCTAGATCCGGTGCAACTGGTTTCCACTCTCCCTGCTCCATTGTCCCGCCTACCCACACACCTATCTAAGATGCCAGTCCTCTTGCTATAACCCCTCCAAAGAACCCCCACTAGTATGTGTAAGAGTGGCCGCTGAAAGCCATTGTATCTTTGCTTTCCAATGGGAAGATTCTGTTACGGGATCAAAGCGCCAGATGACCTGGACCAGGTTACCACAAGGGTTTAAGAATTCACCCACTCTATTTGGATCTGCATTAAGTCAAGATTTACAAGATTTCAAATCCATCCCAGGGAAATGTGTACTGCTCCAGTATGTGGATGATCTTTTAATAGCCGCAATCACCAAAAAGATGTGTCAACAAGCAACTTATGAACTTCTCCACATCCTATGGAAGGCAGGATACAAGGTATATAGGAAGAAGGCACCAAAGTGTCAGTCAACTGACAAGTATTTAGGATTCCATATTTCAGAGTGTCAAAGAACAATGGGGTCTGAAGAAAAGAAGCTGTATGCCGCATACCTACACCACAGAATAGAAGACACGTTCGAGAATTCTTGGGAGCAGCTGGATTCTGTAGGATATGGATTCCAGACTATGCGATACTGGCAAAACCACTGAGGCTATAAAAGGCACAGAACATTATCCCTTCCTGTGGACTACAGAGCAACAGAAGTCATTTGAGGAAATCAAGAAAGCACTTATGAGTGCCCCAGCCCTCGGCCTACCAGACCATACCCGCCCTTTCTTCCTCTATGTACATGAGCAAAGGAAAATGGCTGTAGGAGTGTTGACATAATACTTGGGATCATGGCAACGACCTGTAGCATACATGTCTAAGCAGGTGGATGCAGTGGCTAGTGGCCTCCCACCTTATTTACGAGCAGTAGCGGCCACAGCTTTGTTGGTAGCGGAGGCCGATAAACTCACATTGGGTCAAGTACTCTGTGTTCCTCAAGCAGTACAGACTCTATTGGATTACAAAGCTAGCCATTGGTTCAGCAACAATAGAATGACTAAGTACCAAGCTATGTTATGTGAAAATCCAAGACTACATCTTGAGACTGTCAACAATCTTAACCCAGCTACCCGATTGCCACAAGCCACTGAAATTCAACATGACTGTCTGGAAATAATGGTATTCTCTAGCAGGCCTGATCTCCACAATTTCTCAATCCAGAATCTGGATATACACTACTATGAGGATGGTAGCAGTTTTGTTCGAGGAGGAATCCGCTATGCAGGTTATGCAGTAACCACCATAGACCAGGTGATAGTAACACGGCCATTGTCAAAAGGAGCATCAGCATAGAAAGCAGAATTAATCACACTAACAAGGGCTTTGCAGCTATCTGAGGGACTGAGAGTAAATATTTACACCAACTCAAGATATGCCTTCCTAACAGTTCATGCCCATGGAGCATTATAAAAGGAAAGAGGACTCCTAAATTCAGAGGGGATTTCAGTATGCAGCTGAGATACTTCAACTGTTGGAGGCAGTATGGCAGCCAAAGGAAGTCAGTATTATACATTGCAGAGCACATCTGAAAGGTGACAGTGATGTAGTACGAGGCAATAGTATGGCAGATAGTGCTGCCATACAAGCTACACAATCAAAACAGGAAGATGATAACTTGAGTTACACTATTGCTCTTATACCGGCACCTTTGTCCCAATGGACTCTGGAGTAAAAAACTCAGAAGGAGTGGCTGAAAACTGAACCTGGTAAATACTTAGAGATTAATTGGTATCAGTTAGAAGATGGAAGAATAGTTATTCCTGCATCTCTGGCCATAGAAATTCTTCAGAACTTTCATAGCGGTACACACTCGGAAAGAGATAATATGGAAGACTCTCTCAGCAAATTTCTATATACCAGGATTATCTAATCTTACCCATGCTATTGCCAGAAGATGTTTACAGTGCACCCATAATAATGCAAGACAAGCCTCCTGGAGTTCAATATATGGGAGGACTTCCCATGTCAGACCTACAAGTAGACTACACGGTTATGCCAAAATCTGGAGAGTATTGTTACCTGCTGGAAGCGCTGTAATGGTGGCGGAAGTGACTCCCTGGATCCATCACTCTAGGGTTAAACCAGCGGCAGATTCTTGGCAAGCTACCCCCGATCCTGAGAATTCTTGTAAGATTCTGTGGAAGTGAACTACCCGGTCCCTGAAGCTTCATTAATGTGACATAAGGAAGTACGAAATGATTTTCAAAAACCGTGGTTGCGAAAGATATCAGAGAGAATCAAGTAGGTGTTTTGACGGCCATAATAAAGCCTGACCACCTACCAATGTCCCATAGCCAGAGTGTCTCGAAGGGACCTTTGTAAAGGGAAGAGAGGATCAGACGGACAACATTCCCTACAGCCGTCAGAAGCGGGAATCTGAGGTGCCGTCGCACGGTTGAAAATGTGGATGAAGACTTCCATCATAATGTATTTTTTTTGTGTGTTTTAGTGTTTTTACTATATATATACAGAATGCAAAGGTGATGACATACCAGGCTGTGATAGTTTTATTAAGAATACAAAAACAAGTAACCAGACATCCTAAACTCTTATTTGGCACTTGCATTATGAATGTAAAGGATCTGTGTCTAAATGCAGATACTTAGACACTGATTATAGTGTGTGTCAGACAGTTTCAGGTGAACGCAAGTGCTTTAATCCCCAGTTCTAACCCCATACAATCTGGCTGGTTCTTCGAAATGCCTACTCTCAGGGGGCATTGATAAATAAAACTTCCCTAGGCATCCTACTATTCGATGCATGCAAAGCAATTTCTGGTAGTGGAAAACCATGGAGCATATGTGGTAACCTTAAGTGAGAATGAACCTATGGGTTTATGATAAATACCTTGGGAGCCCTAGTAGAAGAACCACTGATCCCGATTGTCCAAATAGGGACTTCCACTTTTGCCCATACTGGTCATGTGGGTAACCTGGGGAAAAACAGTAGACCAAGACCTGATAATTCTGATGTTATCTACTACTCCTCATTGTAAATCAATGGAGTGTAATCCTGTACACATGACAATTTCTAACCCCCAGAAATGTATTAATAAGTTTGGGAATCTTTTCAGTTTCCAAATATATGGTACAGGGAGTCATCCTATATCTAGGCCTTGAAACCGAGACCCTGAATGCCCAAACTCATCAGGTATTCAATTCCTTTAATGAGGAGATGAGTGTTGAAGATGAAGTTCCCCACACTGTTAAAAACCTGTTCATCAATCTGGCTGAGAGTATTGCAAGTTGTCTTAATATAACTAACTGCTTTGTATGTGGAGGTACAAATTTGGGAGACCAATGGCCATGGGAAGCGAGAGAAGTATGGTACCCTGGTTCTGAGACAAATGAGCAACAGATGCCTTCCCACTCCAGTAATCAAGCAACCATACAAAATCGGAATGGCAATTAAAAACATCCATAATCGGTCATGTATGCTTAGCTAGGGGAGGCCCAATGTATAAAACACCTGTAGGCGAGTTGACTTGTCTAGGGCAGAAAGCATATAATGCTAGTAGCCATAATACCACCTGGTGGTCAGCTTCGAATGTCTCAGAGCCTACCAACACTTTTGTTAATTAAACCAATTTAAGAGAGGTATTGTTTGATCTATCGGCTACATCTAACGGTTGGAAGGTAAGAAGGAGTATTCAGAATAACCACAAGATTGGGGGTGGGAGGGCATGTGTGCTAGGTATGCTCAAACCATCTTTCTTCTTGTTATCAATCCAAACAGGAGAGACCTTGGGAGTTAAGGTCTATGATGTAAACCATTGGAAGAAGTGAGTACCATTAAATATAGGTAATTGGAAAAAGATGATGAATGGCCACCCCAGCGAATTATTAATTACTATGGACCTGCTACTTGGGCTTAAGATGGTACTTATGGTTATCGAAACCCCCATATACATGCTCAACCGCATCATAAGATTACAGGCGGTGGTTGAGATCATAACCAATAAGACAGCTGAAGCACTTAACCTCCTGGCAAAACAGAATACCCGTACGAGGTCAGACATTTACCAAAATAGGCTGGCTCTTGACTATTTATTAGTGGTAGAAGGAGGTGTGTGCAGAAAATGTAATCTTAGTAATTGCTGTCTGCATATAGATGACGAAGGGCAAACTGTGGTTGAGCTTAGTAGCCACATGGTTAAATTAACGCATGTACCTACTCAGATCTGGAATGGGTATAACTTGCAGTATATGTAAAGTCTGAAAAATTGGTGCAGCTAAAGCATGTTCTAAAGTCAGTACATTTGTTTATCTTTCAATAATTTGAATCTGTAGTTTTTCCATGTATTTTGCATCATATTTTATATATACACGGTGACCCAAAAGTACGTATTCAGTTGAATCAGTGAAATGCATCACAACAGATTATATGGGTATACATACACACTAAAACACAACAAAGTGGCAGTTAAATTTCAGGCACTTAAATATCGGTGTGGCAGTTAGAAATCGTAGTGGAGGGTAGATAAAAGAATTTGGAACGTATAATGCAAAGTTACATATACCGTTGGGCAGCCCTGTAAATACAATTATGTAAATATAGACTAGTGATTAGTGAATTATCGCCAGGAGTCACCGCCTCTTTACTATACATCCGTGTTCTTTATTTCAGTTCATCTTTAAATACAAAGCTCCTATATTTATGAAAAAACTTGTAAATGTGCAATAAGTGTAAATTTGATGTTACACCATTATTAAGTGTTCTTGCAAGAACACTTATTGTTATCTCACATATATATTATTCTTATTATAGCCAAATTTGCCACCCTAACTCCTCCCACAGTTTTTACACTACATAGACCAAAATTTACCAAAACGTGCAGATTGTTCCCGATCGGATTGCTATTACTTTGTGGAACGTTTCGCCGAATGGTTCACGGAATATCGTCGTTCTTGTGGCGAAATTTGTCCCATAGGAATGAATGGCAAAGCTAGAGTGGGAGCTGGCAAAAGCTGAAAAATCAGGACATGATTTCTAAACTGCCACCACTCCCTTATTTTCAGGCCCACCTACACAAATCTTATATCAAAACGTTCAGCTATCCCTGCTGCCACTAAACATGTCAACGGCTAAGCCGTAGTCCTGATAGTTTTCACAATATAATCATTTGTTTGCAACCAACGCCGTCCATTGACATTCATTGAAACTTCACTCTGCAAAGCTCAAATTTGAAGTGCAATTTCTAAACTGCGACTGTGCCTTCAATTTTAATACTTCAGAGACATACTATGCATCAAAATGTAGGTCTGGGTCTTGTGATTCTCACAATATAAAGCTCTTCACTGTAGGAGTTATAGTTTTTAAGATACGACCATTTGAAGATGGCAACCGCCAAAATACTCTGACCTGTGTCAGGCTGCAGCAGCAAGTGATGTCATAGACAGGGCCTTTTGAACACCTGCTAATGTTTTTATAAATGTATGGTTTAATGTAACTGTGCAACAACGTTGCAATTAAATGTGGTATATAAATGATAACAGTTACTCAGCCCACTCCAGTTGTAGACTACTGGTGGAGGCAAGAACACTTCACACAATTTCCCCAGAAATTGTAGCTTTTCTAGTTATTCTTATTATTATTGGCATTTATATAGGACCAACTTATTCCGTAGCGCTGTACAATATTATAAAGGAGGGAAATTTAACAATAAATGAGACAATTACAAAATGTTACAGGAACAGTAGGTTGATGAGGATCTCAAATGAGCTTACAGTCTAGAGGAGGAGGGGTATGAAAACACAATAGGAAGGGCATCGAGGGGGGTAGCAACCAAAAGATAAGGTAAAGTAGTAGAACCAGAAGGTGAGAGTGGAGTGTGGGACATTATAGGCACCCAGACCACTTCAGCTCATTGAAGTGGTCTGGATGCATAGTCCCAGGTCTCTTAACACTGCAAAGGTAATTATTGCAGTTTTCAATAAACTGCAATAATCACCTTTGAGGGTTAACTCCGCCAGGGTTAACTAGAAGGACCTCCGGGTCATTAGGCAACTTTTGGTCACCTGATACTGGACGTCCTCATGCAATGCACGAGGACATCCAGCATTATGTAAAACCCCATAGGAAAGCATTATACATGCATTCCCAAAGGAGAACTACTAATGTGAGTGCGGCATTAGTATTTGCCCTCAAGTGTCCCTGCTGGGTAGGGGAGGAGCAGTGGATGAACCAGCACCGAGGGATATTGGCAATTGAATCAGGTGACAGAAGGGGATTTTAGCCTCTTCTGCACCACAGGGGAGGGGGCCTCGTTGGAGGGGAGCACTATAGGGAGCTATGGTTCCGGGAAAACAACTTTGTTTTCCTGGCATTAAATTTTCCCTTTAAGAGAGAACAATAGACAAGTTTGTGAAACAGAAGTTACTCTGGGAGTCCATAAGCTTTTCTCAAGAGACGGGTTTTGAGGGACGATTGAATTTAAATAATTGAGGACTAGGGGAGAGTCTGATAGGGGCAGGCTGTTCCAAAGGAAATGAGCTGCTTATGTGAAGTCCTGAAAGCAGTAAGGGTACGAGCAGCAGACAGGAGAAGGTCACCGGTAGAGAGACCAAGAACGGGCATACCTACGAATTAGTGAAGAAATATAATGGGATAGAGTTGTTTAAAGGACCACTCTAGGCACTCAGACCACTTCAGCTTAATGAAGTGGTCTGAGTGCCAGGTCCAGCTAGGGTTAACCCATTTTTTTATAAACATAGCAGTTTCAGAGAAACTGCTATGTTTATGAATGGGTTAAGCCTTCCCCCAAATCCTCTAGTGGCTGTCTCATTGACAGCCGCTAGAGGCGCTTGCGTGATTCTCACTGTGAAAATCACAGTGAGAGAACGCAAGCGTCCATAGGAAAGCATTGAGAATGCTTTCCTATGCGACCGGCTGAATGTGCGCGCAGCTCTTGCCGCGTGTGCGCATTCAGCCGACGGGGAGGAACGGAGGAGGATCGGAGGAGGAGAGCTCCCCGCCCAGCTCTGGAAAAAGGTACGTTTTACCCCTTTTCCCCTTTCCAGAGCCGGACGGGGGGCACCCTCAGGGCACTATACTGACAGGAAAACGAGTATGTTTTCCTGGCACTATAGTGGTCCTTTAAAGCTTTATAGGTAAGAGTTAGTATTTTGAATTGACTCCCATAGGGTACAGGTTTGACAGAGGGACAAGGTGTGAGAGGAGTGACGGGAGAGGAAGATCAGCCTTGCGCCAGTATTTATTGCAGATTGTAGTGAGACAGTATGACTTCTGGAGAGACCATTTAATTACAGTAATCAATTTAAAAAATTACTAGATGAACAAGCTTCTTAGTAGCATCTTGCGTAAGAAAGAGCGAATGCAGGCAATGTTTTTAAGGTGGAAGTTGCAGGATGTGACGACATACTGGATGTGAGGCATTAAGGTGAGACCAGAGAGCTTGCAAGGATGAGCAGATGCGGACACTATCAACTTGCAGGGAGAGCAAAATAGGAGGATTAGTATAATGAGGAGGAAAAATAAAAAGTTCAGTTTTAGAGAGATTACGTTTTAGAAAACGAGAGAACATCCAATCAGAGATGGAAGAAAGGCAAGCTGCAACACATTCTAGGAGAGCAAGGAAAAGATCAGGGTGTCATCAACATATAGATTGTAGCAGAATCCAAACAAATTAATACATTGGCCAAAAGAGATAGTGTAAAGCGTGGTTTAGGCTGAGAATGTTGCAACAGTGATACAAAGATATGGCGATAATGGATAATGGAATCACCATGCATTGCACAGATACAGCCACTTCCTAAGGTGTCTGTTTCCTTATGAGATTAAAGATTACTGTCAGGTGACCCCCATACAAAAACACTGACATTTCATACGAGGACTTCTTACGTTATAATGATGATTTAACACAGCATGGCCTGGGCTGCCCCTTTTGTATGTTATAACAAGAATGTTCCACTTCATTAATACCATGAGTTCAGTGATTTTTAAAAGAAACAGTGGGTTTGGATTATTATAGCAAATCCAAGTCAAAACAAACAAACAAATCAAGGGATTTATTCATCAAAGCAGGATTGTGGTGAATTGATGAGGACATTGAACAATTTAGAACAAATATCTAAGCAGAATTTTTATTTTTTTTCTAATGTAACTTATTTATCCCAAACTTTTCGGTTCTTTTGCTTATTCCGCACCATTTCTAGTTAGTGACCATACTAATTATTTAGGAGATATAATGTTTAATCGTTCATGAACAAGGCAATACATCCATCATCTACATTCCTAGATTGTAAGCTCATGGGCTCTCTTCGCCCAGTTTCACTTTAAGTTTTTTTATTATTTGCTATTTTATATCCCTATTGAAGAACTTTAAAGAGCTGTAGAGTATGTTGACGCTCCGTAGATGATAAGAATAAGACTCAATAATCATGTTTTATCCTCATTGATTTCCCTGAGTATCCCACCCTACCCTGCAGCTCCAGCTCAGGACATACATATCCAGCTGTTAATCTTTGTGGGATAAAAACCCAGCAGCCTCTGTTCAGGACATACATGTTTGGCGACCCCGGCTCACAGCGTGAAACCCAGCAGCACCATTTTGACAATGATGCTTTAAATACCTACCAATGCCTCTATTCAGGACATACATAGCACAATGCAGCAACTCCTAATGAAAGCATCCTCTGTAATTAGGGTATATATGCCCTTTAGCCCTGTTTCAGGACTTGTATATTTTGCTTGTTCTTGTTATCTTCTTAAGGACATCACCTTTCGCCTGTCAAGGTTGGTGTGATTTTTATTGCTACTAGTTAGTACCTATAAATTCTATAGGTCTCTATACAATCTGTACCATTGCCTTCACCATTCTACCAACATGTAGCCAAATTGACCTCATGTCTAATGTCATGAGTGGCAATGGGACTATCAGTCGGAACCCTGGTGAAGCATCATGTGACATGGCATTGAGGTTAGTCAATGTACCTGATATTGTGGAAAACGGGATAGAGACTTTGAGAATTGCACATGATAGGACTTTTAGGTTTATTCTCCAGAATGATCAATCAAAGTGAATGTCACACTGTAGGCCAGAGTAACTGAAATCAAAGCATAGCCGACTTAGAGATTTTTTTCAAGTATGGCTATTTTGACTATAAATTTTATATTTACTGTGAATCCACCTCAAAGTCCCACTTTAGCAAATAAACCTGTGAATAACCAAAATGTTTAACCATTCTCCAACTTTGTATTTTTCCTGTATGGTCGTTCTACATTACAATTTCCAGCAGAAAATATGATTTTGCAGCTGTTTGATAGGATTACATGAATAGAACACTTTCCATCAACTGTCCACAACTGTTCTATTTACTTTAAAATGTTTTATTTGTAAAACAATTCACATGTAAAATAATACTTTCCTGCAGTTTATCAAACCGAATACATTGGTGAGTTGGACTGCGCTTTAGCACAGAAAATACTAATATAATAACAATCCTAGCTTCCAGCTGGTTTTAATTCATTTTGCTTGGTGGATAAAGGGAGAACAGACAATTCCTGGCCATTGTGAACACAAACAAGGAACTAGGACAGTCCTAGAAGAATTATATGGGGATAATGAAATTAGCATGAA
This sequence comes from Pelobates cultripes, assembly GCA_933207985.1. Lineage (NCBI taxonomy): Eukaryota > Metazoa > Chordata > Amphibia > Anura > Pelobatidae > Pelobates > Pelobates cultripes. The sequence goes on along the minus strand of OW240913.1, from coordinate 71,138,644 downwards.
TATACATTAACCAGTAGAGGGAGCTCCAGTGTAACACCTGTAACAGAATAGGAATCATCTGGGCTTGTGCAAATAGGGCCTTTATTATTATAGACCATTTGTGTGGCTTGGAATTTAGGATTGTTAAACATCACCAATGTGTGCTGCATTGTTGTTTATTATAGAACAATGGAAGCCTTTGAAAATTTCAATAATTGCAGTTTGTAATGGCTCATCATTCATAAAATAATATCATTATAATTTTAATGTTGCTGTTAGAATTACAGGATACGTAGGGTTAAGAGTTCTTTAGTTTTATGTTAGTGGATATCTCCTAGGTAACTATTAGAAATAGCACTGTTAACCGTATTGGCCTCAAAAACTGTTTCAGCAATGCTTAATAGCATAACATTCACAATAATACAAAGTACAGCAATAAGAGGACCGTCTTAATCTTAACGTTGCTATATTAAGTTATAGTTACAGATACCAGGATTAGGTGTTTTAAGTTCTGAGATTTTTTTTAGGGTCTAAGGGCACTTAGGGATAGGAAAAACTGTAATAAACATCCAGTGGCTGAGAGTGATGGGAGTTTTAGCTCCCGTATTCGTAAGAGTTAAGCATACATCTCTATATCTCTGTGCTCTAATGATGTATGGCTGAAAGGTAACTTTAAGTACCCCACAACTTAGAGCTATGGTAGCGAGAGAACCCTGCACCTTATCTTTGTTCCCAAGGTGAATATAATTGCAACGATTTGAAAACATTGCTGCAACCATTAACCAATCGGAACTGATATAAAAAAAATATCAATTGTATTTCGACCTCATTAGTGTCAAATCTGTAAAGTTTGTGCATGTGGCATTCTGGACCGAAGTTTATGGGATAAGATTAGACCGCAGAGACCAAAATTGGAGGCTTCTGATTGGTAGAACCTATTCCTGGTCAGGGAGGGAGTCCCATGCAACTGTAGCAGCTCTAGAATATATAAAGGTAGACCTTGTTAAACATCCATCCCTGCTCCATCCTTCCACCCATTTTTTATTTCTAGGATTAGGCATTGTATTATTTATATACCCTCTATATCCACGTCGTGTATGTATATCATAAAACAGTAAAGGTTTATTTATTACACAGTAAAAATAAATGAATTTCCCAGCGTGTTAATATGGTTGTCAGTTTGCTTTAATCATGCTTATTGTCTTAAACACTGCACACTTTACCATTAACGTCCACATCTTCTGTCATCATCATCTCCTTGGCTAGTGCAGATCTTTGCTTTGTGAATAAACCCCAGCGAGTTTTTAAAGGATAATCTATAGATATGTCCCCATAATGTTATATTATATTGAATAACAGTAAATCATTTATGCAACATTTTATTTTACTCCAATGCAATATCGTAGGACAGAGGACACAGTTATTTGTAAAGTTGAATGATATTCTGAAGCACCATGTTTAATTTGGAAGATGGAAACCAGACTTTGACTTGATTTGCGTATCATTTGAAACTCATTATAGTCTGTGGTCTGAATGTTTGCCTGTGCGCTGTGATGATACATTAAGTCAATTTCCCCTTACAGTAAATGCCCTAGAAAATCCAGACTTTATTTCCATCCCAGAAACTGCGGTTAAAAGAATTTTAGTGAATTTTTGGAAGTTTTATGGAGACTTAGAATGTCGCTTTTCAGATGTTTGCATAAGAGACTGTACTGTGTGGAATGATGACATTGTGCAAGTTGCAGGATCAATGTTAGCAGTCTGCTTGCAGTTCACAATGCTCATCCTATCAAAAATCCAATGATTAATAATGACAAGTCAGTGGCTAATAATAATGAGTCAGTGGCGGAAGACATATATATATATTATTTTATTTTATTTATTTTTTAAAATGCATTTTTACGAGGGTGAGCTATTCTGTTTCTTTATAATCCTGGTATCCCAAAACCACAGAGCTCTAAAACAGCAAATCATGGTAATGTGTCTTTAAAAGATCACTCTACTATGGAAGTGGCACACTCATTTTTATATGCATGATAAAGATAACTAATTGGAAAAAAATATGTACAAAAAACATTTAAAAAAAAAATGGTACTTATATTTAAAGTTCCTACTTTTTTGTGCACTCCCCCACATATTAAATCATAAGCTTTTAGCTTTGTGCATTAAAGGGACACTGTAGGCACCCATACAACATCAGTTAATTGAAGTGGTCTGTGTGCAATGCCCCATGTCCCTTAACCCTGCATTAGTAATTATTGCAGTTATTGAGAAACTGCAATAATTACTATCCAGGGTTAACTCCACCTCTAGTGGCCGTCTACCAGACAGCCACTAGAAGGATTCCTGGTTTGAAATAAACCTTTGGTCTGTTATCTGACGCTGGATGTCCTCACATTTTGCATGAGGACCTCCAGCGTCAAATTTTTGCCCATAGGAAAGCATTGAATAATGCTTTCCTATGGGGGAAATGCTAATGCAAGCGCTGGGATGAGCGTGAGCAGAGTTTGACCCAGTGCTGAAGGACAACGGCACTGGATTCAGATAAGTCACTCAAGGTGTTTTAACCCCATTCTGCGCCGCGGGTGGGAGGGCTCTAGGATTCTATGGTGCCAGGAAAACCACTTTTTTGGCACTATAGAATCCCTTTAAACAGTGTAGCTCTGCCAATCTGGACACCCTTATTCTGGCTAGTGGAGTATGAACTGTTGGACACATTTAACTCAAGGGTTAAAGTACGGATTAGATGTTAGCTGCTTTACTCTCTTTGCAGAGAAATAGAAATGTGATAGTAACTAGCCGACACAGAAGAGTCTCTTTCACCTATAAATCTGTCAATTTCAAACTATGTAACTGCAGTTTCTATGGGGTGCTAACGTGCAGATTTCAAAACTCTTAGTGTATAGACATCGGTTTTCTACTTATTTATTATTTATAAAATATTTTACCAGAAAGGATACATTGAGATTTCTCTCATTTTCAAGTATGTCCTGAGTACTTATGAAAGCTGTTAGGTGAACTTCGATTCCACAAAACCTTAATTGTGTTTCCTGATTACATGCACAACTGTGTTATTGGAGCAACACTTCTGATTGGAAGAGAGATACAGAGCTTCATGTACATAGTTAATGTAACAAGCAAGAATGGTCCACTCAAGTCACCAAGGCCACTTTATCTCAATGAAGGGGCCTAGCTGTAGTGGTCCTGAAAGTTTAACCCTGCAATGGTTAAACACAATTTTTTGAGAACCGCCATACTCATCTTGCAGAGTTAATCACAACTCCAGTGTCTGTCTTATTGACAGCCATTAGATGCACTTCCTGCTGCAGCAACCAAGTAAAACTTTGATTCAGTGCGTTCCTATAGGGAAATTTGATGCGCGCACATCAGGTCCCCATGGATCCTTAATTAGGAGCGTTGGATTGGACTGACCCCTGAGGAGGCTATGTCTTCTTCCATGACGCCTTGGGCTGAGGAGAGGTAAGCAGCAACCAAGGGAGTCTCGGAGCTGAAAAGAGGTAAGTAAAATACTCTTTTTATTGCACATTCTGTTTAATTTAATATATCTTATCTCCTGCTCTGTTAATAATAGCATTTGAGATCCTGCAGAAGCATCCTGTATGTATTAGAGGAACAAATACAGAGCAGAGGAGATAAAAACTTAGCGTCTGATTGGAAATAAAAAATAATAATTTCTGACTGAAAATAAAACCATTTCTTTCTGATTAAAAATGTAACTTTTTTTTTCTGATTGAAAATAAAACTATTTTTTCATGCAGGCTGTGTCAGTCACAGTCAGGGGATGTGTGGCTGGGGATGCATAACTAGAAACAAAAGTGATTTAACTCCTAAATGGCAAAGAATTTAGCAGTGAATCTTCAGAGGCATGGTCTATACACAAAAACTGCTTAATTAAGCTAAAGTTGCTTTAGTGTCGATAGTATCTCTCTAATGTCAAGATGTACTGTATTCAGAAGGACAGTCATCCAAAATATCCAGTCTTCAAGTAAAATCCTGAATCCTAATCGTAAAAATACTTTCTGAACAAATAAATCAATACATGTAAATTCTATATTTTATTTATATGTTGTTCATCTCCCTCCCCCCCCCCCACTGCTATCTTCCTTTTAAAAAGTCCCCCGCTTTCTATTTCAAACCTCCAGACAATTGTAAGCTTACAAGAACTGAGTCTGTAGTCAGTACATGTCTATGTGTGATGATATCATGCAGTTGATAAAGTTCTTCCCTCATTAACAGCCTTGTATAGCTGCCATTTAGCACAGTGCTTTGAATATTTCTCTGTTGTAGTTTCCTTGATTAAGATAGGACATCTAATTGTGCAGAAACAGAGTCCAAGACCCTTGAAGGAGACCTCAATCTGGCACCCTGCCTAGGAACCTGGGCAACATTAATTCGGATCTGATTTAGAATTAAGCAAGAAGTCTACAAAAGACCAAACTCTGTCCATGTTAGTATAAGTAGCGAGTCGCCAAGAGGCTAATGATCTGCAGCATTTTCAAATAGTTCAAATAGAGAGCTCAGTGTAGAGTTCATATAGAGAGTCAATAGAGTTCAAATAGAGAGCTCAGTGTAGGTTACCTCTTCTGAATTTCTACAAATATTATAGGGACACTATAGTCACCTGAACAACTTTAGCTTAATGAAGCAGTTTTGGTGTATAGAACATGTCCCTGCAGCCTCACTGCTCAATCCTCTGCCATTTAGGAGTTAAATCCCTTTGTTTATGAACCCTAGTCACACCTCCCTGCATGTGACTTACACAGCCTTCCATAAACACTTCCTGTAAAGAGAGCCCTATTTAGGCTTTCTTTATGGCAAGTTCTGTTTAATTAAGATGTTCTTATCCCCTGCTATGTTAATAGCTTGCTAGACCCTGCAAGAGCCTCCTGTATGTGATTAAAGTTCAATTTAGAGATTGAGATACAATTATTTAAGGTAAATTACATCTGTTTGAAAGTGAAACCAGTTTTTTTTTCATGCAGGCTCTGTCAATCATAGCCAGGGGAGGTGTGGCTAGGGCTGCATAAACAGAAACAAAGTGATTTAACTCCTAAATGACAGTGAATTGAGCAGTGAAATTGCAGGGGAATGATCTATACACTAAAACTGCTTTATTTTGCTAAAGTAATTTAGGTGCCTATAGTGTTCCTTTAAGGTTCTGTTACTTTATTATTCCTTTTGTCACTAATCAGTCCCTTTGCCACATACTTACTATTCTTTTTTGTTCAATTGAATAACAATCTCTGAACAGTCCTGTTGACTTTCACTGCTCAATATCGAATTATCTACATAAACTAGTAGATACGTCCATTTTCCATTTCTTTGGTAAAAAGGCATGGTCTGCCTGACTCTAAATTAATTTTGTTCTATAAGTATTTCACATAATTTCTCATTTCATTCTCTGGCACATTGTTTGAGTCCATACAATCCTTTCTGTTTCTTGCATATTATACCTTTATTTGTTTCAAATCCTCCAAGCTCCATCATGTAAACTTGTTCCTCTATTATACCATTCCAGAACGCCTACTTGACAGCTAGCTGCTTTACATAAAACTGTTTAGCTGCTGCAGTAGTTAGTATTGTGTTCTGATTGTGCTGAACTTGACTACAGGTACAAAGTTCTCATCATTTTCCTGAGTAAATCCTTTTGTTACTATCTAGTTTTGTAACAGAATACATTTCCTTCTGCATCCAGTGTACCAACTTGCAACCTTTGGTCTTTTTATATTTAGGTAACTCAGCGAGAAGCCACGTGTTGTTTTTGAGTAAGGATTAAATTTCTGCTTTTGCCGTTTCCTTCCACTTAGTGGTTTGTGTAGCTGGAAGTTTATCAATATCTGTCCAAGATAAGGGTTCATATGATGATGCTGATGAGGACAGGCGAGGAGGCTGAACACTCTTGTTTTTTCTGACAGCACTTGTATCTTTATATTCTTTTATGCCTGAGTGCATCAAATATTTTGCCTGTCATGAATGATGATATTAAAAAACAAAACACACAAACATCAAAACAACCCATCGTACTACATTCTATGCTGTTCTGGAAAAGCTGGGCTTTAATGCCGCAGGGTGGCATAGAACGCCCAGCAGTTCGGCGCCCCACCGCCGGTAATCTATACTTACCAATCGCCGTGAGCCCGGTCGGAGGGGGTAACTGCCTTTAAGCCCCGGCAGTCCCCCTGGAGCACCTCCGCTGCCTTTTAGCCCCGTGCGGGCCATGTGGTCAAATGATCACATGGCCGCAATATCTGGCAATGGAGCTGCCTGCAGGGGTCCCCCTAGTGCCTGAAAGTAAAATAAATACATATATATTAGTGGGAAAAATACATTTAAAAATGTTGTACTCGTGAGACATTGCTGAACACAAATATGTGTATTTTATTGCAGTGAAAGCTAACAGTATTATGACATTCACAGTTAAAATGCCATGCAAAACTAAGAAAATAACAAAATGTCCTAATTTTTGACACTTTTTACGTTTTTATTCCTATAACAAGCATATCTAAACATTTGATGTGAAATGAAAGCCATGTTTCTCCTGAAAAAAAATGATATATAATAGGTGTGGGTGTATTTAATATGAAAGGTGAATTACGGGTGAACAGACATATAATGCAAATTAAAGGTTATGTTTACATTTTGTTTTGATCAGCACAATTGTCCCTGTGTCCTTAAGGGGTTAAAAGGGAAGTGCCACCTGCTAGGATTTTTCATATTCTGTTTACTTATACCCTACATTTAGCTAGCATGGTTTTGTTAGGTCGGAAAAATATAACTGAATATAGAAATGCAATAATCTATCCTGGAAATAGGTGACTCTATTTTGGCTCCTTGTCAGTCATTTTAAAAAAGTTTTTAAAAATTACCTTTTTCCTGCCATTGAGCATAGTTTGTTGAAGATTAGAATCTGAAACAATGTTTCTGTTCCTCTCTTCATTTGGTTTATGTGCACTGGCTGTTCCTGTGTCAGTTGCTAAATCTTTAATATACATTATAACAGTAAACAGAGCATCGCATTACAAAATGTTAACAAATGTTATAGGTATTTTCAATGTGTTATTCAGTTGTGTAATTTCCAAATAAGTGATAATTCTGCTTTAATGCCTCTCCAATATCTTGCCATGTAGACATTTACAATTTTTGTAAAATGTGTACATATTTTTGTTATAACAAACCTTTTTTTGTTGTTTGCGCTATTGAATGACAATGAGTATTGTAGAAACGGGCTGCCATAATATCATTCTAATATGGGTGAATTTTTTGCCACTGGCCATTAATTTATATTTTCTTGTATTCGGTCAAGAAGGCAATCAAGATACGGTTTCATTTCAAATATGTGTGTGTCCCCCCACGCAGATCTCAATAGCTACTTCCTTTAAAATATAGAGCATTTTGAAAATCTTTGAAGCACAAGTAAGCATGGCTATTTTCTACGAGGATGACTTTTACTAATCCTTCAATTCATTTTTTTGAAAAACATAAATGTATCCCTTAATAAGCTGCTGGACTCCTGAATGATACACAGTGTACACCAATTTAAATGAATCTTATATAACTCACAGTGGACAGCGAAATGAGTGCTCTATAAACCTTAATGGCATAATGTAAATAATATATTAATCCACAAAGATTGCACATGCCTAATGTGAAAAGCTGATTTATTTGTATGTTAGCTTGGTTATGAGTGCATTTATTCATACAGTCCTCGCACTTATCATTTCCAAACAGGAATTATAACCGTAGTAGATTGAACTGGGATTGAATCTGTTCTGTTCTGGAAGCAGGTTTGTCATCTAAATCCCACAATATTATACTACAGGCTGGTTCTTGATGTTCTGCTGCATTTTAAATTTCACATCTTAATAAGGAACATAAAGAAAGGAATAGCTGCCACATTACATACATAAATAATTAAATAAATAAAAACTAAAGACTTGTGATTTGCACATATGTGGTATGTGGATAACAAGGGCAACCGAGGTAAGTAAAAGATAATCTATAAAATGCCCTCAGGGATATCGTGGCATTGCAATATATGTTTCACGTTGCTACTTAAAGGAGCCCAGCAGGCTTCTCCCTACTGTTGTTTTTGTATCCTTAGATTCACCCAGCAGGTTCCCTATTGTAATATCTATCTGGATGTGACTAAAGTAGAACCTGATAGTGTAGTATGTCATGGAATAAGATAAAGAGATGCACTTACATTTTATGGAGCTATAGGATAGCTCCAAATCATGTGCTTGAGCTGTACAATCCCTGCATATGAATTTGAAGTTAATCATTTACTTTGAACTTGGTACTCCATAGGATATTTGGTAGACAAAAAAAGAGAGAAAGAGGAACCAATATAGTGTAGTATATTCAGTGGATGGTTGGTAAGTAAGTAAAAATGCACTCACATATAGTTGAGACAAAATAATTCCTTTTAATCAGCACGGAGGGGTACAATACCTACTCTGGGATATATAGGTGCTGGAGATCTCTCAGTAGAAATATTAAATAGAGAACAAAAACTATATGGTGCACATTGTATCAGAAATAAGTGCTAATGAATAGAAGATCCAGAAGAAAGGGAGGTTTGTTCAATTCATAGAGCTTAGGTGGTATATTCCCCAGCAAGGATATGGTATCCAGAAAGCAGAAAACAGCACAGAATAGTCCAGAGGAAATACAATATATTCTATTTTTATTGTACAGGTAAGAACAGAAATAACATACAATTATTCTTACAATTCAGGATTTGCAGGATCCTCCATAGATCTCAGTATTGTACTCTTGTGTATGTAGCTGAAGCACCAGTCGCGATGAACAGGTTCAGGCAAGTATAACTCACCTTCCCCTGTGGCAACTGGACAACCAGCTGCAAAGTCACCGCCTGGGCTCTTTGCAAATGATACAAAGACTTCAAACGGTGACAAAGCCACCTTAGCATCCTTATTGGAATAAATTAATTGTACTTCGCTTTGTGAAAAAAATAACTATATTAAGCCACAGGGAATGGTCATTTCCAGATATACGCTGTGGTGAACATCTGCTGACTCTTGGTGGGTTAGGATGGGCATGTTTAACTTCAATATGAGTGTATAAAGCTATTCTGATCATTGTGCAATATTTCATTAATGTTTTGCAAGTGTCCTTTAAGCATAGTGCCCTCTCCATAACTTGCATTTAACACAGTTAGTGAGAAGTGAGACACAGGAAAAATCTTTTGGTTTCCCCTATTCCAATGCAATGTGTGCCCTGGTTATCAGTGGAGGGCTGGCAGCCTTAGGCCTTGGGGGCAAAACCAGTCAAGTGGCCCATTGCACCACCAAATCAGTTCACCATCCATGCCCACCTTTTCCTGGTTTTATAACGGATATTGATGTTATGCTAATCAGTAGCTCTTTGCCATACCTGCTCCTTCACGGCTCTGATTTTCAATGTTGTCAGAGCGCAGGCTGAGAATCTCTGAGCCTGTGCTCCGACTCACTAACTGAGCGCCGGAACAAGGAGGGAGAGGCTATAATCTGACTGCACCTACACCAGTGGACCACCAGCGAATCGTTTAAATTGAATATGCTGGTGTCCCCAAGTTGTGAGCTGTGTTGGCCACTGGGCGCCTCTGTTGTCATGGCACTCTGCGTGACCGCACAGCGTGCACACCCCAACGGCTGGCCCTGCTGACATACACTGATGTTAGTACTTAGAAATCCCTCAATATTAATACAGACATCAGAGTAAACACCAATAAACTGTGGAAACAGAGCTGGTCCCCCCCAAATTTATAAAGATTTGCTTACTCCTCTATCTCTCTCCCATGCGCTGCTCTCTAGGCTGGGAGGAAGTGACGAGTAATCACATTCCCCCAGCACAGCGCCACCTGTGGCTGCATGGGGAACAGCTGGTTAATGTAATCCTTGCAGGATGGCCAGCTGTCGCAGAACCTCTTTGTTCCCATCTCTGCAAAGGGCTCCAGGCACTGCTGGCTGTGAGTGTGAGCCACTGTAAATTAGGGGCAGAGGGCACTTGCATTGCGGTAAAGACGGGTCTGGGCAGGAGGAGAGTGCAGTGCAATCAGTGCACTCCCCTCCTGTGGGTTACCAGTAGACTGGTGCACTTGCCCAGGATCAGAGCCGGTGCAAGGATTTTTGCTGCCCTAGGCAAAAGAAAAATTTGCAGTCCCTCATGTGACATGACAATGCCCCACCCATATGATCTTCCATATGAACTAACGCCAGTGCTGCACACAGTGTGTGTTTACATTAAAAAGCCTGCAGGGACCAGCTATAGACACCAGAACCACTTCATTAAGCTGAAGTGGTTCTGGGGGCTATAGTGTCCCTTTAATGTGAGGTAAATTATAGATTAGTGTCACTAATATCATACTAGATTGCCTTCTTACAACCAAATGAGGATGATGATGGGCTGCAGTTTGGCTCCACTGGTCTGGTGTAGAACAGGATCTCTGGAGGCTGTTTGCAACTGTGGTCACAAAATTCAATGTTCTGGGAGAATTGGAAGCAGCTCCATTTTTTTGTGGCCCCTTATACAGCTCAAGGTCTGGGCCCCAGGGCCTGACGGTGAGTATGCCCATAAGGCCCACTCATAAGTCCACGTATATGTTCCACCCACCCATGAGTTCGCTCACAGGGAGTGGAGTGTGTAGGGGATGTGTTATGTGTTATTGTAGAGGATATAATATGTGTGCTTATACTATGTAGTGTATAGGGATACCAGTTTGTGTAGGTGATGCAGTGTGTTTGTGTGTAGTGGAAGCAGTATGTATTTGTGTATAAGGGATGTATTGTGTGTTTCTGGTTGTGTGTAAGGGATGCATTGTGTGAATCTGTGTTTGTATGCATAAGGGATGCAAGGTGTGTGTGTCTGTATGTGTGTGCATTGAGTGTGTGTAAGAGATGCATTGTGTTTCTGTGTGTATGTAAGAAAAGCAGTGTGTGTGTTTGCATGTGTGTGTAAGGGTTTGCATTGTGTGTTTCTGTGTATGTGTGCAAAGGATGTGTTGTCTTTGTGTGTGAGGGTTGCATTGTGTGTGTAATGGATGCATTCTGTTTCTCTGTGTGTAAGGGAAGCATGTTGTGTTTCTGTGTGTGTAGGGATGCATTGTGTGTTTCTGTGTATGTATAGGGATGCATTGTGTGTGCGTGTGCACATAGTGTGAAAGAGCTCCCTGTCTTGCCCCCTGTCCTATTGAGCTGTCCGTTCTGTCCGTTAGAGCTCTCCCCCACCCTCCCCTAGCGGTCTCTTCTCACACTCACCCACCCCCCCTGTGCTCTTCTCACTCCCCCCCTCCATGTGTTTTCCTAACCCCCTGTGTTCTTTTCACCTCCACCCTACCTGTGTTCTTCTCATATCCCCTTCTCCTCTCCACTCCCTGTGTTCTTCTCAATCTCCCCTGTTCTCCTCACCACCCACCCTCCCTGTGTTCTTCTCAGTCCCCCCCCATTCTCCTCATCTCCCCTTCTCCTCACCCTTACCCCCCCCTCCTCCCTGGGTTCTTCTTACTCCCCCTTCTTCTTCTTACCCCCCCTTCTTCTTCTTACTCCCCCTTCTTCTTACTCCCCTTCTTCTTACCCCCTCTTCTTCTTACCCACCCCTTCTTCTTACCCATCCCTTCTTCTTACCCCCCCTTCTTCTTCCTACCCCCTTCTTCTTCTTACTCCCTGTTACAGTTACCCCCAGGCTAGCTGGAAGCTGGACCACTTGACTGGTCTGGATCCCAAAAGTAGAGAGGGAGAAGAGCCGCTTCGGTAGTTAGTCCATACGAATCCTGTAAATGTAGAGCAATCCCACTAGCTATAATATAGCTAGGATACCCTTTTCCCCACAAAACGAGTCGAGGCTGCGATTTGAAGGTCAAGCAAGAACTGGCTTTAATGACACACAGGGAACCGTATTTATGCAAAATCTCAGGCCCAGGGACAGCCCCCTCTGGACCTGATGGAATACAGGGACAATATAAGTGGGGTACCAATAAGAATACAATGCATCGTTTGAAATTGTCACCGCCCAGCTTGGAGATAATGAATCCAACGGTTATGACAATACAATTATCTCCAAGCATCCAAAATCCCACGTGTTTTTGCCACATAAAAAACTGGATAAAAATACATAACGCTAACAGTTTTATATATAATTTGTGTCTTCTACCATTCATTACATAGCCCCTGTTGAGGCAAAACAATTAACCGAAGAGCGCTCAGAACTGACGAATGGTACGCTTAATTTCCCCGAAATAAAGTCTGTTCATGTCTTTGGGTTCTGAGCGTGCGATGGCGGCCATGTTTTGAGGTAAACTAATAGGCCGCGGGACTTCACCCTCAAACTTGTGGAACAGGAACCGGCTAGAAGTCTGCACGAATCCCCGCTCTGTTGCTGGATGTCTCCGTTGTTCGGGAGACAAATGAAGGCCGCTGGGAGTGGGGTACTTAACCTGCGGTTAACCGCAGAAACCAACGTTCTAATTGGGGCCACACGACAGGCTGTAGGTGGTCCTTGTTCGGTACCCGTTCGGTGTTTTGAGTATCGGGCGATGGGACACGAACGTGAATGCCCTGAGGCCGTCAATTAGGTTGCGGTTAACCGCAGACCACAACTCTTTGGGTGATCAAGTGGAGACACACTCCGCTCTTAGGGTGGTCGGTTGTTCGGTTGTTATAGAGGTGACCGGGGTTAAGTGGCGGCACACGCCAGGGTCCTGGTAGTCCGCCGTTCATATAACGAGTATACATCAGGCAAGTAGTTCGGGAGTTGGGTACACAATTACAGTACCGCAGTAAAGTTCTGGGTGAAATGCAACAATGAATAACGTTCGCTCTTGTTTGTAGCGATTTTGTAACAGTATTTTGTAACACTCCCCCCTTCTTCTTCTTACTCCCCCCTTCTT
>OW240913.1:71087132-71125658 GCA_933207985.1 Pelobates cultripes | reverse complement strand
ACCCCTTCCTCTTACCCGCACCCCTTCCTCTTACCCCACCCCTTCTTCTTACCACTCCCCTTCTTCTTACCCTCACCCCTTCTTCTTACCCCACCTCTTCTTACTCCAACCCTTCTTCTTACTCCCCCTTTTCTTACCCCTCCCCTTCTTACCCCTCCCCTTCTTCTTACTCCCCTTCCCAGTAGCGTGGCCAAGCTCCTCTCCGGTCCGGAGAGTCCACAGTGCAATCACAGTTCGGCCAGTTACTGCGCGGAGTTTCTGTTTCCTGTACCCGGCCGGACTGACAGGAAGTGCACACTGAGTGTGCACCTTTCTATCAGTCCGGCCGGGCACCGCGGACCAAAGAGGAGCTCTGCCACGCTACAGGGAAGGGGAGGAAAGGGGAGGGGAGGGGAGGTGGGAAGCTGTGCTGCAGCCACCAGAGGCTCTTTACAGAGCGCTCAGGCGGCTGCAGCATTTGGACCAGCCCACCGCGGCCGGTTTTAAAATTATTTAGGGCGGCCTGGGGGGCAATTGCCTCCCTGCCCCCTGGCCTAGCCCGCCCCTGCTGGTTATTTCAGGACTGAACTGGATTGTGATGTAAATTTATAAATCTATAATATACATTTCAATGAAAACAGAGCAACACATGAAAAAGAAAGCACATTAAAATTATAGGTGATTATCAATGTGTTTTCAATAGTGTAATACCAGAGAAGTGACTGTTACCCTTTAATTTCAAGTTAACACATGGAAGGAAAATGAAACCATGTGGCATACTTTTTTTATACCGTCCATGGATTTCCAGCATCTGAAAATGGAATTTTGTTGTTTTTGGAGTAGCTTATTTAAACCACATTAATAATGCTCTTCTCATTAAACTGTTAACAGAAGTTTCTTATATGCATATTCTGGGGTGAACCGGTTGGCCTTGTATGATCTGTGGATGGAGTACTAACCTGGGCCAGTTAAGGACCACCATACTGCTTACATACAGTTTCATATAGGTTGGATCACTATTAAATATTAATATATAAATATCAATAGAATTAAAATATGGAAAGGCCATCTTCAGATTTAGTGTCCCCTGTTTATGTCTTTATGGTTTTTTTTTTGAGGGAATGAACATTATTACTTCCTCTACATGCAATGGTGAGGTTCCTAGCGCTTGTTAGCACTAGAGTACATAGCACTTTTGCAGGGGTAGCACCTGCGACCAGGCCCGTCACTCCAGGGAGCCCGGCCGTCCTGCGGACCCCTGCGATCAGGTACCCTCCCATCTTTTGCGGCCCTGGCCCGATTGGCAAACCACCGGGGCCGCACATAAAGAGGTCCATCGGGTGGCCCATGCTGTTAGGGCCACCCGATGGATATGAATTTTCAGGGGGCCCAGTCAGCGCTGGGCGCTTTAACAGCGTGACCAGGCCCCCTGTGATGACATCACTGCTGGGAGGAAGTGACTGCTCCAGGCACTACTCCCAGCTATTAGAGAGCTGCGCGGGAGGAAGGAGAGGAGGGAGTCAGAGTACTCTTACTCCCATTAGGCTGAGCCCCCCACTGGACCCCAGGGAAAGTCACCATCCTGCAAAAGGTAGAAAACAGGAGAGTGACTTAAACATTTTGTATATGTGTGTGTTTGTTTGTGTATATGTGTGTGTCTGTGTATGTATGTGTCTGCATGTGTGTGTCTCTGTATGTATGTGGGTGTGTGTCTGTATGTATGTATGTTTCTGTATTTGTGTGTGTCTGTATGTATGTGTGTGTCTATATTTATGTGTCTGTGTGTGTATGTCTTTATGTGTATGTCTGTATTGTGTCTGTATGTGTGTGTGTGTGTCTGTCGGGGTGTCTGTCTGTATGTATGTGTCTGTCTGTGTGTATGTCTGTATGTATGTGTGTCTATGTATGTATGTATGTATGTATGTATGTATATATGTGTGTGTGTGTCTGTCAGTATGTATCTGTCTGTATGTATGTGTGTATCTGTCTGTATGTGTCTGTATGTATGTGTCTGTGTGTATGTGTGTGTGTCTGTATGTATGTCTGTGTCTAGGGGGGGCCCACGGATCGGGGGGGGGGCCACGGATCAGTTTTGCACCGGGGACCCATGGATTGTGTGTACGCCACTGCTTGTTAGATCCGGTTATGGCAGCAGGCACTTTCCAAACTAGAATCTCTTCTCTCTGGCTGTAACTAGGTATAGGTCAGGAAAGGATAAAGGGAAACAGAGCCTTCTGGGTGTCCACAATCTCGTATGGTGGTGAGTCAGTATGGAAAATATGAGGAGATAAAACAAAATATAGTGTAGTATATTCTATAGGTGGTGAGGTAAAATAAGGGAAGTGCCACTTACAATTTTCTGGAGCTTATGTTCAGCTCCAGATATATGCACCTGGGCGGTATGATCCCCGCCTGTGGATATGCCAAGGTAAAGGGCCAGTTGAAGTGTTGAGCGTTCACGGGTATTTCCCTCCAAAATGTAGTGTTACAGATATTCACCAATTACATAAAATTAGAATAAAACAGAAAATAATGCACTCTGTTTTGTTGGTGTGAAAGCAAAATAAAAGGAGGTATACTCACATATGGAAAGCAAAAAATTAGGTCTTTGCTCAGTGTGGCTCCTCCGGATAAAGTCTTCAGGGATAAAATCAGGAAGGTCCAGGTAAGGTAACAATTGTTTTTTATTTAAAACAAAGATAATAAAACCAATGACATAAAAACACTAAAGCGTTTCACCAAAAAGGTCTTTTACAGTGTTACTTCCTCTGTATACATATGATTATCAGAAAAACAAATCAATGTATTTTGGATCTGATTTTATTCATTAGTACTTTTAATAAAGTTTATACATTTTCTGTGGGCACATACCCTAATGTAATGTACTGTGTAATATTGACGCCTATAATTAAAGTCAATAACACTAAATACATTCATTGAAGCTAAATACAGATACTAACACTTAAAATGATTTTTAAATATTAGTAGTTTTTTCTGTGTAGGGAATATCTAGAAATCTCCATACATATTTATATGAGTAATTAAATAATCAAATAAAGGAAAATAGAACATGACAATTTGTTGAGTAGTCACTATGAAATTATTTTGCCTTATATTCAAATCAAGGATCCCAATAAATCAAGAAATGATATTGCTGTCTCTTAAAGCTTTAACCCTATGAAAGCCAGAGCGGTTTTGCATTTTATGGACACAGGAGGCAGATTTTAAGCATGTTGAACTTTTTTACATCAAGTCATATTCCTATATAAAGTATATAGTTTACCTAAACCCAGTTTGAAGAACTTGCTAATTTTGCTTCAAACTAGGAAAAAAATCTTTATTGACCCCAGAATCACAATCAGATCTCTCATTGGATCAAGAAGCTATGACCCCACAAATTAATAAATATATCCCTGAATATTATGTTTTTGCAAGTAGTCAGCAAGTTGCTGTTTACACATCTGTACAGACTCTGATAAGGCAGAGAATTCCACACCCTTAATGTTTATACGGTAAAAGAGTACTTCCTTTGCTTAGACTAAATCTCCTTTCTTCCAGTCTAAATGTGTGACCTTGTGTTCTATGTATAGTCCTGTTAATGAATAGATTTCCAGACAATTGTTTTTATTGGCCCTGAATATATTTGTATAATGCTATCAAATCCCCTCTGAGGCACACTTTTTCTACTGCCATAAGATCCTTCTTTAGAACAGGTGCCAAAGATTGCACAGAATATTCAAGGTGTGGTCTTACTATTAATTTATAAAGAAACAAAGTTATATTTTTATCCGGAGAATGAATGTCCCTTTTTATGCATGTCAATACCCTATTGAACTTAACAACTGCTGATTGACATTGCACATTGTTGCCTAGTTTGATGTCCATAACAAATATCAAATCCTTCTTGTGTGTTGTTATCCCTAATTCACTACCATTTAGGGTGTAAGTTGCTTGTGCATTCTTCACCCTGAAGTGCATGAGTTTGCCTTTAGCTACCTTAAATTTCATCTGCCATTTGAGTGCCCAGTTCCCCAATCTATCTAAATCCCTCTACAGCAAAGTAATATCCTGCTCACATTGTATTACTTTAGAAAATTTTGTGTCATCTGCAAACACTAAAACATGTCTTTCAATGCCTATTTCAAGATCATTTATAAACATGTTAAATAGAAGCAGTCCTAGAACAGAACACTGAAGGACACCACTTACCACTTTTATCCTGTTTGAAAATTTACCATTAAGGACAACTCAATGTAGTCTATCTTTAACACAAGAACAAGAATTTTCATCTAGACCAATTCATTTTAGTTTGAACATCAACCCATTGTGAGGAACCGTATCAAATGCCTTGGCAAAATCCAAGTAGATCACATCAACTGCAACACCCTGATCTATCCTTCTACATACTTCTTCGTAGAATGTAATTAAGTTAGTTTGACATCACCTATGTTTTATAAAATCTTGCTGATTTTTGCTAACAACAATGTTCTTCAAAATTAATTCATGAATATAATCCCTTAATAACCCTTTAAATAATTTCCCGAATCCCAACCACAGAAGTTAAGCTCAAATGTCTATAATTTCTATTCAAAGCTTTTGAAAGCTTTTTGAATATAGGGACCACATCTGCCTTCCTCCATTCCTCTGGTGCAATTCCTGAGAGAGAAGAATCCTGAAAGAATGAAAACAGAGATTCACTTATTTGCACACTTAGTTCCTTAAGTACTTGTGGATGAATACCACCAAGCTTGGAGCTTTGTTTACATTAACTTTGTTAAGCTGCTGTAGCATCTCATCTTGAGTCATCCAATCACAAATTTTCTGCAAGCTTTTTGCAGCAATAATTTGCATATTTCTTGCCATAAGGTCATCCTTAGTATATACTAAGAAAAAAATTGTTATTTACAATTTCTGCCTTTTCTTGGGCTTCATTAAATAATGCACCCATCTATGTTTTCTGTGTACTTACACTTTTATTTTTTCATTTCTTTTTAGAATGTATGTACTTAATTTTCTTTTTGGGGGTGGGGGGGATGCGGTTTGGTTATCCTTTTCTAATTTTCTAGTTTAGCCCATCTAATCACCTTTTTGTATGCATTATTTGCTTTTGTATATCTTAGATAGGTTGCCTATGATTTGTCTGATTTACATGCCTTTTTCTTATTTTTAATTTATTGGGTTACCTTCCACTAAGTCATATTGGTTTCAATTGGTTTTCTTTTTTATATTTAATGTGTTAATGTGCAGCTTTCCCAATTTGCTTCTTCAACAATATTAACCTTAGGAGGTTTATATCCCAACCAATAAATTGAGTTTCCTTCTTTTGCCTCGAAAAGATATATACCTATTGAGCGTCCGCATTTCCATCATCATATTCCACTTACTTAATATTTGGCTTTAACTCATGGTTGACATAGAAGCATACCCCACCACCATTCCTGCTTTTTCCATAATTTCTAAATAATATATAAAGAAAATAGTGAAAAAAGGGGAAATATTGAAAATATGCTCAAAATTACCAAGTGTGAATCACTCCAAATCACACAAAATACATAAAGTAACAATAAACAAGCAATATGGTGAGAGCAAAGTGAATAAACCAATTGTGGAAAATATAAAAAACATGCAGTTTTACCATAAGTCTGTAGACATCCTAAAAATATAAAATACAGAACATAGTATAGCCTGCATATAATAAATGATAAAAGTAGATATATAGGAGATTCCGTTTGTGTAGGAGATTCTGTTTTTTTATGTTACCAGTAAAGATTTTTTGTTCCTGTATCTATCTTCTACCTGGCGTTTACCTAAGCTATACAAGGGGAAGTAGCAATTCTACAGTGAGCATCTTTATCTTGGTACCAGCATTACGATCTCCAATTTGTTTGGAAAAGGCGCTTATAGTCTGAGCCACTTCTTTACGGCTCAGCACCACGTGAGTGGGATATTTTTAATCTACTTTTATCATTTATTATATGCAGGCTATACTATGTTCTGTATTTAATATTTTTAGGATGTCTACAGACTTATGGTAAAACTGCATGTTTTTTATATTTTCCATAATTGGTTTATTCACTTTGCTCTCACCATATTGCTTGTTTATTGTTACTAAATAATATATAACCATTTAAGTTAATTGCACCACTCTGTCAGCAACATGCCGACCCGAACACCTGGGAGACATCAAACTGTCCGATTGAGACGATCAGAGCGGCAGATTCCCCTATCTACCCTCTTAATAATACATAGCGTGAGAAAGTCCAGCGTTATTTAGACGACCAAAAGTTGTTTAAGAAGCCTGAAGTCCCTCTGGTAGCTGTCTGTTAGACAGCCACTAGGGGAGGACTTAACCTTGCAAAGTAATTATTGCAGTTTATAAAAACTGCAATAATTACACTTGCAGGGTTAAGGGTGATGGGAGTTGGCACCCAGACCACACTAATGGGCTGAAGTGGTCTGGGTACCTACAGTGTCCCTTTAAGTTGTTTTCTTGAGTTAAGAAGCGAGAAAAAATATTAACAACACATGGTCTCTCTGGGCTTCTTTACAGTATTTTGTCAAACTGATATAGTTTTTTGCATTACAAAATGAGTCATTTTAGTTCGCAACCAGTTGGATTTTTGTGCTGGTTTCATGTCTAATATGATCATCAGCTACATATTCCCCAGTAAGATGACCAGGTCTGCAGGTAGGTGCTGATGCTTTATATTATTATCTATATCATAAAGAAGTCTTAGTTTAGCTTCCATCAGTATGTGTGCTCCTATTCCAATTAACCTGTCTGTTAACCTGAATTTCACAGAAAAGCTGATTCTATTCTGTGCAATGCACCCCACTACCTAATGTGGGTTCTGGACTTTCACTTTCCATCTTTACCTCCTGACCACAAATGCAAGTATGCTGTAGCTCCAGGAGAAAGGAATACATAGGTCTTGTTTTTTGTGTGTGTATGTTATTGCGTGAGATGTGTGTGTGTGTGTGTGTGTCTAGTTAAGTCTGTTTGAGAGTTAATGGCTAATTGGCTTTGGTTAGCTACGCACAAGTCAGGCCAAATTAGAGGTAGTGTAACTAATTTAATATGTGTGAGAGGGTTGGGCTAATTAGATAGGTCTTTGTGGGCAATTAAGAGTATTTGTAAGACACAGAGTGTGTCTAGTTAGGGGGTTTGTGATTATTTAAAGGAAAACTGTCATTATTTAAAAAGAATTAAAATTAGAATAAATACCTCTTTTTAGCGCTTCTCGCAGCTTAAAGGAACACCATAGTGTCAGTAAATAACAAAGAAAAATGTTACTTGTGCACTATACCAAATCCATATGCACATCTAAATAACTGGAGGTTTATTGGTATCATTCCAATGACCATTCAAGTATGAGCTCACCTGCCACATCACGGTAAAACCTTTTAGGTGAGTATTACACTAACAATTTACCTTGCTGCTTTCAGATAAAAGGTGAATCTCTAATGAGACATAGATGGGAATTTTTATAAACCGCTACACACTATTAATCCTTAATAGGGAACACATAAGGTGGGTGGCAGTACTGTAACATGGCTGTGTAATACAAAAGCATATACAAACATACACAATTAAAGGACCACTATAGGCACCCAGACCACTTCAGCTTAATGAGGTGGTCTGGGTGCCAGGTCCATCTAGGGTTAACCCTGCCTATGTAAACATAGCAGTTTCAGAGAAATTGCTATGTTTACATTAGGGTTAATCCAGCCTCTAGTGGCTGTCTCATTGACAGCGCTAGAGGTGCTTCCGCGCTTCTCATTGTGATTTTCACAGTAAGAAGACGCCAGCGTCCATAGGAAAGCATTGAGAAATTCTTTCCTATGGACTGACTGAATGCGTGTACGGCTCTTGCCGCGCATTCAGCTGATGACGTCAGAGGGAGGAGGAGATTCCCCAGCGCCGAGGCAGCCCGGCGCTGGAGAAAGGTAAGACTTTAACCCCTTCCTCCCCCTTCAGCCCAGCGGGAGTGGGGCCATGAGGGTGGGACCTATTAACACTATAGTGCCAGGAAAACGAGTTTGTTTTCCTGGCACTATAGTGGTCCTTTAAGCCCTGCGCTCAAACTCCCACTACTCCTGGGTGGCAGCAATGACTATAGTTCACATCAATCCAAATAGATACAGTAAAAACTAAAGAAATAAGTTACTTGCTGGTATTATTTAAATAAAATTAAAATAAATACCTCCTTTTAGTGCATGTCACAGTTTAAAGGAACACCATAGTGACAGGAATACAAACATGCATTGGTGACACTATAGTATTAAACTATTTAGTTTGGATCACTTTAAAAATGTTTTAAACTTTTCTCCCACGCCACGCCTGTCTTACCGCTGCTGGCTCCGCCTGGTCCCATCTCCATGGCTGAGATTATCAGTTTTGATGATCTCAGCCAATCCAATGCTTTACAACAGGAAATAAGCTATTAAGCATGTGGGGTAAAATGACACACTGTGCCAATCAGCATCTCTTCATAGAGATACATTGAATCAATGCATCTCTATGGGGAATGTTCAGCATCTCCATACAGAACGTGGAGACACTGAATGCCAGTGCACTAGAAAACACCTCTAGTGGCCATCTGAGTGACTGCCAATAAAGGTGTTTTTAGGCAGTTATGCAAACACTGCCTTTTCAGAGAAATGAAACATTGAAAAGCCTGCAGGGGCAGGCTACAGACAACAGAATCACTGCATTAAGTTGTAGTGGTTCTGATGACTACAGTGTCCCTTTAACCTTGCTCTGTGGGAGCAGCCATCTTGAGTACACTTTGATCAGTACTACTTGCTTATCTAGCCATATATTGTGTAGATAATCAGAAACTGGTGTGTATTTATGCATCCTGACAACTTGCCCCAACACTGGGTATCTGACAAATGCACTCTGGGATGCTGCATGTCAGACCTTTAAATTATGGGGGTAAGTGGTGTTTTCTGACTTCCTTTCAGCAACCACCAGGAGCCGCGCAGGAGGAAGGAGAGGAGGGAGTCAGAGTGGGAATTCTGACTCCCATCAGGCTGAGCCACCACTGGACCCCAGGTAAAGTCACCCTCCTGCATCTAAAAGGTAGGAAACAGGAGGGTGACTAAAATATTTTGTATATGTGTGTGTTTGTCTATATGAATGTGTATGTATGTGTGTTTGCATGTCTGTATGTATCTCTGACTGTGTGTCTGTATATATGTGTCTGTGTTTGTATGCATGTATGTGTCTCTGTATATGTATGTGTGTGTCTGCATGTGTGGAGGGACAACGTATGAGGGAGGGTAGGCATATGGGGGGGGCCCCAGGGCAATTTTCGTACCTGGCCACGTAGTTTCTAGTTATGCCCCTGCCTGCCACCATAACTGGCATGCTGTAGTGGTTATGGTGCTTTGAGCATTCCTTTATTTGAGTTTTTCTGGCTCTGTATAAATATTCTTTCTTATATAGTTTATGGTTTCAAACCATACAGGACCATAACTTGACAGGTTAATAATATATACATTCACATCTACCTCACAATGTCTGCAGCCGCCACTGGAACAGTGATTTGCTTTAAAAAGACTCAAGTGGGAGTAAAATGTAGAATATGTACCAGATATAACAGGGTGAGTGTATGCGATTCAGAATATTACATGATTTGATTCCGCTAAAATAATTGGGCCTATGTGCACCCATCATTTAATGCAAGGGACATATATTGCATTACTGTGTGCTTTCAGCATTAATATTTTATACACCCTCAAAATAAGTGTTGTAGGATCTCCATGAGTCAGTCACTTTTTTTCCCAACTTAGATATTTATACCTTTGTGATGTTGCTTCTCGGTGAGTAGTGATGGCATGAGATATATATATATATAAATCTATTTTAGTTTTGCAAATTTAATATAACACTATAATAAGAAATATATTTTAATACATAGCACTTTGAATAATATTCTAGCATCTTGAGTTATATCTACAATTTTTAATTTTCAATCTCTATGGCAACAGGACCATTGTCAAATAAAATAGCTCAGCATTACTCTTAAAGGAGATAACGTCCGCTTAAAAAATATTCAGGTTAGATTATTAGGCCGTGTATATAGTTCTGCTATCACTGAATTCTCTTGGAAGTCAGTTTAAAGATCTGAAAGTCTGTTGCTAGGGAAATAGATGGTGTAAGCCGGTCAGTTAGAGTGGCACACAGGGACACTTTGCAAATGTTTTCATTTGTAAACACAGTAAAACAGTAAACACGGTAAAAATTACATGTTAAGGTCTTAGGAGACTGTAGCCTGTTATTAGGGAGACTCATTTGGCTCCTTTAACTGAGAAAACCGATCAGTTCTTTCTATTCCTAAAAAAGAATAAAAAGATAAATAAAAGTTTTTTAAAATGTGAATTCCCCCAAAGCAACAATACTGGAAGAGGGCAGAAAGATCAGAGCAGTTTGTATGAGATGATTCAAGGACTGCTCTAATAGCAAGGAATAACATGTAGTCTTAGTCCACAAACAGTGCCTAACACGCTCAATTTGGGAAGCAAATAATATTTTTATAAATCAGTAAAAACAAGATGCCATCGTTCTTTCAAACCTCTTCAGCAGGTATAAGAGTGATCTGACAGCTAAATGATTGATTTCAAACAATAAAAGTAGAAGGTAAATACAGTTGAATTTTATACAGTGTTTGTTTTTTTTGGAATTGTTTTTAGGTTAACTCTTTATCGTTCATTTTAGAAAGTGTGTGGATCGCTATAAGAAATACTTTTTGATAACACTAGACACTACTTAACAAGATGTTTTACTTTGGCAGTCTGTTAGTTGCAATATAATAAACTGGGTATTTTCTGGTTTCTTAAAGGGACAATTTAGACAACATAACCATTTCATGTCTTTGAAGTGGCTATGGTCCCTGGAGTCCTTTGCCCCTGCCCATGGTTTGTGTTAAATCATTTTTGAACGGCTTAATACTGAATACATAATGCTGCTGTTCTGGCTAATGCTTCTGTATTAGCCTGAGCAAAGATTGGCAGCAGTGTTTGACTAATAGCACCAGCTGACCACTGTCAGGCTATCACAGTGTCCCATTGCTAGTATAGTTGGTATATGCCTTAGCCATTCCTCCAATAGGTGGCTAGGCTGTGGGCGGCCAGAGACCCTCATTTAGTGAGAAACTATTTGAAAACAATTTGACACTAAACCATAAGTGAATACCATATGCCCTATGGAGTGGTTATGCCGTCTATAGTGTTTTTTTAAGATAAAAGATGTATAAAAAATATTAAACTAATATGTGTACATGGAAAACGGTTAAAGAGACATGCATCACTTTGAGACAATTGTCTCATTCAAAAGCTTTAGCTTTGAAGGAGATAGTTGCCTCACTCTGCAGAGTGAAAAAGCAGGTAAATAATATATTTTTTCATGTTTACCTGCTTCTACTTTCATATGCTTTCCACACCCACTCCAGGAGTACTACTGATCTAAGAAATCAGTCTCCTATCCCTAAGAATGCTGAAAAGGTGCATTGGGCATGCCTGACAGATTTACACATGTGCTGTCGGAAGATCTCTTCACCTTGTAACATCCTGCCAATGGAGGAAGAGCAAGGCAGACTCCTGGGTCCGTTTCTCTCTCATGCTGCTGCACAATAATGCCCTGTTTCTGTCATTAATGGACTGGTCTGAAACTGAGCTGGGTGGGCAAGAGGGAAGGACGAGGTAGGAGAAATGTAGAGGCGTGTCCAATTATGCAATCTGACCATGTTTCTAGTAAGTTTATATATGTATATATATTACATACTTTTCAATATTTTTATTGCTTTATTTTGGTTTCTATATTTGTTTTATAGGGTTTACTTTCAGGTTTCAAAAAATAATTGTCAAGTGATGCATGTCCCTTTAACCTTGTTCTGGGGAGCCCTGCATGAAAATGTTTTGTACATTAAACAATTCCTACTCTTTGTATTCCTTGTCAAGTTAGTTGCATCATTTAAAACCCACAAGAACATTCAGGTTGTTATGAATAAACAAAACAGGTTCCAAAAGTTTTATACCATAACATTCCATTTAATACCAAAAAAACCACATCTTGATAACCAATTACACCACACAAATATCACTGTAAATTGAATATGTTATCTATGTAAAACATTAGGATACACGTTTTAGCTATAAGCCATCTTAACAGTACTATTTTGGGTGGGTGTCTGTTTAAAGATTCTGCTGCCTGTAAACGTGAACTTTCAACCAAACGCGGTCACAGCACATGACAATATTTTACACTGTATGAACAAATTCAGTATTGATTTAAAAAAAAAAATGGCTCAAACATAAGGTCCCTTTGCCATATTTACTTAAAAACCTAAAAAGTTGTGTGTCACCACCATTTTGGTTTTGTATAATAAATCCCCTTACATATTCTTATGTATAAACAATAATATCAACTGGAATGTAACAAATATTAATAGATAACTGTTCAACAAGAATAATAATTGTAAAATAATTTATAAAGCAACATATTATTGCTTGCTTGTACAAACACCTGAAATATGTGTGTTTGTAAACATTGTGCTCATCAAATTATGCATACCCTGATAAATCAAAAGACATAGAAAGTCAAGTCTCAAGTCATGAATAATAAATTCTAATAAATAAATCATATTGTGTTTATGCTCATTTGTGCCTTTTGTCCTTTTTTGAAAAAAAATAAATCTGCTTATTTTCATAGGCATTTACGCTTAGTTATACTGGTAAAAGGGACACTATAACTGCCAAAAAAAACTTTATCTTCAGAGAGTGGTTTTGGTATATAGATAATTTTCCTGCAGTCTAATTGCTCAATTCTCCCATTTAGGAGTTAAATCACTCTGTTTATGTAGACCCACGTCTCCCCTGCCTGTGTCCTACATAGTCTCCCTACACATTTCCTGTAAAGAGAAATCTAATGTTCAAACTTCCTTTAAACACAGTCTGTTTAATTTAGAATATATTATTGCATGCTCTGTTAATAACCTGCTATAGCCCTTAACAGCTACTTGTGTGTGCAACTAAAGTTCAAGTAACAGAGCAGGAAAAACTTCAAAAGTAAACACACTGTGCTGTAATATCTGCCTGAAAATGAAACCATTTTTTTTCATGTTGGCAGTTTGAGTCACAGCCAGGTGAGGTGGGGTTAGAGCTGCATGAACAGAAACAAACCTGATTTAACAACTAAATGGTAGATAACTGAGCCATGAGGTTTCAGAGGCATGATCTATATACTAAAACTGTATTAAGGTGCTTAGAGTATCCTTTTAAATTAACTCCGAGTGTCAAAGTGCTAAGCAAAGCATTGACTTAAGAGTTGTTGCTTAGCACTCACTCATACAAAATATTCACTGAGAATTCAAATGTAAGGTCAAGATAGACAACACAGAGCAAATAAGACTTCATGGGGTTAAAACCGAATAAAGCAATGTGCATATTTATGGACAGCATAAATGCAAATTGTAAAACAATTATGGAAAAGGAACAAAAATAATAATATGCATTTCAATATTGTGTTGAGTGTTGTGTTTCTAGACTCCCAGCAGCCGACAAAATGATTTTGTTGTTGCAGGAGACCCACAATTGATTTTGTATTTACTGTAATTAACCAGTTTAATGCCAGATCAGTGCATTCACGTGGAACATATTACATGTATGACAATGTCATGTTACGTTGTATGATTTTTTTGTGTGCTTGCAACAAATTTTGCATAATGGAATTTCTATTGCACATAGACATGAAGGGGAATGGTTAAGTAAGAGAAATAAATAGTGGTAAATCACCAAATATAAACAATATTTTTTTTATTTATAGCAATAATTTGCTATACATTTTCTCACTTATATAATGCTCATTAAAGCTTACATAAGTAAACATGAATGCTACTGTCTGCATATACATGGGAATCGATTACAAAGGACTAGATTGTGGGACTCCAGTGACAAAGAAGATTGTTGCTGTTCATAAAATCACATAACACGTTTTATTAAACCCTTTGAGAACCTGAAGGTTGTACAGTGCATTTTTCTTTCAAGCTCTGGCACCCAAAATGCATATGGACACATTTATTTAATTTTAGGAATCAGTGCCTGTTTTAACTCCTGAGTTGCCCATAAAGCATTACATCAGGGAGCACAGATTGAGAATGGCAGAATATGGGTTAGTCATTGTCAAGTATCTCTCCTCCCTGTTGACCCCCTACTTCCCTCCCCAGGCTCGGGTCTGTATTTCAGCCAGCAGATAATCCAAGTAACCACCACTGAGAAGAGAGCCAGCACACTGGCCACCGAAAGGCAAATAGGCCCTGCTGGGGAAGGTGCAGGGGCTCCGCTGTGACGATTTACAAACACAAGACCTGCAAACAACAAAACCACCATTGCCAAAAACGAAAAAACAACACACACACATCCTGCAGTCAGCACTGCTCTCTTACAACTCTGGCATCTATCGTAACCTCTTCTGGGAGATGGGGCAGCCACAGAATGCGGTTGACTTAGGCCTGAAAATGATCCTTGTCCTCTAGTGCCCGTTGTGGTGGATGATGCTAGCTCTTGTCCGGGATGCAGAGTGTAGTGCAGCTCTGCGGAGCCATGAACCAGTACTCCACCCACCGGGTTGTGGTGATACTGGAGCCCACGCTGTTGATAGGTGATGGGAGGAAGAATATCCTGGGGAAATGGGTCATCAGGTCTCACATATAATGGAAAGGCCTCAGCCACCTTTGTGTTTACAGGTAGTGCATCCACCCGGGAGTCTGGTACTACGGTACGGTGTCGGCATATTGGGCAGGAGAGGCGCCATGGCCGATCCTCCCTGCGGTGTAGGGTATTTAGGCACTCCTGGCAGAAAGTGTGCAGACACTCCAGCAGTTTTGGGGCCCTCCTGTCCAGGTCAAAATAATTGTAACATATCTTGCACTCGTACTCCTCATAGGATGGAATGATTTCAGATCCCAAGTTGCTGCTGGCATGATCCATGGCCAAAATTCTACTTAATCCAATATGGAATCTTGTACACTCAAGTCCCACTCAAAAGTAAACAGCCTTACTTCAAATAAGCTAAACTCAGGAAACACTATGTAGCCATTACTATCATTAAGCTGAGTGAGAGCTTTGTTGCAGTTCAACATTCCAAAATGTAACGTTCATCTTTTCCAGGCAGTGCCATTTTTCTGTGTTTAATTTTCCAAAGGAGTGAGGCTTGGCAGATTAGGACAATGTCCTGGAGTGAGCCTCATGCAATGATGAGTCTAGTATAGACAGGAGAAACAACATAGGCTTATGAATGATATGCCACTCAAATGACAATATAAATCATATTAAATCTACTGAGCAAGACTCATTTATTCCTAGATGCTTTATTCCCATCATGTGAGCCTCACGAAATAAGGTATAAATTCAAGTGCATGACACAGGGTGAGCTTCAGTAATATGAATTGATTAGATGAGAGATTAACCAGGGCTGGGCCATAATTGAGGCTTTCATTGATACATATTGACAACATAACCCAGGACCACAGTACTCACTGATTCAATCTCCCTTGGGGGTGACGAACGTTTCTGTAGACAGAAATCCAAATTCTCAGTATCCGTGGTCATTGACAGCAATGCAATCCATCCCTCTATGGCTTCCTTTGTCTCTTCCTTGCATTGCTTGCTTGGAAGGGCAAATTTATTTTTCTCTCGATCGTTCTTGGCTTCACCCAGATCTCAGTATCTCCTTGCCCCTTTTGTTGAATAAAGAAAAATGTGAAGGCATACAGGCTTTTCTTTTATAGGCACGTTAACGGTGCTGCTTCCACCCAGTGCCTTTACATTGTCATAACAAAGGCAGCAGCTGCTGGTTCTGAGCCTGTCGCTCTCTGTGCATTTGCCTGCTCTTCAGTAATGTGATGTAATGTCAGGGCTTTGTATTGCAGGATTGCTCTTGCTAATGCTCAGGATAGGACTGGTCTAGAGGAGAATCAAATACCAGCACCTCTCTCCTTTTCATCTCCTTGATCACCTCTGATTTATTTATGTAAATGGACCATGTTTCCCCAGACTCTTAGCTTTATTATGCAATGTGCATACACTAAATATAATGCATTATATCCCGTGCACGGGTTAGCAAACAACTAGACATGCATTACTAAAAAAGATGCACGGCACAAATACATAATTTTGTCAGGAGACAAAGCATGCTGTAATTGTAATACAATAACAATTAGATTAGCTCTAGAACTACAGTTCCCACAATACTCTGCTTGTCAAATCTTGTCCAAGAGAAGGTGGACTATGAATAGATACTTCTGTTGTAAAAGAATAGTAATATACGTGGCTTAGCTGGGGAGTTGATATTTTAGTATAAAATATTTACCATGCTAAGAGGTAAAAAACAGGTCAGGCTCCTGAGATGAGAAAAGGGAAAGTGGGTCAATTACATTTGTAGCACTGCTCTGTGATTCAATAATTCAACCAGACTGGCGGCAATCAAAATATCTCGGCCATCCTCCCTTGAATCCAAATGTGTGGTCTTTGAAGGTAGGCAAGATGATGTAAAAGAGTCTGAGATAGGAGATTTCATTTCTGAAAATCTGAGTGTGATCTCTGTACCAATTTTAATTGGTTATCGTGAGGGTTCAGTCTGTATAATAGATTAAAGTTCCCTCAACTTAAATATTATGGTTACTGATTGTTTGGGAGCTAACAAGAGGGGCCACCTTTAAGAATATGGACCCATGAAATGATGGCACGCAAGCACTTACCCATTAAACCATTTATAACCCCAGCATGGACGACATGGGAGATGTACCTATCTTATACATCTAGGAGGATATCCTGAACACAAGATAGCCCCTGTAATCTATTAGGCCTCCCCGAAGGAGGCTTAAGTAAGCCCAACAAAACGGAAAACATGGAATCTCCTCACCCAGATGAGGAGCCTGAACCGCCCCGACAGCTGTGACCATACTCAAGCTTATATGAATGTAAAGCATAAAATGCAAGGTATAGAATGGAATAACCAACATGGATATGCATGCTCTCCCCACCCCCACCCTGCCCTTCCTGATCCCCTCTCCCTATACCCCCTTTTGTTGTTGACATTAGAACTAAGAAGCCAGTGTACAGCAAACAAGGCACGAAATTAGAAAATGTTAAATACACTGTAACGACTAGCGATTTATCGATGTACATACATGTTTATTATCACACTGCAACTCTGTATATTGGATTTGAAAAAAATGCAAAAAAAAAAAAAAAGAATATGGTGATAGCTTGTCACATATGCATATTTTAATTACGGTTTGCCAGTATGTTTCAAAAAAGAAGAAAAAAATCTGTTACCAGGAATGTAAATGCTCCAAATCATATGGTAAGGAAGGGACGCAGAAAAGTTATTACTAATAGTCAATTTTTACTATTTTACCCTAAAAAGTGCAATTAACAATTAACTTATGAAACCTATTTCCTTTTACTGTTCATTTTTAAGAGTTATACAGAGAATTAATAAGAGGTATAAAATGTAAATTTTGTAAATATCAGTACAAAATAATGGAGCTTACTAGCATTTAATTCAATCATTTCATTAAGTGCATGTTGCAGTTCAGTGAATGACTCCCAAACAAACACAAAGTCTGCTGAGTTCTGGAAGAACTGAAATAACTCAGTAAGGGGAGTGTAAATGAAAAAAATCTCCTATATTTTATGTAAACATAAGAGTCAGATTTTTCAGGTCTCAGTCACCTGCATTCACAAGGGCACTAAGACCTCAATAAATACAACGCTTTGCAAAACAAGTGTTCAGTAATTGTACATTTCATAACACGTCTCATGGCTTTCAGGTGTAATACACTGTCACACTGTCACCTTTTTGTCTCTTGCAGAAGAATATTGTTCCTTATCATGACAGTCATGGGGTTGAAAAACATGTTATGAACCCCAGAGCTATGTGTGACACAATGGAAATTAGCACGTTGAGTGTCAGGTGTCCTAAGATAATATCCAGAGCTTAAATAAATTCATCAGTTATTTGACAGTTCCATTAATGCGTAAGAGGCTGTAAATGGTTAAAAGATAGTTTTGAATATAATTTTTTTTTCAATGAACAATGATAGAGCACTTTTATAGAGGACAGAGCTGCGTTCTACTCCAGGGTCCTCTTCTGTGGTTACTACAGCCCCTTCCCTGGAGGCAACCTTACTGTGGTGACCTTTGCTTACAGTGAGTGTGTATTGGGATTTGCAAGAAGGTGGTGTCATGAGATATCTCATTGATAAACTCCTTCACTGTTACCTTGGAGCTCTAAAACACTCTCATAAACACACTGCACATTACTGTGGCTCTCTATAACATACTTATACTCACTGCATATTACACCTCTGTACTAACAGCCAAACCAATTATCAACCATTTACATCTTATTTGTTATATCTCCTTTGGTTAACACCCCTAGCTCAAAGAACTACTCTTACATTTCTACTACTCTTTCTCCCTTCATTTACATTCCCACACTTTGTGCCCGTTATGGTCTTCCACCCAGTAGTCACACCACAAAAATAATATGCACATTAACCATCTATCTCCAATCTACAGTTCCCTAAAAAAACAAACCCCTTCCAAACCAAATGTACATCACCATTTTCAGCACTCTGAACCTCTGCTGGTGCTCCCCCACCACATTGAATGTACAGCAGTGCAAGGAGTAGCTGTCTGATGGCTGTCATCCCCCTGATCATCTGCGGAGTGCCCTGGAGGGAGTCTAATGTTAACTATCTCACTTGTGGAGGGAAGTACCTATTGGCTAGGCCAGTGAGGGGAAAATATTAAATAAAAGTGGAGGAAGAATAATGGTGGGACAATTTTAGGGCATATGCTCGGAGCTGGAGCTCTATATTAATCTCGTCCTGCTCATTTCTCTGCTAATTAATCTCTTCCCACCTTACATTGTTGTACAATTATACCCTATCTCCTAACCTAGAACACAAAGTAATGGTTGATGTGAGAATGTGAGAATGGAAAGGTCTTGCCAAGCAGCTTTCTTTCTTTTTTTTTTTTTTTTATCTGTTTTTATTAGATAAGGTAATGATAGAACAGCTTATTTCAATTCAAATTTGAGCAGGTTGAGGTCACGCACGACCTGTGTGTATCTGCTACATTATATTCAAATGCGTATCAAGCATAACATTCAGTATTGATAACAAATCAGTCGTCATCTTACATCGCGGCATTGTAAACAACCAAAACTCGGTATTCAGTAATTAACTTGTACATGATTCCTACCGTTTCCCCTCAGAATATATGTATGTTGCGCGGGTGGTCAGCCACGAGCCCTCCATGTCGTGTTTGTGGGTTATCGTTATGGATATGGGTGCCTGTGAGGGTTGACATTGTATGCGAAATGGGTGTGGTAGCTAGGTGTCGTGTCATTTACCCGTGATCTTGTTGATCTTATGTTTCAGTGCGGTGACTGTGGTAAGGATTCAGAGTTTCCCTGTCCGAGCTACCTAATCATTCCTTGTTCCATTTATCTTTTTTTAATTCTACTTTATCTGGCTGTGTATCTGTGAATTGTAATTAGAGTGTTGGTTTTTCTATTTTATTTTTTCTTTTGACATGTGACTGTGGCGTGGTCTTCGTTGAGTTAGCTGTGTGTATGTGTAGATGGTAAAGAGAGTGAATTGTAATCACGAGAGCCGTGATAGAGAAGAAGAAAGAAAAGAGCGAGGGTTAGGGAGTTTTGATATGAGAGGAGTGTGGGTTCCACCCCGAGGGTCCGGATTCTCCCCTGCGAGCCTCCCCCCCCGCCGCCCTACCGAGTCCTGGATACAAATGCGAACCACGGACGCCACAGTTCTGCGTGCCTATCCCTCCTACCCAGCAGAGATGCTTGCATCGCCTCCGCCCCCTGAATGCCCTCCACTCTACGGATCAATTCCTCCGCGCCGGGGATCTCTGTCTTCTTTCAATATATAGGAATCAGAGCTCTATCTGCATTGAGTAGATGGCGTAGTATCGACTTTTTATATCCTGCGATCGACATTTGTGATATATGCAGTAGTGCTAGAGTTGCTGTCCATGTGGTTATTTCTCCCAGGACTTCGGTTATGTTTTGTCGTATCAGTTCCCAGTATGGAGCAAGGGTGTTGCACTCCCACCAGATGTGTATCATCGTGCCCCTCTCCGTCTGGCACCTCCAACATGTTGGAGGTGTTGACGGGAAGATCTTATGAAGGATTGCTGGTGTCCGATACCACAGCGCGATAATTATGTAGTTGGTTTCCTGGTAGAGTGAGCTGATGGAGCTCTTGTGTTGCCAGAGTAAGGCGTTCTCCCATTGCGAGTATGTAAAGGTAGTGTTGAGCATGGTCTCCCATTGCCTGCGAAAGGTATTATTTTCCGTGAGGTGTCCGACTAAGAGGTGTTGGTAAAGCGTGGATATTGCCTTCCCCACAGGGGTGCCCCTTTCACACAATGTCTCAAACCACGATAGAGCTCTATGTAGGCGGTCTTTATCATGCATGCTTTTGTAAAAGTGTTTCACTTGCATATATCGGAACGCTGTTAGAGGGGTCCGGGGCGTGTCCCCTAATAAGGAGTCCAGGTTCCGTATATCGCCATTCTGTAGTATCTTTGTGATTGGGACCTATTCGCAGCCCCCTCCAAAGGGCCACGATGCTGACGTAAGCCCCCCCCTATTGCGTCATTATAAGTGATGGACAGCATAGAGCTCGGTGTGGGCGAGATTTGCACCTGCTCCCTCATGCATCTCCAGCTGGTGAGCATTTGTGCCACAATTCCTTCTTTTTCCCGGTCTAAGTTCGCATTTGCCCATTTCCCCCACACCGCAGCCTGTAGGTGTGCCCCCTGTCCCTCTTGTGCCAGGATTACCCATTGTTGCCGCTGCTGCGGGTCTGCGTGCCAATCTAGGATGCATTGGAGGACAGTGGCTTGGTGGTATCGTTTAAAATCGGGTAATGCCAGGCCTCCTTTATGCCGTGGCAAGCATAGAAGTTCATGACGGAGTCTCGAGCGTTCACCCCTCCAAACGTAGCGGATGACTGCTGATTTCAATTTGGCAAAGAAGGACGAAGGTATTGCCAACGGGGTCATCTGGAACGGATATAGGAGTTTGGGTAGGATGTTAATTTTCAGGACTGCAATTCGTCCATGCCAGGAGACATGTGGATATGCCCATTTATTTAAGTCCGCCAGTATAGTCTTCAGTAACGGTGTGAAATTTTGTGAGTACAGGTTCCTTCGTTATCCATATCCTGAGGTAGTTAATTTTACATGAGCACCATCGGAAGGGAAACAGGGATTCTAGTGTTGCGTATTCTTCCTCCGGGAGGGTGACATTTAGCACTTCACATTTGGATAGGTTAAGTTTGAAACCCGTCATTTTGCCAAATTGTTCCGTTACCGCCAAGATGTTGGGCATCGTAATTCTAGGGTTGGCAACAAAGAACATGAGATCATCCACGTATGCGGCCACTTTATGTTCCGTTCCCTGCCAGGAGAAACCCTGAATGTCTGGATGTTGTCTGATCGTCTGTAGTAGTGGTTCCAGAGACAGGACAAACAGCAACGGTGATAGTGGACAGCCCTTCCTCGTGCCGTTGGAGATCTCAAACTGCGCAGTGAGTGCTCTGTTTACCCTCACCGCAGCCTGTGGTTTATTATACAGTGCGCGGATCCACGTGAGGAGTTTGGGTCCCATCCCCATGTGGCTTAGGGTAGCGAGCATATAGGGCCATTTCACCCGGTCAAAGGCCTTTTCGGCGTCTGTGGAGAGTAATAGAAGTTGTTTTCGCGTCGTTCTCGCTCTGTGTTGTATTGCAAACAGCCGCAGGGTACTGTCTCATGCTTCCCGACCGGGTATAAACCCTGTTTGGTCTGCATGAATTAGTGGTGGGATGGCCCTTTGGAGCCTAGTCGCCAGAACTTTAGTGAACAGTTTAGTGTCCACGTTTAGCAAGGATATCAGGCGGTAGCTGCCGCAGGCCATTGGGTCTTTCCCAGGTTTCGGCAGTACAGTTATTATGGCTGCCAGGGATTCTCTTAACCAAACGCTTCCCCCTCGGCCACTGCATTAACAGCTTTAGTCAGCCATGGCAACAGGATTGATGAGAAGGTTTTATAAAATCTTGATGAGAGGGCCATCTGGGCCTGGGGCTTTTCCCTTTTTAGTAGATTTCAAGGCTGCCTGAATGTCCTCCGCTGTAATCGTGGCGTCCAACTCCTCTGCTGCGTCTGGGCGTATTGCTTTCGTCACGGTATCTCTTAAGTATTCCTGTGTTCTGCTAAGGTCGGCTTCCCTGTCCTCCCGTCTGTCCCGATCCTGTAGGTTGTATAACGATTGGTAGTAGCGCCTGAATTCTTCGGCTATTTGGTCCGGAAATGCTGTCGCGGCGCCCGAAGGGAGGTGCAGGGTGCGGACCTGCGTGCGAGGGGGAATTGCCTTTCAGGAGCCGTGCTAGGTATCTTCCACCTTTGTTGGCATGGGTGTTAAAGAATCCTTTGGATTGTTGTAAAGATCGTAGATGGCGTTTTGTAAGGAGATCTCTCAGTTGGTGTCTGGTTTGCATTAATTCTCCGTACGTTTCCATTAGCTGGAACTTTTTGGCCCAATGGATCAGCAGTCTGTCTGGAGGAAGAAGAATGAAGCAAATGCTGAAAGAGCACTCTGCCTACAGTTAAACACGGTTGTGGCTTGGTTATACTCTGAGGATGCTTTTCACACTCTGGCACTGGAAACCTGCAGCTTGTGAAAGGCAAGATGGTTTCATTGAAGTATCAAGAAATCCTAGGAGAAAACATCTGGTCATCTGTAAAGAAGCTGAAGCTTGAGCATCATTAGACCTTTCAGCAAGAGAATGATCCCAAGCATACTTCAAATTCCACCAAGGCTTGGTTGCAGAAAAAGA
Source organism: Pelobates cultripes (assembly GCA_933207985.1). NCBI lineage: Eukaryota > Metazoa > Chordata > Amphibia > Anura > Pelobatidae > Pelobates > Pelobates cultripes. Next base: position 71,102,760 of record OW240913.1, on the reverse strand, counting down.
TTTTACAGTGAAAAACAGAGTCACCTGATTGAACCCCATATAAAATATCTGGTTGGGATTTGAAGGCACTTGAAGCACGCAAACCCAAGAATATTACTGAACTGGAGGCCATTGCTCATGAGCATCGGGTTAATTCCTCAGGAAAGCTGACAGAAACTGGTGTCTGGCTATGCATCTTATTTGCAGCAGGTCATAACAGCAAAAGGGTGCTCTACAGCAAAAGGCACAGGCGGCCGCCTTAGGGCGCACCGGCCAAAGGGGTGCAAGGTACGAGTGATCTGGCAGGAGGAAAGCGCAAAGCGCTCCCTTCTACCGGTCACTCAGTGTAGTGTGGCTGAGCAGAGCGGACCGCGGTACAGGCGCTTCTGATATTCTTAGCCAAAGAAGGTAATGGCATGCTGTCAGAGCTCGGCAATAAAAGTGGCATGGTACAAGATCACCAGGAACTGGGTCTGGGGTATCCTGGGTTATGGCTGGAGTGCATGGACTAGGTGGGGTGAAGGGTTTGGCTGGGTAGTCTGGATTTAAATGTCTAACTAATTCTGAGGTGTGCAACATCTACATGTAGAGTAAATGTGACAGTCATGTAGGTGATAGTATAACAACTGGTGGCTTGCATAGTGCTGAATGGTGAAAATTAGCTAAATGAGGGAAAGGTATGCCCCACTAATTGCCAAGTTGCTCTGAGAGGCTTTAGCTATGAATTGGCCCAGGGACTGAAGCCACCGAATGATGTGGCAGGAATTTTGTCCTCTAGGTGACAAGTAAGAGATTCAAAGCAGTGGCCGTGACATACGAGGCCCTATCTAAAACCTACAGAGGTAGGAGAAAGGCTCAAGATATGAGTTGGGCAGATGGACGAATACCTCCGCATGAGGATGGGTATAGGCCCTGCATGACTGAATTACAAATATACCATAATATGGCATACACCAATACTCTTAACAGTCTGTTGAGCTATCCCTAAGGAATGTAGGGGAATAGAAACATAATTAATTGATAGAAACTATGTTGGAACGTACGTATCTTGCCCAGCTAGTGTTTGGTTTGAGGAAGGAATATCATAGAGAGGAACCGAAATACATAATGGGAACATTAATGAAAATATGTCCAGTATGGTGTAAGTGCTTATTTAGGTAAGGGTATAAAGTACTTGTGATATGGTTAAGGATTAAAACATTAACAGGATGATAAGTAGGGATTTTAGAAACCTAGATAATATTAGAACTTATGATTGGCTATGAAAGAGATGCCTAGTAGTGCTGTGTCTAATTAGGAGTTTCCACGGTGATTGCTTCCTCAAGAAGGACCTGAAGTATGGATGAGAAAGATCAGACCATCTCTAGTTTACTAGCAGGAAGAAAATATTTAAGATCTAGTAAGTGCCTGTGACAGGAGTTGTGGATTATACAAGGCGTGGGTAAAACCGTGACAGACCGAGGAGGCCTGAATATGGTTAAATGTGTAATGAGGGGTTCTTTATTCTCAGGAGTGCAGAGAGAGGGTCGTAAATGAAGAAATTGCGTGGGCATTACAAGGCTGAGAGGAATAGTCAACCGTGGTATGACAGGGTTGTAGTTGACCCTTGTAAATCTGGAAATGTTGTATGTAATTTCCCAAATGTGTGGCAGAAATTGTGTCATAGTGTATTGACCACAGAGGGCCGTATGTATGGTATTGAGTGAAGGCCTAGTAAGTCTTGAGCAGCCGGGTGTGTAATAGGGTGTATGTAAAGTAATGATTATGGCATGAGCAAATGTAGGTTAAACGTACCAAAGTTGTAGAAATGGACTGTGAATTGCGTATGGACATTAGTGATGCTCTTGTATTCCATCTTGTTTTATTTATTTCTTGTTCTTAAACACAGTATAATAGGGTAATATATAACCCCCGAGCGACATGACGACCAAAATTGGGTTGTAGCTGTAAGTTCACCTTGCACTGTTTAAAGCTTATGTAAGTGAAAGCCTAGTGAGATCCGTGAGTCAAGGTATAGGGGTAAAAGGCAGAGAGAGCTCATTGTGATTTATGGAGTAGCGGGGTAGTCATTTAAGGCAGTATGAGAATTAGCGCTTGTATGAATTGATATGATGTGGGTTGGTTAATGATTGTTGAGCTGTGGAGCAGTTGCAATTTACACAGTGATGCAAAATTGCAAACCTGCTCCATATCATAACGTGTATATAACCAACTTGACCCGTGAGAGGCATGAATGGTAGGACTGTTAATTATAGATGATAATGATGACACACTTGAGTAACATGGCACTGATCGTAGTAGGTTGCCCACTGATTAGGTTGGCCTAATATAAACATATATGAGTGATGTCCTGCATCTCTCATAAATAATATATAATTTCACTTTTGTATTTGCATGAAATGTTGTGTCTTTTTTTCATGAAGTTTTGTTTTTTGCATGAAAGGTTGTGCTTTTCTTTTTGTATGAAAGGTTGTGCTTTTTTTGTTGGTTTTTGTTTCATGAAAAGTTGTGCCTTTTAAAAAAATTTTATTCTCTACATGTATGCAGTTACCACTCTATTGATAAGTATACATACTGTTTTCACACTGTTTAGCACACCCTTCACTTTCCTGTGATAGTGAAGGGCAAATGAGGGCCCAATATAACTATACCTAGATGCAGGGTGGCCAAATGAGGGCCTAATGACAAGTTACAGATGCACAATGACACAATTAAATGGGGTTTAATGAATGTTTCAAATATTTGAGTAGACCGGTTGCAATCTAGTATGTTATTTGTGACACCCAAGTGGCGGACCTAGTTCGTGGCATGTCTTGATTTGAAGTGTAAAAATAACATATTTAGATGAGGGCCGTGAATATGTCCATGTAACCATAGAAAAGACATAATATGACCAACATTATGTTACAGTACACTTAAACCAGGCCTGTGAGGAGGCAATGTAAGTCGTTATAGACACTGAAATACGATTATTAACAGGCAGTAGCATAAATGCTAACCACATGTATTAGGCCCAAGTTTGGACAGTCAGTAGTAACACCTAGCCATATAATTATTAAACAATGTAGGCCCGATGAGTGCCTGAATACCCAGATGGCAGACATATAGAATACATGCAGGTACTAAAACTGGAAGAGGCCTGGTGAACATAAGTAACAAATGCTGATCTGTACAAAACTGACAAGTTTAACCAAGGCCGTATGTATAATGATCTGCAAATATAAAAAATGCAATATATAGCATTGCACCAATTAAACAATAAAATGCAGGGTGACTAACTATGATGCTCCTCCCACAACTACAGGCTTTGCCTAATGGCTCAGCCTTAATATAAATATATATATATATATATATATATATATATATATATATATGTGCGTGTTAGGGGCAAATAGCCGCATATGGAGTAAGGTTCCAGTATGAGCGTAGGATAGTATAAAAGAGCAAAGTCGGTTGTGGTGTGCAGAGACCGAAGATCTATAGTTTAGATAGGGACCTATGTTAAGACCGTTTGGTTGTACGCACAGGCTGTACAGAATACAGAACACATGGGTTCCGTTCGTGTAGTTTGAGATGCACGAATGGAGATGTCTACCCGATTGAGTCACAGTATGTTTCCCATTCGGGAGTATACGAATGCCAGAGCGGGGCTAAATGCATAGAGCCTGATATAAACGAATTGGCCGTGTAAACGAACGGCTGTATATACGAACAGATAGCCTGTACATGCAGAGTGTAGCATTGTTATAACTGAACGTAAACATAAAGTGAGGACCTGACCTATGAATGCCATGGGACTGTTGCCTGGCGTAACTGTTGGGGATAAAATCTGCCCGGGCCCTTTGTGGATGATGGATATTTGCCAACTCATTCAGTGCTCTGGAAATTGGAAATGAATAGCAGAGACGTGTTCAATAACCAATTCAAATTTTATTATACGTCAGTTATATTTATACCCCATTTTCATGTCGGTAGGGGCCATGAGCATTAATGACATAGATTGTTTTTCACAAGTTATGAACAGCTGTTTCTAGTTATATCCTACATTATATAACGCATGCATATTTGATAAAAAACAGATATTTACAAATACCGAAATCTTGGACAATTAACAAGAACATTTCGAAATCAGTACTTTTCCCGTAACTAGGATTTTAGATAAATTTTATTTCTGAGAATCGGAGGTACAATACCAAATGTATTCTTGGTTCAAATTAACCCTTATATGAAAAGCTAGGATAGATAGTGAGATGGATATTTGTATCTACAATTCCCCTCTTAGATCATATCATGATCTACCTTACGGAAAATATCCATGGGAGGCCTGCGGCAGAGAAACGAAAGGAGGTATATTCAGAAGTGTTAATCACGTCTGCGGGACTTTCGTTATTTCTTCACCTCGATTTCCCCCATTTGCTCTGTGCCATAGGTTTTCCCTTTAAGAGGAGTTCGAGCTGTCAATTTTCAGCTTTTTAAATTATCTGTTGAATACATTGTTTAAGTGTACAAGTTAAATATTTCAAACAGCTGACATGTTAACCAATTTTAAAGAGACTGCACATCATGTTATCTGTAACTTGAGCCTTGGATCAAAACAGGCAAAGTGTATTATTCCCAACAACGGGAATAATAGTCAAAATGGGAATAATATCTATTCCCCCTCTTTGGACCAGGGTCTTGGATTACCAGTCCACCCAGTGAACTCGGGCCAGGTCAAAAAACCCAGTGGCAAAAACTCATATTTGAGGAAAAAAGCATTTCTGGAAAACCCTGAGTGAGGGCCATGACTGTATAGACATGTCATCCCCTCACGTTGACAGCATTAGTGACTTATAAATCCCGCATTTGTAAGTAAATAGCTCGGGTATCAGGATTGGGAAACACTTCTTGATTAGTTTGAAAAGACCCATTTACATATTAAATCATGAGATAACTTATAATCAGCTTGAAATTCTAACAATAATCACAATCATGACCTTGCATCCTACGTCTCCTAATCAAAACCCTATTTCGATGGTCCAGTCATATCCACACTTAATACATGGGAATCCATCCTTGGTACACTCAACATACATCAATGACACATATAGTACATCCATGACTGAGTAAGCTAACACTTCCTCTCTGTCTGGCTAACTTTACAAAAATAAAAATAACAAAATAGTTCAATAGTCCAGCATAGTCCAGAAAAATAGAATAAGTCTTTCAAGGAGTATAAAGAATCCTAGACACCATAACATAGCTAAGGGTAGCAATATGGCTGACAACAAGACAATGTCAGCTTCCACATAGTTCTTAATTCTTCTGTTTGCTGGATGTTCACCACAATACTCTGTGCAGCACCCCAATTGTTGAAAGGGTAATACAGAAATAGCGGCATTAGACAGCACCTTCAGGACTTTCCAAGTTAGTTTATGTCCTCATAAGTAAGCATGTCAGTTTCTTCGGCCAGCATGGATTTTGACCAAGCAGCAAAAAAGGTAAGTAGGCAGGTAGGTCAACCAGAGAGATTGGTGTGTAGTCCCAAATATCAGGCGGCACAAATACTCCAGTACGGTCTCTATAATCATACAAACACAAGGATCAGTACGACATCAATAAATTAATTATCTAGGCTAAATTCAAATTAGAGACTAAAGTTAAACTCCTAATTAGTGTTACATGTACTTCTCTCAGTTTTGCTTATAATTCATTGAATTTGTCCTTTATAAAATTTGAATACATAATTTCCCTTTAGAATGCATTTGTATGGATGAGAGAAGCACTCATTCTATACAAATGCTTGTTGAGTACTAAAACACTAACATATACATATTGGAATAATTCCCAATAAAATGCTGTTCTTAAACTTAAACCTTGATTTGATCATCTCAATTAATTACTTTAATAAAATTGGAATGCTGAAGTCTGTCAGAAATTTTGTGGACCCTGATATCATCTTTGGAAACCGAAACCTTTTATAGATCCCGATGTCCAAAAAGCCACCAGTTCTGTATGTGCGTGATCATGTTTTAATACTGTACAGTTATCCCACTTCTCACACCAATTTGTTGGGGATAAAAATCAGCCCGGGTCCTTTGTGGATGATGGATATTTGCCAACTCATTCAGAGCTCTGGAAATTGGAAATGAATAGCAGAGATGTTTTCAATAACCAATTAAAATTTTATTATACGTCAGTTATATTTATACCCCATTTTCATGTCGGTAGGGGCCATGAGCATTAATGACCAAATATATTCTTGGTTCAAATTAACCCTTATATGAACAGCTAGGATAGATAGTGAGATGGATACTTGTATCTACAGTGACGGGTAGGTCAACTTACGGTTTGCGAGTCACTTGGACGTTATCTTTGGCGATGGAAAAGCCTGCGGCTGGATTCCTGGACACAGCTCAGCGTAGAAGACCTCATGAGAAAACAAAAGGTATTCCAAAATGGTGACTGGATGAACTGGAAGTGCATTCAGAAGCTGACCTCAAGCGGTATGGAGTCAGGTAAGGGGTGTACCTTATATAGGTAAGTGAATTAACTTAAGCCCCTCCCACAATTACAGGCCAAACGGCCTTAATACATATAAAATTAACTCTCCAACCAGCCTTCTACCATTAAGAAGCTTGGCTGCCAGTGTTGCTAAATTCCATGTGCCCTCTTCATGTTTATTTGTAGGGACAAGCAAAAAGAATGAGCAGAGAAAAAATGGGTTGGGAAAATGTAATGCATTCAAACACTAAGACATACTACCATTACAACAATGAACAGTAATGAATGTACTCACAAATTATTTAACTTTTCAACAATTGTCATTATAAGGTTCTTGTGCTTGACATTAAAAATGTAGCATTGTTAACACCAACAGCCATTAGATGTGTGCGGTTGCATAATATTAACAAGTTTTTGTGGACCATGCCTATGGAACTCTGCTGCGATGACACTGACCTCCAGTTAGCAGTCATCATTTTGCACTTGGACATGCATTAACAAAAAGGTTCATTTTCTTTGTCATTGCCATAGCAGCTTTAACAGAACCTACAATTGTCTGGTCAAGATAACCATAGGTTTTGCATACACCCCCGGGTGTTTTTTGAACACTACATATACCATGTTTATAGATGGGCTTTAATGCTTCAATATACTTAAATATGGAATAGTTTTATTTTAATTCAGGATATATTGAGAGTTTGCTGTTGTCTTTTTCAATTTACACCTCAATAAGGCAGGCGTAATTGTTCATAAAATAGTGACAGGTAGTCATTTTTTACAATCTAGCATTGAAACTAGGGGTAACAGAATTTAGTAGCTCTTATTAATCTCTACGGGGGATGTTAAAACCTTTTAAAGCTATTTTGGCATATATCAATTTACTGGTATATAATTGAAAGAAGCATTGAACGGAGCCAAGCTTGGTAGTTGTATATGATTAATTCCACATTATTTTCATTACCTAAAATGCACCAATATATTCTGCTGCACATTACAATAGATGAACAAGTCCTTTACATGTTTGTTTTTTGTTGCCACACCCGTTCCTTTTCCATTAATGCTTTTGTTTCAGTTGGTTCCTGGAGGCAGTTGTTCCAAGTCTTCTGCCCCTTTCTTGCAGGTAAGTGCTGTGCGTGTTTTATTGTTTATTTAGTCATGCATATCCAGGCAGATTGGACCCACCGTAATTGGAGTACTTTGACACAGTGGTGGGCTGCATACATCTTGGCCATTTATGTATGTCTAAATCTCCAATGTTTTACATATATAGTGCTTAGTTATGTCTCCTCTTGTTTTGTCTATTATATCTTGTCTTGTTTTATTTTGTCTTGTATTCCCAGTTAATGTACAGTCCTGTCCTGTTCCTGTTTCCCTCATGTCTTGTGTACATGTTCTGGGTTCTGCTTTCTGTCCTGCTCCGGTTCTGGGTTCTCATAGTTCTGTCTTGTTTTCTTGTTTTGTGTCTATTCTAGCCTCACCTTGTTTCTGTACTGGATACATATCTGCTGCAGAGCCTCCCTATTCAGATCTTGGGAGGTTTGCTTATTGTCATCTGGCATCTGGGATCCGCAGAAGCTGCATCAAGGTCCTGGTATGTGGCCGCACAAACTCTGGTGCTCAACACCAGGGGGCTGTGGTTATCCTGCACCAGGCCCTGATAATCCATTTCACAGTGACTCCTACTATCAAGATCAGGCTTACTGGGTCCCGGTCACCGGACCACCACCCCTGACAGGTCTTAATCAAAGTGTGAGAGGAAGAGGTAGATGGTGTTGATTATACCTTGGCAGACTACAAGAAACATAGTAAGAGGTATGAAAGCATATAGAAGAAGAAGATAAACAAGGGAAGACAAAGTAGTTGAATAAAGCTAATGTAAAACTATGAGTTCCTTATAATTATACCTTCAGCTGATGCTCTTAGTCTATCAGTATCTCCCCATTGACAAAATGGAGTGAAAAAGTAAGTACAGTGGAACCTCGGAACTCGAGTTCCGATGGGTTTGAGAACCGAATCAACATTTCCCATAAGAATTGATGTAAATTTCATTAATCCATTTCAGACCCTCAAAATTACAGCATTTTAACACACATTTTACAGTTTAAGAATACCTTACATGCATAAAATCATACAGAAATAAAAATAATAAACATAATGTACACTAAATTAAATGAAAATGTAACTTCACTTTACCTGTAATGATGAGAGTTGATGGCATAAGTGGAAAGGTAGAAGATATATTATTGTGTGGATGGAGATAGGTAACTTCTGGCATTTAAAATTTGTCTAAAGTGAGACCTAGCTTCATAATTGAACATGTTTGTGGCATGATTTGTTCGGGTACCAAGGATCATTCGTGTACCGAGGCATTTTTTTCCCCAAAATTTTTGTTCGACTTCCAAATTGTTCGGGTAATGAACCTTCGAGTTCCGGGGTTCCAATATATAAGGAAGTAGATGTGCAATGCAATCAGGCACCATCTTTAAAAGTTTGGGGTAAAATAAAAGTTTAACCCCTTAAGGAAAGGCGGCAGGTAGCACAGTCTGGAGAAGAAAGGTATCAGCCAATTAAGGGGCTCAATAACTTTTTATGGCACTTTTCAAATTTTAACCTATATATTCATGCCAATTTGGATTTTATGAGTGGGGCAGAGATTTCTGGAAGTTGTAGATGGATTACAACTGCTGTCTGGGACAGGTTGAAAGGGAGCTACAGTAACCCAATAACCAATTTTTAACCTATTTTTAGAATAGTGGAGATCATCAGCAGGAGGCAGTAGAGTTAAAAAGCAAAACTATACAAATTAAGCATGTAAAAAATTTAGCTAGTTATTTTGAACAAAAGCTTTAAATTGGATAAAAGTCATGTTGATGACTGGAGTGTCCCTTTAAGAGATCATATTAGAGCAGCATAATAAATTAATGCAGTTGTTGGTAAGGTGATTTAGTTTATAAAAGAGTGCTGTAAACATGAGGCAGGCAACTGTAAGAGAACACAACTCTCACATTCCAGAGCCAGTCATTTTCCTCAAGCTGGTGGAATGTTCCCCTCCAAAGCCTATCTGAGAATCTTGAGTTTTCATCCGAGCATCGACTCAAAAAACTCTACCAATCTGTACATCTGCGTACAAAAATGTCCAATCCCAATATAATTATTAACAAATAAACTGTCATTTAATTGAACAAATAAATAATGAGAACGTCTAGTTATTTATAGCAGTTATAAGAGACATTAGGCGAGCTCGACATTCATAGGCAATTATCTGGCTGAGCAGAGCTATGTCAGGGTTCTGTCAAACAATTCTTAGTACTGACGCAGGTCTCTGAATACAAATACTTGAGAACTGCTTCAATAAACAGCAGGGGAACTGTGCGATTCTCCGAACGGGTTCCCGACCCCATTGTAAATGTCATGATGACGGGGACGGAATAAACTTCAGCGGGGATATTATTTGTGAAAAGCCACTTCTGCTCCATCGTCTCCTGATGCTCCTCGCACTGGTTTCAAATATCCATCATTTCAAGCACAGACATTGTGAGTCTTTGTGTTATATTTACCATTTATGACATAGGAAGCTTGGTGTTAAGTTGAGTAAGTAGAAATTTTTGTATTTAGAGAGTTAGGTCGGGGTTAATAGATTGTTAATTAGCTAACTTTTTTGTGTCTAGGAGCATATGCTATAATTGGTAAAATGACTTTGTACTGAGTGACTTGGAAGCTATATTTATTTTACTGATTAAGCACAATACCTGATTGTGCAACTTCCAAAGTGTCCAATATTGTACACTCACCCCATGATTCATATGGACCCTGTTCATTCCCTGGAATACAAATTGTTTGTTGTTTTTCATCTGTGATCTGAGTTGTTTCCAATGTAATCCAACTCTCTCTCTCTCTCTCTCTAAATATACACATACAAAATCCATCGCACTCGCTCATTCACTAAATAACAATTTAAAGTCTAACAGAATGTGATAGTTTTATTTAAAAACTTCATGTTATGGTACCCTTAGCATGAAATGTACAAACCGCCGTTTAGTGAATGCTCCCCGTTCGCAATAACATAGGTTGCATGCGTATCCAGTATAATCATGCGAACCGCAAGCAAGGGAACGCTGCAACCTCACGAACGGGATCTGTACGGGCACTTCACTCCACGAGCTCCAGACTCACGAATCGCCAATATTAGCCGAACGCAGGTATCTCCCAAGCGGCTAATAATTCCATCCAGCAGTCTCTAGTCGTCGGTAATAAATCCCCCCAATAACGAGACCAAGCTCCGTATTGAGGGTAAAACAAGAACTGGCTTTACTGTGGGCTACCTGCCCGTATTTATGCAGGTCTCCCACTTGGTGGACACTCCCCTAGGGGACCAAATGGGAGACTGTGACAACAGATAGACATATGGCAGTTCAGGACCCACAAACACAAAATATTCCCAGCATGCAATAGTAATTCCTCCCCTCTGCCCTGGAGATAATTGAGAAGTAATTCAATTATCTCCAGGACAGAGGCAAATCGCCATTTTAAATTCAACACATAAAAACACATAAAAATAGATAACTTTACATTTGTCGAATGCTACCCATTCGTATCACATATCCCCAGATAGCCTGGATCTGAGTGCATATTATTGGCGAATAGCGCTCAGATCCCATACCCATAGTTCAATCGCCATGGAGTCAAAGTCTATTACAGTTCTTCGGTATGCGATTGACTCCATGAGAAGGCTATCTGGGGTAAGTCCATTCGTGCCTTTAAACCTCCCGAACGGCCGGTGTTCGCACACTCCTGTCGATTGAGAAGGGAGGTCGACGGCTTCAGTGGTGTTCAGTTGAAAAGGTGTCCGTTTTCAGTTCCATGAAATCATTGCCGAACACCGCTGGTCTTTCGCATGGTTTTAAAATGGCCGCTGCCTCGTGGTCGACATACGAACGACGACCACCCTGTATTCGGTTTTAATTGAGAAGTGTCTGTGGTTAACCGCAACGTTCTAATTGGGATCAATAGGTTAACCAGCAGCACACTTCTCTTCTGGGTGGCCGTCCGTTCGACAGTTTTGTTCGGCAGAAAAGTCAATTCACTTGAACAAAGGCATACGAACGGGTAATTTTGTGAAAAAGGGAAAACAGATGAATCCAGCAATCTTAGTATATACAGATGGATCTGTCACACTTCACTTACAGTAAATGATCATACATTGCATAAGCTTGCCACAATGTCAATGTGCCCCATTCTTGGCAGGTCCTACTCTAGCAACCTAATGTCAGCTCTTGGTTTTATATATATATATATATATATATATATATATGTAACGGCACCCCCAAGCATAAAAGGGGTTAAACGCAGTTTAGAGGATATTCCCCTTCCAGATATACAGGCAGCTACTGTAGACACCAATCCACCGAACCGGAGAAGCATAGGAATGCCGTAAACAGCTGAACCGGAACCACATGAATGCTGTAAACAGCCGAATAGGAAAAACCATACAAATAGGTTTACACTCCTAGCAGTCAAACTGGAACAGCATACAGTAAATCCCCCCAAGAACGAGACAAAGCTCCGTGTTGAGGGTCAAGCAGTGAACAGACAGAGCTGTGGGTTTATTGTCCTTATATACACATTAGTACCACCCACAGGGTTTTGGAAAACAACCAATAAACACGTACAATATGCTCAGACACTCCCACACAAAATCCTCCCCTCTGCCTGTGATACAATTACCTTACACAATGGGTAATGTAATTATCACAACCAGAGAAACAGTTTTTCCACATTATTCATAACTTTAAAAGTATGCATCACATTCACATTAAAAACTTACATTTTCAGAATCAGCATACTCCAAATACAAACATACGTCAAAATCATACAAGTTGGTCCAGTGGTTCAAAAGATAGATCGCAGTCCTTTGTGACCAAATGAAGCATGGCTTTTCTGACCAAAACCAGTTCCAAAGAGTCTTCTATCCTGGAGATAATTGGGAAGTAATCCAATTATCTCCAAGGACAGAGGCAAAACTCCATTAAGCACATGGCAGTAAAAAGACAGTAAAATACAATAAAATACACACGGTTACATTTATGACATAAAATACAGACATGCAACATATCCCCAGATAGCTTAGGTCTGAGCGCACATTAATACTGAATGGCGCTCAGACCACACACACATACAGTTCAATCGCCATGGAGCCAAAGTCTTTCCCATAGTCTTTCATTATACGAATGGGCTCCATGGCATAGCTATCTGGGGTATCACTGCTCAAACAGGGCAAGCAACGAATGACCCGGCTTTCATGTCTTTGCAGGGGAAAATCAAGCGTTTCAACATGGGGCCATAGTCTAAAGGCAGCGGGCGGGCAACCAGGCTCCTCCAATGCACAGTGGCGAGATTGGTCTCGTCACAATATATATATATATATACACATATACACACACATATATACATACACACTGAACAAAATTCTAAACGCAACACTTTTGTTTTTGCCTCCATTTTTCATGAGCTGAACTTAGGTGTGGCATATCAAGATGCTGATTAGACAGCATGATTATTAGGTGTACCTTAGGCTGGCCACAATAAAAGACCACTCTAAAATGTGCAGTTTTACTGTATTGGGGTGGTCCTGGGGGGGATCCGAGAACCAGTCAGTTTATGGTGTGACTACCATTTGCCTCACGCAGTGCAACACATTTTTCTTTGCATAGAGTTGATCAGTTGTTGATTGTGGCCTGTGGAATGTTGGTTCACTCCTCTTCAATGGCTGTGCAAAGTTGCTGGATATTGGCAGGACCTGAAACATGCGGTCATATACCCCAATCCAGAGCATCCCAAACATGCTCAATGGGTGACATGTCCGGTGAGTATACTGACCATGCAAGAACTGAGATGTTTTCAGCTTCCAGGAACTGTGTACAGATCCTTGCAACATGGGGCTGTGCATTATCATGCTGCAACATGAGGTGATGGTCATGGATGAATGGCACAACAATGGGCCTCAGGATCTCGTCACGGTATCACTGTGCATTCAAAATGCCATCAATAAAATGCACCTGTGTTTGTTGTCCATAACATACGCCTGCCCATACCATAACCCCACTGCTACCATGGACCACTTGGTCCACAACGTTAACATCAGCTAACCACTCACCCACACGACACCATATACGCTGTCTGCCATCTGCCCTGTACAGTGAAAACTGGGATTCATCCGTGAAGAGAACACCTTGCCAAAGTGCCAGACGCCATCGAATGTGATCATTTGCCCACTCAAGTCGATGACAACGAACTGCAGTCAGGTCAAGACCCCGATGAGGACGATGAGCATGCAGATGAGCTTCCTTGAGACGGTTTCTGACAGTTTGTGCAGAAATTCTTTGGTTATGCAAACCGATTGTTGCAGCAGCTGTCCGGGTGGCTGGTCTCAGACGATCTTGGGGGTGAAGATGCTGGATGTGGAGGTCCTGGGCTGGTGTGGTTACACGTGGTCTGCGGTTGTGAGGCCGGTTGGTTGTACTGCCAAATTCTCTAAAACGCCTTTGGAGATGGCTTATGAACATTCAATTCACGGGCAACAGCTCTGGTGGACATTCCTGCAATCAGCATGCCAATTGCACGCTCCCTCAAAACTTGCAACATCTTTGGCATTATGCTGTGTGATAAAACTGCACATTTTAGAGTGGCCTTTTATTGTAATAATCATGCTGTCTAATCAGCATCTTGATATGCCACACCTGTAAGGTGGATGGATTATCTCGGCAAAGGAGAAGTGCTCACTAACACAGATTTAGACACATTTGTGAACAATATTTGAGAGAAATAGGCACTTTGTGTACATAGAAAAAGTCTTAGATCTTTGAGTCCAGCTCATGAAAAATGGGGGCAAAAACAAACAAAAAAGTGTTGCGTTTATAATTTTGTTCAATGTGTATGTATATATATATATATATTTATAGTTATATATTTTTCTATTTATAGGCCTCCAGGTTTTTCATTACCCATGGGTTTTCTATGAGTCTTTAATTTATTGACAACCTTCATGGTTGCTAGTGATGTCGCGAACCCGAAATTTTCGGTTCGCGAACGGCGAACGCGAACTTCCGCAAATGTTCGCGAACCGGCGAACCGCCCGAAACGCCATTGACTTCAATGGGGAGGCGAATTTTAAAACACACAGGGACTCTTTCTGGCCACAATAGAGATGGAAAAGTTGTTTCAAGGGGACTAACACCTGGACTGTGGCATGCCGGAGGGGGATCCATGGCAAAACTCCCATGGAAAATTACACAGTTGATACAGATGTCTGGTTTTAATCCATAAAGGGCAGAAATCACCTAACATTCCTAAATCACAATCAATATGGATTGACACCTGACATATGACATATTGACACCTTGACATATGGATTGACACCTGTCCTCAGAGCCCCTGATGCACACGGACACAGAGCAGAATAGAGACTGGTCCCCTACATAGGGTCACTTGGCAGATATGGATTGACACCCGTCCTATGATCCCTGATACACACTGACACAGGAGAGAATAGGGAGGGACTGTTCCCCATACATCGGGTCACTTGGCAGATATGGATTGACACCTTGTTACAAACTGCTATTTGTAACGGGCCCTTTAAATGGCAAATTGCCCTGCTTCCCTGGGTTGTGGAGAAGCCTATTTGCCAGCCTCCTCCCGCATGACTATGGCCCTTGGGAGATTGTGAAAATGTATGCACTTTTATTTGGTGTGTATGGCCCTTTAAGACTGTCGGTGGGCATATTGGGGCTTATGGACTCTTTATGTGACTGGTGCTGGCCCTTTTAAACACCTTTTTTGGGACATCAGGAAGATTGGGACACTGCCCCTTTAAGGCCGTGTCCCCAGACTTGTTGGGGACACGGCCCCTTTAAGACGGTGTCCCCTGTGTCCCCAGACTTGGTGCAAACCCTTTGTGCCTGCCTTGCTATTTCCCACTTGGTTCAGTAAATGGGAAATTATTTCAGCTGCAGAGACTAAGTCCCATTCGGCGATGGGACTTAGTCTTTTTTTCAGCCGTTTTTTTCAGCCTTATTTCAGCTGCAGAGACTAAGTCCCATTCGGCGATGGGACTTAGTCTTCTTTTCAGCCTTATTTCAGCTGCAGAGACTAAGTCCCATTCGCGATGGGA
>OW240913.1:71043913-71087032 GCA_933207985.1 Pelobates cultripes | reverse complement strand
AAAAAAAAAAAAAAAAAAAAAAATGAAATGCAAAAAAACAAATATGAATGCTAACAAAGTGGCTACTACAAAAAACTGGACATACCCATTTTGAATACCCTCCGTTGTCTACTTTTTCAATTGGTATGACATGGTGGGGTTAAATTGGGCTGCGATACCGTCCCAAAGGCAAAACGCAATTTACAAAAACTGAAATTGGCAAATCTTATGTTTGACCCTGTAACTTTCCAAATCACCATAAAACCTGTAATTGACGGGTACTGTTCTATTTGTGTAGAGTAATGTCTTACAAGTACGAGTGTTTTAGAGCAGTAAAATGTATTATACTGATATCATCGGTGAAATGGCAATTTGTGTAAAAAAAAAAATAAAATAAAATAAACGCTAATTTTGGCCAGGGTTTGTGATTTAGTGGCTACTAAAAAAAACTGGACATATCCTATTTTGAATACTGTGAGTTGTCTACTTCTCAATTCTTTATTTTTGCAGTGCAGGTGATTACAACCAGGCTTGTAGTGCCACGACTGCATTAACAAGCATTCCGTATCATACATATTGTTACATTAGCATGGCATGTAAATACTTAGCACTTTAAAAAAAAAATAAAAAAAAAATTTAAGTAAGATAAATGATTTTTAAAACAAGAAGTATCAGACAGATTCTAAAGTGTAAGATAAATGGGACGTAAACAAGAAGTGTCAGACCTCTAAAAGTAGCTCGAAGACATACTCGATTACTCTGCAGGGTATGCACGGACAGGCTTTGATTTCTAGTATATACGTTAGTAGGCATAAGACCGAATCCTGCACTTGAAATTGGCTATATTCAGTATACCTGTTGAAGTAGGATAGATTAGTCAAGAGTAGGTTACAGCTACTATGTTATAGAACAGCCTAGCAGTTATATTGGTAAGAGAGCTGTGAGTGAGTACAAGAGGTTGTATCACTGGGTGAGTTAAAGCAATCGCCAAGCCGATTTGGCAGTAAGCTGTGTTAAAGAATGGGATAACACTTGTCAAGATCTACATGAGAAAGCCTTACTTAAGCCTAGCAGAGCAAGGTTAAACTAAGACATAAGACAAAATAAAAGGTTAACATTTCTATCTGTAATGTAAGAGAGCATATATATGCTGTTGGTCTATAAGCCCTGTATCCTAATTGCTGTGTGAGCGGGACTTACAGTGCATGTGTAGGTCAGTTCAGCCTATGCCCAGGGATGGGAGGCCGCTAGCAGGTGCTTAAGTCCATCAGCAGCTTTAAGAGAGGTATGACCCTGCCCGGCCCACTTTGCTGGACACTGCATCATGAGGCCCTCGGCTGTCCTGTCAAGCAAGCCCACAGTCAGCCTATGCCCATAACGGGAAGCACAGGACTGACAAGCGTACGGGCACATCGGGACCGCTGTCCCAGGGACTGGGCCAGTCGGGATGACGAGGAAGGATCCTCTCAATACAGAGAGTGCTGCTTCTCTGCTTAATGGGAAGATTTAGGCTCTGTATGCATGCTTGTGAGCGGGTGGTCAGGTTCGTGCGTTCGCCTTTGAGGGTGCCAGCTCCTTATGTCCACGGATCCCCACACTCTGAGTAGGTTGTTCACGGGTTCCTGGGGTCTCCGCATGCTGGGTATCCCCATGAGTGTGAGAGCTTTGAACTGGTAGCTTCTCTATATGGGCCCCCGACCCGAGAGGTAAACAGGTGTTGTGTCTGCGGCTTGCAGTAGCTCTGCAGCAGTAGGAGGGTGTGGAGTAGCTCGTTAAGCGATGCGGTGCCAGAATCTGTGGCAGATGGCGTTGTACCGAATCTTGGTTGCGCCACGAGGTTTGCGTTATGCGGTGCTTATGGCTTCTAGCGTTCTGTGTGAGGTCCACCTAGTGCAGTGGGGACTGGGAGACCCCCACTACTCCAATGAGGGGGGGGTTACTGGGCGCTTGCCCATTGCTGATTCTCTGTCACCGCAATACCGTTATATTGAGCGTTGAATTTTGCTGTTCGTTTTTCTGGTCACCATCATTCATGTTTAGTGCAGGTGTAAGCAACCATTGGGACTCTAGATGATGTAGCCTACTTCTCCCATGATGCTCTTATAGCTGTAATGCTAGCAAAGCATCGGGGGATATGTAGTTTACAACTTCTGGAGTGTCGAAGGTCGCCTTAACCTCATTTAGTGCATAAACGTTAAAATGTTTCCATAACACACTGTGTACTCTTTTAACACGTTAATGTAAGCTGCCCTCCCTAATGGTTGTGTACTATCAGATCTGTTTTTATGGTGAATTTTTATTTATTAGGAGAGAGTGATTATTATCAATGATAATAAAAAGGCAGATCAAATTTTTATATGTAAGATTGGTTGTTGATAAATCCCAATCCGTCAATGATATAAAGTGTTTTTGTTACCTACATGCTCTTAGAACTTGCATATCCTCATCCTCATTCTCTCATTTAGGTTTTTTTGTTATGTAGACCCCCCAGCGGGGTCTCAGGCTGTGATTATACATTGCTGACCATTTATCTGTGAGTCCCCTGTGTAATCATGTACTTTGATGTCTTGTATATTGAATTAATACCAATCATGCTATTTCATTCCATCCTTCGTGCTGTGACATTGTGTATGCATAAGTGCATCTTTGCACTTACACCTGTAATAACCCCACCCCTCAACTAAAGGTAAATCACTTTATGACCTTTTTTATTTTGTGAAAACAAGATTCTGACATGCTAAATGTTAGATAAGAGGTGCGCGCAGTGTCGGCAGATTGGCCGTTTCCACCAACCTCCGGCGCGTGCGCGCCTTTGTAGGCCTCGGACAGGTCAGATTTGGCACAGAGCACCTTGGATTGGGCTCAATACGATTCGTTGGGCTATGTAGTCACCACCAGTTAGCTTAAATTATCCAAGTGTTGGAGTTTTAGCCATAAATAGCTTAAAGTAGTTAGTCCTGTGGGAGCTACTGAGACACGTCCTAACATGTTGGACGCCAGGCCCCGTCCCCTGGGTTGTCCACTTTTACAAATGGTATGCCATGATGGGGTTTATTTTCATAAAAGGCCCAGCAAACCAAATCTGGCAGATTTCAATGTGGGGAGATGTTGCTCAACACCTATTGGGGTATTTTTTGGCAGTAACCTTTAAAGTTGTTAGTACGTGTATTCTTAAATTGCTATGTGTGTCAAACTATTTAATTTTTTTTTTTTTAAATTTGGCATAGATTGGTGGTAAAATGGTTGCATGAAGAGTCAAATACCCCAAGTTTAATACCTTACGTTGT
The DNA here is from genome assembly GCA_933207985.1 of Pelobates cultripes. NCBI lineage: Eukaryota > Metazoa > Chordata > Amphibia > Anura > Pelobatidae > Pelobates > Pelobates cultripes. The sequence goes on along the minus strand of OW240913.1, from coordinate 71,083,766 downwards.
CTTCTTTTTTTAAAAAATATATAGGTGGTTAAAAAGAGGATCACTATATGGTCAGGAACACAAACCTGTATTCCTGACTCTAGAGTGCCAAACCCACTATTTAGGTGGCTTGCCCCCCCTATAAAAGTTCAAAACTCACCTTATTTCCAGCGCCACGTGTGTGACATCATCAAAATGGCCGATTGGGAAAAGCATTGGATTGGCTCAAATCGGCGCGGGGCCAAATGACGTTTTGGCCAATCAGGACCTCCTCATAGAGATGCATTGAATCTTTGAATTTCATGCGGACACGGAACGGCAGGGCTGCTTATTGTGCAGCACTGAGCCAGGAAGCCTCTCCAGTGGCCCCTCCGAAAAGGCAATGTTTACATGAAAATGCCTGAAGGGAGCTATTATACTCACCAGAGAAACTACATTATGCTGTAGTTGTTCTGGTAACTATAGTGTCCCTTTAAGGGTTATTCTGGGATTCCTGACAGATATCAGTGTTACAATGTAACTCGTTAATTTGGGGGGGAAATGGTTTGGAAATAGCAAAGTGCTACTTGTACTTATTACCCTATAACTTGCAAAAAGAGCCTAGAGCATGTTAACATTGGGTATTTCTAAACTCAGGACAAAATTTAGAAACTCTTTAGCACAGGTGTTTCTTTGGCGGTTGTAGAAGTGTTTGGGAGTCAAAGTTAGAAAAGATGTTTGTTTATTTTGGTTTTTTTCATCATATTTTATAATTATTGTTATTTGATAGTAAATTATATGATATGATGAAAATAATAGTATCTCTAGAAAGATCATTTATTGGCGAGAAAAATTGTATATAATATGTGTGGGTACAGTAAATGAGTAAGAGGAAAATTACAGCTAAACACAAACACCGCAGAAATGTAAAAACAGCCCTGGTCCTTAACGGTAAGAAAATTTTAAAACGGTCTGGTCACTAAGGGGTTAATAATCTCTGCAGATGCTGTTCATGAAGGGAAACCGTCATAGCTGACACCTTAACCTGTGCAAGGAGCATGTGTAGCTCCTTTTCTTTAAATCAAAGTACATTTGTTAAGTTATTTAGTAGTAGGGAAAATAGTGATTTCTTGCATTCCGCCCATAAATTTGTGAGTTGAAAATAAACAAAGACTGTTGTTTTGAACCATAGGGGAAATGTTAAAATATGAAGGGCAATATTATAATTGTGGGCAAATCACAGTTGAAAGGATTGAAATATTGCTGTTCAACCCATTGGTTTCCATGGTGATTGGTACACTAGTATTGTCAAACTTTTATAAATTCCCCAACCTCCCGAAGTGTTTAAGCCAAGAAAGCCTAGTATGGACAATAGAATTAATGTGTTGGGATTTAACAAAGATTAGAAGTTACATACAGTCCATTTCAAGAGAATGTTCTGATATAATAGAGCCTAGATGGCTCCATATGTTTTGAAGCTGACGAGTCACTGAACATATGTATAATCTCCAGTTCTTCACGCACCTTCTGTCCCTTTAACACCCTCAGGGAGCAAACACCTGACCTAATATATGACCTCCTGTCCTTTCTGGGGCAGGAGCTGTGAAAAATGATCACAGTGAAATTGCGATGTCTTGGTACTGGATTTGCATGAGCAGTAATTGTAACCCAAGCTGTTTTTAACCTGCTGTCTGATTGTATTAAGCCATCCAACTATCATCAGCAAAGTTTAAAAATGGTCTGTTGTGTTACTTACGTAAGTCACCTTGATATGTCGTTTCACCTTTTTAAATGTAGCAATAGTGCCACCAAAGGGGTTTGTAAACAACATGACCTGTCTTAAATTTTGTGTGCACACATATGATGACCCTCAATAGCGAGTAAAGTGCTCTAATAGAGGGCCGAGTAGTGTGACTCCCCCATTTATTTACAGAAAGAATGGCACAGCTTTTGTTGGAATACTTCCCAAAACACTAAAGTCAAAAGTAAAGTAAAATAAATTCTGTAATAAGTCTGTGCAGAATTTGCGCATACAACAATGGCACAATGTAGGATGATTTCACAGTCTATGGTAAAACGTGATGTTGGATATAACTAGGACGGGTGTTATCAATTTATATCTGGTCTTGTATCCTTCAGGAAAAAAACACAGATTCACACAAGTTTATTTGATAAACATAGAGCTGTAGTGAATTAAAAACTGATTTACAAAATTTAGGCTAAAGTAACCAGTTTGGAAATAAATTCTCCGTCACCGCAATACCGTTATATTGAGCATTTCAGCCTGAATTTTGCTCTTCGTTTTTCTGGTTACCATCATTCATGTTTAGTGCAGGTGTAAGCAACCATTGGGACTCTAGATGTTGTAGACTACATCTCCCATGATGCTCTTACAGCTGTAATGCTATCAAAGCATCAGGGGATAGGTAGTCTACAACTTCTGGAGTGTCAAAGGTCGCCTAAACCTCATTTAGTGCTTAAACGTTAAAATGTTTCCATAACACACCGTGTACTCTTTTCACACATGTTAATGTATGCCGCCCTCCCTAAAGATTGTGTACTATCAGATTTACTTATTTATTTTTTATGGTGAATTTTTATTTATTAGGAGAGTGCATCAAGGATAATAACGTCAGATCACCGTTTTATATGTAAGGTTGGTTGTTGATAAAACCCAATCAGTCAGTGATATAAAGTGGTTTTTGTTCCCTACATGCTCTTCAGAACTCGCATATCCTCATCCTCATTCTCTCATTTAGTTTTTTTTGGTTTAGTTATGTAGACCCCCAGTGGGGTCTCAGGCTGTGATTAAACCTTGCTGACCATTTATCTGTGAGTCCCCTGTGTAATCGTGGCCTTTGATGTCTTGTATATTGAATTAATACCAATCATGCTATTTCATTCTCTCCTTCCTGCTGTGACATTGTCATATTGCATAATTGCAATTACACCTGTAATAACCCCACCCCTCAGCTAAAGGTAAATCACTTCATGACCTTTTTCTTGTTTAGTGACAACAAGATTCTGACATGCTAAATGCAAAGTATGAATGTGTCTTTTATTCTGCTCTCTGCTATTATGACTTAATACGAAGTGCTCATTATCTTTTGTATTAATGTAAATGAATTGGATTATTACTGCTTCTAGGTAGCTGCTGGGCATAGACCATGTGTTGGCTGGTGTGAACAGGTTCTAGTCACAGATTGATGTGTGGGGGAAATGGTTTTTAGTCAAATTTAGTTTGTACACCTGCAAGTGTCTGTCAATGACCATAAACCATTTAAAGAGAAACTATCACTTTGTAAGTAATGGCACATTGTAATTAACAGGTAAAGGTTAGTTATTAGTTTGTCTTTTGGTTTCTATTAATATTGCACAGCCTGGCATACAATGCAAGTAATGATTTGCCCTGATGATGCTTCCTTTGATTCCATGCACGTTCCGCAAGTATGCAGTGTCACGGACATGCATGCACAGGGCATTGCGGGAAGTTGGCTCTGCTTAAGGAAGCACTGCGGCACACTTCACCCCACCGTAGTAAACAGTGTTTGGTGAGATGAGGTAAGCTGGTCACCAATTTGGAGACCGCAGGCCTTTTTAATAAAATCAATCTATTTAGAAGTAAAAAAAATATTTTTTTCTTATGTAATGGATGTATTCCAGCTGAAGTGGCTTTGTCATTAATCCATGTATGAACACTCTTTTATGTAAAGCCGTAAGATACAAGGTATAATAAAAATTGCCAACAAATCTGTAGATTCAGTTTTCTAACTTGCCGAAGTTTGTTATGGGTGCTGTAGTGAATGCCATCTCATTGTGCCAAGTGCATTGGAAATACAAGAATACTCATATTCTACAAACATATCGGAATAAAGGAGAGTATATTTCTAAAATATTTGAGAGCACACTCATGCTGCACACAGATTGATCTATTTATTGAAATAGTGAAAAGGCGAATATTTGGGAGCTGCCACGGTATATTTACATGCATGTGTGCTTGACATTATATCACTAGATGGTACACAATATCAATGTCATCCATCACGGTTGGCCTTCATGGTAGGAGCAATGTGTAGGTTAAGTTACGGTTATTCATTTTTAAGAATAAATAGCTTTTCTTTCATAGGCCTGCTGTATCCGTAAAGTATTGGTCATAGAAAGTTAAGCAAGCATTATTAGCTGAATTACTTTCTTGAGGAATTCTTGCAGAATCCTGGGATTTTTGCTGCCTATACAGAAACTTCAAATAGTTTGTTTTATTTTGCGTTTTATTGTTTTTGCATTATTTCACTGTATTGTCTCTTGATGGCATTCCATATAGAAACAGACAGTGCCTTCTTTATACACATTAAAGGACCACTATAGTGTCAATGAGACAGCCACTAGAGGATTAGGGGGAAGGCTTAACCCATTCATAAACATAGCAGTTTCTCTGAAACTGCTATGTTTATGAAAAAATGGGTTAACCCTAGCTGGACCTGGCACCCAGACCACTTCATTAAGCTGAAGTGGTCTGGGTGCCTAGAGTGGTCCTTTAACCTCGACAGCTCATTGTTGTGGCTATGTTGCAGTGAAGCTCTGGGTGCCAATAAAACAAAATGAACTGCATGGCCGGACTCCATCTAACCTTAAAAAACAGTGAAGGCTTGCAAGCACAGGCTAACCGGCCCCCAGCACTTACAGCTTAATTGCCCTCCAAGATATTTTGAATGAACAATGCAGGCAGAAAACTCAAAGTACAACAGCCAAAGAATCATTTCTGTATAGTGACTACGACTGTTATAGTGCTTGGAGTGCCTGCACCTTTATCTGTGCTATATTTTATAGCAAGAGTGTGGTTATTCCATTGCACCATTTGTAGAACACATTTAAGCTTGTGGTTTCAGTGTAAAAGATGAAAAGAAAAACTCCATAGAAGATGTAACATTTAGGACTTGTTGTGTCTAGAATACAAAATAAAAGAGAGACCGCTGATTCAACATGCGGCTAAATCAAATAGAAAACTGAAAACTGATATCTTACCGTCCATGAGAGTCCCTCACCTCTAGGTTCAACAAACAAAGCAAAGAGCTTTTCTGGATTTCCTAATGGGAGCAATGATGTAGACTCAGTCATGCTTTCCAAACAAGTAAATTGCTTTAAAAAAAAATAAAAAATACATACATAAAATCAAATACAATATGGGACAATGCATAGAATGCGGAAGGCACCAAATGGGAAAAAAAGCCAACGTCTATAAGGCACAGCCTTATTGGCATGAAACACGTTGGCATTTTTCCTTTAATGCCCTCCTCGTATGCACTGTGCCAAATTGCATTTGATTTAATACAGAAATGTATCTTTTTGGAAAGCACATTTGAGTCTATATCCCTGTTCAATCAGAGAGCCCAGACAAGTTCTTTGTTTTAATTGTTGAAATTGGTGTATTTAGTACTGTCAACAATCATTTAAACATGCATTATTACATGGTCTAGTACTTCCATGTCATATGTCGGCATTAGCATATTATCCTTGGATGTAGACATAGAACATATATGTGAGCAAATAACAAGAGGAATCTAACATTCTTATCGGGACAGCTGTGCTTTTGAGTTTGATCCGTGGTCCTCTGAATACACGAATACTCTATGGAACAAACCTTTTCAAATGTAGCCACGTTCAGCTGAAGATGAAAGAACTTCTACGTCTTAGCCTTAATTGCTGTCTGTAAGACTTTGCTTCCGCACAGCCTATCAAATTATAGTACAGCAGAGGTATGTTTTTAAGCCTATAATATTACCCTAAAGTATTTTTTTATTCCCCTTTTTTTTATTTTAAAACACACACAAAAAAAAGAAATCGACATGTAATATTTCAGAGGATAAGAAGAAAGTTCTCTTTGATATTTAATTGTCCATAAAATGTGATAAAGATTAGGCGATCCAAACAGCAATTAGCCCTCAAGCTCTTAACCTTTTAATGACAAGTGGCCTCACAGTCTTTTTGCTCTGCAAGATGTTGCCAGCATCCTGGTATCAAGACATCAAGGGGGTTAATGTGGCTCTTCCTCGGCTGTTAGATAAGTCATAGGACAAGCTACAGAAGCTGTAATTAAACTTTTATTCACACCTCAGTGGCTTTGGAAAATAAGGTAACATATATGGCTTCAGGGAAATCTGTTAATCCCTTATGTTTTTGGTGTCGTTGATGCTACATCTGCACTTATATCAATGCTCTTCTTAAGTCCAGAGTAACAAAGACTAGCTAGAACTTCCTATGGAGTTGGCATGTCTGCCACAATCTTAGTGGATTGGCACAACCCCTCCCAATGTGTCCAGTGCTTAGTTGTTGTTATAGGCAGCATGCCACATGGACACGTTTCTTGGATGGGTTGCTGGACATTGCACGGGTACAGGAAGGGATTTGTAAATTGAAGATTATGCTAGCTTTAGTGTACTAATAATCTTAATTTTAATAAGGACAGGAGGCGAGTATTTTGCATTAACTCTCTTTACTAAACTCCACAGCAGTAAAGAAAAACATAAAGAGTAACAAATAAATCACTGAGCAGCATAGTATATAAGGGTCATGCTGCCTGTACACTTCCTCTTTCTTAAAGCGACATCCAAGTCCAGATAGAGCTCGAACATCCAGAAACTCAACGAAACGGTAACTGCGGTCTCTGGCGAGCGGAACTTGAGGAGACTCCTGGTAACGAGATAGGAGGAAAGACCAAACGAAGCCGTCATCCCATCTTACGGAGTTGTGAGGTTAACGAACCATCGACCAGTGGAGGTCCTGAAGAGGGTTACACTGAAAGGAGAGTATAAAATCGGTTAGGTACTGAACCGTAACTGTTCATGCCTGTGGGCTTTAACAGAATGGTGTAAATTAAACAGTACAGACAGATTGTAAGCTGGCCATAGGCTAAATATGTGTTAGGTGTAAGCATGTTGTACAACTAAACTGTCCGTCTAGGTGGAAACACTGGGGATAGAGATGGAAGGGATACCGAATATGTCCAGAAGATAGTGGAACTACTAATATGAATCCCAAAATCCATCACCTTAAGATCCACTCCCCCGAGGAGTCAGGGTAGGGAACAAAAGGGAGGGAAAATACTCGCCTCCTGTCCTTATTAAAATTAAGATTATTAGTACACTAAAGCTAGCATAATCTTCAATTTTATAACATGACAGGAGGCTTCCTATTTTGCAATTTTAACGCTGAAGAAGTGACATCCCAGCAGAAGGGGGAGTGCGAAAATAAAATGTACGGAAAGTGGATTCCCTAGACCAGTCCGCCGTTCGGAGAATATCCGAGAGGGACGCCCCTGCCAGGAAGGCTGATGAAGCCGCCGCACCGCGAACGGAGTGGGCGCCGAACGCGGGATCTATACCTGCGAGGGAAAGGATCCAGCGGATTCATCGGGCCAGTGTGGTGACCGAGACTGGGGCGTGAGGGCGCACGTAGGAGACTAGGAGTTGGCCCGACGTAGAGGATCGGAGTGAGGAGGTAACGGAAACATACCTGCGAAGGGTGGACACGACACAGAGTTGCGGGTCGTCGGGGGAAAAAGGGGTAGAAGACCGAAGTCGAACCCGACCTAGTGCGGCGGGAAATGTGGAACGTGACCCCTTCCGGGGCCACCTCGAAAGCGTCCACGTCGAAGGCCCTAACATCCGAAACCCGTCGGAAAGATACTAGACAAAGGAGAAAGCGCACTTAGCGGATAGTTGGCGTAGGGAGAGGCGGTCATTCGGAAGCCAATCCCTGAAAAAACGGAGAACCAGTCCCACATCCCATAGGTGAGGGTATCTGGGGGCCGGGGGGCGGCGGAGCCGCATACCACGGAGTAGACGGCAGACCAGAGGGTCTTTGCCGACCGGGAGATCCCCGACGGGGTGTGAGCCGCTGAAATCGCGGAGCAAACGACGTTGACCGAACGGTAAGAGCGGCCAGATGAAAACAAGGAGGAAAGAAAATTAAGAATCATGGGAATAGGTGCAGTAAAGGGATCGGAGTCCCGTTCCATGCACCAAGTAGACCCGGAGGCCCAAGCTGAAAGGTAACAGCGTCTAGTTCCCGGGGCCCATGAGTCCCATAAGAGGTCCCTAGCAGTCTGCGATAGTCCGCTGACTCGCCAGGAACCCCGGAAAGAGACCAAGCCACCAGGGGTAGCCGGTCTTCCAGGAGTAGTGGGTGGAGATACCCTTTGGGATCCGTGAGCAGGTCCGGGAAGGATGGAAGGAGGAGAGGGTCCCTGTAGGAGGAGGCCAGGAGGTCCGGGAACCATGGTTGGTTCTGCCACAAGGGCGTTATGACAACCAGTTTGATCTGTTGCGTCCGCATCTGGTGTAGTGTTCTCGCAATCATGGAGAATGGGGGAAAGGCGTAGGCTCCTGTCGTCGGCCATTGTTGGAGAAATGTGTCTGTCGCCTTGCTCTCCGGGTCCGGGAGCCAGCTGAAGAACTCCGGGGTCTGGTGATTGTTGCGAGGGGCAATAGTCGAAGATGTCCCTTGTGATATCCGACAGTAGGCGTGAGCGAGCGCCTCCCAGATGGTTGATGTACTGGACTGCGGAGACATTGTCCATGCGCAGGAGGATGCAGCAGTTGGATCTTTCCCGGGCCAGGCTGCGGGTCGCAAAGGATCCCGCCAGGAGTTCGAGACAATTGATGTGCATGGAGAGCTCCTGTGCCGTCCATGTTCCTCCCGTGGAGATGGTTCCGTTGGTGGCACCCCATCCCCACAGGCTGGCGTCTGATTCCAATACGAAGTCTGGAGTGTCTCCGAATATGGCCTTGCCGTTCCAGGCTTGCATGCTGTCCAGCCACCATGATAGTTCTTCGCGAACCTCCGTCGTCACCGGGACGGGTTGGTCGTAAGTAGGTCTGTGGCGTAGGTATTTCGCCTTGAGACGTTGCATGGCCCTGTAGTGGAGGGGACCTGGAAATATGGCTTGAATGGGAGCAGAGAGGAGACCTACAATCCTGTCCAGGTTGCGTAGTGGAATGGAGTCGAGACGGAGAACCCTGCGAATCTCCTTGCGAATGGCTGTGATCTTTGAGGCTGGTAGTCTCAGAGTGCATGTCGTCGAGTCGATCTCGAAGCCGAGGAATTGTATCGTCTGAGTAGGGGTCAGTTCCGATTTGGGTTGGTTTACCACGAAACCCAGAGATTCCAGTAGGGACACTGCCAAGTGAGTGTGTTGGCGTAGTCTGTGTTCGTCGGAGCAGAAAAGGAGAAGGTCGTCTAAGTAGATGATGTATCGACTGCCCCTGGATCTCAGGTGGGCCACCACTGGTTTTAGAAGCTTGGTGAAGCACCATGGGGCTGAGCTGAGCCCGAAAGGGAGGCAAGTGAATTGCCAAGGGCGTCCGTGCCAGAGGAAACGTAGGAGTGCTCGACAGTCCGGGTGCACCGGGACTGACAGATATGCATCTTTCAAATCGAGCCTGGTGAACCAGTCGTTGCTTCGAAGAAGGTCTCGCAGGAGGTGGATGCCCTCCATCTTGAAGTGGCGATAGACCACATGTGCGTTGAGGGCGCGTAGATTGATGACCGGTCGGTATTCTCCTGACTTTTTCCGAACCAGGAAGATGTTGCTGAAGTAACCACCCTCGTCATGGGCCGGCTGGATGGCCCCTTTGTCTCGGGGCTCGCGTAGCTCCGCGTTGACGAGGTTGTGGTCGGAGGACGACATGTGGATGGGGCGAGGGGCTGAACCTGAAAGGGGGGTCCCCACTAGGTCTATGATATATCCCTGTACTGTTTGTAGGATCCATGTGTCTGAGCATAGGGCGGCCCAATTCTGGAAAGAAAGGGAAGTACGGCCCGCAGTGCGGGTGCATGGTAACAGTGGAGGAATATGGGTCCTTACCTGCAGCAAAGCGGGAACGCCCGCGTCCGCGGGGTCCACGACCTCTATCCGAGCCTCTGGAAAAGGGTTGCTGCCGATAGTCCCTTGTCGGGTAGGACGGTGTTGGTTGGGTGCTGGGGCCTGAAGGCCAAAAGCGGCTGGCGGCACGGCCCCGCTGCCGGCCAGCCCTTCCAAAAACCCCTCTGGTAGGGTTGCTCCTGAAAACTCTGCGCATAGAGGATTGCGCCTTATTAAGGGAGGTGAACACGTTTACGTGTTTATTGAGTTCCTTGAGGAACGGTTTGCCAAATAGTTTTCCTTGTGCCTGGGGCCCAATCTCCTTTGTGCCAAGGTCTGCCAATTTACCGTTAATACGGTATAACGCTGCTTTTCGTCTCTCCGAAGAGAGCGTAACATTAGTGTTTCCAATGAAACAAAACACCGTTGTGCCCATTCACGAACGTCATGTGCCCATTCCCTGATGTCCTCGGCAGAGAAGGAGTCGGCTTTGGCGTAGGCATCATGTGCCAGATACATAATGCGAGCCAGGGGGCCTACGGAATCCAGCAGGTTATCCTGGGCGCCCCATAGGCCTTTCTCTACCCCTCAGCGAGGGTCTCTACCACTGCGCATCATGAAGGTCGACATGACCTTGTCAAATTCAGGGGTCTGAGCGACCTTATCCGGCAGGGAAGGGCGTGGGCATTCAGACCTGAGTCGGCTGCGGACCTCCTTCTCCAGAGGTTTGCGGAGCCACAGGTGCATAAACCTGGAAAGGTGTTCTGGAGGTGACCAGTCACCCGATCTGGGGTGCCATATGTTGCAGGGGTCGAACATCGCCTGACCTGAGGGGTCCAAAATGGTGTCTGATTCTAGAGGAGGTTCTGCGTCCGCAGTGTCCTCAACACCTCCAGTCTGGGCAGCACCCAGGAGGGTCTCCCGCATGAAAGCGGAGACAGATTTCTCGTCCGAGCCCCATGCGTCGTAGTCCGACTCACAAGCGTCAGCTTGCCATTCATCCAGCACTGACATGGACTGGGCAGGGCCCTGCTCTTCATCTGAAGAGTACTCCTGACGCGGGGCCGGGGTGTGTAGTTTGGCAGATTTGCGCTTGGCAGGTGCCTTACCCTTAGGCGGTTTGGTGCATAATCCTCGCCTTTGTCATGGCGCTTTTTAGGGCGGGAGTCATCCCTTGTCTGATAGTCGGACAAGTCGGAATCCGATTCGTGGCGTGTACGTCTGCGGGTTTTTGGTACGTCAGGAGCCGGAGCTCGGGCCTTGGAGAGTGCCTTCTCCACAGAGGCAGCGACAGCTGCGTTAATCATAGCCTGGAAGTCCACAGGGACATTCTGGGAAACTTCCATGTTAGGGTAGGCTGATACGTCACTGAAAGGCACAGCAATAAACGGGCACCCAGGTCTTGATAATAGGCGTAGGGTCAGATTTGATAGTATGGTGGGACCAAGCCCAGAATAACCCCAGCAGGGTATAGTAGTGACCTTATAAACTGGGGCTCACCCAGTTAGAGAGAACTGCAACAGCTAGTCTCCCAGTAAGCAGCGTATTTATAGTGGGGGCTCACCCCGGTTGCACAGGGTTGGGACCCTTAAGTGCAGGTCACAGTAATAATAAACAGGCAGCAGCACTGACCTGACTGACCCAGCCACAGGATATAGCTTGATAGAAGCAGATGAGGCACAGAGGCTGAGTAGCAGAGTGATAGCAGCTAGATGGAGTGCTGAGCAGGTAATCCTTCAGTCACAGTGTGAGACACAAAAGGTGTGAAAAACAGCAATGCAGAGGTAACAGCAAGTTAGCACAGCCACACTGAGTCCCCAATGAGATGCACGAGGCAAAACTAAGGTGGCCGCGGGAATCTTGCGATGTCCGCGATCCAAAATGGCGGCCGCGAGTGTAGGCCGCAAGCCGGGGACTAAATTTTGAGGCCGGCCGCGGGCGGAAGCAGGCCGGCGCGAAAACGGCCGCGAACGATTCCGGCCGCAAGGAGGGAGCCCAGGAGGGCACTCCAGGTTAGGGGGGCAGTGGGGGGACCTGGGGAGACTGAGGGGAGGCCCAGGGAAGGTCCCAAAATAAACAGAGGGGCAGATAAGAGTATAGAAACCCACAGAGAGCCCCTAGTCCCACAGCCCAGTACAGAACAGAAATAAAAGGGAATAAATTAAAGTAATAATAGTGATAATAACAATAGAATGGAACAAATAGATAATGACAATAAATGTATAAATGTATAAATGTATAAAGCTCCAGAGGAGCAGATATTCTGACCTGTCTGCGATGGAGCAGTAAAGAAAGAGGAAGTGTACAGGCAGCATGACCCTTATATACTATGCTGCTCAGTGATTTATTTGTTACTCTTTATGTTTTTCTTTACTGCTGTGGAGTTTAGTAAAGAGAGTTAATGCAAAATAGGAAGCCTCCTGTCATGTTATAAAATTCAGACCAGAGGTTGTTGGTGAGCTACAACGGACACATCTGTCGGGCATGTTGTGTAAAATACTGTCCTATTGCTCCAGACCACGGTTAAAAGGCCTTGAACTGGTTGACTCCAAAAGAACTGGAAGTTGTAGGTTGTCACATAATGTGTAATAAATGATTGGTGAGGTGTAGGAGAAGCTGAATCTTGAGCAATGTGAGACCTCAATTTGAAAGTACAAATCCAATCATACTCAGCTAGTATATAAGCAGTAAGCTATTGTTATTTTTAAACCAGTTGGTCTATTGGAACATCATTTCAGGGCATAACCCTGAAATGATGTTCCAATAGACCAACTGGTTTAAAAATAACTAGGAATCTTGGAGAATTGGCAAGTGGATTTAATAATTGCTGCTGCTGTTGTTGTTGTTATAATATAGTGCCATAATTTTCCTCAACACTTTACAATTTTACATTGTGGATATTTAAAGAAACACTATGTTTAAATTTGTCAGAGCCAAGCCACGGACCTGAATGGCCGCATGCAATCGAAGCTCTGTATCAAACAACCACATTAGACCCTCTAACACTGCACAAACCCCTTACAAACTGCACCAACCAGCACTGCTAGCGAGGAGTGAAGAGATGGGCCAAAAAAACTAAAAAGCCCAAGCCCGATAAGCCTCGCCTGAGCGGACATATATCGCAGACCTATGGCAGCAAGCTTGCAACAACATGGGCACAAAGATGGCTGACTACGCCGATGACTGCTATGGAATATCGGATGATTTCACAAGCGGGGCTGAACTACACCACTCACCCGTCTTGACAGCTCCTCTCCAGACTCACCCTCAAGCAGACACATCTCCCGTGACCATAGCGGTGAGGAAAGAACTGCTAGCGGGGCTTCAACTCACCATACAAGCTGACATGGCCCAGATCCGCGGACACCTGCAAAGCCTGACCATGCTGGAAGCAGACTCCCTGAAACACGCAAGACACAGCACAGCTACACAAAGCAGTGCAAGACCTGCAACAGCAGACTCACAAAACGGACCTGCGGTTCTCAATACTGGAAGATCGGAGGAGAAGCCTGAACCTCAAGATCAGGGGCATCGGTGGGGAGATACCGGAGGCGGAGGTACCGCACTTCATACGGCGTCTGCTGGCCGCTCTCTTGCCCTCAAAACAAGCAGCCCTGGGGAAGGATGTTCCACCTCCCACATCCAGCTAAAGCCCCTGCCGCAGCACCGGGAGACCTCCTGGTGCGCCTCCTGAGCCACGGAGACAGATCAGCAGTCCTTCAAGCGACAAGAACCCAGACGCCATATGTGTTTTGAGGGTAGGCAGCTCTTATTCTATGCTGATTTTTTTTTTTTTTTTTATCAGGGCCGACTCTGGCCTGGCACTGCATGATGAAATTCTTCATGGCTCTCCTTCGCCTACATAATATTATATACCAATGGAGGTGACCCTGGGCACTTTTGATCCACCATGGCTAAACTTCATTTAAGATCCAAGACATGCAAGGGGCCAAAGATCTCTTGCCAACCCTGGGGATGCAACAGGACACCCTATCTATTGCAGGACTAACCCACCCAGTGGCACGGCCAACAGCAAGTGATCCTACGACAGCGACACCATTCGTCCCCCGAGGGGCTGGAGCGGGAACATCTACAGCGACCGTCACCTGAAGAACTCCAGGATTAATAGCTATCTGATATTTACCTCTTTACAGCCCTCTGGTTACACGGGCATGCTGTTTTCGGCGATTGGGACTCTTCTCTCTCCAATGTTCTTGTTCGTAGGTAGTTAGAACGTCACCTTCTCCCGCCCAACCACCCTCCAATGGGGTATACTTCAAAGCGGGAGCTCCCTATCCCTATCTAACCTAGTTTGGCAAACAGAACCCTCATTGTACTAGTAGCACAATCAGCCTAAAAGCCTCTGGCAACGCTGGACCCACCGGCTATAAGACCATACCTCCAGGCACACTAGGCTTCTGAATAAGCGTTGACTCCCACTACCCAAAATTAAATTCCCTCAGCTCATGGTCCAACGTCACTATATGCGAGTTTACCTGTCTGTTATGCACTATTGTAAATGTTTTATGACATGCATATGTTGTTTTTTTTTCTTCTTCTGTAACATTTTACTTTTTTATGCGGAGACCATGACCGGAGTCCAAAAAAAAAAAAAAAAAGTTGTCAGAACCAACTCCTTATAATTCCCTCTATTATATGTGCTTACCATTCCAGACTTTCATGAAAATGTCAAACACCCCAAAATAAGGCAACACATTAATAATAATTTTATGCTTCTCCTTTTAATTTGCCTTTTAGAAACCAGACAAGCCATCTAATAGGGGTATTCACTCTGTGAATTTCAAATAACTGAATTGAAATAATGCTCCAAATCAGCTATTTTAGAAATTCACGAAAGTTCTGTCGGTCTCCCCTAAGGTTTTGTTTTGCAGAGAGGGAATGGTGAGCGTAATATGTGGGCTGGTTCATCCTATTTTAAGATCCCCCACCAAGCCATGCAATGTTGCCTTGTCTCTAATTAGCTGAATTTGCTAATTGACATTGTGGATGCTCAAGGTGGAATGATCATTTAATGCAGGAGGTTCCTAAGCCCATTTCACAGCTATGGCTATATGTGTATAATTTGGTAATTTCACAGCTCTGCTTGTGGTAATAAAGTACAGCAATCATTTTAGTTGGGTCACTGCATTTCTTGCATAGACCTGCACCGTTTGCTGAATATCTCACGTTTTGTGTTTTTTCTCCTTTATGTGTGAGCCTGGATACACTGGATGCTTGTTATATCGAGCTTTAAATACCACATTATATGCATCATTAAAAAAAACAAAGCATCCCCGTATGGCCTTTTATGTTCTGGAAATGACTGATGACTGAAATACATGTGGCCCGTATGCATCATTTTGGTTTTGTGGACTTGGTTTATGAGCTGATTATGTGGCAATTTAGCATACCATGTGCCCTCAGATTACTTTAAGATGACAAGAAAAGCTTTTAATGGACTGTATAGCATATAGTTTTACTACCTGTGATTGTCAATGAGATGTATTACAATTTCCTCGACTGGCATATATGGGCCCATATTCATTTTTAAACATTTTAAAACACAGCTTGTAAAATTTAGGTAAATGCTTAAAGATAATTATTGGACTGTTTAAATAATCTCGGTGGTTCAATATTGTTTTTCAGACTCCGCTTTCTTTCCGGGACGTTGTGCTGAAATCCTGGTTGACGGACGCAGCATCGGAAAATTGGGTGTCTTACATCCGGACGTCATCACAAAGTTTGACCTTACCCTACCATGCTCTGCTCTTGAAATAACAGTAGAACCCTTTTTGTGAAAACCCTTTTTTTTTTTTTTTTTTTTGGTGGTACAGTTTTTACACACATAGCTTTTAGGGTTTATCGATAAAAACACAATTCTGGGGCAAAGATCTAAAATTAAAGTAGTTACAATGGAAACCAATGGTATATTCCTCTGTCGTGTGCCTGTCCTTGGTCTTTTCTCCGGGTTTGCTTTTTCGAAATATTCTCACAGTAAATTTGTTACAAAAGAAGCACAATACATTCTCCAGAATTGTGCTATGTATACCCTTGTCTCTATAGTTTCACTATATTCATGTATCACATTGACTGAATTGCAATACAACATCCTCTAACTTTGTAACGAGCTATATTTGTTAAAAATAACCCATGGGTATTTATTAAAGTGAGCTACATCTGGTGTTTGACTCATTGTCATTCTTACTTGGTATTTGCCCCTTGATCTATTTCAAGATTTGTATTCCTGGCATTATAGTATCCATTCAATTTTAAATTTTTTTTTTTTTTTTTTAATATGTGAATGGACTACCACTTCTAGCTGTGTTTACTGTAATGAGGGAAAAACGAGCCTTTGGATGTTTATTGGAAACATTTATCAGTTTCCTATCATGCTCTCTCTTGTTGTGGATGAAGAAAAAGTAAAGTATTTGCAACAGTTAATCAACCATTTCAGCTCACATTACACGTAAGGAAATAAAGAAACAAAAGCAATCACAAGTTTTCATGTTTAATTAAAAAAAAATAATAATTTTGCAGATTCAAAGTGGAACATCTTGTAAACATTTTTCCAGTGGTTTAAAAAATTTTTAAAAATTCAATCAGTTTTCTCACCATGGCCAAAGGAGAACATTAATCTGGGCCAAAGAAACATTTACTCATTCAATGCAGTGTTTGGACAGTCAAAACTTATATTAACTAACAACACTTTTAAATATCTAACACTATGTGATTTAATCACCTCCACATGCCGTCTTCAGAGCACTCAGATTATCATGTCTTCATAAATCACTGGAGGCTTGGAACACACATACATTGTACGTAAATCTAGCCAATATCCGAAATACAAATTTATGGATTTTAAATGGTCACATTTAAAATGTCCTGTTGAATGGAAAACCCCTCTATTCTGGTACTACTATAACATTACAAACAATATAAACTATTCAGACTGTATATGGGGGATTTTTTGCAGCCTATTTGTTCAAGTACTGATATTTATAAAGTCAAAGTAGAACATCGATCCTTTGCATCCAAAAACAGCCATGTTTTCTTCTTGCATCGAATTATTAATTTTCTGTTTTGAATATTACAAATCGAGAATTAAATGTTTTAATCACACTCATTGAGTGGAAGTAGCAAGGTTTTATGGGATGTGAAGTTAGTTTATCAATAGATCAAACCCACTGGGACTTCATGTTCATGGTTCGAATTGGATCTCATCCTGGTTTGACCTGGATTGACACCCAAGAGGTCTGCAAATTAAATTTCCCACAATATGGCTGTCAGACAACGTGGATTTATAAAAACGGCAAAATCCACTTTAAGAAAAAGCACAGCGATGGCTTAATAAATGTGTCCTCATTTCAGCCTGATCCTAGTCTGAGGGTTTTTAAAATTTATTTTATTGAACAAAAATAAATCCATGTGCTACCTAGCAGCAAAATCAGTGCAGTGATTGGTTAATACTATGAAGATTTACAATTTCAGTAAAAAATAGTTCTCGAGTGTGTATTAAGGACTAGTTTGTATAAAGCTTTATAGAGAGACAGCCAAGAACTTTTGATTTATTTCTCTATAAAGTTCACATTTGTGTAGCCTGGTCATTGGTTGGGGCCTCACTAGACTAATAATTTAAAGTGAACCAATTGCCTAGAAATAACTATATAGAGGATTATCTTCTAGGTTTGCTTAAAGGAACAGACTGTCAAATCTCTGGAAACACAGTTTAATAAAACATTTTAAATCACCTAAAATTCCTGTTAACTCCCCATGATTCACAGTTTCGTTTTAAAGGACTATTTAAAATTTCATAAATTAAATCAGTATCCAGTTCCATCAAGGCACTGTCAGGGCAAACGTTGCAAATGAGCAGAAATAGAAGTAGTTTCTCTTCTTGTGTGTATACTATTTATACTGCAGGCATCTTAAACTTTGTCGTCGTCCCCCTCCCCCTCAATGTTGCTGGATTACAACTCCCATGATTCACTGAACAGCTGTTGCTTTCCTCTAATTTTATAACCTTCAGGAGGAGAGCAGAGTTTGAAATCCCCTGTTGCATGCTGACTGGCAGGTGTAAAGGAAGGAGCTTATAACTATGAGTGAGAGGGAGCTACGATGGACCTCCTAGTTGCAGGATAAAAAGGGATTGGTTGACTACAGTTCATTTTCAAACCCTTTTAGTACAGATTTGTTAAATATAGAGGATCAGTAAACAGAATATTAAAAATCCTGAGAAGTGGCACTTGCTCTTTAGAAATCATATTCCAAAGTAGAATAATCTGCTCAATTAATGATTGAACAGCTGCTAAATAAGCAGAGCATTCCATGGCAAAGTGTAAAACGTAAGGTGTTATGGATTTTTTTATTAACCATATATAGAACAAAAACGCTTTGTTTAAAATGATATAGTAATGTCTGTCAGCAGCCATCTCGGACCCATGGTGACAATTAAAACCTAGTATTCATTGCTCAGGGATGTGATTACCAAACAAATAACTATAAATGTTTTGCATATCACAATATATTTAAAAGAATACACTTTATGTGCGTGCACGAGAATATAAATATCAAGGTAGTAGTACAGTCATTGGCGTAAACCCTCTTTGAATTCTATGGTTTTAAATATCAGGACAGAATAACAATCATCTGTTACTTAGCAGGTCTTAAAATTAGTGAAATGCAAACTCGGATGCATCACAAATGACATATTACACCACGTCATGATTTATTTAACAAAAATAAAGCCAACATGAACAAGTCATGTTTGAAAAATGAAGTACACATTATGATTCAATAGCTTGCAGAAGCACCTTTAGCAGCAATAACTTAAAGTAATAGCTTTCTGTATGACTTTATCAGTCTCTCACATTGTTGTGGAGGAATTTTGGCCCACTCTCCTTTACAATGTTGCTTCAGTTCATTGACGTTTGATGGCATTTGTTTATGCACAGTTATTGAGACTACAGGAGTGTGATCTATACACTAAACCGGCTGCTTATTTGTTAATCTCCTATCTGCGGCACCGAACGTGGGCGGATGATATCACAGCAGTGTACAACGCGAAAGGTCAGACACTGGCAACCATAATTTTAACACTCCTACTATTATGGCTGCAGACAGACATTAATAGATCACTGTTTAACACAAAATAATAATGGATTTGTTCCATGTTAGCAATGATTGCTAATATTTTAGGGTTTAAAATGGCAGATATCTAATCTAATAAAAAATATATTCAAAGTGCTTATAATACGGGGTGATTTGTACAAAAGTGGCAGAATTAATTTTAGTTCATAGATTCTGGAACATTTACTATCTGCATATAAGTAACTATCTGCACCTGTAAACTTTTTTTCCACCTCTCATTTGGCAACGTTTGTACTAAATTTTGTAGTAAAGTAGTTTATTATCACAGTCCCACGGTATACAGTATGAAATATAATTGGTGACTTTTCTTAGCTAGAAGAAAAACCAAACATTACACGAATCATAATTTCAAAAAGCAATTCTGACACTTAGATAATAAAAGGGGAGTTTTGTATAAATATATTGCAATTTGGTCCTGGATTTCTGTTTAAGGAAATGGTAAAAATGCGGTTACCTCCATACTACCTTGAAAGATTCCCCATTTTTATTAGGATCTCTTCAAAGAAAAAAAATTATAAATACAAATGCTTTACCATGTTGGGGCAAAAAGTTGTAACAACCTGTATAAATATATACAATCGAATAATAAAAGAACAATTGATAAATCCATGGCTGTTCCAGTTTGATATTTTTTTGTTTCCCCCTTTTGTTATTTCGTAGTCTTCAAACCACTGAAGGTAGAGGTAAGGTGTCCTGTCTTAGCTTATGGTGCAAAAGATTATATTAGCAACACACAAACTTCATATAAATTATAGATAAATATTGCTGCCAAATTCTGTGCACCAAGACATTTCCTGAATAAGTTAAGAACTAAAGATCAGAAGCAGGACAATCGTTTTTACAAAACTTATCATTTGCTCCATATGAACATATAACATTATATTAGAGGAGGTATTAGACTGATGCTGTATGTGACTATTATATATAGGCTATTTGACTCATTGCTGCTGTAGGTTTCAAAGCTTTTCCTGTGCTGAATATGACATGGAGCAGATTGATTGATATAGGTGTGTGACAAATAATGCATAATCTAAACAGGTATGTTTTCCAGCTCTATTCACTAAAGAGTGTGTAGCGGTTGATAACCAACGGATACAGTTTTGTTTGAAAGAGTTAGAAATAAATATTGTATTTTGTTTAAAGGTTTTTGTCAACTCACGGCAATGTGCTTTATCTTGATAGACCCACAATCTGTAAAGTTTTTTGTTTTGTTTTTTAGAAATATGTTAATCTGTAACGTAAAGTTGATAGACACAGATTAATTCTGTTAAACCCTATCCTAAACAACTATAATCTGAATACTTGATACAACCACGGGACCAATGTATTTGCAACAACACCAAGAGAAGTGTAGGTAACAAATTTGTAGGGCACTTCGATTTCCAGACGCTGTCTAACCAATTTGTCCTGTGTGGGAACATTATACCATGAGCCAAGAATTTTTAAGGACAGTGTTTTAGCCGCAAACCGTGTTAAAACGAGGAGACTTACTCCGAGCACAAATCTTGCTAACTGCACTAATAACATATTTGTAGTGATGGGTGGGATGCTAAGGGGAAATGGTCCAGAAGGATTGTAGGTCATCCCCAAATAATGACCGAGCCAAGTCCCTACAGCAATCCCTGATCCACATCCCAAAATTGTAACCGTGTCCGCTCTGGTGGTGCTGTAATGATCCATCTTTGGGTAGGTGTAGCTTAAAAGAAAACCAACAATAACTGCGAGTACTGGACAGATGGGGTTGGTCAAAAGTAATTCATCTGCTGAATCCCACATCGGGAATGTCAGGGCCAAGAACAACAAGGCAATCATAACGCCGCAGATAACATCCTGCAAAAAAACCAAAAAAAAAACCATTAAGATGTTATATAGTATTTGTTCTCAAAGTAGGAAGCTTTAATCGTGATGTAGAACATTTGGTTTATGCACAAGGAATGAAGAAATAGTACATAACGTTACTTGCACCAAGCAAGCAATGATAAGCCAAGAGCATCAACGAACATTCTCAGCCAGTCACCAGACCCAAGCCAAGCCAATCCTTCCTATTCAGTGCAGCTGCTTTGAGGAGGAGAGAGGGAGCAGGTGGATGTTCACCCAAAGACACAACCATGGGGCACCAGCCCCTATAACTACTTTATTATGATGAAGCAGTTATGGGGCTGCAGAATCCTTTTAAAGTGAATTAGCTATCCCAACAAAGTGTGTTTAAAAACAAAAGTACACCGTCAGGTTGGTATATATTTGATCTATAAATTTTATCAGTGACATTATGATAGCTCAAGAGGCCCAGGATTGTAGCCACTAGATGGTATGAGAGTGTCTGCATCTGCCTAGCCCAAATAATGCAAGTGACAGTTTCTAATATGTGGGGTCACTGGAAGAATTGTAAGAAGACATTTGCATTACCGCCACTGGAGGCCATATTTGTAGACTGTTTAGTGGTTTGATAGACCAACATAGTTCAAATCAATTGGATATAAAATTATATTATGCATTTGCTTGTAATTTGCCTAAAACAATGTATGAAGTGATTTTTTTTTTTCTTTTCAATTGTTTATTTTTCTTGTGCATGTTTGGAAGACATGTATACTTGGATTGCCACAACAGCAGCTTCATGTGTAACATAAACAAACTGTATGAGGAAAAGTGTGACATTCTAAGAAATATTGGGGTTTATCCTCAAAAATGGAACATAATAATATTAGTCTGATAACTTACTTCAATGTATATGGAACCTGTGCTGTATTGAACATTACCGGTATTATGCACCATTCAACGATATGTTCACATCTTTCTGTGTACATTAGATTTTATAAATAGTTACGACTTCAATTAATAAGAGGTCCTTATGTCCAAGGTTATAAAGAAAATTGACACATTCTGTAAATCTCTTTGTCTATGAATGTCAAGTTAGTTATAAAGTAAAAGTAATATACTTAAATTAATCTTCCGGCACAGTATTCGTTTATTGATGAGCTCTGCTGTCGTCCGTGCTTTTACGGTTACAAAATATGCCCATTTGGCACCAGAAGGCTGTGCTGAAACAAACCTGTTACACGCTTGCTCACATGCCAGTTTCGCTGAAACAGAACTTACTACTGTTTTATAAATGCTGGATTGGTATCTCTTCAAAGGCTCTAGGAAACCCAAGTCATGACATGATAAAAGTACAATATACATCTATTGTGCCTTAATTAATACAGCACACTCTGCCCAGTAAAATAATTGAACCTTGCAAATCTGCTTCAAGAAACACTGTCTGCCTTATCTAGTATGGCAAAAACATGATGTTGTTACAATTCGACATGATTCGACTTACATAACGAGGACTCTTTAAAAGCACAAAGACGCTCCTTTTACAACCAGGCATGTTACAGAATAATCCGTTCCTTTTATCTTAAAACTAGACTGGGTGCAGAAATCGTTCTCTTAAAACACATTAGAATTCAGAATTTGAAATTTATCATATATCCGTATAGGGTCCATATTGCGTTATCTACAGTATGCACGGAGTACCTTCATTTTTTTTATTTTTTTTAAATCAGGAGTTCTGTATTATAAACTGAACTGTCATATTCCCAAACTTCATTATTTATACCAGACATCCATGTCTGTTTTAGCGCATAACTAAATGCTAGCCTCAGCTTAGAGAATTGTTCATTTTCAGACATAAATGGGATTGCATTACTAGTAGAATTATACATTTGTATAGCTATAGGAGACCCAAGTATGGTGCCCCCCACTGCACCAACCAGATCAGCCTGCATGCTACATAAAGCATGTGTGTGCATGGCTCAGGCAGATGGGCAAAATGTATGCATGTTATTAAAAACAGCAAACTGCAGCAAAATAGAATTGCTTGCGTTTGAAATCTATATTTTTAAAAATTATTATTTTGCTTATTATATAAAACAAGAATATCATGAAAACCATTTGGAATTTGACATGTCGCACTACAGAATTTTTTGCTCTTGCTTTCATCTATTTAAGCCTTCACAGGCTCACCACTATTGAATGTGAAAATAGAACAAGTTCTTTAGAATACTTTGAAGTATTTAAACATTCTGAGTCTTCAGTGCCTGGGAGCCAAGGTTGCTGATATTATGAATGTACAGTTCCCGGCCTGAATGGCCAGCATTTCACTAGCCTGTATAGTTTCACTTACCCTCCTGCTGTTAAAGAACCAAGGATGCTATTTCTCTTCTCTAGATAATTGTGCTCATTAAAGTGAGGGTAGTACACTTATTAAGGATATCTCTTGCCTGGAGGTTTCTACAGACACATGAACAAGCTATGGCTTAAGCATTAGCCCCAACCAAACTGAAAGAATATTAGGATATTGAAGAAGTAACTGTAGCTAGCTGTGGGGTGTCCCATGAGTCCTTGGGAGAATATCCCGGAGGTCAAGAATGCAGAAGGACAGCTGTAGTATGTCCTCCATCGAACAGCTCAAGCCTTTCTGTCTTAAAGGGATTGACCTGTCAAAGAGCTGAATTGAAGGAGCTACAGCTGTACAAATTATGTTTTTTTCCTAGATTCAATCTCTATATAGACTTTTACATTTAACATAAATGTTAACAAAACCACACGGTCAATGCAAAATGGTAACAAAAAGGATCTGAGTTCTCACTTTCTAACACTGCATTTTGGAGAAGAACATTTGTCATGATTTGTATTGATCACATGTGCATTGAATGGCTTAAATGAACAATCTAAAGTTAAAACAACAAAGAAAATTTTAAAAATCATATCTAGCCTCTCATTGCGAACATAGTTATTTGCCAGATTTAAAAAAATAAATAAAAATAAAAGTAACCCACTAACCGCAGACCAATATGCTCTGGTTAGAAGGAAGGTCAATGACCCTTGCCCACTGAATGTGTTTTTGTTTCTATTGATGCTATCACTTTTAAACATTTTGTTGATTTTATTAATGACACGGAGGCGAGAATTATGCTCTTTCCTTTAATTGCCTCAGCAGTGAAGAGAGCGATTTATACAGAAGAGAAAAAATAAACATAACATTGCATAGTAATAGTGCAACCAATCAGCACTCAGCAACTAGTAAATAAGGTGTAGCACTCCAACACTCTTCCTCCTTCTTCGCTGCTCCCTCAGACCAGATAAGTACATTTGCTTTTTTACACTGTTTGACAATAACAAATATTTTACTCTTTTGGTAATTTTTTCCACTTTATTAATGTTATTTCTAACTGCTTGATTCTATGTTTATTTGGTTTAATCCTCTGGAGTGTGCCCCTGGGAATGTGGGATCTGTGACTAAAGTCACCCTCCTTCCCGTTGGGGGTCCGTCTCCTGCCTCCCTCTCAGCATCCAAAACTTTGCCACCCGCGGGAAGACATTAAGTGGCCCCCAGCTGTTTGTTCCCTCCGCCCGCGGGATATCGCCGTCTGCGATCAGCCCACATTTTTTTACCGCAAGGCCAACACTATTCTGAACGTTACTCGCGTTTTTGTGCGCAGGCATCCCGCCCACTATTACCACCGCGCATGCACTGTGATTGCGGCGGCCATTTTCTTGGTTTCCACGTCGCCGCCAATGCCGGCGGACATTTTAGTACGGCCCAAAAGTGGCATTCTAAGCGCTGTCCGGCGGAATACGGCTCCTATCACTCTGGCACACTCACTGTTTTCCATTGGTATCGTTAATATTACTGTTTTTTTGCATTCATTTTTTTTCTCTACCGGTGTCTACACCTAAGTTGGCACACTGGGCAAATTGGCTGCTAACATCAGCCGGAATTGATACCACAATTTTCTCCTCTCATTCGGTCAGTGGCGCTATGGCATCAAAAGCTTCAGCGATTGGTTGTAGGTTGGAAGATCTATTAAAGGCTGCAGATTGGTCTATGGAATCCACGTTCCGAAATCCCTACTTTAAACCAGTTCAACATTTCTCAGAGTTAGTTGTGGCTCAGCTTTAAACTAGCATAATAGGAGCCTCTGTGTCTTTAATAAAATTCCTAGATTTTACTATTAACATGATGTAAAGTCATGATTTTATTAATGACACAGAGTAGAGTATTATTCCCACCCACCCTCGGGTTGGGACATTGGGATGACCCATTACTGAACGACAGCTTATGTTAGATTTGTACAGGTAAGTACATATATTAGTTCTTGACCCGAAGATCAGGTTAGGAAGTTTGTTTTTGCGATGTTATATGGTTGACTTTGAATTGTCTTTCTTCACGATAGCTCACATATTGACACATATAGATGCGGAAATTGTATCACAAATTTCGTTACCACCATATTTAAATTTTCTTGAATACATAAACCAAAGTTCGTAAGCTTGAGAGGAAGTTAAATTGTTACTTCACGGAGGAAGGACATACGGCTGCTATGTGGTTTCGATTTTCTGCTGGTCTTCGTATCGTTACGGAAAGAGGAAGAGTGTTGGAGTGCTACATGTTATATACTAGTTGATGAGTGCCGATTGGTTGCACTGTTACTATGCAATGTTATGTTTATTATTTTCTCTTCTGTATACATCTTTCTCTCTTCGTTGCTAAGGGAAATTAAAGGAAAGAGAAAGCATAATACTCGCCTCCGTGTCATTAATAAAATCATGACTTTACGTCATGTTAATAGTAAAATCTAGGAATTAAAAGCCACACCGAATGCTGTAGACAACATTCTAGCTGAAATATATGAAATAAAATTAATACATCAGGTCAACAATAACTAAATCAAATATATTGCAATACATATCTCACCAGTACAGTGTGCATTCCTGTGTAAAGCCGGCTGAGAGACACCAGAGTGGATAAGCAGAGAGCAGCGGTAAGGCCAATCCCAAATGGGTACTGCAAAATAAAACATGGCTTAGAAAACATCTTTAGTCTACATTACTTCTCTAGAGAGACTCATTACACATTAGGCAGCTGCCTAGAGCCCAGCTTCAAAGAGGGGCCCAATGGACGCTGTCTGAACTTGGAGTTCCAGCTCTGTCTGTGAGGGGTCCTCTCTGAACTGACAGAACAATCAAAATATCTCCCTGCTCGGCGCTGTATAATGTGGTTTACATGTGTTTCTATCCCTACCTTTGGGGGCGAGAGCGACAGACCGACACAGAGGGGCTGTGGTGGGAGACAGACTGACACAGACAGGCAGGGAGGGGAGACAAACTGACACAGAGGGGCTGGGGGCGGGGGGAAAGACCAACATGGTGGGGGTGGAGAAAGACCAACACGGGGGGGGAGGGGGAGACAAAGAAAGTGTTAGGGGAAGAGATACACAGAGAGGTTGGGAAGGGGAGAAAGACACACAAAAGGGGCTGGGGGAGAAAGATGGACAGAGGGGCTGGGAGGACAAAGACACAGAAGGGCTGCGGAAGGGGCAAAAGAGAGACAACGAGACACAGAGGGGTATATTTTGAAAACATCAATCCAAACATGATTCCGGCGTACGATAAACTGATTGCTGACAAGAAGTGTAATATGTCCCATTAACTGTAAGGAAACCTGAAAAAAAGTTTATTTAAACTTGTACTGCTTAGCAAAGTATTTTTTTTAATAATATGGCTTATTTGCTAAATAATATAATCATTAATTATACCTTTATTTGCACAGTGAGGCATTAAAACACTATAGTTTCAGCGTCTTAATTCTGGCCCCTACCAACTTCTAAATTGTGCTGCTCTGCCTTACAGGGACAATAATACAATTTTTTCCATGTGAGCAGTGTGGAGGCCAATTAATTGTAAATGATGCTGCACCAGAACTTATTTGTGTTGGGAAGAAGAAAAAAAAAAACTTCCAGAGGAAAAACAAAACGTTCTAATGTATTGCAACAATCCATGGCAGTAGGTTTATTATAGCTCTCATACCTGGTACCTGTTCATGGTTGCCAAGAGAAAAGTAAACGAGATTGCAGTGGCAGCAATTGCATGAGTGGATGGCATTCCATACTCCGCTTCCACTCTGGTCTCCAGCTTCACCACTGGAGGAGATGATGGACGTGGCCATTTTAGAAGGTCCTTAGATGCTTGGCCCAGGTACATAACAATCTGAAATTATAAAGCAGATAGATATATAAGAGTCCTGACAACACACATAAAGGCCTATAATAATCGAGAAGTTCTGGGCCAAAATTCTGATTTGGAGCAAGCTCCAAAATATTTTCACTGGTTTCCATGGGTCTGATCAGAAATGATGTACTTTGCTCCAATTTTACTTAGCAAAGATGGACCAGATTCTTTGCACTAGTCATTAAGTGAAAAAAGTGAAAAGATCTGATCTAGTCGAGGGAACCGTTTAGATCCTTGAACGGAGGATAGCTGTTATATAGCAGATAGTTTTGTAAATATGGCTACTTCCCTAGTTCTCGTGGATTCCAAGTAGTAACTCACTATGAAGCAAATGTAAATTTACCCTAGATTCTGTGGTATCAGTCCTATGAGATTAGTCATAATGTAATTGGTTCTGGTGATACTGGTCTATTCTGTGATAAACAACCTAACGAGCACCTGTCAAAAGACATCCCCCACCCAATATGAATATAAATATGAACATAGAATATTTAATATTCTACAACCGGTTACTGCATACAGATCCAAGTTTTACAACTTACTTCTCACGTAATATTCTCGAAAGTACTCAAACTAACTCTTTCCGGTTATCTAGTTGAGACTAAAAGTTGCTTTTAACTAATTTCCCACTCAGTTTTACAATATAGGCAACTGTGTTTTATAACAATTTCAATCATTTCTTTAGAAAGTTGAAAAAATAATTTTTTTTTTGGTATGACAATTCGTTTTTATTAAAAGCAACGCTCTGGTGTGCACTTTAATGAGACATTGCTTATTCTAATATTGAATAGGTATTGGCCAAGACTGTGAGTCACATGTGAAAATGACGTAGTGTATTATTTTAAAACCTTTTCTGTAACATACATGAACCTAAAATAGTCCTCAATAGTCAAACCCCCAACATATAATCTAGTATAAAAGGTTTCTTCCACTGGCCATCTAAAATTTTGAAGGTTTGGCCACAAGGTGGCTGATAAATAGTCTAACAATCCTAGACTTAACCTTTTTCATATACGAAGAGCCTAATATAAAAATACAGTAATGCTCAGATCTGAAGAATTTTGATGGAAGATTATAGAAGATAACGATTATTTTATCTTTCCTGGTATAATATTTTATAAATAAAATCTAGTAAAGAAGATTTAACCCCTTAAGGACACATGACATGTGTGACATGCCATGATTCCCTTTTATTCCAGAAGTTTGGTCCTTAAGGGGTTAAATATCCGTCTGGATTACAAATCATTCTATAAAGTGCAATTGTTAATCTAAAATTTAGTTTTCTTTTTCCCTCAATAGAATTAATTTTTCTCTCTCTTAACAATAGTGAGATCGCCGTAAGGAGATTCTAAAGTGGCGTTACACAACAAATTTTAAGCTCCTTGAGTCGTGACTAGCATTTTATTATTATTATAATTTTTTTTCTATTTAGTCTGCATTATATATTCTGACCAGAGGGAGACTAGTATATCCATGCACAGTTAATACAGGGAAACGCCCTCAGCTATGACTTGGGCACCTATAACAGCCATCTCTATGGCAACATATTCAGAAAAAGTCTGAGCTAAAAGAAAATCGCTAAAAATAAGTCTGTCTGAAGAAGAAGAAATACAGAAAGTGTCTGAGATCGAAGAGCATGATTTCTGTGCAACCGATCTGATCACAGTTACTCTCATGAACCTCAGCTATGTTTGTCTCATCATTACTTTACACATTTAAAATACACACACAAAATTACTATTATTGGGATATATACATGGATATAAAATTATGAACTGTTTATTATGGGTAAATAATGCCATTCAAGGGTTCTAGAGACATCATAAACCGCAAAACCAGCCCAGCACAGCACAGCATTGACAGATTCCCAATCTGCCAAATTAATTCACCAGCCTGCAAGGTGCCCAGCTAGAATTGCGGTGTGTGGCAGGATACTGTACTGACACATGACCTAATCATACCTACATCCTCCCCCCACCCCCAACTTTTGCCACAATATAATATAATTAAAGGGACAGTGTAGGCACCCAGACCACATCAGCTTATTGATGTGGTCTGGGTGCAATCATGTCCAATGTCTCATGTCCCTTAACCCTGCAATAGTAATTATTGCAATTATTGAGAAACAGTGATAAATACTACCCAGGGTTAACTCCACCTCTACCAGACAGCAACTAGAGTCATACCTGGTGAGAAACTGACATTTGGTCCATTATCTGACGCTGGACATCCTCACGCTCAGCATGAGGACCTCCAGCGTCAGATTTTTTTTCCCTTAGAAAAGCTTTGAATAATGCAAGCGCAGTCATTGCCACACATGTGCATTACGTCTTTCCCGCTGGCTGATGTTGGCAGGGGAGGAGCCTGACCCAGCGCTGAGAGACATCAGCGCTGGAATCATGTAATTGACCAAAGTAGGAGGGGGTGCAAGGGAGGTTCTAAAGTGCCAGGAAAGTGGCTTTTTGTCTTTCTGGGACTATAGAAACCTTTAAAAATGTTATTTCTCTGTGGTTCAATTTTACAGAAAGGCTCAAATACTGAAATAACCACTCCAAGAATACATTATGCTTCTAACAATGAAAGATTTGCATGGTCTGTGTCTATATAGTCCTATTTCATTTCAGTGCCCTACATGCAAGGTGATTTAAAAGAAAAAAAAATGTAGTTATTCAACTTAATAAATTAAAATTATGTTTATTGTCAAAATGTACAGACTTTCAGCTGTTTGTAATTAACAAATTAAACAAAAGCAATTGAAAACACAACAAATGCTTCAAATGGTATCCCCAAATTCAACTGAAAATACAATTTATGACTTCTCCAGTCTCAAAATTATGCAACCCCCTGAATAGAGTCCCTCAAAACAGCACACATATGCAAAACAGGTGTTGTCTAAAGGACATCTGATGCAACTAATCAAAGGCATCATTGGTTGCACCAGGTGTGCTTGAGCTGAACACTTGAAATACCTGAGCTGGCTAGGGATTTGTTGAGTGTCATGTTTGACTGCATGTTCGAAATATGGCCAAGTCAAATGAATGGTTCACAAAGTTAGAGAAGATATCATCACCTTTCACCAACAAGGAACAGGATACAAAAAGATAGCTGAATGTTCCTAGAGAGACCGTTGGAAGTATAGTTTGCATGTTCAAAGTTGAAGGAGCAGTGGTTACACTATCTGGACAAGGCAGAAAAAGGAAGTGATCAATGGCTGCAACTAGATTTCTCAGAAGGCAGGTTGTGAAAAACCCTTGAGTGACTGCAAAGACCTGCAGCAAGAATTGGTGGCAATAGACACTAACATTTCAGTGAGCACAATAAGGCACATACTAAACTCAAAAGGTTTTCTGTGCCTGAACACCTGAAGACGTACACCACTACTGACCCAAAAGCACAAGAAAAGTCAGCTCCAATATGCTCTAAATTATATATATAAGCCACAGAAGTTTGGGGACTGTTCTGTGGAGCAATGAAACAAAACTGGAATTTTTTGGTCCCATGGCAGGCCTATCGTCGGTGGTACGTTTGAAAAAGAAAAATTAACCATACACTGAAAAGAACACTGCCTACAGTTACGCATGGTGGTGACTCTGATGCTCTGGGGCTGCTTTGCGTCCTCTGGCTTGAGGTCATTGGACCTTCCAAAAAGACAATGATGCCAAGCATACCTCAAATTCTACCAAAGCTTGGTTGCAAAAGAAGTCCTGGAAAATTCTACAGTGGCCTTTACAGTCACCTAACTTGAACATCTTGGTGGGATTTGAAGAAGGCTGTTGCACAACGCAAACCCAAGAATATTAACAGCAAAAGACTGCTCTACCAAGTACTAAAGATACTTGCCATGAAGGGGTTGGATGATTTTGAGGCTGGAATAGCCATTATAGGTTGCATTTTCAGGTGAATTTGGGAAAACCACTTGAAGCATTCGTTTTGTTGAGCTAAGCGGACCTTTACTTGCTCTCTCCTCAAAGTATTAATGTTACCTTTGCTTTAAAATTAGTTTCAGGTGAAATGTCTGTGTACACCAATCATTTGTCATGCTAGAAACAGGACAGACCCTTTTTCTGTCCGTTAGCTATACACTCTATGCTTGCTAACCATTAGCTTAGGTTTTTTCAGTTAAGAGATCGGTATGTAATAATATGTTTCTGCTATTCTATTGTTTCTTAGCAGTGACGCTAACTAACAATGCAAACTCCATTTCGCTAACAACTCCAGTTCACGACGATAGGCCTGTCACGTATGCTTTACTGAATCAAAATATGTGACAAAAGATAGTTGTTGAAATAACTATGAATCGGGCCTTGTATTAGCAATTTATCTGATTTTAGATATCTAAGACCATCATTTATGCTGACAATTCGAACCAATAAAGTTAATAATTATGATGGGCAAGATTATGAAAGTCTTTCCACAATGCTCAAAGCACACTCATCATACCGATTTCCGTTTTTACCTTTGATGAGCCATATTGCAATATTAATAAGTGGATCAGCCCATAAGAGTTAACCTTTGTTTGCAATACTTGGTCTGGTTTCATTTTACACACCCCGGAATGAACCTATCATGACTGGATTGACTCCAGTCATGAACCCATCATGACTCAAGTACATCAGAGTGGCCGCTTATGGGGATACACCATCTGTACACCACCAGTTTGTAATTTTTCAGAGCATCTGTAGGACAGTGGTAAATAGTGAACCTTATTCCAGTGACAGTATTCTAGTATTGTTCTATGTTTGCATGAATTGCAGAACACCGTTACTTATACAGCACAATTACATAATATAAACAAGTATCTACACTTCCAGCCCATGTGTCATCCCTACCAAGGCCCACAGGGGCACAGCATAAAATAGAGTAAATAGGGCAGCAGCCAAAAACCAGGTCTACCAAAAATAAATGTAAAAATTCTGCCATGGCATCAAGTTGTATAGTCTTATAGGGCACTGGGAAACGATGCTATGCCAGTGATCTAAATCATAAAACCATGTGTATAACAGTGAAATTGGTCTGAGAAAGCAGGGCTATCTGTACAGTGCTTCTATTATATGGTCATTAGAGAAAATCCTTGAGATAATAAAGTGTGGTTAATAGGATAAACCTAGCCATAGAAACATCCAAACTACACCCAATGGCTACAATGCAATCCACCTGTAAATAAAACAAAAATAAAAACTATAACAAGAACAATTCATACAACTGGACCCTATTATGTAATGATTGAAGGTAATCGAGATTTGTTACATTATATTTATCACTTGACAAAGGTGAAAATAAATGGCAAATTAAGATAAAATAAGCATTGAGGTTGTGCCAATTGTGAAGCGCGTGTAGTCTTCAAAATCCTGTCTAGTTTTAACTAGAGAAACATTTTCAGGCAGGTTTTCGGGCAACTCTTCAAATACTGGAGCATTCAGTGTGATCACATGAAAGAAATACAACCTGCCACACATAGGCTCAAATGAAGGTCAGCCAGCAATGACCCTTGTAATTGCAAGAAACCGACAAGCTTGTGGCCAGTCAACTAATTAGTTATACTGCCTTCTAGCAAGGGCAGGATGGAAACCTTTCTCCGACCTGATCAGATGACTCGTCAGACAGACACCATAGTCATCATGTCTCCATACCATTACACACCATGACACACTACAGACATTTTCATCAGTTCCCAAGAAGGAAGCCCAGTTTGACTATACAGGCATGATCGATTAACAATTCAAAAACATCACACTTAGTGTCTTCATCCAGTTACATTGTCAGGGGACCATATTCACCCATAAACTTATTTATGCTTTTGAAATTCAATTAAGTCTTAAATACAAAGCCAGAATCAAATAAAACTAAAATGCCATCATTTTAATATGTGGTATTTAGCAATTAAGAGGTCAAGAATTTGAATCTCTTTAAGCCCTTAAGGACACATGACATGTGTGACATGTCATGATTCCTTTTTATTCCAGAAGTTTGGTCCTTAAGGGGTTAATATAAATAAAATGAAAAGAAAAAGACAAATCCCAGAATAATTTTGTCTGTCATAAGAGCATTGCAATAACCATAGCGGAGCCTAGGAGCAGATAGGAAAGGAATTGATACAAATTCTACAGCATCAAAGAACTGCTTAATTCCATGTGGATATATCCACCCCTGACCCTAGTGGCATAATTACATGAAAGGGCACCATTGTGAATTGTATTGTCACTTTTATAAATGTTGCAGTTACATTTTCAGGCCAAGATTATGACTGGATACAAATAGACTCCTTTAGACTGTAAGCTCGTCTGAGCATGGTCCTCATCTACCTGCTGTTCCTATATTATTCTGTAATTGTCACATTTATTGTTAAATTTCCCACTTTCATAATATTGTAAAGCGCTGCGGAATAAGTCAGCGCTATATAAATACCAATAATAATAAAATAACCAGATTTAAAGGAACTTTGTAGGCACCATAGCCACTTTAACAGATTGAATAGTTTACCCATTGTTCGGTTGATATTATCTGACCCCATCAGCCTGGCATCCAATGATGAAATGTGGTAGAGTCAGAGTTACGGAAAGAAAGCAGTCAACACAACACAGAGAAGAGATTACATGGTGGTTTAGTCAGCCATCAAACAGCAGGGTTGAGCAACAACATGACTTAATACACAGTGCTGAGTAATTCCCTTAGCCCTCCTGTTTAAGAAAGGGTGAAATGGTGCTTTATTCAGCCATCAATGTGCAGAGGACTGTGTTTTCTTTCCTGATATATAAGAGTTTTGGTGTAACAGGAACCCCACCTGCAGCACCAGTACCTAAATAAGGAGGTCATGCTGCTTACAAATGCAGTGATTTACAAAAAGCTTTATCCTCTCTGCCTATCGAAATATATTTTGGGTTAAATACTATAAATGAGCTTGAGCCATGGTCACATGCACATGTTGTAGCAACATTACATGATCAAACAAATACTATAGTAAGAATTGTAAGGAATTCAAAGGGCATTTTAAATTTAAGTCCAAAGTAGTTAAATTGGAAGCATCGCTGAGATTTTTTTTCCAGTTCAGGTGCTTTTGTCTTGAATTTGAAATGGACTTTGATTTTCCGATAATTGCCATTTTGGTAAATTATGTAAATACATAAACCCTTTCTCTTCTAATAAATATTAACTAGTAGGTGTGACCTTACTAATACACTTCAGTGACTTAAAATTTCATTTATTAATAATCCTAACATCCCAACAAGTAAAAAAAAATAAAATAAATGAAAAAAAACTTAATCTGTTGCAAAAATGTATATATCCATAAAAACATTAAAAAAAAATAAAAAAAATATAAGCGTCCAGACCTTATTAAAAGCTCGGCGTCCCGAGTCAGCAAGATGCAAAATGCTGAAAAATATCAAGTGATGGTCCTCTTTGAGGTAAAAGTGATGGCTGGTATCGCTAGGAGTCAGACCTCTCCAGACCCGTTTCTCCACTTCGCGGCTTTCTCAATGGATATGGTCTGTCCCCTAGTATTCACCTTTATAGTATCCTCGAATCTCAGCAAATCATTAATTAGCAATACGTGTTGCAGCAAAACAGATATTCTTCAAATAACTAACGGTCATATTGTATCAAACACTTAATAAAAATTGCAAATTGTTATTTCATTTGGTACAATGTATTTGTATTCTATGTTTATTCACGTTACTATAGTAACACCCATAAAGCGGAGAGTGGATGGTGAAAAGAACTGACCGTTTAGGAAGTGCAGGCAAGCCACTATATATAGGGATGCACTCCCTGTATCCCTTAACCAAATGTGCAAAAAAAACAGAGCTGTATATACTATACAGAAATAGGGCGCCACTTATCACCAGATATACAAACTGAATATAGTTACCCTCCAACGAGCAGATGAGGATATTCACATAAAAGATATAAAAAGAGAAAACATCATAGTGCAAACTTTTAATCCAAAATGGTAAAAAACATATAAATAAAAACACTCACAAACGGTGTGGCACAATTGATAAAATCAATATGTGCTAAAGTGCTGATGCCTATAATAGGCTAAATCTCCCGGTCTTAGCAGTCTGTAGGCGTCTGTGTAAAGGCTGTAGCAGAGACAGATGAAACCGTTCACCATCAGCTGATCCAATTCCCGGGTTTGCTCAACGCGTTTCGTCTGTTCTCAATCAGACTTCCTCAGGAGTGATCCATAATCTTCTCTAACCGGCGTTTAAATATGCCGGGCGGCGTTCTTTCTGTGCAATTGCGCATGCGCGCGGGCGCCGGCGTGATGACATACCATTCGCCGGCGTCCGACGTGCATGTGCGTTCCACCGTGGAACGCATGCAAAAAACTTTATTAATCTAAGCAACACTAACAACACTGGGACTTGTCAAAAATGAAACCAGTGTGTTCCGATGCTATTATATGTTGAATGCATATATAGAGAAGATATCATATGATGTGAATGAATATAACTTAAATATAAAAATGAATATATAAAGCAATAAATAAAACGAAAAAGAGAGATATATATATATATGTATATATGTGCTTATATGCATGTAGAAGTAATATGTGAATCCAACATATTACATTAAATCAGAATAATTTCAATTCATATATATATAACAGTAATCATAATGATATATAGATGTTTTAAACTGACATAATTCAGACAAGCCAGTATTTTAGGCAGAGCATAATTTTAGACAGGACATAATTTTGAACAGAACCTAATTTTACAAGGGCATAATTCTAAAAATACATAATGATAAGAACATCATCATAAAATACCATAGTATTAAACAGTTTTAAAGTCGTTTTAACCCCTTAAGGACCAAAGTTCTGGAATAAAAGGGAATCGTGACATGTCACACATGTCATGTGTCCTTAAGGGGTTAAACTAATATGGCTCTCCAAAACAACAAAATTCTGTTGAGGATATTAAAAATACTAAAAAATTCAAATTAGAAATAACTCAATAGAGGACGAATATTCAATAGAAAAAGAAAGGAATAAACAAGAGAGAAAAAACAAGTTAATAATTTTCCAGTCGATCATATAGTCAGTATAAAATATAAAATATATATAATCAAATATAAACCAATGTGCCATTAAAATCAGAATAAATGTAAAAAACATGTCATCTTGGTGGAATTAGTCCATAAATACTAAAATATCCAAATCTGTATTAAGACCGTCTGGAACAGAAGTTTTTAATTTATAGATCCATTCTGTTTCTTTCATAGCCAGACGTTTTTCTATGTCTCCACCTCTCCAATGGGGGCTGACCCGGTCAATACCGATACAGCAAAAATTTTCTATTTTAAAATCTTTACAGTTATTACAGTGTCTTGGTACACTATGTTTTATACTTTTTCTTCTAATTCCACCAAAATGTTCCAACAATCTTATGTGCAATGTTCTTATTGTGCGGCCTATATATTGTATGCCACATTTACACTGTAGCAGATAGATAACATGTTTACTTTGACAATTTATAAAATGTTTAATAATAAAAGACTCCCCTGTAATGGTGCTCTTAAAATCAAGTGTTTTATACGATTGGTATTTACAAGTGCTGCATCTGCCGCACTTATAAAATCCTTTTGGTTTTTCTCTCAAAAAATTACTTTTTGAATTATCTAATTCACTATTGCTCTTAATCCCTGGTAGAACACTAGGAGCTAAAATAGATTTTAAATTCTCAGGTTTTTTATATATTATCCGAGGCTTTTTAGGTAAAACATTTTTTAAAAATTCATCTTGGTTTAAAATAGGCCAGTATTTCATGATTATTTTTTCAATTTGGTGTGCCTTATTATTATATTTCGTTATGAAGGCTGTATTAAAATCTTTGTTTCCTTCTTTCTTCTTTTTTCCTTTTAAGAGATCCTTCCTATTATATTTTTCTACTTGTTTTTGTGATTCATAAACCAAGTTTGTCGGATAATTCCTGTTTTTAAATTTCTTATTTAAAATCCCTACTTGATTTTCAAAGTCACCTTTTTCAGTACAATTCCTATATATTCTCATTTGTTGTCCTTTGGGTATATTTCTAAGCCAGTTTGGGTGATGGCAACTAGAAAACTCAATAAAACTGTTACCATCAGTGGGTTTAAAAAAAGCTTTACTTTGTACTCGTCCGTCCTTAATAAAAAAAGTTAAATCTAAAAAATTAATATTCAATGTGTTAATTTCTGCTGTAAAAACCAGATTATAAGAGTTAGAATTAATATATTTTAAAAAATCTTCTAAGAGAGTTCTTGGTCCCTTCCATATAATAAGAACATCATCTATATAACGTCTCCATAGCACCAGGTTTGCGCCGAAGGGATTATTTTTCCAAATGTTCTTCATTTCCCAATTCGCGAAAAAAATGTTTGCGTAACTCGGCGCAAACCTGGTGCCCATGGCTGTACCACAAGTTTGGAGATAATATTTATCGTTAAACCAAAAAAAGTTGTGATAGAGAATAAATTCAATGGCGTCCAGTATAAAATCTGCTTGTAAATTGTTCATACTTTGATTTTCATAAAGAACTTCTTTTACTGCTTGTATACCTTTGGAATGATCAATAACCGTATACAAGGAGGCAACATCAACTGTTGCCCATAAAAAATCATTTTGCCAATCGAAATTCTCAAGTTCTGATATTATTTGTGCAGAGTCTTTAACATAAGATGGAGTTTTGGTAACAAACTGTTGCAGAAAAAAATCAACATATTGAGAAATATTACTGGTTAGAGATCCAATACCACTAATTATTGGCCTTCCCGGGGGATTTTCCAATCTCTTATGAATCTTTGGCAGATAATAAAAAAACTGCCATTCTTGGAGATTTTACAAAAAGGTAATCTAATTCATCTTTATTTATTACTTTATTTTCGAAGCCTTTATTTAATAATTCCGAAAACTGTTTTTTAAAATTTTCTATAGGATTTCCATTTAAAATCCTATATGTAGTATTATCTCCCAGAATTCGCATAGATTCTTGCATGTAATCTTCTCGATTTAATATAACTATGCCGCCCCCTTTATCGGCCTGTTTGATTACTAGATTGGGGTCATTTTTTAATTGTTTCAATGCCATTTTTTCTTTTTTAGAAAGATTTTCTTTCCCATCATTTCTCGTTAATTTTTCGAATTCTGATGAGATCATACTACTAAAAACTGGTATAAAATCTCCTTTTTCCCACGTGGGAAAAAATTTAGATCTATGTTTCAAATTTGTATGTGTTATTAGATTATCATCTTGATTAGATTCTATGTTTTTTCCTATATTAGTTATTCCCAAACTTCCCATATCACTACTTTTTTTCGAAGAAACGTTTTAAAGTCAACTTTCTTAGAAATTTCTGAGAATCTATAAATAATTCAAATGAATTGGGACCTCTTTGTGGGGCAAATTTTAACCCTTTATTTAATAATCTCAACTGTTCTTTACTTAAAATTTGGCTGGAAAGATTAAAAATGCCCTCATCGCCTGTATCCTTATTTAATCTGATATTTCGTCCTCCTCTAATTCCTCTATTCCTCCTATTGCTCCCAAAAGCTTTCTTTTCTTTGTGGGGGTATGGGTGTTCTGAAGGGGAGCAAAACGATTCTTGTGAGACCATACGTTTTCTTTTTCTTTCCACATTGTCTGGCCTTTGTCCCGTATACCTTTCCCTAAAAAATCTCTCTTTTGGGTAGGGCTATTTCTAAAATTCCGCCTTGAATCATATTTTTCAGTATATGTCGAATATTCTTTTCGTCTGACACTCGTTTCATCCCTTTTCTGTTCTCTTTTCTGTTCTTTGGGGATGAACCTTATATTATCATATTTATTAATTTCATTTCTCTCTCCTTTCTTGTTATTAGAAAATGGTTTTCTCTCTGTATAAAATTTATTAAACTTATAGGTCTTATTTTTCCAATTTCTTTGTTTACCAACATCTATATATCATTATGATTACTGTTATATATATATGAATTGAAATTATTCTGATTTAATGTAATATGTTGGATTCACATATTACTTCTACATGCATATAAGCACATATATACATATATATATATATATATATATCTCTCTTTTTCGTTTTATTTATTGCTTTATATATTCAGTTTTATATTTAAGTTATATTCATTCACATCATATGATATCTTCTCTATATATGCATTCAACATATAATAGCATCGGAACACACTGGTTTCATTTTTGACAAGTCCCAGTGTTGTTAGTGTTGCTTAGATTAATAAAGTTTTTTGCATGCGTTCCACGGTGGAACGCACATGCACGTCGGACGCCGGCGAATGGTATGTCATCACGCCCGCGCGCATGCGCAATTGCACAGAAAGAACGCCGCCCGGCATATTTAAACGCCGGTTAGAGAAGATTATGGATCGCTCCTGAGGAAGTCTGATTGAGAACAGACGAAACGCGTTGAGCAAACCCGGGAATTGGATCAGCTGATGGTGAACGGTTTCATCTGTCTCTGCTACAGCCTTTACATAGACGCCTACAGACTGCTAAGACCGGGAGATTTAGCCTATTATAGGCATCAGCACTTTAGCACATATTGATTTTATCAATTGTGCCACACCGTTTGTGAGTGTTTTTATTTATATGTTTTTTACCATTTTGGATTAAAAGTTTGCACTATGATGTTTTCTCTTTTTATATCTTTTATGTGAATATCCTCATCTGCTCGTTGGAGGGTATCTATAGTAACACCCGCCCGCTCGAGCAGGTTTGAATGTAACTGCCGTTCTCAAAAAAAGGGGGTAAGAGTTTTATAAACGCAATTATCCCTTTAGATCTGATCCTATCCTCATTATAATATGGATCATTACCATATTATTATATTACAACT
>OW240913.1:70986656-71043813 GCA_933207985.1 Pelobates cultripes | reverse complement strand
AGTTGTCTTGCCAGGAGATGGAATCCAGTTCTCTAATCATCTGCACCGTATCCTTAAGAAGAGACTTGACTTTAGACACATATGGTTGCAGAAATGTGTCAATATACTGTGACAGATTTGATGTAATTGAATTAATCCCGGATATTATTGGCTGACCAGGGGGTGATGTCATGTCTTTGTGAATTTTGGGCAAAATGTAGAATGTAGGGGTTTTTGGGAAGGGATAGCAAGAAATCTATATTCAGACTCTTTCAAAATCCCCATGCCTTTGGCGTTGTCCAACATAACTTCAAGTTCCATCTTAATTCCACTAAGAGGATCAGCCGATAATTTACCATAAGTTTCAGGTTCTTCTAATAGTCTATTTGCTTCTTTTAAATAATATTCACTCGACATGATAACTATTCCACCACCTTTATCCGCTGGTTTATCCGCTCTTTTTTAAGGTTTTTACGGATATATAAATTTTTGCAACAGATGAATTTGTTTTGTTTTTAATACTTGTTGTGATGTTAGGATTATTAATAAATGAAATTTTAAGTCACTGAAGTGTTTTAGTAAGGTCACACCTACTAGTTAATATTTATTAGAAGAGAAAGGGTTTATGTATTTACATGTTTTAGATTACATAGGTTGTTAGGTCTACTATTTTTCCCTACTCTCATTCTATCTTCCAATCAGCGCTCCACTATCTATATTTCGTTTTGGTAAATTACTCTGAAAAACTGTGAGAGCTGGACAGACATAGGGCAGATATACTATATCAGATTTATTCAAGTAGTGAATTGTAGTTATCTTGCAACAATTCAAATATTTAATCCAAAAGGATAGAATGGGGAGAGCGTGAATCAAGAGTTTTAAAATGTAACATGTTTATTTATATTTTGCAACTTCATTTTCAATTTGCCACACATTTTCTACTCACTAAAAATATCCATTTGAAAGATAATGACCGGAGACATAATTTCAGGTAAACAGGGCTGGACTGGCCCTCTGGGATAGCGGGAACTTTCCCGGTGTGCCGCGGCACCTGGGGCCAGACAAACAGCCCTAATCATCAGGCACACGCCATTTAAATGATTTTCCTCTCGGACTGTGCCAGCTTGTGTCAGTCCGAGGGGAGTAAAGAGGGAGGAGCTTGGAGCTGATGCGGCCGCAATTACTCTGCCAGTGGCCAGAGGGAGACCAGTCAGTCTCCCTGCACAGTGTACAGCAATTACAGCCACATGCCCTGCCCCCGCACTTAAGCCCCACCTCCCAAACACAAGCCCCTCCCCCAGACAGAAGCTGCTGAGCTTGCTGGACTAAAGAGGGCAGACATTGACACCTTCACCTACCAGTGCCAGGTACGCTGTGTGTGCAAGTGAGTGAGCTTGTGTGTGTTTGCGCATGCAGGGCCGCGATCAGAAATTTTGGGGCCCCTAACACAGCTCAAGGTCTGGGCCTCCGGCTGCCGGCCTCCAAGCCAACCCCAGGGCCGAACTCCAAATCCCGCCCACAGGAATACACACCCACACAGACACAAACACAGACACACACTGATACAAAAGGACACAGACACACACACACAAAACATACAGGCATACTGAAACACCCACACACACGCATAAGGAGATACAGACACACACATACAGATGAACGTACAGACCCAGCAAGGCGTTGGTGGAGTCAGCATAATTCTCATGTTATCAACTATTAAGAGTACAATTCAAATTTTATTGAACAAACCTCCTAACAGTATTTCTTTTTTAAACATAAAAAAAATTACAATGCACTGTTCCAAATTATTATGCACAGTAAGTTTCAAAACACTTTATAGGTTGTAAAGAACTGAAAATTGTCATTTGTTTTGTTTGCAGCATATTTACTGAAATCAAAAGCTATTTCAATCAAACTTATAACAACATTTTAACTTTTTAAACATTTTAACAGGTCACGTTACTTTTTAACATAGGAACCCTTATTTGATAGCAGCTTCACAAGTCTTGCATCCATTGAGTTTGTGAGTTTTCAGACAGTTTCTGCTTGAATTTGTTTGCAAGATGTCAGAATAGCCTACCAGAGCTGCTGTTTGGATATAAACTGCCTTCCACCCTCATAGATCTATTGCTTGAGGATGCTCCAAAGGTTCTCAATAGGATTGAGGTCAGGGGAGGATGGAGGCCACACCAGGACTTTCTCTCCTTTTATCCCCATAGCAGCCATTGATGCAGAGGTATTTTTTGCAGCATGAGATGGTGCATTGTCATGCATGAAGATGATTTTAGTACAGAAAGCATAGTTCTTCCTTTTGTACCAGGGAAGAAAGTGGTCAGTCAGAAACTCCACATACTTTGCAGAGATCTTTACACCTTCGGGGACCAGCTCTCTTCCCATGATTGCGGCCCAAAACATGACTCCACCAACGCCTTGCTGATGTCGCAGCCTTGTTGGAACAGGGTGGCCGTCCACCAACCATCCACTACTCCATCCAACGGGACCATCCAGGGTTGCACGGCACTCATCAGTGAACAGGACTGTTTAAAAATTAGTCTTCATGTATTTTTATGCCCAATGCAGCCGTTTCTGCTTGTGAGCATTGGTTAGTGGTGGCTGAATATAAGGTTTATGCACAGTTGCAAGACTCTGGAGGACTCTACACTTGTCCGTGGGACTCCAGAGGCACCAGCAGCTTCAAATATCTGTTTGCTGCTATGTAATGGTATTTTAGCAGCTGCTCTCTTGATCTTTATCTGCACGAACTTGTCTGTGCTCTGAATCAGCCACAAATCTCTTAATAGTGCGATGATCATGCTTAAGTTTTCGTGAAATATCGAATGTTTTCATACCTCATCCAAGGCATTGAACTATTTCACTCTTTTCGGCAGGAGAGAGATCCTTTTTCTTCTCCATATTGCATGAAAATGGTGCTCTGCTTAATAATGTGGAACACCCTTTCCTTATATTGGGCTCACATGGCAATCTAATTATCACAGGTGTCCGAGATTGTTTTCAGTGATTAAAAGAGCCCTGAGACACAATGCCATCCATGAGTTAAACTGAAATGTATTATTTATAGGAATATATATTACACCCTAGTTGTGTTATTACTTCCCCCACCCCCTTCCTTCCGCAATACTGCCTTTGTGCTCGGTCTCTGTGCTGTTGGGAATTACCCATTAGGACTAGATGACTTTATTTAAGTTTAAGAATTTTGTGTTACCCTTGCATCTAACATGGAGTTTAGATAAATGCTCTATATGAAGTGATATGTAAACCAATCAATTGTGAGATATTAGTACTTAAAGGACCACTATGGGGCCAGGAAAACACTTGTGCCCTGAGGGTGCCCCCACCCTGAGGGTCCCCCTCCCGCCAGGCTTTGGGGGGAGGAAGGGGTTAAACTT
Organism: Pelobates cultripes; assembly: GCA_933207985.1. NCBI lineage: Eukaryota > Metazoa > Chordata > Amphibia > Anura > Pelobatidae > Pelobates > Pelobates cultripes. The sequence goes on along the minus strand of OW240913.1, from coordinate 71,040,427 downwards.
GCCTCTTTCTCCAGCGCCAGGCAGGGAGCTCTCCTCCTCCTCTCCGCCTCAGATTCTCCTCTTCGGCTGAATGTGCAGCCGGAGCTGCGCGCGCATTCAGCCAGTCTCATAGGAAAGCATTCACAATGCTTTCCTTTGGACGCTGGCGTCTTCTCACTGAAAATCACAGTGAGAAGCGCGGAAACGCCTTTAGCGGCAGTCAATGAGACAGCCACTAGAGGCTGGATTAACCCTAATATAAACATAGCAGTATCTCTGAAACTATATGTTTATTAAAAAAAAAAAAAGGGTTAACCCAAGAAGGACCTGGCACCCAGACCACTTCATTAAGCTGAAGTGGTCTGGGTGCCTATAGTGGTCCTTTAAGACTTAGGGCATCCTAAAGATTATATACTTTACCCATTCAGCACCAGTATCGTGTTTGGAGTTATCAGGACTTTTCCTGTATAAACCACAGAATCAACCTCAGTATTGTGGGTATTGATAAAATGTATTTCATTTGCTCTTTTTCTATCTCTACCAGCTGTGCAACTAATTGTAGCCACACTAGGACTATTTCACGTTGATTTATGTTTAGGTATTTTGTTTTTACTCCTGCATCCAATATTGAGTTTACACAAATCTTCTATATGAAGTAATACTTAAACCAATAAATTGTGAACTACTAGCACCTAGGGCCTCCTTAGGGTTAAACTTAACCCATTCAGCACCAGTATAAGTTTTGGAGTTATCTTCAGGACTTTTCCTGTATAAACCACAGTATCTACCTCAGTATTGTGGGGATTGATGGAATTTACTTCAGTTTTGCAACAAATTATAGCCACAGGATTTTCCTCCATAAACTAGAGTCTTTTAATTACATCTACTTACTCAATTTAACCCCTGAGAGCTTGTGTACTTTCCAACAGGCTTTCCTTGTAGACCTGTGGCTACTGTAGAGGTAGATTGATTTAAATGTGTAGTGCTTCTCCCTTCTAATACTATATGCCGTTTACTTGAATTTGATATCTTGTTGGTTGACACATACCAATTTGGGAAATCGCTAAAATTTCATTTTAGTAGCTCACACGGTTTCCATTTGTTACTACAATGGACACTGAGCTATGTAGGTTTCCCCTCCTTTTTAATTGATTGTGATTATCACTTTTCACTTGTTGTTGCACTTAGTTTGTATGTCAATTTATAATAAAGTTTATTACCTATAAGATGATCTTTTAATCTAGAGGTAATTCCGGTGGGGTGCAGCGCCTTCTTTTTTCTGGGGAGCAGTCTGACCTCATTAGTTGTATTCTTTATATATTAGAAAGAACGAACGAACGCACACACACACACACACACTTTTTTTTCCAGGACGGCTTTGTATCCCCAGTCCAGCCCTGCAGGCAAACTGCAATGATTGTATGGGTGGAGATGTAAAGGGACAAGTTAGAGGAATGGGGAAATAATGTTGAGAAGCAGAAAGATTAAGAAAAACTGAAGTGTGACTAAATCCCATGAAGAGGATAGGGGAGTCGACACTGGTTTGGAAATTATGACGTTTTCTTTAAGTGGATATAAAATTTATATTGCTTTTAAAGATCACTTTTACATTGTTTATAAAAACTCCCCTTCCACTAAAGATCAGTGATCCTTAGCTGTGAAGTCCTAGTGACCTCATTCTATGAGGTCATAAAAGGTAACTGCTGCTATAATGGATTGAACATTCTATATCCTCTCACATATGTGGGAATCTGACAGAGCTTCGCCACACATCCATCTCCATGGCATAAGGATCTGTACTGCATATGGACTTACCTGAAGATAAGATAAGTCTCTCATAATACTTGCCCACATTGAAGCATAGTCTCTTCAAAAGGGCTCAGGTAATTTTGTTTTTGGATTTTTTTTTTTTTTTTTTTTTTAAATAGAGATTTGGTTTCGCATTTTTTGTCAGGTGTTTTAACTTTTATTCGTTTAATACCTCCAGATGCAAATGGGGTGGCACTGGTTGGGAGAAAATGACATGTATTTAATGACCTTTACCGGCAGCCCATGGGTAGAGGAAATGGGTGGACAATTGACATGTTCACCCATAGAAACATAGAATGTGACAGCAGATAAGAACCATTCGGACCATCTAGTCTGCCCAATTTTCTAAATACTTTCTTTAGTCCCTGGCCTTATCGTATAGCAAGGATAGCCTTATACTTAAACTCCTTCACTGTGTTAACCTCTACCACTGCAGCTGGAAGGCTATTCCATGCAACTACCACCCTCTCAGTAAAGTAATACTTCCTCTTCTATTATTACATGCCTCCCCACTCACAGCCTTTAGACTAATCGTATGGCCCCACCTTGGAGATTTTTATAGGCTCCTACCAAATGCCTACAGTTGGGGCTGGTGAGCTACACTTGTTTTTTTTTACACCCTTCCCATGCTGATCAGTGTTTTGAGGATGAAAAAGACCCATAGACAGGTGCACCTTTATTCTAATATTTCCATCCCTCAATGCTGGAGATGGGGTATTAATAGATGAGCAATCATGTTATGTTGGGGCATAAGGAAGATAAGGATCGATTAAAGGTAAACTATAGTGCTAGGAAAATAAAGTTGTTTTCCTAGCACAGTAGTGACTAATAATGTCACTAGACAACCCTAAAAACCCTTCTATCGCTGGGTCAGGCTCCGCCTCCGCTCCTCCGAAGTCAGACGGCTGGAGGGGACCTAATACCCATGTGCGGCAAGCGCCACACTCGCATTAGGACTACACCATAGCAAAGCATTTCTCAACACTTTCCTATGGGGTTTTAGTTGACGCTGGATGACCTCATGCATTGCATAAGGTCATCCAGCACCACAAGGAGGTGGAGTTAACCCTCCAAGGATATTATTACAAATGCAGGGTTAAGGGGCCTGGGACAGTGCACACAGACCAAGTCAATGAGCTGAAGTGGTCTGGGTGCCTATAGTGTCCCTTTAGGTCTTCCCTATAATTATGTAGGAGAAACTTCTAACTTTATTATCATTATTAATTTAGTTTGACTTTTTTTTGTGGCTGTTGGGTAGCAATCACTGGTACATACTTAGAGGAACGCTCTAAAACACAACGCTTTTCAGCTTTTATCCTCTTCCTCCCCACCCCCATTTTATAAAAGTGCTGATTTCAAATCATCACTTTTATAAATAAACCTTTTTACATTTCCCTGGCTGTCCGATCCAATCACATTCTGGTAGTTTAGCTTCACGGAGCTAAACTCAAAAAGATAGATAATTACACAAAGCTTCTTCCTTGCAAAGACCTCTCTTTGATCTGTAATACAGCTCATTTAGAGGTCTGTGATTGGACGGCCATGGAAAGTCTGTCTTTGGGAAAGAAGGGAAGAGTTTGCAGTAGCTGCCAAGACTAGATCTGCAGCTTTTGCAAAAAAGCATGCAAAAGTTATTACCATGCATATTTACTTTGGAATGTAGAATTTTTTTTTTTTATGAATATTACATTTTTTCTTATCTTTTAATAGTGTTCGTTTAACCCTTGCTCACTACCAAGGATTTTTTTTTTAAAAAAAATTTTTGCCAGTGGGCTGCTAGTGGGCGAACAATCTGGATTTTTAAGATTGGAGTCCAGATTTTATAAGCCAAGTCCTGTATTTTAATGTTCGGATTTGGATTGAAGTCTTTTAGTCAGGCAGAAATTTGAACCGGATTCGGGCTCAGTTGTAATCTGTTTTGCAATTTTTGCAGTCTGAATGTGCTCATACACAACCAGATGGTTTCGAAATGGCGAAACGGCGCTTTCAGACACTACAGAGTAACCTTCTTGGTGTGTACTGCATGTGTGGGAGGTTGGAGTATGTAGGGAAGATGTACGTAGCCTTCAATATATGTAACTGTGTGTGTCTAGCATGTAAATATATCAAGCCCAGTATCCATTTATATCACTGTATTCAGCTCTTAATGTCCAGAGGGAAGGGCAGTCCTTTAAGCCATATTTCCCCAGAAGTTTCTTCCACATTGGGGTTTTTCTTTCCCGAGTGCTGAAGGGTGACTTTATGAGTCCAGAGGTCTCCCATATATTGGCCGCATAACTGGCCAAATCTAGAATTATAACCAGAATACGTTTTTACCTTCCATATTGCTGTTACTTTAATTTGGTGAATTTTACTTAATAAATGAAACAGTTTTTTTTTTAATATATAGAGGTCTTGTGATGATCTGATAAGTTGGGGGAATGGTCTGCTTGAATCTGGAGAGATTGAGGGAGGGTGGGGGGTGGGGGAGGAGGTTAAATTAACCATTTAGCAATAGATATACTATGTGTTTATTTAAGAAGGAGGCTGTGTGTGGATACTTGTTGGTGCCATACATAAATGGAATAGGATATATGAACTTCCAATTTCCCTAGTCAAATGCGAATTCAGCTATAAATCTCTTGATACATGGCTTCTTTATCCAACTCCAGGGAGTGTTGCAAAGGGCCAGTATTGCAGAACATTTAGTGCATGACTGTCACCATTATTATCCGGTTGCAGTAAAGTAATATGCAGGAGGGAACCCATGACTTCACATCCTCCAATACAATAGGGATGTTTTGATGTCCAGGGGACCCCCAACATTGCCCTGGGACATGCTTCTTGTAATGGAAGCCAGATGTGAACCACATTGTGCTATTTTATACAGTCCTTCCGACTAGCAATAATAGTAGGACGTGGAACATAGTAATAAATGAATGAGACAGGACAAATAGAAATCATTGCTCCATCCAGATATACCTGCGATTGTTAGATCATAATCGCACCTTCCATTTGTCATCAAATAGGTATACAACTTGCAAGGGGATAAAACAAATACATTTATAAGGGATACACATGTTTAACCACCAAAATTTGCTCCATTACAGTCAAGGTGAAAACTAAGTTTCCTCGAAAACCTGCAGACTCTGCAACAAACAAATCATGTACACAAAAAAAAAATTAAACTGACTTAGTTCTAACACTAGGACTATCTCCATAAGTATGTCAGTTCTTTACAAAACTTCATCCAACCTCACATGTATATGAAAATACCAAACTGCCTTATAGAAGACTTTGAGAAGTGTGGTACATCAGTTATAAGCATTCATCAATGTAAAAAAATAACACGTAACTGTGATGGCCTTCTGTGCTCTCATAGATTGATCAATAGCTGTAGCCCTGTGCTTGCATGGTTGCTGGATTGGGTTAAGAAACCGACAGCATCTGTCTTATGGCCGCTATCAGTTTATTGGTTAGTTGCACTCATTTCATAGGAATAAAATCACTTATCCCAGAAACATGTACTGGAGATCAAGGGCCTTTGTGGTGATAAATTATACACAAGTGGCTATCAGATATGTTTTGTACCTGGTCATTAAAAAGAAAAGTGCACAGTTGTACAAAACATTGCCTGAAGAGGTACAAGGTACACTCCTCCAGGGCACAGAAGAGCAGCACATGAGCTGCCTAAAGGAGGTAACAACAGAAGGAGGCAACAAGGTCAAGGTTCAAGGTTGAGGCATCTTAGGTTTAGTGTCCAGCTACGTAGCTGAAGTCAGGGAGCAAAAGAAAATTGAAAAAAATATAATTGTACACAATCCTTATGATTATATCTAAAGTCCAGACACACCAGTTCATCTAGTATTTGGCTTGAATACTATAGATCATGTACGAAGTACGCATCTATCCACTACATTCATAAAGTTTATGTTAAGATAATGGAACTTGAGCTGGATTTGTATTCCAAATGTAAACTTGTAACAGGAAATGGTAACCTCTTTGAAAAATAAAAGTTGCATGACCAGCTTCATCACTAAAGCCATACTCACAGCCCAGACCATGATGAGTCGACGAGCAACGAAAGAATCAATATTCCACAGAGTAAATGGTAAGAAGGTGATGTAGAACACTTCCTGACCAAGGGCTGCAGCAAATCGGAAGAGGTAGTAAAGCAAATGGTTCTGCACCACATATTTCTGGATGTGATCCTGCAAAATACAAGCATTAGTTAGAGCAATCAGTAAATCAAGCATGAGCTCAGGGACACAATTGGAGAATAGTTTCAGGACAATCTGAATACTGTACATCTCATCTATGCTTTTGTCTTTACACTATGTATCTGAATCTTTTAGTTTCTCGAATTAAACAAATTTACCTGGTTATACTGGTTTTGCCTAACTTATATTTATTTTAAATGTACAAATTAATTTGGTCATATGGTAAAATAAAATAATTTTGGTGGCATAAAAAAATAAAAAAAATAATATAATATAAATAATTGCAGCTACTTAAGTGGAGAAAGGATGAGTGCCAAGCTACCTATTCTTTTTTATATTTATTTACATATATGCTTTGAGTTTTATTTTTCTTCAAAAAACAAAATAAAAGTTTTCTGAAATTAGTTTTAGATTCCATTAATTTCTAAAGCAATATTTATTTATATACACAATATATATATATATATATATATATATATATATATATATATATATATATATATATATATATATATATATATATATATATATATATATTTTTTTTTTTACCATGCACGTTTTATTAACATGAAATATATAATTATTTAAATATGTAATGGTCCAGGCCAGTTGAGCTGTTATAGCCAGTGCCCTGGGTGAGATCATATTGCAGAACAATTAAAAAAAGGCAGAGAGAAGGGGCGGATGCCCACAGCAAGGACACTTGGCAATAAACACACAGTACCTAGTGTATTTGAAAAGGTTTGTCTAAGAGGTCTGGCAATGGAGTCTCACTGAGCTCCCATAAATTCAGGAATTATTTTACAGAGACCTGAAGCTCAGTGACATAGAAACATAGAATGTGACCTAGAGAGATTGTATTAAATGATGTGTGGCATGAGAAAGATCTTCATTTTCTCAAACCTATAAACCTAATCTATGTATTTCTTAAATAAGAAAAAAACCAAAAAAAAAACCTATGTGCATTCACACAGTTCCTTATAAGATTGCACTGGTCTATAGAATAAATCAATCCTAACTTAAATGGGATACAAGAATCTGTTCACTACACACAGGGCTGGTGCAAGGATTTCTGCCGCCCTAGGCATAGATCCATTTTTCCGCCCACTCGTGGCACTCACTCACTGACATACAGACACACACACGCACACACACACACACTCACTGACATACATACACTCACTCACTGACAAACACACACAGGCAGACACACTCTCACTGACATTCAAACACACACTTTTCAATCCATTCCTAGCACTCTGGGTCGTCCAATACAAACACCCCCCAAAAAAATAACACTATAGGGCCATTCATCAGGACAAATTATATATATATCACTTTTTTCCCAGGGCTGCTTTGTATCCCCAGCCAGGCCCTCACCGTGAGGCACTCCACTTACCACTTTTGTCCAACTTGAAAATTTTCCATTTACAACTACTCTCTGCACTATCTTTAAACCAGTGTTCTATCCAAGAGCACAATTTTTCATCTAAACCATTTCAGTTTTACTAGAACCTTTTGTGTGTAACTGTATCAAATGCCACATCACATCTGCTTGATCAACTTGATCTGTAGGTCTACTACCTTCTTCATAGAATGCAATAGAGTTAGTTTGGCATGACCTGCCTTTCAGAAAACCATATGGATTACTGCTAATGATATTAATGTAGCTGTATGGAATTTTCTTTATAATTTTTGTCTATTCACATATATTGGGCCAGTATTTTTTTAGCCGTATTTTATTTCAATTAATGAACCTTTACAAAATGTTTGCTTTTTGAAGATTTTCTGGATACCTTCTGGTTGGGGTTTTCTTTTTTACTTGATTTACTTATGTATCTTGGGTCACCAGTTAAAATATACATTTGTGTGTTTTACAGAAGTCTTAGACATGACAGTTAAATAATGTAAAATTATTTATGATAGCAAACAATTGTATTTTTTTTTATTTTTTTTAAAAAGGAACAAAAAGCAGCACACATATTGATAGGATACAGCCCTTTTCCTCCTCTAAATTGCAAGTGACATGTGATGTTTTAAGATTATTATGTATGTAATGCTTTAAAGAAGGCCAAATTAGCCAAGGAAGCACAGTGTCAGCTGCCGACACATTAAATCCTTCCTTTCCTATAGTGCGCCACATATGAATTGCTGGATACTTTGGCAGGAAGTCTCAGTTTCGGCTTTCAACATGAAAGAGGAGAGGAAAGCGTGTATAACGGGAGAGCATGACTTCTAGAAAGATGGACCAAAACCATAAAAAAAAACAAAAAAAAACAAAGAAGGACAAAGCTCACTATTGTGACTTCACTATCCACAAGTGATTATTTAACTAACTTCATCCACCAATGGGAGCAGCATTTTTTTCAGTCCATCAAATTATTATTGCCAAAATAGAACTTGGAAGAGAAAAAAAAAAAAAGCTGATAATTGATAATCTATACAACAGGGATGCACATCTCGAACAATTTAACACTCGTGAAACTTTTTCATAACACTCAGCAATTTCCCTAAATGAATGAATATCGGAGGCTGATATATCATGACTACAGTTGTAATGCCACCAACAGGTAACTTGAGGTTAATGGGGTTAATCTAAGCTTGTAGTTCTAAACCTTAGTGAGCTTTAGTTGATGCCGATCTGCAGCATCCATATTAATGTCATCATCAGGTTGCCCATCTCCATTCTAGACTGACTACTCACAGACTGATGCCCTATGGGAATTTTACCTTACTGGAGGTATGGCTTAAAGGACCACTATAGGCACCCAGACCACTTCAGTTTAATGAAGTGGTCTGGGTGCCAGGTCCATCTAGGATTAACCCTTTCTTCTATAAACATAGCAGTTTGACAGCCGCTAGAGGCGCTTCTCACTGTGATTTTCACAGTGAGAAAACGCCAGCGTCCATAGGAAAGCATTGAGAATGCTTTCCTATGGACTGGCTGAATGTGCGCGCTGCTTCTGCTGCGCATTCAGCCGATGACGGCAATATGGAGGAGGAGAGTTCCCCACCTGGCGCTGGAAAAAGAGGTAAATTTAACCCCTTCCACCCTCTAGAGCCTGGCGGGAGTGGGGACCTAGAGACCCTATCAGGGCCGAACTGGGGATTCCAAAGCAGCCCTGGAAAAAATAAATAAATAAATAAAATAAAATAGATGCCAGCCCCATAAGTCATTGCGCCATATATTGTCGCATGTAATATGTAAGGCTATGTCTTGCCACGGGAGAGGGAGATATATTTTGCTTTTTCCAATATAAAATATTGGTCCTTTCAGAGTAAATTTTTTTATTATACAGTAAGCATACTCACATGCAGACACAGAGTTTTAAACTTTTATAGGGGGGCAAGCCACCTAAATGGTGGGTTTAGCACTATAGTGTCAGGAATACAAGTTTGTGTTTCTGACCCTGTAGTGATCCTTTAATTTTTGGATTAGACAATGTTATATACTTAATTATGAATTATTGGGAATTCAAAGTGAATATCAAGTTTTAGCTCTAAAAGAAAGCTGAAATAAAAACCGCAGTGATTTTGACTTAAAATCTGAAATTCACTTTCAATTCACGTAGATTTCCATTTTATTGAGAAAAATCAAAAACCTGTGTGTCATTAATGACTACTGTGGTTCTAACCGGTGTTTACTGTAGGCTAATTGCTAGGTTTGAATTCACATTCAGTTAATTTAAATCTATTTTAAAAGATTTTGTTTAGCTCCCCCCATAATAAATACATGATTTTATATATTTCTATGGGCTCTTATGCAGACAGAGTTTGAAGGAGTTAAAAGCCAGCCAGAAGGGAGTAGGCTACAGGAGCATGTTGATGTCAGCCTGATAATTACACTGTTATCTTATACTTAAGATGACAGATGTGATTTAGTGGAGTAGACTAAATGCAGTCTGCATCAGAAGAGGTAAAGAATTATTCATCTGTAGAGGATTATCTCACGGACATTCACATGTTTCAAATATCCCAGCAACAACATTGTCTGTGCCACTGACCTGTGTTAAACTTAACCTAGTCTAGAAAGAGGGCAAGTAAAATAATGCAGGATCTTAAACCATCAAACTTCAGGGAGAAACAAAGTTTAAAAAGAACACTCCAAACTAACAATTCACACCAGCACTGTGCGGTGGTTATGGTGCATAGAGATGCCCAGTCACCTTAGTCCTGCACACTAATGTGTATAAATTGCTGCAGCCATAAGCCTACCCCTCCGTGACATCACAGGTAGAAGCTTTGCTTCCAGTGACTGTGCAAGTGCGTGCCTTCATATCGGGTATACTCTATATATGTCCCCGTCATTGGGCTCCATCACAGCTTTCTAATATGACCCAAATCTCTGAGAGTAGCTTCCTATATTTTTATTGCAAATTACGATCAATGCATTATCCATATAATGCATTAAACAAGGGGGTATACTGCATATTCCTGGCACCATAACCACTAGAGCACACTGCAGTAGTTCTGGTGCTTTGAGTGTTCCTTTAAAGCGTGTGACGCTGTGCAAACTCTTGCGGATTAATTTGCTGCAGAATAGCATAGGAGCCTTTATTCTTAAATTTCAATTTCAAAGTAAATCTGCACAATGAGTAAGTTGAAAAAAAACTAAGTGGTGACAAAGAGCACTCATAAAAGCAGCATCATTAATTATTACTTTACGTACGGAGACATTGCACATTGGGCAGACAACGTATAAACAATTGCGGATATTACTCTGGAACAATGAATGGTCTTAGTACTGCAAACCTTTGTTATCAAACAGTAAAGTGACTGCTCAAGTTGCTAATATCTTTGAAAGGTTTGTGGAGTTATGTGTTCAGGAAGCTCCGTTTAGAATATTATTGCCAAAGATCTTTGTTTGCATTACGTACAGGACTTTTAACTGTCCCAAATCTGGTGTGACCGTACGGATTTTAGGGTCTGTCCAGCTAGCTCGTGCTTGTTCCCTGGTCCCCCACCTTTGGGGAAACCAGGGAACTGTCCCCCAAGTGTAGCGCAAGCTCATCATTAGACATGCTTCGGCTCCACTAAGGGCACTATGACCATGCAGAGAATGAGTTAATAATTCTCTCTGAATGGTCGGCCCTTAATTGAGCCAGCCAATGTGATTGGTATCATCAGTCTGGTGTACAGGCAGACTCTAAGGGCGTACCCCTTTTGGTGGCACCAGTGATGTGGTTTGTGTCACTGACCTGCCCACCAATGTTCCACTTCATGGGACCCCAATATTGGGGACTGTTACATCTAGTCACAATTCGAATCCTGCCACAGTAATTTTCAAAATATAATGAAGATTCTCTCCTTCCCAACACTACATGTAACTAAAGCATGTCTGAATGTGGATTATCTCCGATCTCTACTGACATCAATAGAGACAGGACACAAAAAATGTCCCGAACACATTTTGATCTGGACTGCCCAACCCACCCCCACTTGCACTTCCCATTCTTTATTGGTCTCAGTTTCCCCCCTCTCTTCTGCTGGTTGATTCTAGCGCTCAAAGGAAGCTATTGAGGCCCATGCTGTTCTGGTGTCAAGTGATCAGAAGCTAATGTGAAGGAATGTAAACCCCACACATCATGGCTGACAAGCAGCAGCATGGGAGAGGGGATGAAATGGTGTCCAGCCGATACATAATCTGGTATACTTTGATTCATTGGACTGGTGTAACATTCATCCTCACCTTGCGGGAGCCACGCTCAGCGGCCATGCGTCAGTATACCTGACTCCTGCAACATGTTGTTGGACACTAGCCGCTGCAGATCCACGCCAAATTATAGCCCCACGTCTTCCCACGGTAAGATGTCTGCGTGCGTGTGAAGTCATGGGGGGGGAGATTCGCATGCACATTCTGGGGTCAAAGGCCGATTTCGGCTAATCAGATTTGTAAAAGGCTTATTTAAATGCATTTTTACTTCTCATTGCCCTGTCGTGGTTTCCCTTAGTGGTTGTCCAAGAGTGTGTTTCTGAGCGTTTATTTCTGGTTATTGACTTTGGCTTTGTTTGACTTCCCTGTATTCTGGTATACCAGACTTTTGGCTTTCCCTCATCGTTGTGGCTCATTCTTTGTCCCCGACCTTGTCAAGTGTTTGGACTAGTCTCTGGTACGTCAAGTCTGGCCATTCTAAGGCCCGGTAAGACATGAATTTTTAGTCCTAGGGGTGATACAGTTCTACATGCTGGATCAACTAGTAATCCTGACAGCTGGTTGGGGAGATGTGCTCTCTACTTAGCCCTTGGCCCATTACAAATGTAGTCCACCTGGCATATATAGCACATTCTTCAATAGACTTTAACAACCATATACTTTGTCTAACAGTTAGTAATGAATATTGAAGCCTTATATTTTGTTTGTCTCACTCCTCACTACTATGTCACTCCACATACTTTTTTTTTTTTTTTTTTTAATCATTTTCAGGCTCTGTCAGAACGATACTGTGGCCCAACACTCATAATTAAGTGAAACACTGAGAATATACTAAAATAAGTCAAATGGATTACTGGGCCTTAGAATGGCTGGATTTAACGTAGAAAGAATAGTCAGTAACGAGCAGAGGTCAGGGACACAGATAGAAGCATCAACGAATAGACAAAGCCAAAAGGTCAATGATACCAGAAATACGGAGAGTCAGGAACAAGCCAAGATCAAATAACTAGAAAAACCTCAAAGAAAGAGCTCTCAGATAACCAACTAGTGAAAACCTCGACACAGCACTGAAAACATGCAGGTCTAGGTTTAAATAACCCTTAAATCCTGCTGATTGATCCAAATAGGTCCTATGACCCCAGAAATGTGCGTATGCGTCATTAACGTGATTATGCACGCTCAAGTCATGATTGACGTTTTCGAGGGTGGGATATAAGATAGCAAAAAACTGCAGCAGCCTTATTGGTGCCGGATCCAGGCGCTGCAGTGGCCGTGGCTCGGGCAGAGAGCCACTGGGAACCAGGTGAGCTTCCCCCTCCGCACTGATCAGGTGTGGCTACATGGCAGTGCCAATCAGGCTCCGTTAAAGGGTTACAGTTATAATCCTAGTGCTTTCCTAGAACAGCACCAGGCTCCATCTATACATTTTCACTATTTAGCATTATATATGCCTTCCCTGCCTCTGTTATACAAATTCCTTGTGTCCATCCTCCATGCTCCCACCCACAACCCACACCAACAGGACATCTAGGCTGCCTCATATCTAGTTTGACCTTTCTCTCCTAGTTTGGATTTCCCCTAGTCTTTAGTACAACACCCACAAATTACAGAATCTTATCAGATAACCGGTTAATACATTTCCCTCTTGCACACCTGTTTCACCTTCTGAAACAGAATTAGTGATGACAGTCGTTTTTTTATTTACAGATACCATATATCACATATGTTTAAATACTGTACATGGTTACTATGCTAAACAATAAATCTTCTCAAAGTATCTCTTTGTGTAATTAGACTTCATGTTAGACCAGTTAAAAAGATACAATTGATACAGAGAGGAAAGATACTATGGGAGAGGCAAAGTGAGACTTGTATGGAGTTAAAAATGGAAGTTGGTTTAGATAGGAGAACTGAGATGCAGAAATCATTTAAAGAAGTCAATTAGGAATATCAATAGGGTGTGAGGTACTAAAATGTTGCTGTGTTTATAGAGTGATTACAGCACCGTTACAAATTAGGGATATAATGGGGTGGGGCTTGCCGCCATATTGAGCGATTGCACTGGGCACAAGCTGAGCAGCGAACAGCTTTAAATATGGGCATTTGCACTACTTTGACTGCCCAACTGTGCTGAGCTGATGTCTGGAGGAGTTGGGGAGCTGATATACTTTCTGGTGAAGCTCTACTCCATTTGCTGTGACCGCGCTCCAAGCTATTTGCCTTGCGGCCTAGTGTGGGACAAGCCAGGAGTTGCGGCAAACTTCTCCGGTGAAACCCTGTTGGCTGATCTGTGACAGAGTTCTGTATCCTCCCTTCTTGGACCAGTAGGGTTATCCCGGTCCATGCTACAAAAGCAATTTCTTTCCCTGTGTCACTTACCTACGCTGTATCCAGAATCCTGCACCGACCATCACTCATACACAGCAGACGCACCTATCCTCTCTACAAGCTTCACTATACAGCCTAAGGATGCTCTACTGTGCTTAATGGCGGAATTCCTGCAATGGCTGGATGATACTTTTGCGCAATTCTGGGCAGCACAGGAGAGCTGAATGGCAATACCCCCACAGCTAACTCAAGAGAGCGGTTTGGAGGGTGTGAGTCGAAAGGTGAGCAGCACACCTTTGGGCATAGCCTTGTCTTATCTTTATGGTTATTGCATTTTCTTTTCATACGTAATTTTTATAACTACCATTTTCATCTTGTTTGATATATTATCAAGATCTGGTGACCCAGGGAACCATGATTGCATTATCTGTTGTGTAGCATTACCCGTTGCCAGGCACACGTACACTTTGTTTCATCTAATGCTACCTCTTACATGCCTTCATAATGTAAATACACACAATCATACTAGGTTACCCTACAGTCCACTCCCCACAGCTTTGTTGGTTATTAGTACACAGTTATAATCCACAATGTGCCCTTTATCTCTAAAATGTGTCTTGAACATAATTTTATTATAAAAACAAACAAAAACAACTCTGCTATTCTCTCTAATACTATTACTATGTTAGGGTTGTCATGCATGCACCTGTTTATGCGGTTGTGGCATTACATTTATTTACTTCTGCACAGAAAAAAAAAAAATATTAAGAATTTTAATTAAAAATAAAAAAAAGTATTGAAAAAAATAAATAATGAATGAGTTTAGCGGGATGTTTAGTTTTAATGGGACTTCAGTTTAATTGGATTTAATCATTTAGGCTTACCCTAATCAAAGAGGGTCCAGTTCTATACCCCAATTCATTTCAGCAACGGCGCTTGTCATTATAAACATTCCAATAATCCCATTGCACTATTAATGTGACTACATAGCCTTGCTACAATAAAGTTCCCCATTATAAAATCAACATATGAATTGAATCAGCCATATCATTTATTACACTGGTCAAAATGTTGAACCTCGCAATTACTTGTAGGTTTTGGTTTACCTACCATACAGCGGTGGAGTATATATATTGGCATCTTCTAAATTAAACACTCCACGCACTATAAGCAATACAGCTCACTATAGTAGTTATGGTGCCATGGCACCTCCCAGATATTGTAGTCAAATGGTTTAAGAAAGGTTTGACAACTTGCCTGGGTTTCCTAAACCTGGATGTGCAGGGCCATGCTTATTTGCTGAAAATACTCAGATGACAATCTCAGCCAATGAACCGGACCTGAATGGCACAGCATAGCTCCGTAAAGCTTACAGAAGCTCATTAAAGGAGCTTTTAGCAGAGGGTAAAGATAAGGCTGTAGTGGTGATAGAGTGCTCATTTAATGAGAGTAACCTGGTAATGTGTATACATTCTCCTGGCTCAATTATTTTGGGAAGGTGAACATAAAGTGGCTATTTGCAGGAAGTATTTACCCATTAAATTTTTGTATTTCACAAAGTACAAGAGAAAGACTGTCTTGGTTAGAGTCAGTCACTAAAGAGTTAATTGTTGAGAGTTAAAAGCGAATTTTTTTTGCATAAAATAGACAAGCTGAGTAAACATGGGAGACTTGGGAAATTTTTACACTATGCGACTTAAAACGTGAAATTCAGTGTGAATTTCTGACAACGTACTTTTTTTTTTTTTAAAGTCTGCATGTACATTCTTATAGTTTGCACGCGGTCTGCGCTTTGCTTCCAGCTAGTTACACAGGATCCTGAACGTGACGAGTGGCCACCTGTGCGTTTTGTTTTGGGTTATTAACCTTGGTGAGACGTTCTCTTTTTGCTCTCCAAGATACATATGCCCTGACTGTTCTCATCTCAGAGAAGCACTCCGCCTAGTGTCAGCAAAGCAAATACACATGCAGCCACTAATTCCATTAGATAAATGGGAACAGGAAGGAATAGGAGACCACAACTCAAAATAAATTAATTTTATGAGCCTCTTACATGGCTTTAATACAAGGTTTCCTAGTGAGGTCACTTTATTCCATTAATATACAGGAGCGAGGCCCCTCTAAAATATGTGCCTTAGGTAAGCATAGTACACATTTTGCCCTAGGTCCATTGCTTTAACCCCTTAAGGACCAAACTTCTGGAATAAAAGGGAATCATGACATGTCACACGTCATGTGTCTTTAAGGGGTTAAAGGAAAACTATAGAGCCAAGAAGAAAAAAAAACGTGTTTTCCTTGCACTATAGCTTCCTCCTTTGTCAAGCACCCCTGGTGCAGAATAACCCCTTCTGCCACTTATCTGGGTCCAGAGCCGATGTCCCTCTGTGCTGGCTCAGCATGACCCATGCTCCTCCCCCACTGCCAGCCACCGGCAGGAGAGCCCTAATGCGCATGCGCTGCAATTAGGATTTCCCCATAGGAAAGCATTATTCAATGCTTTCTTATGGGGATTCCGGCGACACTGGAAGTCGTCCAGCATTAGAAAATGGATCAAAAGTCATCTAAGCACCTGGAAGTCCCTCCAGTGGCTGTCTGGTAGACCGCCACTAGAGGAGGAGTTAACCCTAGCAGGTAATTATTACAGTTTAAAATAACTGCAATAATTACATGCTCAGGGTTAAGGGTGGTGGGAGTTGGCACCCAGACCATTTCAATGAGCTGAAGTGGTCTGGGTGACTACAGTTTCCCTTTAATATAACCATGCTTAACAGAAAATTGCAGCACCTACAACCACTTTCTGATGCTGCCTTTAGCAGCATAGTAAATGAAATATGACAATAATATTATGTAATGATGATCGTAAAAAGAACCTTTAAATTTGCTGAGAAAAATGGGCTCTCATGAAGAAAATAAGGCCGTGCAACCGTTTCCAGTAATTAAAGAAAGAAGCGCTCATGTTGTGAAATCGTCTTTATGAGAAGATTTTTAATTACACAAAAGGCTGCAAGCAAGGGATGTGCCAAGATAAGCCCAGCTCATTATATAATTAAAGGTTCTGAACTTTAAGTTTTAGGCAGTTTTTACAGCAAACCATTTATAACTTGGCATCTCATTTTGAAATTTTTATTTTTAAATTAATGGAACACTCCAGTGACAAAGACAAAAAAATAATAATAATAATAATAATAATAATAATAATAATTTATTCCCCCCTTCCACATACTTTAGTTCCACTGAACTAGAAGTATCATGACCAGTTATCTGATTAAATGATTGGTGTGGGGGGTTGTAGCACGGTAGGTTTAAACAAAAGTGCCAATTTTCTTAAAATTTTACAAAAAGGACACACTTTTCACACAAAGCTTTTCGGCAAGCAAAAGTTCTTCAGGTGTGTAAAGTGAGATTATAACATGTAAAACATTGCAGTTTCTGAGAAAGGACTCCAGTGGTTCTATTCTAGACGGCTTATAGAGGCACTTCTAGGTCCCAATAGTGGTGTTTTACTCCTCTGTCGCATGTTGGACGTCCTCACAGTTTGCATGAGGATGTCCAACAATTTCCATGTTCCTCATAGGAAAGCACGGATTCAATGCTTTCATATAGGGAAGCTTGAAGGCGTGATGCACTTGTCCTGCATGTGCATTAGGTCCCACCATCGCAAGAGGATGAGATCTAGCCAGCACCAAGGGAGCCTCGGCACTGGAAAGAGGGAAGATACAAATATTTTTTTAACCCATTAATCGTCCAACGGTGGAGCCAGCACAAGTCAATCATAGCTGTGGCCAATTAGCATCTCCTCTGAGATTAATTGAATCAATGCATCTCTATGAGGAAAGATGAGAGTATACATGCAGACACTGAACGGCAGTACTGCACATTGTGCAGCACTGCCCAAGAAAGCACCTCTAGCAGCCTTCTGAGGAGTGAGCAGTGGAGTTATCCCTAGGCTGTAATGTAAACACTGCCTTTTTTCTAAAAAGACAGTTTTTACTGCAAAAAAGCCTGAAGGGAATGATTATACTCACCAGAACAAATACAATAAGCTGTAGTTGTTCTGGTGACTAGTGTGTCCCTTTAAATTTCATGCTTGTAGTAAACAACTATTTAAGTTCATTGAATTATTATTATACTTATAAAGCGCCAACAAATTCCATAGCGCTTTACAATGTGAGAAAGCAAAAAACCAAAACCAATAATAAAATAACCATAAAAATAAAGTGGAAAAAAATAATTTAAGAATGTGGAATGAATAGATTTTTAAAAAAAAAAATTTTTTTTTAATCTTTAAAAATTATGGAAATATTGTTTGCATACTGGTAAAAGGCACGCCTATTCCAGTTTATAGATTATACACAAGCAGTCATCTCGTACATACGGACCACATTTATGGTTTGCATGCATTTACAATGCATGCCTTTTGCTTTAAAACTATATTGGTCTGATAACTTGCAATAAACCACAACGTTCAATGACATTCCGTAACAAAAATCAAACAGGCTCAATTTCTTAATAGCAAAGAGCAGGCATTCTTAAAGCACGCCATTTGTCTCCCCAATTTTAATACCAAAAGCTGTGCCTTAGTGCCATATTATATGGTGTCTGTTGTGTGTGTTCATGCAGGCTGCTTGTGGTCTAGCACATATGTGCATGGAGACCGTTTGTAGTGCTGCATGTGTCGAATATGTAAACTGGAATAAGTGTGCCTTTAGCAACATGCAAAAATAGCTTATTTCTGTTTGGTTTTAATAAAATGTATCCCATAAACCGTTCACAAACCTTGAAAAGCTTTTTTTTTGCCTACATTCAGTCAACATCTTTTTAAAACTCAATAAAGAATTAAAATAAATCAATTCCCACCGGTTTGCACTGATATTTGAAAGGTTAGGCCAGAAATTACCCATGGGACTTTCCCACAGAACGAAAGCCGAGTAAATCAGTATGAGAACACAGTGTCCTGACCAGTACAGAAAACCCTCTACCAGCCTTGACTAGAGCAGTAAAAGCCAAGGTGTGCCCCTAAGACAGCTTTTTTTTTTTTATCAGTTATGATCATAAACAAAATGTATAAAAGGGCATGAATGAGCCGGTTAGCCTGACTTGCCAAGAATATTCAGTAAACAGACATATCCTGCCTTCTAATATCTGGACATACTCCGCTAACACTGCAACCAATGAAACAGCAGCAACCATTTTGTGTCTATCAAATTGGGGGAGGGGTGGGGGACACAGTTTATTTAAAAAGAGTTAATCTAGATACCAAGACTATATTAAGTAATATAAAAAAACCAAACCCCCCAAAAAACAAAAAAACGCCCCAAAACCTACATACATGTACCCCATACATCACCCCTCTACTAAAATTGATGGGTGGAGGAAAACGATTAACCTTCATGGGACCCTATGAGATCTTAATCCCTCTCTACCCAGTCTTTCCTATCCACCTCACACACCTTCTATATTTACATATTTATTCAATGCCCATCGGCACAAATATCAGCTCTTTCTATATTTATCATTCCATGCCCACAAGCCAACTTCTCCATTATTTTCAAAAGAATTTTCAACTACAAAGTTTAACCATCCCGGCTCTGCCACCGTTTTAGATTTTTTTTTTTTTTATGCACACCATTCTCTTATTTTGCAAGAGAGCACACGAGAAAGAGAGAGTAGGGAATATTGAATTCTCTACATGAAAGGTTAGGTTAAAGTATTACAATAGATAATGTGGTAGTGGAACATGAATGTTTGTTTAGTATCTTTACTGCAAATATAAAATAGCTGCTACTTCATCAAATAGCTCATATACTCTCAAAATATATGCAAATCACAAATAGAAAGGACACAGGAAAATAATTAAAGGAATACTACAGTGTTAGGAATACAAACATTAATTCCTAACACTAAAGTGCTGGAGTAAATATTTAGGTGACCGTCCTCCCTCTCTTTGGAGTAAAAAGGTGGTTCTTACCTTTTCTGTGGCAAAGCGCCGATTGTGCCGCGGCTGACCCTACCTCAATTGCTGAGATAATCAATCCCGATGATCTCAGTCAATCCAATACTTTCCCTATAGAAAATCATTGGGAGGTTATTTCACATGCACAGCACCAGTCAGCATCTCCTCATAAATATGAATTAAATTAGTCTATCTCTAAAGGGAGCGTTCAGCGTCTGAGTGACGGCCACTAGAGGTGCAACTAGGCAGCAATGTAAACATTGCCTTTTCTCTGAAAAGGCAGTGTTTACCGTGCAGGGACATGCTACAGACACCAGGACCACTGCAGAAGAACATATGGACATAAGTCCAACGAACATTGCCAGGTATCAGGGACTACAAATGCTGGAGAAACTCTAGCAGTAGTCACTAGCTCTTTGCATACAAAAGCAAAAGATCAACTCGGCACACTATGAGCCACTAGTCATGAGGAAAAAGTCATAAACGGATCTCTGGAGGTGGGAAGTATAGGTGAAGAGATATGGTGAATGTGGAAGGGGAAGGAAAAGGAAGTAAAAAAAAAAAAAAAAAAAGAAAAAGGGAACAGATTTTTTTTCCCCTTCTCATTTTAAGATCAAGGCTAACAAAAGACAACATGGAAATCAGGGCCGCCATCAACCATGATGGTTGTCACGGGCCCGGCTGTCCTGGGGGGCCCGGACTGCTCTGGCAGTCCCGGACCCCACTTTCTCTGCACACATAGATAGCGAATGTCGCTATGTGTGCAGCCGCGGGCCCCCGGCTCCCTGTTACCTCAGAAGGGGCCCAGCACACAGCTTCTACTCTCTTCTAATAACTCTCGCGAGACCCGGTTACCATGGTAACACTCTGTGGGTCTCGCTAGAGTTATTAGAAGAGAAGAGTAGAAGCTGTGTGCTGCCTGGGCCCCCTCTGCGGTAACAGGGAGCCAGGGGGGCCCCCCATGCCACCGGACCACCAGGGATGGAATCTCCCCCCCTCCCTGGACACAGGTAAGAAACAGGGAGGGGGGAATAACATTAATTTAATATACACTGACACAACACAACACACACACACACACTGCATACACTAACACTACACACACACTGCATACACTGACAACACACTGACACAACACACACACACACACACACTGCATACACTGACAACACACACTGCATACACGGTCAGCGGACTAGGTAGGGCGTGGGCGGGCCTGGGAGGGAGGGGGCAGTGGCCCAGACCATGTGCTTGTCAACAGGCCCCAAAATTTCTGATGGCGGCCCTGATGGAAATATTCAAGTTGTTGCCTGTTACAAGGTTCTGACAGGGATTTGCATGGTGAACCACGCCCAGCCAACTTAAGGAAACACACTGGTGTTCAAACCAGACAGGTGTGTCTGAGGCTGACATTACCACATTCCAAAGTATGCAGTAAGAATGATGAATCTGAATGCAAGAGTTAAAAAACAAACAAAAAAAACCACACCTTTTATGTGTCAGGGAGGCGACCAGATAGACGACTCGTTGTTTACTTTTGTAGTGGATTCTAGTAGAAACATGGGAAACCGACATGGAGTGAACCATTACACGTGTGAAGCATCACTTGTAGGTTTATTGTAGTGGTTATGGTAGCAGATGGTGCATCAAACTTGCAATAATTGGTTATGGGCACTATGGGACAATTTAACTTAATGCTCACAGTGTGTAATTGCCAACCAAATGTGGACAGATTTGTCCATGTAAAGCAGGTGTGAAAGAACTTATTTGTATGGGCAAACCAATCAAAAATGGTTTGACAAAATCTGGATGGGAAGCAGCTGGCAATCTCATTCTCAACATTGCAATGCCTTGATACACCACTAGATTAGTTCTAAACAAAAAAACTAAGACAAAGTAACATTTAGTTAGCATTTTGATTTGACCCCAATATTACAGGTACTTTAGTATAGGATTTCCTGTTTAACCCCTTAAGGACCAAACTTCTGGAATAAAAGGGAATCATGACATGTCACACATGTCATGTGTCCTTAAGGGGTTAAAGGAATAGAAACAAAAGACAGAACATGCGAATAAACGCACATTGCTTAATTGCATCTGGTGAAATTAATGTTTTGCAAAAGTACTCAATAACAGAGTGGGGCAGTGGGTATGCAAGACAAGGAAACACAAGATGTGTTGTGGGTATGTCTTGAGAGGGATACACCAGACACGGTTAGGCAACCTTTAGCCCTTCAGATGTTATGGACTACATCTCCCATAATATTGGCAAAGCATCAAGGGAGATGTAGTCCAAAACACCTGGGGTGCCGAAGCTTACCTTCTGCTGCACTAGATAATAGAAAAAGGAAAGGGAATTGCTAGGGGATTATGGGTATGCTAGGAGAGCACAGGGCCGGGCTGGGGATACAAAGCAGCCCTGAAAAAAATAAAAATAAAATAAAAATCTATGCCAGCCCCATAAGTCATTGTGTCATTTATTGTCGCATGTAATACGTAAGGCTATGTCTTGACACCCCAGATGATTGAGTAATATAAATTTATATTATCTCTCATATATTATTGCTTTTTCTAATATAAAATATTGGTCGTTTCAGAGTAAAACGTTTAAAGGGGCACTCCAGACAGCACTTTTTACTCACCTCGTTCCAGCGCCAGAAGCTGCGACCCCTATTTCGTCAAAATGACGAAATAGGCGGGCACGAGCAGGGAGCAATCAGACGCTTCCATTTAGAAGCGTCATTGCTCCCTTGTGCGCATGTGCAGCTTAGCCGCACATACTTCATAGGGCGGCATTCATGCTGCCCTATGAAGTCCTGAGTGCACTACCGCGCATGGTGCCTTCTCTCTCCTGCACACGTCAGACGTATTCTAATGCGTCTGACATGTAAACGGCCTTTTTAGGGCCATACATGATAGGAAGTCCCTCTGTTGGCAGTCTGAGTGACGGCCACTGGAGGTATTCCTATCAAATCAATGTAAACACTGTATTTTCTATGAAAATACAGTGTTTACATTAGATTGCCTGCAGGGAGCTATAGATCTCACCTGAACAACTACATTAAGCTGTAGTTGTTCAGGTGACTATAGTGTCCCTTTAATTATACAGTAAGCATACTCACATGCAGACACAAAATCTCACTGACACAAGCTCATTGATACACAGTCTCAGACAAACAATCTCTGATATACATAAGCTCATTGACGTAAAAACACAAGCTCACTCACTAGCAGGCACACACACACACACACACAAGCAAGCTCACTCACTAGCAGGCGCACACACACACACACACACACACACACGCAAGCTCACTCACTAGCAGGCGCACACACAGCTTAATATAGTGGTTCTGGTGTCTAGCCTGTCCCTGAAGGCTTTTCAATGTAAACACTGACTTTTCAGAGTACAGGCAGTGTTTACATTGCTTCCTAGTGGCACGCAGACGGTCACTAGAGATGCTTCCTGTGTCAGTGCTGCACAGTGTGCAGCACCTACATTCAGGGCCTCCACACTCTGGTGGCGCTGAACATTCCCCATAGAGATACATTGATTCAATGCATCTCTATGAGGAGATGCTGACTGGTGTAGCATTTTGCAGCCAATCCTATGGCAAAGCATTGGATTGGCTGAGATCATCAATCTTGATAGATCGGCAGGGCTAGTCGAGGGGAGACCAGCATGGCGTGACAACAAAAAGCCCCTAAAAAGATATGAGTAAAAAAAAAAAAAAAGCCCTATTTTTAAACACACACACACACACACACACACACAACCCCACACCGTTACAGACACACAGACAGACACACACACACCATGACAGACACATTATTGATACCGGTGGGCGACCGGCCAGGAGGTCGTGCAGCGCAGAGAGCTAGGTGTGCTGGCGGCTGCAGGGAGAGCTGTGCTGTCTCTGCTCCCCAGCGCGCAGCTAAATGAGACCGGGGCCGGAATATGACGTCATATTCCGGCCCCGGTCTCATTAACTAGCGCGCGAGGGCGGGGGAGCAGAGACATCACAGCTCCCCCTGCGGCCGCAATCATTTAATTGAAAATGAAACTATTTGTTTTCCCCATGTAGACTGGAGAGTCACAGGCAGGACTAGGGCTGCATAAACAAACTGATTCAACTCCTAAATGGCAGAGAATTGAGCATTGAGACAAAATAATACCAATCAGAGAAAACAAAGTTGCAAAACAGAAGACATCACACTGTATTGACTCACGGTTATTTTATTTATTTTTTTTAATTAGCCATTTAACTGAGAATTTCTTGTAAAAAATGTGTTTATTTTTTAAAAAAAATTTTTAGTGTGCCTATTCCATCATGTGTCCTTTAGGTTAGGACAACAATGATGGAATAATTCCTACATTGATCAGGAAGAGGTTAAATATTTTCCAACCTTCAATTTTTTACATGTAATTATCTAATTTAATGTGAGCGTAGTGGTGTTAAGCACATCCAGCTATGATGTGGCACTTCACACACACATATTTTCTTTTTGTTTCCATTTGTCCCCCTCTAGATAGTCTTTTTGTGGAGAGGGTGGGAATTATCTCTGGTGGTCCAGTGAAACACACACTGGGCTGGATCCCTGGGAGAGCATTGTAGTTTGGGTACAGATCACTTTTGAGAGCTCCACCGCAGTCCTGACCGGCAGTCAATGACGCAGAGCATGGGATAAGTAATTGACGCGATTTAGAGTGAGATCAGGGCCTGTTTCCAGACAAAGTGAGAGCTCCAGGCGCAGACAGGAGCCCACTAGGAGAGTACAGTTTGTAAGTTGGTAGTTCATGATTAAACAATAAATTTATACAAAATTCCAAGAACCAGGATGCTGATAGTATTTGTGGCATTACGAAAGAACCCACAACTTAATTCTTCTGTAAGGTAATCTGTGTATAGAAGAAGTTCAAATCACATATTGGAAAAATTTCAGGGTTTTCTGTCTAATAGGTTCACGACATCATATGCAAGTTACAAAATCAATTTATACCATCTCAGAGATGTAGTGAAAGTTAATTACTAGTTTAAAAGGCCAACTATTCTACAGCTCTGTAATGAACTTTAAAATTCTGCTGAAAACAAAATAATTATATGCTAGGATTGGTAATGACATCCTCTTGCGACAAAGTGCACAACTTGGGCTTGAGTTACATGCGCAACAAAAAATACTTTAACCCCCCTAAAAAATAAATGTAAAACTCTCCTTCGAACAATCAACCGATCAGCAATGCCAAAACAATAAATTTAGTCTCTCCAACTGATTCACACTGTATAGCAGCCAAGTGATTTAAGCTGAAAAGAACATGCTTAATGACAGAAAAGCAGAAACAAACACGAATACAAAAAATAACTATTCAGCTGCAAATTCCATTGTTCGGTTTCCTTTGCTTGATAAAAATAGCAGGAATAGCAGTGTGTGTATCCCCCCTGCCTGCCCTTTTTAAAACTTTAATACCATGTTTTCCCGAAAATAAGACATCCCCTGAAAATAAGCCCTAGCTTACTTTCGGGGGAATGCTCCTAATATAAGCCCTACCTTGAAAATAAGACCTATTAGTTCGCCAATCTAGGTTCGGGGAATTTTCCCCGAACATAGATTTGCAGAATTCCGTGCCCTTGTAAATTGGTCTATGTTCGGGGGAATTCCCCCGAATGTAGACCTGCTTTCTAGCACACGTTTTCCCCGAAATAAGACCCGGTCTTATTTTCGGGGGAGACACAGTACACTTTCAGAACCACCGAGTTCCACTGAGCAACTAGAACAGGTGTAGGCAACCTTCAGCATTGGATATATTGTGGACTACATCTCTTGATTCTTTGAAGGAATTATGGGAAGTGTGGTCCACAATAACTGGAGTGATAAAGGTTGCCTACCCCTAAACTAGATTTAGGGTAGGGTTTTCCAAAAATCTAGCCCATCAGATTTTTTTTTTTTAAATCAACCTGCAGGTACATAACTGTTGGCAGGTATGGGAGTGAATACCAAGTTGCAGACCACGCACTGCAATGGACATTTTGTTCTTCCTGTGGAACTATGTTACAATTGTTATTACATCCTACATCAGGTGTAGATCAGTAACTCTGAACACTTTCAGGTGCTCATGTTTGTCAGATCTATGAACATATTCATTCTGGACCCCTAAAGCACTTTAGCTTTTTGAAACACTTTGTAAAAATAATGTCTTTGTTATTTTACAAAAAAGTGCAGATAACCCCATAAAATAAGCCATAGAAAACCTATGTTGTGTCTGCAGCATTAAAACACCCTAATGTGTACAATAATGATGCAGAATTCTTATTCATGAAAGGGCTGGTACAACTTGAATTATACTCATTTCAAACTCGTGGTTATGATGAGACCATTTTTAATGTACTCAAGGAGATACAGCCTGTAACATTACATGATCATACATTGTCACAACGTCAATGTACCCCATCTTTGGCAGGTCCTACTCTAACAGCCTAATGTCTGCTCTTACGAGATTAACCCACTTACTTGGGGAAAAGATTCCATCCACATTAGATGTTTTTAAAGAATCTGATAAAATCCGTCAACATTGAAGTTGCGGTTTAGTGGATAGGTAAGTGCGCTGGATCTGGTCTCACACACACACACACACACACACAAAATGCCGATTTGATGTTATAAAGGGATTCAAATAGCATCTCTGCTTAAACACAAAACAAAAGCAAAAAAAAATAACCAAAGACAATCATCTTTTTCACTGTATGAATACAGATTTATGTTTAGGTGCTAGTTTACTGCACCTTTGACGTCGTAGTGCCCTGTGGATTTATCTTTAATGCCCAAACAGATATGAAAATTGGAGAAAAAAAAAAAAATTCCCCAAGGTTTTTAAAAGTAGACACCTTTACTTAACCTTTCCTGCTCACAGGCAATAAAAAATTTTTTAGGACACTATAGTTCCCAAACAACTTTAGCTTAATGATGCAGGTTTTGTATAAATAAAATTGACATAAGTGCCGTGGAAACAGCTCCCTGATAGGACAGCCGCACTTTATAAAAAAAAAAAAAAAAAAAAAATGAATGATAGTAAAATGTACACAATCCTCAGGACATACCACATCATATCACTCAAAAGCATTCTGTAAATACAACTCCTATTGTGTTCATACAGAAAAGCCCTCACCCTTGCTAAAACAATCCTACGTTTCTTCTCTCGTTCGTTCATGCTCACATAATCCCAGACGTTTCTTTAATACCGTCAACACTCCTTCGCCCACCTCAAGCCACCCCTCAAACTAACCTTTCATCCGATAGCCTTGCTGCATACTACTAAAGATTGAACAGATAAGGAAATATTTCTCCCCTCATTGCGCCTCTCTCTCGCAACCACACCTGGACTGTACCTTCCCTACACTTCAGGCCTTCTGCCCAGCTACAGAATAGACCTTTTCTCATGCAAGATGCTGCCAACGAGCTTGTTCATACTCTGGTAATCTTTTGCATGGATTAATGTAATTCTCTCCTAGTTAGTCTCCCCAGAAGCCGAACTGCCGCCAGGTTGATTTTTTTCACCCGTCGCTCCTCCCATACCCGCCCCTTTGTCGATCCTTACACTGACTTCCTGTATCCTACAGGTGTCAATTCAAAATACTAACCGTTCCCTATAAAGCTTTAAACAACTCTAGCCCGTTTCATTTCTTCACGGATTCATAGATATGCCCCTTCTCGGTCTCTCCGCTGTGCCGGTGACCTTCTCCTGTCCGCTGCTCGCACCCTTACTGCTAACTCGCCCTTGCAGGACTTCTCGCGGGCGGCTCCCTTCCTTTGGAACAGCCTGCCTAACCCCATCAGACTCTCCCCTAGTCAATTGTTTAAGAAGTGCCTTAAAACACATCTGTTCAGAAATGCTTATGGACTCCCAGAGTAATTTATCTATACTTATCCATATCTGCCACACTGCACTCTCACCTCCAGTTCGGCTACCTTTCCACCATGTTTTGTTGCGGTCACACTTGCTGCCCTATTGTGTTTTTGTACTCCACCTCCTTTAGACTAAGCTTGTTTGAGCAGGGTCCTCATCTACTAATTGTTCCTGTGTCATTGTGTAATTGTCTCATTTATTGTAAAAAATTTTCCCCTTTCATAATATTGTAAAGCACTGCTGAATTAGTTGGCGCTATGTAAACAATAACAACGTGATACTAGTAGAGGGAGACTCAGGATTGCGTATTGTGTCAAACTAGGAGTAGAAATAATAAAAAAATAAAAAATAAATAAAACTTTAGCATTACAGACAGATGCTAAAATACCACTGGAACCCAACAAGCAGTCAGGATTTGCTTACTTTAAAGTACAATATCCGATCAAAACAAATGGAAATATAAATTCTCCATCTCTAAAAATGATTGCCATAGAAACCACAAGGCCATTGTGGGTAATTAGTGAGGCACCCCAGGGCATCTGCAAAAGTGAGGTAGTATCTATAAATTATATGATTAATCTTAGTGTTAGAGTTAAGACAACAAGGAAACAAATTTCTAAACAGTCAAATAACATTGCCAAGCAGGCTTAGAAGATGCTATTAGTCAGTCTATGCCCATTTCTGGGAAATCTAAATCTTGTGTGAAGGGAGTTCAGGAGGCAACAAAACCCAGTCCACAATGTAGGGCACTCCTCCAACCAGGGCTGGCCCGTCCATAAGGTGGCACGGCTCTGGGGGCACAAGATTTCAGTGACCGGCAGGAGGGAAGCGTTGCCTCCTGCCAGGCAACCTTCTGGACCGCCTGTGGTATAATCAGAGGTGGCGAGAGAGCTCTAATCTCCCTGCTCTGCTCCCTCGCGCACCGTTTGCTGATGCCGCGCCTCTGATTATACCACAGCCGCATGCCTCCTAGCAGCCACACTGGACCCCAGAGACAGATCTATGCCAGCTCTCCAGGTAGGGAGGCTGGGTGGAAAATGTTTAATTATAAAAATAATTAGCGAGTGTATGTCTGTGTGTGAGTGATTGTATGAGTGTGCATGTCAAATCAGTGAGAGTAGGTTTGTCATGGAGTCTATGTGTGACCATCAGTGTGTCTGTCAATGAATGAGTGTGTAGCAAAATTTGTCACAGGAACCACACTCACTTCAGTGGCCACAGGTGCTCTGGAACAGGACCAGCAATCCCAACACGTCAAGGCAGCAAAAAAGATTCCCAGACACTCAGTGTGAAAGCCGCAGGCAGCTTTATTGCAGCAAAACAGACAGCAACGTTTCAACCTACCAAAATGTATTTTTCAAGCTTGCCTGCAGCTTTCACACTGAGTGCCTGGGAATCTTTTTTACTGCAATGAATGAGTGTGTGTCAGATCCAGTCAGTGACATCTGTGTGTTTATCATTGAGTGTGTGTGACTGTCACTGTGTATACAACACTGAGTGTAGTGTGGCGGAGCAGAGCGTGTTACAGGAGCTTCTGTTTCCTGTACCCAGCCCGACTGACAGGAGGTGCTCAATGAGAGAGCACTTCCTGTCAGTCCGGCCGGGTACAGAAAACTGAAGTTCCTGTAGGGGGATCTGCTCCGCTCGGCAATGCTACAAGAGGCACACCAGGAAGAGGAGTGTGACCACTAAAAGGGGTGGGGAGTGCACCAGGGGGCGGGGAGAGAAACAACAAGGGAATAGAGGGGGGGAGAGGAGAGGAACACTAAGGAACAGGGAAGGGAGGGGACCACTAATGGTCCAGGAGGGGAGAGGGGCTGGTTAAGAGGTACATAGGTAAAAATATTATTTGGGTGGGGGGGTGCAGAAAAATGCATCTTCGCCTATTTACCCAAAAATCCTTGCACCGGCCCTGCCTCCAACCCCAGGCCGAATGATAGGCCAGCATCCTAGAGCCACGGACTTGGGGGCTCAATGAATCCAAGTTCTTCTCCAGTAAGGAGAGACAGAAGGCCAGAGTGGTATAGCGCTGTGGAGTTCGGCTGGTCCTCCGTCCGCGTGGGCAATGCTTAGGGCCCTTATACCTTTTGGACCTTGGACCCGGGAGATGTGGGTGGTGGGCACATTGAAGGGGAAAGCCCGAAAGAGACCCACTCACCACCAAGATCACATTCCCCCAGGTCTCCTCTTGAGGTCTACGTGAAGCAGCCATCAGACGTGCCTCAAGAAAGGTCCAGAATTTATCAGAGATTTCCTCCAGTCATCTTAATGATCGTTCCACATGGTTTGGGTGTGCCATCTTGGAAAGCAGAGGCCAGAAATTGTAAAGAGTTGGTTCAGACGCCATCCTGTTGAGGTGAGCGGAGGGGGTTTCTTAGGATGCACCACTGCAGAGATCCGCGCTTGTACAGACTGCAAGACAGTGAGTGACCCAGTCCAGATGGTGGGGGTATGGGGCGTCAAGGTAAGCCTCGGAAGGCAGCAAAGATCCACAGGATGGGATATCATCTGTCTCCCCCACCCAGGTCTGCCACAAGGCCCCACCGATACCTTTGTCTATTTCACAAAAGGTAAGCAGACTGAACAACTTGAGGCACCTCCACTTGCCTCTGGAATCGGTGGATCTCAAAAAGGGTTGCTGTGACAGGCTGACACACAGAAAATAAGCTTAGAAGAGAGATTGTGCTCAGAGGCCATGCAAAACTAGTCCAGCCGTCACGAGACTTAGTGTATAGATTATGCCTCTGAAGTCTCACTGCTCAATTCTTAGAGAATTTTCCAATTTGGTTACTTCAACCTTAAAATTTATAATTCATCTCCAGGGAATTCCATCCATGTACCAGGGTGAAAACTTTCGGTTTAATGCAGGGTTGTCCTTTTGCAATCACATGACTTCTAGCTACAAATATTCCAACCAGAGTATCGAGATTTCAAAATACTAGGGTTAATGTTACTGATGCCATGTTGCTTAATAGGTTAAACATTATTTAATACATTATCACCTTTTAGGATACAATAACAAACACTTAACACCATATGACAGGGGTGATTAAGCTTGGCAAGCAAAATGTTTGTACATCTCTGGTGTAAAAATCATATAAACGAAGCATGTAAAAGAGTTAATGGCTAATTTAGTATAGCTTGTAGGTTTGGACATCAGGTGCGTGTTTACCTATGGATTTGGTCCTGAAATGCAGGTTTTACAGCTGCCTGCATAATCTTGTGCCAACTTGCCTTGACCAACCTCGTGTACCTCTATTAACAAATATACAAAGAGACGCCAGTCACCTAGGTAACAGCCAATATGTTCTTACGTGCACCTAAATAATCTTATTGTAATCTGAATTAAACATTGATCCCATTTAAATGTATTGGTCACGGATTTTACCCATTCCTGGCTTCTTGAAAGTCTCCAGACACTGCAGGGGAAAAACAGCCTGTGTTTTTTATTTTATTTTTTAAAGTAGTGGTTAATAAAAGCTATTTACAGATTAGTGTCCTAAACCTGCGGTTACAAGCCTTACCTCAGAATACCTGAAATGAAAGGTTGTTTTGATCATGCAAGGATCAGACCTGTACTATCCTCTCTAGATGCAGTTAAAGAACCACTCGCAGCACCATAACAATTTCATTATTCTTGCTCCATTGTACCATAAAGGGTTAAACCATGAAAATGTTTAACCCCGAATCTTTCAAGATGGCTCCAGTTTACTCTGCCCAGCTACTTCCTTCAGAGATATAAGGCTTCAGCCCAGAAGACATGGACTGGGTGGCGCTGGTAGGCTGAGAGCATCCATTAAACCTCTGAGCCTATCACCATCTCCCCATCCAGAAAAATGTACATACTTTTTCAGTTTTCTAAATGGGGAGCTAGTAATAGCCTGAAAGCAACAGCTGACCCTCTCAGCCTATCAGGGGCGAGAAGCCTGAAAAAAGTAGCTGGGCAGAGCAATTTGGAGTTGGAGATTTCCAACAGTTATCTGGTCCGTGGTGTGCTTGTTTATGTGCCTCTGGTCACTCACTCCTTAAGTTGCAGCGCCAGAACTAGCAGAGAAGTCGAAGCCCAGGAGGAGGTTTGTAATGGTTACTTATATGGCTTTGGGACCAGTTTGTGTGGTATACAAAACTGAACACCTCAAATCAAAACTCATGTACTATGAAAGATACAGAATGATGAAATATGCGTTGTAGGAGAATGAGGACACCTACTAGTTCTGGAGAAATTAAAAACCATTTATATTTTGGTCGTGTGGTTTATTATGATGTCTTCACAGCCCCTTAATTGCATTATTTTCTCATAATACGTTTTATTGGTTTGTATTCCACTTTAAACAGGCCCGGAATGGCCATCGGGCATACCAGGCAACTGACCGGTAAGGCCGCGATGGCCATGGGCCGGGCAGACAAGGGAGATCAAAAGTTCTCCCCAGCCGGCCCATACAGAGCCCGCACTGGCTGGGAAGCGCCGACCCTGCCTGCATGGGCATGTGACCCACAGGTACTTTACAGGACAGCCAGCAGGAGGAAGGGAGAGCGCGATGACTCGGGAGCTATTGGTTCACAGCTCTGCCAGATTTCTCTTGCAAAGTTTGAGTGTTGCCATGGCAACGCTCCGATCTCACGAGAGTGAACTCCAGGAGCTGTAAACTCACTCACCACTGTGGCCACCATGGATTTCCCACCAGACCACCAGGGCTGGCAGCAAAGCCCCCCCTCCCAGGCAAAGGTAAGAAGGGAGGGGGGGATATAAGCTATATATTTATTTATTTTTAAAAATAACATACATAATATACATTTAACCCCTTAAAACCGGAGGACGTACAATTACGCCCTCTAATAGGCGGCTCTAAACGCCGCCGGGCGTAATTGTACGCCCTCCGGTTTTTGTTAACTTACCCGGTCGCCGGCGGTCCCACGCCGGCGATCGCGGTTGGGGGGACTCCCAGGGAGCCCCCCGCGGCACGTCCGTCCTCGTCGAAGCCCCCCGGCCCTGTGAGAGTGGGGTCCTAGCGAGGACCCCACAATCACATGGCCGGGGATAGCTGGCTTCTGTATTGCCGGCAGGGGGGCTGCCTGTAATGACAGGTGGTCCCCCTGCTGGCTGAAAATAAAATAAAAATAAGTTAATGGTGTAAAAAAAAAAATAATTATATATACTTAGATCATATATATATATATATTATATATATATATATATATGATCATAGTATATATATACACACATATACATACACCCACATACACCGTCTAGGTGTATTTTACTATTAATATATATATAATTATATATATATATATATTAATATCAAATTACACGTAGACTGATACTGATTAAATATATATATAATTATTGTTATATATATATTTATATATAATATAAAAAAAATAAAAATGTAAATACGTTAAAAAATAAAATTAAAAATAAATAATTAAAAAATATATAGATGTGTGTTATTTCGTTCTAACTGTTTTGTGAAATTAATATATATATATATATATATATATATATATATATCAAAATACACGTAGAACGAAATAATATATATATCTATATACATAAATATATATGTATAAATCACTCTATATACACCTATATATAAATAAAAATATTTTAAAAAAATTATATAGATAGATATATATATATATATATATATATATATATATATATATATATATATATATATATACACACACATATATTAATTCTACACATATATTTATGTAATATTTTTACATAATTAGGTATCCTAATTAATTACAATTAGCGGGACCTGCCTGACAACCCATGCCGAAAGTATAGGGAATTTAATTTGTTAGCACTATATTTAACCCTATAACTTTCCAAGACACCATAAAACCTGTACATGGGGGGGTACTGTTCTACTCGGGAGACTTCGCTGAACACAAATATTAGTGTTTCAAAACAGTAAAATGTATTACAACGATGATATTGCCAGTAAAAGTGACGGTTTTTGCATTTTTCACGCACAAACAGCATTACACGGACAATATTATTGCTGTGATACTTTTTACTGTTTTGAAACACAAATATTTGTGTTCAGCGAAGTCTCCCGAGTACAACAGTACCCCTCATGTACAGGTTTTATGGTGCTTTCAAAAGTTACAGCGTCAAATATAAGGCTTGTGTTTCATTTTTTTCACATTAAAATTCGCCAGATTGGTTTACGTTGCCTTTGAGACCCTATGGTAGCCCAAGAATGAAAATTACCCCTATGATGGCATACCATTTGCAATAGTAGACAACCCAAGGTATTGCAAACAGGGTATGTTCAGTCTTTTTTAGTAGCCACTTAGTCACAAACACTGGCCAAAATTGGCGTTTTTTTGCATTTTTCACACAAACAGATACTAACGCTAACTTTGGCCAGTGTTTGTGACCAAATGGCTACTAAAAGACTGGACATACCCCATTTGCAATACCTTGGGTTGTCTACTATTGCAAATGGTATGCCATTATGGGTGTAAATTTTATTCCTGGGCTACTATACAGTCCCAAAGGCAACGTAACCAATCTGGCGAATTTCAATTTCAAATGTAACGTGCTATATTTGACCCTGTAACTTCCCAAAACGCCATAAAACCTGTACATAGGGGGTACTGTCTTACACGTGAGACTTTACTGAATATAAATATGTGTATTTTATTGCAGTAAAAGTAAACAGTATTATGACATTGACCGTTAAAATGTCATGTAGAACTAAAAAAATCCGTATTTTCTCCCATTTTTTCATATTAAATTATGTTTCATAGCTAAATATTTGATATTAAATGAAAGCCCTGTTTCCCCTGAATAAAATGATATATAATAAGGGTGGGTGTATTTACTATGAAAGAGGTGAATTACGGTTGGACAGACATGTAGCGCAAATGCCAGGTTTTGTTTACATTTTGTTTTGTTCACAATGTGTACATTTGGCTCCGTCCTTAAGGGGTTAAAAAAATAAACTCTAATCTTCCCCCCCACCCCAATGATATATTCACTTCACCGGTTAGTGGTTTTAATGTTATGACTGATCAGTGTACACTATTCATATACCTGAACTCAGAGAGACTTATTCACTAACATAACAACTGCACCCCCCCCCACACACACACACACACAACCACACAGCACCCTTTACACACACACACACACACACACACACAGCACCCTTTACATACAGCACCCTTTACACACACACACACAACACACTGCACCCTTTACACACACCACACTGCACCCTTTACACACAACCACACTGCACCCTTTACACACAACCACACTGCACCCTTTACACACACACACACAACCACACTGCACCCTTTACACACACACACACACAACCACACTGCACCCTTTACACACACACACACACACAACCACACTGCACCCTTTACACACACACACTCTGAATACCTTGTAAGCAAACACACTACATTCCCCAAATACCACTCTTTACAACCCCTACACACATCACCTACACATTAATAAATTTGCTTGCGCTGTGCAGAACAAATACAGGACCTTTTTCTCATGCTAGAGCTCTTCAGCAAGGCTCTGCACATGGGCTTCCCTGGAAGAGCTTGAACCAACATGCTCACTTTGAGAGGGGGCGTGCTTGTCTCTGGCTCCGGCCCCTTCAGTGGGCCATTGTTATCAAAAAATACCCGGGCAGGATTTTTTCTCCCAGTCCGGCCCTAGTTTTATATATCCACAGACATCATAAAAACGGCTACGGTTCTGGTCCTTAAGGCATCTTGCTCAGACTTCGATAAAGCAGTAATGTAGAGTTGCCACTTTTGTCAGCTTTCCCCAAGCAGCTCTCATTACCCCCTGCTAGAAGATGAATTAATAGTGCTGCCCATCAGTAGGCAGTATTTACTTGCTTCTACGGAGAAATAAAAGAATGAATCATGATGGATCCTGTAAGATACATTGATTCACTGTTCACATGTGGAATACACTGATCAGCCACAACATCAAAACCACCTGCCTAATATCGTTAAAGGACCACTCTAGGCGCCCAGGCCACTTCAGCTTAATGAAGTGGTCTGGGTGCCAGGTCCAGCTAGGGCTAACCCCCCCTTTTTTATTTTTATTTTATAAACATAGTTTCAGAGAAACTGCTATGTTTACAAATGGGTTAATCCTTCCTCCAATTCCTCTAGTGGCTGTCTCATTGACAGCCGCTAGAGGTACTTGCGTGCTTCTCACTGTGAAAAATCACAGTGAGAACACGCAAGCGTCCATAGGAAAGCATTGTAAATGCTTTCCTATGAGACCGGCTGAATGCGCGCGCAGCTCTTGCCGCGCATGCAGCCAAATGGGAGGAGAGGAGGAGGATCGGAGGAGGAGAGCTGAGGGGGTCCCTGAGGATGGGGGCACCCTCAGGGCACTATAGTGCCAGGAAAATGAGTATGTTTTCCTGGCACTATAGTGGTCCTTTAAAGGTTTCCCTCATGCTGCCAAAACAGCTCTGGTGCATCGAAGCATGGACTCAACAAGTCATCAGAAACTGTCCTGAGGTATCTGGCACCAAGACATTAGCAGCAGATCCTTTAAGTCCTGCAAGTTGTGAGGTGGGGCTTCTATGTGTTATATTTATTGTTCCAGCACATCCCACAATCAGATTGAAATCCACGGAAATTGGAGGCAAATGCAACACCATGAACCCTTTGTCTTGTTTCTCAGACCATTCCTAAACAATTTTCACAGGGTGCATTACCCTTCTGAAAGAGATTTCGGTCATCAGGGAACACCATTACCATGGGAGGGTGTACATGGTCTCAACAATCCATAGGTAGGTGGTACTTGTCAAATTAACATCCACATGAAGACCATGACCCAAAGTTTCCCAGTAAAACATTGCCCAGAGCTCAAACTGAATGAGCACCCAAGACTCAATGAATCTTGGGTGCCCGTGATACGGATTCTCCTTCCTTGCACCACTTTTGGTAGGTATTAAACACTGCACACCGGGAACACCCCACAAGACTTGTCATTTTGGAGATGCTCTTTTTGGCCCTTGTCAAAGTCACTCAGATCTTTTCGCTAAAAACTAAATGAAACTAAAGAACGGACTGTTCATTTGCTGCCCAATATATCTCACCCCTTGACAGGTGTCACTGCAGTGATATATTCAATGCTATTCACTTCACCGGTCAGTGGTTTTAGTGTTATGACTGATCAGTGGACACTATTCATATACCTGAACTCAGAGGCTTATTCACTAACATAATTGCAGAGAATTTAACATGAAGTTTAAATATAAGTTTGAAATATTTGAGCTGGAAACAGTCTCCCAGCCAGCGATGTCTCCAGTTTGGCTACTTTAACCTTTAATTAAAATTCGCTCTGAATTCCTGTCACTTTTCATAATAACTGTATGTTACTACTAGGTGACATATCCTCAATGATGTCATTTAATGAAGTATAACGAACCCTGGGGGAGATGGTTGCACAACTGTGTTGTACATGACACTTGCTGCAACTTTAGTTTATAAACAGTGAGAAAATGACACATGGAAACATTCAGACCAGATTCCTTCCTGAAGTGTATCGTTTTGTGTATTTACATTGCTGTAAACCGACTCTCAGCACAAGCTCCACACCCTTTTATGTTACACTTATTAGCTCGAAGCGCCAAACTGCATGGACAGGAACACGATTACAACAGTTCCATGGGAATCTTCTGGGTTGGGCACAGGTTTTACTGTAAATGTCAATATAAATTATTCTGTACAGGACTGATGTGGAACAGATACAACCAATGGATCAGAATAATACATTTAAAAAAAATATAAGAAAACATTGTATCTGCTGGTGTTAACCTGTGTCGCTTGTAATACCCAGCATGCCCCAGTCACACCCTTTTTCTTATTGGCTGCTTAAATGGGTTCATATTCTCTTACTTTTCATTTAGGGGTAGAATATTGAAGGACTAAACCCATTTGCAGTTATTAAAAAGGTATCTTTAAAATGTGCTGATCGATTTAAAACAAATTTGGCAGAGAGGACAATACTCCATTGATTCACGTAAAAGTTGTTTTGTGGTTTTATTTAAAAAAATAAAAAATGTCCCCCTTGTTTAGGGCACAAGTCAAACTGAAGGCACCTCTCAACAAATTGAACCACACCTATCAAAAACAAAAATCTATCTGAATTCAGTCAAAAGTCATTACTGACATTCGTTAAAAAGGTACTCTTTAATTAGCTTAGGGTTAGCACAGGTTTCCCTTAATTACAACAAAAACACTGCAGGTAAGTCATAGAATGATTACAGCTTATATTGTGTGTTTCCCTAATGTTAAAAGGAAGATGTAATAGCCCTAAATAATGAGAACATTATACAGTGACAGTGTGTCAATTACCTTCTTATGTATTCCATTTGCATATGATCCATTGCTGTAACCATTCAGCTCTTTTTCCTGGGGAACACCCTTGACCCATGTGGATTTGTTTCTGCCTCCTTGGAAAGCCCTCAATTGAATATGCCCTAGAGATACCCCATTAGTCTCACCCTTTGGCTGTAAGGTGAGCCCACAGGACATCTGAAATTTGGCCACCAACTGTGGATCCTGCAGTGCTTCTATCCACTGGGCCATGATCTCTCTAACTGAAACTAGATTATAGGAAAAAGAAAAAAAAATCCAGTCTTTCACTGCCCTTTGATCAGCAAAGATAATACACAGAGAGTACTGACAGTGAGAAACAGGTGTAGAGGGCGGTCCTAGTGCCTGCACACACCTTACTATGTATCCACCTGTTTCTTCAGGTTAGATAGTAACACTTTCACTGCCAATTACATTCTTTTGGAAGCATGTCATCACAGCTTCATTACATGGAATAATTGCTCATAGTTTCACAATATAAAACAAATCAATGCAGTTCTAGGGCTTACTGTCATGAGCTAATTCCAGCTGTTTTTGTTCAATTCTTTTGCAATAATATTTTTTATCATGCCCTGGTAGATAATCAATTATACAATGCATCTTCCTACCCACTAATTTGTTTTAAAGCTATTAAATCAGCTTTATCACAATTGTTTTTGAAAGGAAAAAGGAAAAGCTCATTGTAGTTGTTATGGTCTCAGGAGTCCAATGTAAGTATTTAAACCATTTTAGAATGTTTGAATTAATACCACATACTTTGGCAAATATGGTGAATAAATGGCACCTCAGTGAAGCTGAAATATCTCTTGTGAGTGTCCCCGTGATGTCAACATTTCCAAAGGTATGCATTGATGGAATCATTTAAATGTGTGGCTACTAAAATGCACCATATACTGTCTTCACTTTGATTTTTTTTTTCTTTAAACTTCAGTGGGTATGTTATTAATCAGCCTTGCATTTCTACAAAAACTTGACAAGGGTATGCGAATGGGTAATTCTGTACCCAGGAGATACAGATGAACACAATTTAGTGATTTTTATTACAAAAAGAAAATGGTGCAAAAATGGCTCAGAATATACCAGATGACATACCTTGGGATGTCTACCTTGCAAAGGGTATGCATTCATAGGATTTGGTAAGCATTTGTTTGAACAGCCAAGCTGCTACAATGCTACAAAATGTAAAAACTGAAATAATCAGGTCATGTCACTGTAACTTAGGATAGTGGCAAAGGCATACATTGGGGGTTTTGTGTTACTTAGTGGAGTTAGCTTAATATAATTTGGGGGATTGATCAGTGTGGCACAGATGAGATTTACAAAATGCACAGCGAGGGATACCCTCCATCAGAGCAATGACAAGCTGATCTTCCTTCCATGTCGCAAGACAGGGCCGCCATCAGGGGGTGACAACCATGATGGTTGTCATGGGCCCGGCAGTCCTGGGGGGCCTGGACTGTTTTGGCAGTCCAGGGCCCCACAATTACTCTCTGCACATATATATAGCGATGATCGCTGTATATATGTGAAGCAGCGGGCCCCCCCGGCTCCCTGTATTTGCAGAGGGGGCACAGCGGACTGCAGGAGCACATTACAGATCTTCCCTGTCTCTAACTCCCGCGAGACGTGCGGCCGTTAGAAGGATGCCAAGGGTTACCATGAGCACACCTCGTCTCGCGGGAGTTAGAGAGAGGAAGATCTGTAAAGTGCTCCTGCAGTCTGCTGGCCCCCCTCTGCAAGTATAGGAAGCCGGGGGTCCCACCATGCCACCGGACCACCAGGGATCATGGAATCTTCCCCTCTCCCTGGACCAGGTAAGAAATAGGGAGAGGGGAATATCTTTCATTACATGCATATACTAGTAAACACACACACACACACTCTGCATCCACTCCACCGAGACACACTCTGCATCCACTCCACCGACACACACTCTGCATTAACTATACACACAGCATCCACTACACAAACATCTTGTATTCACAGTACACACACTACCTCCACCACACATTCAAACACTCTGCATTCACTATACAGAGACACTGCGTCTAATACACACACTACATCCCCTACAGACACTGCATCCACTAAACACATTGCATCTAGTACACACAAACACTACATCCACTACACAAACACACACTACATCCACTACTCAAACACACTCTGCGTTCACTATACACACTGCATCCACTACACAAACACACACTCTACATTCATTGCACAAACAGTATCTAATACACACAAACACTATATCCATTACACACATTCTAATTCACTTCCACTATACACACCACATTCAGTCCTGCATCATTGTCAGTGGACTAGGTAGGAGTCCTGTAGGCGGACTCGGGGGTGGGCTGGGCAGGGGGGTGGAGGCAGGGAGGGGTAGGGGAGGGCCCAGACCCTGTGCTTTGTCAGGTGCCCCAAAATTTCTGGTGGCGGCCCTGTCGCAAGACACTGCATCCCTCACACACACACACACATTGCACCTCTCACATACACATTGCATCCCTCACTACAGTCTGTCTGTGTGTACTCAGCTATTTGTGTGTATGTATTGAGCAGTCTGTATGTGTATTGAGAAGTCTGGCTGTGTGTATTCAGCAGTCTGTCTGTACAGGACCGGCCTTACGGTTGTTTGAGCTGTGCGGCCGCACAGGGTGCCATGGGAGCATGGGCACCATGTGGCCAACACAGCTCACACATGGCATTCGGAGGAACAGCAGATGTCATCCAGAGGAACCTCTGCCCAATTAGCCCAAGATGTAGCCAGGTATCTGGTGGAGTGAGCTCTGATCTTTGATGGAGGAGTCAGCTTGTTCCGCAGGTAGGAGTCTGTTATGACAGCAGCTATCCATCTCCGTAAGGTAGAGGAAGAGGCTGCTTCTCCCTTACGAAGGCCAGAAGGAAGTACAAATAATTTTTTGGTTTTTCTGAAGTCAGAGGTAACAGGTACTTGATCAAAAGTTCTCTCACATCGAGTTCATGGTATCGCCCT
Source organism: Pelobates cultripes (assembly GCA_933207985.1). Classification (NCBI taxonomy): domain Eukaryota; kingdom Metazoa; phylum Chordata; class Amphibia; order Anura; family Pelobatidae; genus Pelobates; species Pelobates cultripes. Next base: position 70,999,216 of record OW240913.1, on the reverse strand, counting down.
TCCTTGGGAGAAGACGGGAAGGAACAGAAGGAAGGGAGAACCACTGGTGAAACCTGGATATGACTTTTGGAAGGAAGTCTTCACTAGGTCCTAGGATCACTCTATCATGAAAGATATGAAGGCGTGACTCTTCACTAGAGAATGCCTGGAGTTCCAAAATCCTCTTGGCCGTGGTGAAGTACAGTACAGTTTTATAAGTGAGGTGTTGAACAGAGATATCCTTCAGAGGTGCATAGGGAACTTCCGTTAAAGCATTCAGGACTATTGGCAAATCCCATGGAGAAGCTGAGTTCCTGGCTGGAGGGCGTAAGTGTAATGCTGCCTTAAAGAACCTTGAGATGATAGGGTGAGGTGCCCATGAGGTATTACATAGGGCAGATAGAGCTGAGGACTACACCATCAAGGTGCTCAGGCTGAGACCTTTGTCCAGGCCTGCTTGTAGAAATTCCAAAACATGGAGGTGAGTTTGATGTTGAAAATGAAAAGATTTAGTCACTGCCCATTTTTTGGAAGGTTTCCCAAATCCTGTAATAACAGGAAAATGTGGACTGTTTCCTTGCCTTTAGGAGGGTATGAATCACTGCTTATATTGGTATCAGATATTACTGTAGGTGAAAGTTTAGGATCCAGTGATCATCAGTCAGTGTGGTTTAATATAAGAACAGTGACTGAGTCACACCACACAAAAACAAAAGTTTTAGACTTTAGAAAAACAGACTTTTCTAAAATTAGAATATGGGTAGAGGAGTCATTATCAGGCTGGAGCAATTTAAATGGAGTCCAAGAGAAATGGGATTATTTAAAAGTTGCACTATTGAAGGCAACAGAAAATTGCATTAGGCTTGTCAGTAAAAGCAAAAAATTCAAGAAACCACTGTGGTACTCCGCAGATGTGGCCAAAATAGTTAAAAACAAAAAGTTAGCATTTAGTAATTATAAAAAAAAACCAGAGTTAAGAAGACAAAACGATCTATAAGATTAGGCAGAAAGAGGCGAAGCAAGTTATAAGAGCTTCAACATCACACACAGAAGAGAAAATAGCACAGTCAGTAAAAAAGGGGGACAAAACTTTTTTTAGATACATAAATGAGAAAAGGAAAGTAAAACAAGGATTAGTTAGATTAAAAACAAAAGAAGGAAGGTATGTAGAAGAGGAAAAAGGTCTAGCTGACTGCCTCAATGAATATTTTTGTTCTGTATTTACAGATGAAAATGAAGGAAAGGGACCTCAGTTAAGAAAAAGGATAAATGAGTCATTTATTACACGTGCGTTTACAGAGGAAGAGGTTCTATTTTCAACTGTCAAAAGTAAAGACAAATAAGTTAATGGGACCTGATGGAATACACCCAAAGCTATTAAAAGAGCTTAGTGGTGTACTAGCAAAACCATTAACAGATTTATTTAACCAATCATTGTTAACAGGAGTAGTCCCAGAAGATTGGAAGTTAGCGAATGTTGTGCCCATTTACAAGAAAGAAACAGGGAGGAGTCGGGCAACTATAGGCCAGTAAGCCTTACTTCAGTAGTGGTGAAAGTGATGGAAACCATGTTAAAGGATAGGATTGTTGAATATCTAAAAAAACACATAGACAACATGGGTTTACTTCAGGGAGATCATTCCAAACTAATCTTATTGATTTTTTTGATTTGGGTAACTAAAATTATAGATCAGGGTGGTGCAGTAGACAGTGGCGTATACACCGCCGGTCGGGCAGGCGGGCGCGCGAGGGAGCACTCACTACTTCCTCTTCAGCTCCCTCGCGCGCCGCGTAGGGATGCCGGCGCCGGAAGATGACGTCATCTTCCGGCTCGGATATCAGTGCGGCGCGCGAGGGAGCTGAAGAGGAAGCACTGAGTGCTCCCTCGCGCGCCCGCCTGCCCAACCGGCCACCCGCCTTCCGGGGTCAGCAGGGCCAGCCTCGGGGGGCCCTGGGGTGGTCGGCTCCTGGGCCCCCCAGGGGAAGAGGCTGGCCCTGTGGGTACATACCGGGTCGCAGGGGCGGCCGGGCCCCTGGTGGGCCGGGCCCGGTCGCAGCCCCGACCCCTGCGACCCTGGTATGTACGCCACTGGCAGTAGACATTGCTTACCTAGATTTCAGTAAGGCTTTTGACACTGTTGCACATAGAAGGCTTATCAATAAACTGCAATCTTTAAGTTTGGATTCCAATATTGTTGAATGGGTAAGGCAGTGGCTGAGTGACAGGCAACAGAGGGTTGTAATTAATGGAATATATTCGAAGCTTGAACTTGTCACCAGTGCGGTACCTCAGGGATCTGAACTTGGACCCATTCTCTTTAATATTTTTATTAGTGATATTGCAGAAGGTCTTGATTGTAAGGTATGTCTTTTTGCTGATGATACTAAGATATGTAACAGGGTTGATGTTCCAGGAGGGATAAGCCAAATGGCAAATGATTTAGATAAACTAGAAAAATGGTCAGAATTGTGGCAACTGACATTTAATGTGGATAAGTGCAAGATAATGCATCTTGGACGTAAAAACCCAAGGGCAGAGTACAGAATATTTAATAGAGTCCTAACCTTAACATATGAGGAAAGGGATTTAGGGGTGATTATTTCTGATGACTTCAAGGTAGGCAGACAATGTAATAGAGCAGCAGGAAATGCTAACAGAATGCTTGGTTGTATAGGGAGAGGTATTAGCAGTAGAAAGAGGGAAGTGCTCATACCATTGTACAGAACACTGGTGAGACCTCACTTGGAATATTGTACACAGTACTGGAGACCGTATCTTCATAAGGATATTGATACCTTAGAGAGGGTTCAGAGAAGCGCTACTAAACTGGTTCATGGATTGCGGGATAAAACTTACCAGGAAAGGTTAAAGGATCTTAACATGTATAGCTTGGAGGAAAGACGAGACAGGGGGGATATGATAGAAACATTTAAATATATAAAGGAATCAACACAGTAAAGGAGGAGACTATATTTAAAAGAAGAAAAACTACCACAACAAGAGGACATAGTCTTAAATTAGAGGGACAAAGGTTTAAAAATAATATCAGGAAGTATTACTTTACTGAGAGGGTAGTGGATGCATGGAATAACCTTCCAGCTGAAGTGATAGAGGTTAACACAGTAAAGGAGTTTAAGCATGCGTGGGATAGGCATAAGGCTATCCTAACTATAAGATAAGGCCAGGGACTAATGAAAGTAGTTAGAAAATTGGGCAGACTAGATGGGCCGAATGGTTCTTATCTGCCGTCACATTCTATGTTTCTATGCTTTGCATAGGCCCTGGATGAGGAGGGATCTCCTTTCAACAGCCAGGCCCCCAGGTACCACCTTGATGGATCGGGGTGAGTTGCTGGACCCTGGATTCAGGGAGATTGTCTCTGACCCATCCATGGCTTCTTTCATTTTCAGTAGAAGGGGATACCGAGGTCTCCTGGGCCAGATCGGAATAATGACTATTAGGCATGTGCATGGGGAAAATTTTTGGTTCGGTTTGGCATTCCAAAATTCGGGACTTTGGCACTTCCCTTCGACACTTTGGAATTTTGGCATTTCGGGACTTCGGAACTTCTCTTGCAGCTTCTTAGTAGATAACTCCCTAATTCCCACAGTATTAGGGAGTTATCTACCAAAAGGCTGAAAGACCTAAATTGGTCTTTCAGCCAAATGTACTAATACTAAGTAAAAATGACTTGGTATTAGTACATTTTGCCCCTACTCGCTATACTGCGTTTAGGGGCATGTCGACGCGCGAGTGGGGGCTTTTCAACTAACCGCTCAGGGGTGGGGGCCTTATTCTCATTTAGGGCCCCCACCCACCGTTCAGGGGTGGGGGCGGGTAGGGGGAAATAGGTCTCCCCTTCAGGTTAGAAGCCCCCACTCGTGCGGCACGGGTGGGGGCGCGGGAGGGGGGATGTGGGTTTGTTTTTTGTTTTTTTAAAGTGAGCAGCTGCAGGCTGCTCACTGTTTACTAGACATGCCCCTACTCGCGATATAGCGGGTAGGGGCATAATTTACTAATACTAAGTAATCTTTAACATTCTTCATTCTTCCACTGGGTAAGTATATTAGTACTTAGGCAATACTGAAATTCGGCAATTCATCTATTCGTCTGAATTCACATTCGGACCGAAACGAATTGCACATGTCTAATGGCTATCACCTTCTTTCCAGATTTTCTTCAGTACACTGAGAATCAGAGGCAGTGCAGAGAACACATACCCCAGGCTGAAGTTCCAAGGATGGGAAAATGCATCTTACCCCAGAGCTAGAGGTTCCTTGGAGAGGGGAAAAAAACTTGCCACCTGAGCATTCTGTCTGCTGGCCATCAGGTCCACCTGGGGTATGCCCCACCTCTTCGTTAGAACTTGAAAAACTCTGGGATTCAAGCTCCACTTGCCTGGTAGACTGTGAGTTCTGCTGAGGAAATCTTCCAGAATGTTTTCCATCCCTGGGAGGTAGATCACTTTTATCCCTTTGATATGAATCTGTGCCCAGGACATCAGAGGAGTTATTTCTTTTAAAATGAGTTTGCTTCTTGTACCTCCTTGGTGATTTATATAGGCAGCCACTGCCCTGTTGTCTGTACGTATAGAGAGCCAAGGACTCCTGAGATGCCTGTGGAGTTTCTGTATAGCAACGTAAATGGCCGTCAGTTCCCACAGATTTGAGTGAAGGCATTCCTCTGATGGTTTCCAAGTGCTTTGTGGTGGTTGAACTGACTCAGGAAATTCGACTGGATAGTTCTTGAGTTCCATTGAGCCCAGCGGACTAAACCTATAGTTGAGGTTATCGAGCCCAGTATGCTCCTGTACGCCTTGGCTGTGATGGAAGGTTTGTGGAGAACCGAGAAAATTTTGCTTTTCAGTCTGCTTATCCTTTCTTGTGATAGGAAGACCTTTGCTTCTACGGTGTCAATATAAGCCCCCAAGAATATTGTTTGTTGAGATGGTGTGAGAGCACTCTTCTCTTCGTTGATAATCCAACTGTGTTCCTGTAGAGAGTTCAGGGCCCATGTGGTGTGACAAGAGGCTTCTTTAAAATGTCATCTAGGTAGTGAAATATGACAAGCCCCTGTTTCCTCATGTGTGCTATAAGGACCACTAGGATTTTTGAGAAGGTCCTTGGAGCAAGGCTTAAGCCGAAAAGAAAGGCCTCTGAATTGGAAGTGCTGTCCCATAATATGAAAACGGAGGAACTTGCGATGAAGAGGGTAGATGGGAACGTGGTAATATGTGTCCCTCAGATCTATGGATGTTAGCCAATCCCCTTTGTTTATATTGGGAATAATAGTGGATATGGATTCCATCTTGAACGAATGCTTCAGGAATAAGTTGACTTTTTTCAGATATATTATAAGTCTCCATCTCCCAATGGGTTTGGGGGCCAAAAATACTGTTGAGTAGATGCCATTGTATCATTCTGAAGGAGAAACCTCTTCTATGACACCTTGAAGAAGCAGTTTTTTTGACACCGGAAATCATGGCTTTGCCTTTTTTCCCCAAGGGTATTCTTGAGCTTATGAAGGAGTTGCCTGGAGGAAAAGAGTCGAATTCGATTCTGTAACCTTGATCGAGGATAGACATGACCCAAGAGTCGGATATGTTTGTGGCCCAGACAGATAGGAAATGATGAAGTCTTCCTCCTAGGTAATCTGAATGGACCTGTAAGCCTTCAGAAGTGTTTTGGAAGGGACTCTAGATCCCCTTCCTCTGGAGGATTTCGAGGAAGATGAAGGCTGACAGGTTCTCCAAGATGCATACCTATTGTGCTCTTTACCAGGTCGGTATGACCTATTGTCTCGAAAGGACCTATCACAAAACTTTTTTGTCTTTCCAAGAGGATGAGTATGGGTATCTCTTCCCTTGAGGTAGAAAGGCTTTCTTGCTGTTTGCTGCTTTTTAGATAGTCTCATCAAGTACTTCCAAACAGGAGATCACCTTGGAGGGGGAGAGCGCAAAGGGAGGCTTTCAAAGAGTAGTCCGCTCCCCAAGAGTGTAACCATAGGGCTCTTCTGGCAGAGACAGATAATGCCATGCTTTTAGCAATCATCTTGAATATGTCCAGGGATGCTTCAGAGCTGAAGTCTGAAGTCCCTAAGGTTGTCCAGAAGGTGTTCTCTTCTTACACCTCTTTGGATATTTTCTTCCAGGTTGTCTAACCATACCTTCATAGCTCTGGACAAGGTGGTAAGGGCTATGGCTGGGTGTAAAGATGAGCCAACAGAGAGATAAGCATTTATTAGGTTGGCATCCAGTCTTTTATCCGTAGGTTCCCGGAGATATGCCATGGAGTCAATGGAAAGTGTGGTACGTTTAGCAATTTTTATTACCGCTGCATCAATTTTCGGGATAGCACTCCAAGTTTTGCAATCTTTGGAGGCAAATGGGTAGATCCTAGGATTTTTGTTTTTTAGTGTAACTTTCTTCTCTGGTCTGGCCCATTCATTGAGGATCATTTCCGTGATAGAAACATGCACAGGAAATGATGGTTTCGAAGATCTGATGTCTTCAAAATATTTGTCAGATTCCAAGGATTCAGTTTTCTCTTCCTGTAATTTTAGGGTATTTCTTATTAGGAAGATTAGTTTATTGACAGATTTTGAGTCTAAGGATTTAGGGCCATTTTCCATATCTTCCTCCTCCTTGTCAGTAAATTCCTCAAAGGATTCCAGCTCAGATGAGGGAGAAGAGGACTCAGCTTTCTGACATTTCTTGGAGGGGGTGTGTTTTGAAGAAGCTTCGAAGCCTTCAGCTATGGCTTGGGATATCCAGGTCTTAAGTTCTTCTTGAGGAGAACTAATCCTGGGTTGGTTGTCTGCCACTTCTGTCATGCAGGAGAGGCATAGGTTTTTACCCTCTAGAGCAATTTTATTGCAGGCCAAGCAGCGATTGGATTTTTCCTTGTGTTTCCTGGGAGATCTATCCCGCCTCATGCTTGGGCTGCAAGATAAGAAAGGCCATGTAATTAACTATGGGACCTGTATGGCACTCTTTTTTTCCCCTTATGTAGATAAAAACTTGGCTCATCTATGTTTCTTTGAACCTGAGCGGTGGGAGGTAGAGGGAGAAGACATCTAAAAGAAAAAAAGAGTGAAGAATTTTATTACCGTAATATGATTTAAGAATAAATTTTGAAAAATGGGGCTAAAGATATAATTCTTACCTTCAGGTGAGGAGAAAAAAAAAAGACTCTGGCAGTACCGAATAACTTTCCAGAATAGTTTAGGAACTGAATGAACTAGACACTTTAAAAATTGAATGGGAAAAAAAGACTCTTTAAGTGAGGATAATGCACATGTGCAGATCGTTCGAGAGAACTCTGAGCCATTCGCGCCTTTTTTCTAGACCAGATTGTGCCAATTATAAGAATTGTGATATAAACGAACAGAAGCTAGCCTGGAGAATCCCTTAGAAAGGAAACGAACAACATAGCATTAGAATGGAAGAAAAAAACGAATGAAACGGAATGAACAGGTAATTCACTCACCAAACTGGTGAATTCCTTAGAAAAGAAACTAACGACATAGCATTCGAATGGAAGAAAAAATCGAATGAAATGAAACGTACGAACACGAAATCACTTACCATATGCTAGGCTTAACACAGGAACATGAACAAACTCCAAAACAAAGGATTCTAACGAACACGTGAGCACATGAATTGAATAGAAGAAAAAACTCCCGAATGAAGAAGGGAAAGGTCTATCTACCATTTCCTCTAGGTTCTGTAGGGGGAATATACAAGGCTTCTGATTTTATCAATGGAGCCATAAACCTCAGCATTAATTTTTGATTATAAGCAGATTCAAATTTACTAATTTTGAATCTGACCCAATTAGTCATGCTTACTGGGTCCTTCAGGCACAGAGAGGCTGAACTGTGCATTGGAGACCCATGGTACACATGGGAAGGTGTCCAAAAAAAGAAAAATTGCTAAATAAAATTTTAACCTGTCTGTCCAGTTAGGAACAGGAAAAAAGACTGAGGTATGGAAGGAGGAGGGACCTTTTATGCCTCCAGTCTCTTCCTCTCTCTCTTTTTTTATTAGTTAATCCTGTCCTGATCTGGTTGGGGGCTGAGCTACCCATAAGTGATGCTGCCATGATTAGCCAGGAAATATGTATTTACAGAGGGAAAAAATAGAACTCTATATCGCCCAGCTAACTTTGTGGGCATTCCAGTATACTTTTGTTCTTTTAAATTGATTGTAGGAAACTTCAGAATAATATATTATCATCGGAAATAAAATGTTACGTTATTTTATTGCATTCATATAAATAAATAAATATTACTTTTCAGCACAAATCGTGTTTTCATCTTGCTACATGTGTTGAACCATTTTATTTCCTATTCGGGGAGACGTTGGTGTTAGGATTTGTGAATGTGCACTAGCTCTGGATTAGATGTTTCTCGACCAGGCTCATCTTCCTGTTTGCCCACATCTCCCATGACCCTAGCTCTGTCTGTCCTTACACTGGCTTCCCGTAAGATTTAGGTCTCAACGGTGGCGTACACACAATCTATGGGGCCCCAGTTCGAAAATGATCCATGGGGCCCCTCCCTCTCCCCATACACACAGACAGACGCACATGCATACAAAGACACATACAGACACACACACATACATACAGACAGACAGACCGATATAAACACAGACACATGCAGACACACACATTTACAAAATGTTTGTCACCCTCCTGTTTCCTACCTTTTTAGGTGCAGGAGGGTGACTTTCCCTGGGGTCCAGTGGTGGCTTAGGTTGCTGTGAGTCAGAGTTCCCACTCTGACTCCCTCTCCTTCCTCCCACATTGCTCTCTGATAGATGGGAAGAGTGACCGGGCCAGTCACTTCCTCCCAGCAGTAATCTCATCACGGGGCCCTGTCGCGCTGTTAAAGCTGGGGCCGCAAAACATGGCAGCTGGTACCCAGTCTCAGGGGTCCACAGGGCGGCTGGGCCCCTTGGAGAGATGGGCCCGGTTGCAGCTGCTACCCGTGACCCCTGTATGTACGCCACTAGGTCTCACTTTCAAAAATCTGCTGCTTGCTTACTAATCTCTATATAATGCTGCTCCTACCTTCCTGTTCTCCCTTATACACAAGAATGTCACATCCAGGCCCCTACGCTCTGCCGAAGATCTGCTTCTATTCTCTGTTCATACTCCTACCTCTGTCTCACACCTTCAAGACTACTCTAGGGCAGTGCTGTTCCTATGGAACGCCCTTCCTTGCTCTGTTAGACTCTCAATTCCTTCAATAGATCATTAAAAACTCAATTCTTTAAGAAAGCATTTCAATTAAACAGTTAAAGGACCACTATAGTGCCAGGAAAACAAACTCATTTTCCTTGCACTCTAGTATTAATAGGTTCCCCCCACCCTTATGGCCCCCCTCCCACGGGGCTCTAGGGGTAGGAAGGGGTTAATCACTTAACTTTTTCCAGCCCCGGGCTCCCTCGTGCTGGGGACTCGCCTCCTTCTTCCGACGTCATCGGCTGAATTACCATGGGCGGCAAGAGCCGGGCGCGCATTCAATCAGTCCATAGGAAAGCATTTCTCAATTTTTCTATGGACGGCAGCGTCTTCTTACTGTGAAAAATGTGAGGCAGTGTGTGTGTATAGGGGAGAATGATTGTAGGCCTGTGGGGTTGGAGGGTAGATTAATAAATGTAAATGTATTTATTTTTTAATTAAAAAAAAAAATAATTCTGATATCCCCCCGCCCCCTTCCTGGTTACCTTTGCCTCGGAGGGGGGACATTTCCTGCAATCCCTGGTGGTCCGCTGGAGAATCCATGGTGGACCAGGTGGTGAGAGTGAACTCTAGCAGCCTCAGGAGCTGCAAGAGTTCACTCTCGCAAGATTTGGGATGTTGCTGTAGTAACCGCGGCAATGCTCCGAGGTCGCGAGAGGAGAACTCGGCGGAGCGACAGGTTAGAGCTCCCCCGGGTCCTCTCTCCCTCCCCGGCCAGCATTACATTGCTAGCGGGCCAGAGAGGGAGATCTCTGATCTCCCCTCCAGTCCTGCAGAGCCGGCAGGGGAGAAGGAGGCACAGTTGTCGGTGCTATGATCATAACATCATAGCGCCGGGGGACTATTTCACGGCAATTTATTGCTGGTCCACTAAAGCTTTAACCCAACGGTATAGTCGGGTGAAAGATTTTGCGGACCGTCAATAAATTCTTGTGGAACTGCGCCGGTCTGCAGACCAGTGGTTGAAGACCACTGCTCTAGAATGTAAGCTCATTTGAGCAGGGCCCTGAACACCTACTGTTTCTGTGCGTCCAATGTGTCTTGTTGCAGATACATGTCTTTCAGTCGACCCATTGTACAGCGCTGCGGAATTTGTTGGCGCTTGTGAAATAATAAATATTTTCTTACATGTATGCATTATGAAATTATATACACAGAGGCTATATATACATCATACATTTTAAATAATCAAAAACAGGCAGTAAATTAAGCATTGACAAACTTTAGAGAACTTTGTCCAGTTAACTGAAACCAGATAACCGTTAAAAATTCAAGCTATAAAGCTGGACAGCAGTAAATCCAAAATAGGTTTATTGACATCACATTGCACTGTCTCCTCCCATGTCCTGTGTTCTATCCCATGATGAAGTGTAAATATGCACTTTGTACAATGGTAGAGCGAGATGATACTGCCTGGTGTCTCATCGATAAACTAAATGCTTCTGGGAAGTAAAGAGGGTATATTAGAAAGGGTATTCGCTGAAATTAGGAAGTTGTTTTTCTCCTACAAGAAACAATATACATGTCCCCACATGTACTATACACAAAAATTATTTATACCCCGGCATACACTATACACAGAATACAATACACGTTCTCACATATTCCATGCGTAAATTACACATTTCTAAGACCCTGCATACATTATACACAAACACATAACAGGGCACAGTGTGCACAGAGCGCTGCTGGCTATTTTCTCTGTATGGTACTTGTGATTTCAGCTTTATGGGAAAATTGTTATTCGGCTTTGCTTATATCCAGGGCCCAATATCCAATTAGAAAGAGCAGGCACCTGTTTTCAGCACTTGTAATGCGCATTTGTGATCTGGAATAGGCTGCTGAGGAGACAAAAATACAAGCTTGTTCCCTCTACAGCCCTTATCCCTCCCTACTCCCACTACAGCCTTTATCCCCCCTGCTCCCTCTACAGCCCTTATCCCTCCCTACTCCCACTACAACCTTTATCCCTCCCTATTCCCACTACAACCTTTATCCCTCCCTACTCCCACTACAGCCTTTATCCTTCCCTACTCCCACTACAACCTTTATCCCTCCCTATTCCCACTACAACCTTTATCCCTCCCTACTCCCACTACAACCTTTATCCCTTCCTACTCCCACTACAACCTTTATCCCTCCCTACTCCCAGTACAACCTTTATCCCTCCCTACTCCCACTTCAGCCCTTATCCCTCCCTACTCCCACTTCAGCCCTTATCACCCCTACTCCCACTACAGCCCTTATCCCTCCCTACTCCCACTACAACCTTTATCCCTCCCTACTCCCACTACAGCCCTTATCCCTCCCTACTCCCACTACAGCCCTTATCCCTCCCTTCTCCCACTACAGCCCTTATCCCTCCCTTCTCCCACTACAGCCTTTATCCCTCCCTTCTCCCACTGCAGCCTTCATCCCTCCCTTCTCCCACTACAGCCCTTATCCCTCCCTTCTCCCACTACAGCCCTTATCCCTCCCTTCTCCCACTACAGCCTTTATCCCTCCCTTCTCCCACTGCAGCCTTTATCCCTCCCTACTCCCACTATAACCTTTATCCCCCCTGCTCCTACTTTAGCCCTTATCCCTTCCTGCTCCCACTGCAACCCTTATGCCCCTATGCACTTACTAGAGTTCATATTCCCACTGCACCTTCTATAGCCTCTATCTCACACATACAACAGCCCATATCCATGCACAAACTACAACACAAACAGCCCTCTACATTCACATACTACACTACAAACCGCACCATTCACATGGAATACCACAGGCAACCTACCTACATACACATCAAAAGCAGCATCCCCACACATGCAATACAGGCATACCCCGCTTTAATACACTCATTTTAAGCACACTCGCGAGTACAGACATACTCACGAGTGTATGTAAAGGTGCCTCGCGAGTACAGACATTCCTGCGCCTCTTCTGTCCGTGAGTGAATAGGAGATGGAAGGTTCTATAATCATCTCAAATTAATAATGTCTACTCCTAGCTGAACACTATCCGATCGCCGGCCCTGCAGCAGTCCACGGCGGGCCAGTGGGGAGATCAGATATCACCCTCACCGGCCCACATGCAGGATACTGCGGCCGCCGGCGGGGAGAGAGGGAGGGAGCCAGCTACGCCGGGTTCCTCTCGCGAGATCCGGAGCGTTGCCATGGCAACGACCGGATCTCGCGAGAGTGAACTCTAGCCTCACAGAGACCACCACTAAGACCACCAGGGATGGATGGCAGCCCCAGCAGCAGGATCCCCCTTCCCAGGCTAAAGGTAAGCAGAGAGGGGGGAAATAATCACCTAACTCACATCAGCCTCACAGACACCCCTAA
>OW240913.1:70960991-70979232 GCA_933207985.1 Pelobates cultripes | reverse complement strand
ACACTCACAGCACCCTCACTCACACACTCACACACACTGCACCCCTGACACTCACAGCACCCTCACTCACGCACTAACAAACACTGCACCCCTGACACTCACAGCACACACACACACTGCACCCCTGACACTCACAGCACCCTGACACACACACACACACTGCACACCTGACACACACAGCACCCTCACTCACACACACATACTGCACCCCTGACACTCACAGCACACAAACACTGCACCCCTAACACTTACAGCACCCTCACACACACACTGTACCCCTGACACTCACAGTACACACACACTGCACCCCTAACACTTACAGCACCCTCACACACACACTGCACCCCTGACACTCACAGCACCCTCACTCTCTCTCTCACACACACACACACACACACACTGCACCCCTGACACTCACAGCACCCTCACTCACACACACACTGAACCCCTGACACTCACAGCACACAAACATTGAACCCCTAATGCTTACAGCACCCTCACACACACACACACACACACACACACACACACACACTGCACCCCTGACACTCACAGCACAAACACACTGCACCCCTAACACTTACAGCACCCCTCACACACACACATGTACACACACACACTGCACCCCTGACACACACAGCACACATACTGCACCCCTGACACTCACAGCACCCTCACACACAAAATGCACCCCTGACACTCACAGCACACACAAAATGAACCCCTGACACTCACAGCACACACACACACACACACACTGCACCCCTGACACTCACAGCACACACACACTGCACCCCTAACACTTACAGCACTCTCACACACACACATGCACAGCACACACTCACTGCACCCCTGACATGCACAGCACACACACACTGCACCCCTAACAATTACAACACCAACACACACACACACACTGCACCCCTGACACACACAGCTTCCTCATACGCACATAGCACCCTCACGCAAACACAGCACCCAATCACACACAGCACACACACACAGCACCCTTACCCACATAGCACCCTCACGCAAACACAGCACCCATCACTAACACACTACACACCTCACACACACTGCACCCCTCACATACACACACAACACCCTCACACACACTGCACAATATGCTTTCCTGGCATTTTTGTCTCCTGGTAGCCCAACTATGGAGACACCAGAGACAAATTTCAAGCAAACACAGTGCAAGCATGTTATTGAATTTGCTTGCGCTGTGCAGACCAAATACAGGGTCTTTTTCTCATGCCAGAGCTCTTCAGCAGAGCTCTGCGCATGGTCTACCCTGGAAGAGCATTGAACCAACATGCTCACTTTGTGATGGGGCGTGCTTGTCATTGGTGATGACAAAACACACCCTATCTAGCCCCGCCCCCTTTGTAGTGGGCCGCTGTAATTAAAAAATGCCCGGGCCGAATTTTCTTCCCAGTCCGGCCCTGGTTTAACCTGCCATTTTCTATAACTATGACTTAGCAGCTTAGCTGCATTAGCCACAACTCTGAGGATTCAAAGTTAAACCAGAAATGCTTAAAGTGATGAAGAGGTGTTTCTTAAGCTAAGCTGCTAACAAATACAAATTGGCACTGTATCGGCAGAAAATGGCCCAGTGGGCAGGTTTATTTTACTTTCCCTCCCAGTTTAAGATTGTCAGATGAGTAAAACATTAAAGATAAATGGTACAATCTGGAATGAGATTTTTCTTCTCACTGTTTGTTTTAACTGAATAAAAGCCCACTGGAAATCACTAAATAAATCACTGGAAATCTGCAGTTGCGTACCAGTTATGCCTGCAAATTACTATTGCAATGCAGTACATACATTGGGAAGTGAAAGAAGGTATTGCTTCACTTTAAGTACATTTTTGTTTTACATACATACTCTGGTCCCATTGTGTACTTAAAAGTGGGGTATGCCTGTACTGCATAAACCTCCTTACACACACACACACACACACACACACACACACACACACACACACACATACACACATTTATTACAATTACTTATATGGCACCAACATATTCTGCAGCACTGTGCAGCACTGTGCAGTAGGTAAAACAAGACAAACTATTAATTCTAACATGTTTCACATATACGAACACAAAATCACAAGCAGCATCCTACACACTCAACACCACAGATTGCCTCCAAAACATGTGTTTGGAGCCTGTTTGCAGGCTTTTTGTGATATCACTAGCCAACACAAAGGAAGCCTATCAAAATTTGCCTTATTTCTGTATTTTAATTTAACCAATAGGCCCCACCCCTCCCCCAGCCTCCCACCAACACCTGACAGATAAGTGAATTTAATTTAAAATCTGGACACTGCAGGCATAAAAATATCTAACAAGACCTATTCAAATCTAACAACTGCGTTTCTATATACACTGATGAGCCACAACATTTAAAACTAATGACAGGTGAACTGAATAAAATTGAGTATATCATTGCAATGACAGCTGTCAAGGGGTGAGATATATATATATATATATATATATATATATATATAACGCAGCAAGTGAACAGTCAGTTTTAGAATGTCACGTGTTGGAAGCAGTAAATTTGGACCAGTGAAAAGATCTGAGTGACTTTGACAAAGACCAAATAATGATGGCTACACGACTAGGTCAGAGCATCTCCCAAACTGCAAATCTTATGGGGTGTTCCTGGTATGTAGTGGTTAATACCTACCAAAGTGGTGCAATGATGGACAACCGATGAACCAGTGTCAGGGCCATAGGCACCCAATGCTCATTGATGCACTTGGAAAGTGAATGCTAGCCCTTCTGGTCCAATAACACAGAAGAGCTATTGTAGCTCAGATTTCCGAAAAACCTAATGCTGGCCATGATAGAAAAATGTCTCCGAACACATTGCATTGCAGTTTGTTGTGTATGGTGTAGCTGAAGACTGCCCAGAGAGCCCATGATGACCCCTGTCCATCTCCGATGGCACCTTCAATGAGAACGTCTAAACTACACCATTGAGCAATGGAAGAAGGTTGCATGATCAATGAATCACATTTTATTTTGATCAGGTGGGTGATTGGGTGCGTGTGCATCTTTTACCTGGGCAAGAGATGGCAGCAGGATGCCCTATGGGAAGAAGGCCTGCCGCCAGATGCAGTGTTATGGTCTGGGCAATATTCTTCTGGGAAACCTTGAGATTCATATAGATGTTACTTTGACACGTACCACCTACCTAGAGATTGTTGCAGGCCATGTGCACCCATTCATGGCAATGGTGTTTCCTGATGTCTTCATGATGTTTCCTAGTGACAGTGTCCTCTTTCAGCACAATAATGCCCACTACAAACATTGTTCATGAATGGTTTGAAAAACATGACACAGAGTTCAGGTAGTTGCATTGGCCTCCAAATTACCCAGATCTCAATCTGATTGAGCATCTGTGGGACAACAATCCATTCCATGGAGGTTGGAACTTGCAGGACTTAAAGTATCTGCTGCTACACATTCAGAGGTCTTCACATTTAGCATCAGATATGATACATGCACCGCACCACATACATCAGTGGGGGTTGACCCGGTCCAAAAACCTTGATTGGCCACCTAAAAGCCTCAGATCTAAATTGTGCCATTTATTACTGTTAGACTTGAGTTCTCTGTTCAGTGTTTGACCAGAACAGGGGAATTGGTGCTGACAGTAATAAATGGAAATTTGACAAAAAGAAAATAGGGGGCAGTGAGCACCTCTGCCGGCAGCAGTCCACTGGCATGGCTCTTGTGAGCTTTGGCTGTTCAGAGCGTTACCATGGGTTACCGTGACAACACTCTGCTGGAGCTTGCGAGAGAAACATATACTGCTTACATCCAGAGGTGGTGCAGAAAGGCATCCAAAGACTTGAGTAGATAACTATGTAGGTGTGTATATGTGCCACAGATTGTGAGGGTATAAGTTTGTGTATCTGTGAGTGTGAGTGGGTATACATGTTTGTGTGTAATTGTGAATGTTTGAGTGTGTACCTTTTAATAGTGTATGTTTTTATTTGTGTGTAACAGTTTGTGTGTATTTGAGTGTAGGAGTATGTGTATAAGTGTAACTGTGTATGGCTGTGTATATATGTAACAGTTTGTATTTGTAGCATTGTTTGCAAGTAAGAGCATGTGCATCATTGTGTGCCAGTCAGCATTTCACTTAACATATACACAATATACATAAATGCATATAAAATATATACATAAGTGACAGAGAGCACTCGTGGATCTTAAAGAAGTGAATTTCATTAAGCAGGTAATTACTAACAAAAGATCAATGTTTCAGTCCTTTGCTGGGAATTTTTTCAAAATGCAAGTGCAACAGAAGGCTTAAACGGGGCACCAAAGGTAGCGGTGAAAACCAGAAAGAGGGTGACTGAAAGAGAGGTGAATTGAGATAGAGGCTTGGAACATAAAAAAATATCCAGATCGAAGTGAGATGTGCAGGAACGAGGCTCCAGCCCGGTGAACACCGAGCACCCCCCGTCACAGTAAAGGAAGCACCCCAAAAGATTACACAAGTATAAAAGCTGGAAGGTACCATTAAAAAAAATCACATAAAGCGAGACCGACACAAGTGAAAGGCAGTGAAAATGAAACATTTGTTTATAACAACAGGTAAGTAACAGAGACCGTTACAAATTGAAATACTGTTATGTAATAACTCACACACATACTGTTATAATGTAATGAAAACAACTACATAGGCGTAAGTAATCAGGCCATCCAGCAACCATGAAGGTTGTCAATAAATTAAAGACTCATAGAAAACCCATGGGTAATGAAAAACCTGGAGGCCTATAAATAGAAAAATATATAACTATAAATATATATATATATATATATATACATACACATTGAACAAAATTATAAACGCAACACTTTTTTGTTTTTGCCCCCATTTTTCATGAGCTGGACTCAAAGATCTAAGACTTTTTCTATGTACACAAAGTGCCTATTTCTCTCAAATATTGTTCACAAATGTGTCTAAATCTGTGTTAGTGAGCACTTCTCCTTTGCCGAGATAATCCATCCACCTTACAGGTGTGGCATATCAAGATGCTGATTAGACAGCATGATTATTACAATAAAAGGCCACTCTAAAATGTGCAGTTTTATCACACAGCATAATGCCAAAGATGTTGCAAGTTTTGAGGGAGCGTGCAATTGGCATGCTGATTGCAGGAATGTCCACCAGAGCTGTTGCCCGTGAATTGAATGTTCATAAGCCATCTCCAAAGGCGTTTTAGAGAATTTGGCAGTACAACCAACCGGCCTCACAACCGCAGACCACGTGTAACCACACCAGCCCAGGACCTCCACATCCAGCATCTTCACCCCCAAGATCGTCTGAGACCAGCCACCCGGACAGCTGCTGCAACAATCGGTTTGCATAACCAAAGAATTTCTGCACAAACTGTCAGAAACCGTCTCAAGGAAGCTCATCTGCATGCTCATCGTCCTCATCGGGGTCTTGACCTGACTGCAGTTCGTTGTCATCGACTTGAGTGGGCAAATGATCACATTCGATGGCGTCTGGCACTTTGGCAAGGTGTTCTCTTCACGGATGAATCCCAGTTTTCACTGTACAGGGCAGATGGCAGACAGCGTATATGGTGTCGTGTGGGTGAGTGGTTAGCTGATGTTAACGTTGTGGACCAAGTGGTCCATGGTAGCAGTGGGGTTATGGTATGGGCAGGCGTATGTTATGGACAACAAACACAGGTGCATTTTATTGATGGCATTTTGAATGCACAGTGATACCGTGACGAGATCCTGAGGCCCATTGTTGTGCCATTCATCCATGACCATCACCTCATGTTGCAGCATGATAATGCACAGCCCCATGTTGCAAGGATCTGTACACAGTTCCTGGAAGCTGAAAACATCTCAGTTCTTGCATGGTCAGTATACTCACCGGACATGTCACCCATTGAGCATGTTTGGGATGCTCTGGATTGGGGTATATGACCGCATGTTTCAGGTCCTGCCAATATCCAGCAACTTTGCACAGCCATTGAAGAGGAGTGAACCAACATTCCACAGGCCACAATCAACAACTGATCAACTCTATGCAAAGAAAAATGTGTTGCACTGCGTGAGGCAAATGGTAGTCACACCATAAACTGACTGGTTCTCGGATCCCCCCCAGGACCACCCCAATACAGTAAAACTGCACATTTTAGAGTGGTCTTTTATTGTGGCCAGCCTAAGGTACACCTAATAATCATGCTGTCTAATCAGCATCTTGATATGCCACACCTAAGTTCAGCTCATGAAAAATGGAGGCAAAAACAAAAGTGTTGCGTTTAGAATTTTGTTCAGTGTGTATGTATATATGTGTGTGTATATGTGTATATATATATATATATTGTGACGAGACCAATCTCGCCACTGTGCATTGGAGGAGCCTGGTTGCCCGCCCGCTGCCTTTAGACTATGGCCCCATGTTGAAACGCTTGATTTTCCCCTGCAAAGACATGAAAGCCGGGTCATTCGTTGCTTGCCCTGTTTGAGCAGTGATACCCCAGATAGCTATGCCATGGAGCCCATTCGTATAATGAAAGACTATGGGAAAGACTTTGGCTCCATGGCGATTGAACTGTATGTGTGTGTGGTCTGAGCGCCATTCAGTATTAATGTGCGCTCAGACCTAAGCTATCTGGGGATATGTTGCATGTCTGTATTTTATGTCATAAATGTAACCGTGTGTATTTTATTGTATTTTACTGTCTTTTTACTGCCATGTGCTTAATGGAGTTTTGCCTCTGTCCTTGGAGATAATTGGATTACTTCCCAATTATCTCCAGGATAGAAGACTCTTTGGAACTGGTTTTGGTCAGAAAAGCCATGCTTCATTTGGTCACAAAGGACTGCGATCTATCTTTTGAACCACTGGACCAACTTGTATGATTTTGACGTATGTTTGTATTTGGAGTATGCTGATTCTGAAAATGTAAGTTTTTAATGTGAATGTGATGCATACTTTTAAAGTTATGAATAATGTGGAAAAACTGTTTCTCTGGTTGTGATAATTACATTACCCATTGTGTAAGGTAATTGTATCACAGGCAGAGGGGAGGATTTTGTGTGGGAGTGTCTGAGCATATTGTACGTGTTTATTGGTTGTTTTCCAAAACCCTGTGGGTGGTACTAATGTGTATATAAGGACAATAAACCCACAGCTCTGTCTGTTCACTGCTTGACCCTCAACACGGAGCTTTGTCTCGTTCTTGGGGGGATTTACTGTATGCTGTTCCAGTTTGACTGCTAGGAGTGTAAACCTATTTGTATGGTTTTTCCTATTCGGCTGTTTACAGCATTCATGTGGTTCCGGTTCAGCTGTTTACGGCATTCCTATGCTTCTCCGGTTCGGTGGATTGGTGTCTACAGTAGCTGCCTGTATATCTGGAAGGGGAATATCCTCTAAACTGCGTTTAACCCCTTTTATGCTTGGGGGTGCCGTTACATATATATATATATATATATATATATATATAAAACCAAGAGCTGACATTAGGTTGCTAGAGTAGGACCTGCCAAGAATGGGGCACATTGACATTGTGGCAAGCTTATGCAATGTATGATCATTTACTGTAAGTGAAGTGTGACAGATCCATCTGTATATACTAAGATTGCTGGATTCATCTGTTTTCCCTTTTTCACAAAATTACCCGTTCGTATGCCTTTGTTCAAGTGAATTGACTTTTCTGCCGAACAAAACTGTCGAACGGACGGCCACCCAGAAGAGAAGTGTGCTGCTGGTTAACCTATTGATCCCAATTAGAACGTTGCGGTTAACCACAGACACTTCTCAATTAAAACCGAATACAGGGTGGTCGTCGTTCGTATGTTGACCACGAGGCAGCGGCCATTTTAAACCATGCGAAAGACCAGCGGTGTTCGGCATTGATTTCATGGAACTGAAAACGGACACTTTTTCAACCGAACACCGCTGAAGCCGTCGACCTCCCTTCTCAATCGACAGGAGTATGCGAACACCGGCCGTTCGGGAGGTTTAAAGGCACAAATGGACTTACCCCAGCCATGGAGTCAATCGCATACCGAAGAACTGTAATAGACTTTGACTCCATGGCGATTGAACTATGCGTATGGGATCTGAGCGCTATTCGCCAATAATATGCACTCCGATCCAGGCTATCTGGGGACATGTGATACGAATGGATAATATTCAACAAATGTAAAGTTATCTATTTTTATGTGTTTTTATGTGTTGAATTTAAAATGGCGATTTGCCTCTGTCCTGGAGATAATTGAATTACTTCTCAATTATCTCCAGGGCAGAGGGGAGGAATTACTATTGCATGCTGGGAATATTTTGTGTTTGTGGGTCCTGAACTGCCATATGTCTATCTGTTGTCACAGTCTCCCATTTGGTCCCCTAGGGGAGTGTCCACCAAGTGGGAGACCTGCATAAATACGGGCAGGTAGCCAACAGTAAAGCCAGTTCTTGTTTTACCCTCAATGCGGAGCTTGGTCTCGTTATTGGGGGGATTTATTACCGACGACTAGAGACTGCTGGATGGAATTATTAGCCGCTTGGGAGATACCTGCGTTCGGCTAATATTGGCGATTCGTGAGTCTGGAGCTCGTGGAGTGAAGTGCCCGTACAGATCCCGTTCGTGAGGTTACAGCGTTCCCTTGCTTGCGGTTCGCATGATTATACTGGATACGCATGCAACCTATGTTATTGCGAACGGGGAGCATTCACTAAACGGCGGTTTGTACATTTCATGCTAAGGGTACCATAACATGAAGTTTTTAAATAAAACTATCACATTCTGTTAGACTTTAAAT
Source organism: Pelobates cultripes (assembly GCA_933207985.1). Classification (NCBI taxonomy): domain Eukaryota; kingdom Metazoa; phylum Chordata; class Amphibia; order Anura; family Pelobatidae; genus Pelobates; species Pelobates cultripes. The sequence continues at coordinate 70,970,407 of OW240913.1, read as the reverse complement.
TGTTATTTAGTGAATGAGCGAGTGCGATGGATTTTGTATGTGTATATTTAGAGAGAGAGAGAGAGAGAGTTGGATTACATTGGAAACAACTCAGATCACAGATGAAAAACAACAAACAATTTGTATTCCAGGGAATGAACAGGGTCCATATGAATCATGGGGTGAGTGTACAATATTGGACACTTTGGAAGTTGCACAATCAGGTATTGTGCTTAATCAGTAAAATAAATATAGCTTCCAAGTCACTCAGTACAAAGTCATTTTACCAATTATAGCATATGCTCCTAGACACAAAAAAGTTAGCTAATTAACAATCTATCAACCCCGACCTAACTCTCTAAATACAAAAATTTCTACTTACTCAACTTAACACCAAGCTTCCTATGTCATAAATGGTAAATATAACACAAAGACTCACAATGTCTGTGCTTGAAATGATGGATATTTGAAACCAGTGCGAGGAGCATCAGGAGACGATGGAGCAGAAGTGGCTTTTCACAAATAATATCCCCGCTGAAGTTTATTCCGTCCCCGTCATCATGACATTTACAATGGGGTCGGGAACCCGTTCGGAGAATCGCACAGTTCCCCTGCTGTTTATTGAAGCAGTTCTCAAGTATTTGTATTCAGAGACCTGCGTCAGTACTAAGAATTGTTTGACAGAACCCTGACATAGCTCTGCTCAGCCAGATAATTGCCTATGAATGTCGAGCTCGCCTAATGTCTCTTATAACTGCTATAAATAACTAGACGTTCTCATTATTTATTTGTTCAATTAAATGACAGTTTATTTGTTAATAATTATATTGGGATTGGACATTTTTGTACGCAGATGTACAGATTGGTAGAGTTTTTTGAGTCGATGCTCGGATGAAAACTCAAGATTCTCAGATAGGCTTTGGAGGGGAACATTCCACCAGCTTGAGGAAAATGACTGGCTCTGGAATGTGAGAGTTGTGTTCTCTTACAGTTGCCTGCCTCATGTTTACAGCACTCTTTTATAAACTAAATCACCTTACCAACAACTGCATTAATTTATTATGCTGCTCTAATATGATCTCTTAAAGGGACACTCCAGTCATCAACATGACTTTTATCCAATTTAAAGCTTTTGTTCAAAATAACTAGCTAAATTTTTTACATGCTTAATTTGTATAGTTTTGCTTTTTAACTCTACTGCCTCCTGCTGATGATCTCCACTATTCTAAAAAAAAGTTTTTTTTGGTTATTGGGTTACTGTAGCTCCCTTTCAACCTGTCCCAGACAGCAGTTGTAATCCATCTATAACTTCCAGAAATCTCTGCCCCACTCATAAAATCCAAATTGGCATGAATATATAGGTTAAAATTTGAAAAGTGCCATAAAAAGTTATTGAGCCCCTTAATTGGCTGATACCTTTCTTCTCCAGACTGTGCTACCTGCCGCCTTTCCTTAAGGGGTTAAACTTTTATTTTACCCCAAACTTTTAAAGATGGTGCCTGATTGCATTGCACATCTACTTCCTTATATATTGGAACCCCGGAACTCGAAGGTTCATTACTCGAACAATTTGGAAGTCGAACAAAAATTTTGGGGAAAAAAATGCCTCGGTACACGAATGATCCTTGGTACCCGAACAAATCATGCCACAAACATGTTCAATTATGAAGCTAGGTCTCACTTTAGACAAATTTTAAATGCCAGAAGTTACCTATCTCCATCCACACAATAATATATCTTCTACCTTTCCACTTATGCCATCAACTCTCATCATTACAGGTAAAGTGAAGTTACATTTTCATTTAATTTAGTGTACATTATGTTTATTATTTTTATTTCTGTATGATTTTATGCATGTAAGGTATTCTTAAACTGTAAAATGTGTGTTAAAATGCTGTAATTTTGAGGGTCTGAAATGGATTAATGAAATTTACATCAATTCTTATGGGAAATGTTGATTCGGTTCTCAAACCCATCGGAACTCGAGTTCCGAGGTTCCACTGTACTTACTTTTTCACTCCATTTTGTCAATGGGGAGATACTGATAGACTAAGAGCATCAGCTGAAGGTATAATTATAAGGAACTCATAGTTTTACATTAGCTTTATTCAACTACTTTGTCTTCCCTTGTTTATCTTCTTCTTCTATATGCTTTCATACCTCTTACTATGTTTCTTGTAGTCTGCCAAGGTATAATCAACACCATCTACCTCTTCCTCTCACACTTTGATTAAGACCTGTCAGGGGTGGTGGTCCGGTGACCGGGACCCAGTAAGCCTGATCTTGATAGTAGGAGTCACTGTGAAATGGATTATCAGGGCCTGGTGCAGGATAACCACAGCCCCCTGGTGTTGAGCACCAGAGTTTGTGCGGCCACATACCAGGACCTTGATGCAGCTTCTGCGGATCCCAGATGCCAGATGACAATAAGCAAACCTCCCAAGATCTGAATAGGGAGGCTCTGCAGCAGATATGTATCCAGTACAGAAACAAGGTGAGGCTAGAATAGACACAAAACAAGAAAACAAGACAGAACTATGAGAACCCAGAACCGGAGCAGGACAGAAAGCAGAACCCAGAACATGTACACAAGACATGAGGGAAACAGGAACAGGACAGGACTGTACATTAACTGGGAATACAAGACAAAATAAAACAAGACAAGATATAATAGACAAAACAAGAGGAGACATAACTAAGCACTATATATGTAAAACATTGGAGATTTAGACATACATAAATGGCCAAGATGTATGCAGCCCACCACTGTGTCAAAGTACTCCAATTACGGTGGGTCCAATCTGCCTGGATATGCATGACTAAATAAACAATAAAACACGCACAGCACTTACCTGCAAGAAAGGGGCAGAAGACTTGGAACAACTGCCTCCAGGAACCAACTGAAACAAAAGCATTAATGGAAAAGGAACGGGTGTGGCAACAAAAAACAAACATGTAAAGGACTTGTTCATCTATTGTAATGTGCAGCAGAATATATTGGTGCATTTTAGGTAATGAAAATAATGTGGAATTAATCATATACAACTACCAAGCTTGGCTCCGTTCAATGCTTCTTTCAATTATATACCAGTAAATTGATATATGCCAAAATAGCTTTAAAAGGTTTTAACATCCCCCGTAGAGATTAATAAGAGCTACTAAATTCTGTTACCCCTAGTTTCAATGCTAGATTGTAAAAAATGACTACCTGTCACTATTTTATGAACAATTACGCCTGCCTTATTGAGGTGTAAATTGAAAAAGACAACAGCAAACTCTCAATATATCCTGAATTAAAATAAAACTATTCCATATTTAAGTATATTGAAGCATTAAAGCCCATCTATAAACATGGTATATGTAGTGTTCAAAAAACACCCGGGGGTGTATGCAAAACCTATGGTTATCTTGACCAGACAATTGTAGGTTCTGTTAAAGCTGCTATGGCAATGACAAAGAAAATGAACCTTTTTGTTAATGCATGTCCAAGTGCAAAATGATGACTGCTAACTGGAGGTCAGTGTCATCGCAGCAGAGTTCCATAGGCATGGTCCACAAAAACTTGTTAATATTATGCAACCGCACACATCTAATGGCTGTTGGTGTTAACAATGCTACATTTTTAATGTCAAGCACAAGAACCTTATAATGACAATTGTTGAAAAGTTAAATAATTTGTGAGTACATTCATTACTGTTCATTGTTGTAATGGTAGTATGTCTTAGTGTTTGAATGCATTACATTTTCCCAACCCATTTTTTCTCTGCTCATTCTTTTTGCTTGTCCCTACAAATAAACATGAAGAGGGCACATGGAATTTAGCAACACTGGCAGCCAAGCTTCTTAATGGTAGAAGGCTGGTTGGAGAGTTAATTTTATATGTATTAAGGCCGTTTGGCCTGTAATTGTGGGAGGGGCTTAAGTTAATTCACTTACCTATATAAGGTACACCCCTTACCTGACTCCATACCGCTTGAGGTCAGCTTCTGAATGCACTTCCAGTTCATCCAGTCACCATTTTGGAATACCTTTTGTTTTCTCATGAGGTCTTCTACGCTGAGCTGTGTCCAGGAATCCAGCCGCAGGCTTTTCCATCGCCAAAGATAACGTCCAAGTGACTCGCAAACCGTAAGTTGACCTACCCGTCACTGTAGATACAAGTATCCATCTCACTATCTATCCTAGCTGTTCATATAAGGGTTAATTTGAACCAAGAATATATTTGGTCATTAATGCTCATGGCCCCTACCGACATGAAAATGGGGTATAAATATAACTGACGTATAATAAAATTTTAATTGGTTATTGAAAACATCTCTGCTATTCATTTCCAATTTCCAGAGCTCTGAATGAGTTGGCAAATATCCATCATCCACAAAGGACCCGGGCTGATTTTTATCCCCAACAAATTGGTGTGAGAAGTGGGATAACTGTACAGTATTAAAACATGATCATGCACATACAGAACTGGTGGCTTTTTGGACATCGGGATCTATAAAAGGTTTCGGTTTCCAAAGATGATATCAGGGTCCACAAAATTTCTGACAGACTTCAGCATTCCAATTTTATTAAAGTAATTAATTGAGATGATCAAATCAAGGTTTAAGTTTAAGAACAGCATTTTATTGGGAATTATTCCAATATGTATATGTTAGTGTTTTAGTACTCAACAAGCATTTGTATAGAATGAGTGCTTCTCTCATCCATACAAATGCATTCTAAAGGGAAATTATGTATTCAAATTTTATAAAGGACAAATTCAATGAATTATAAGCAAAACTGAGAGAAGTACATGTAACACTAATTAAGAGTTTAACTTTAGTCTCTAATTTGAATTTAGCCTAGATAATTAATTTATTGATGTCGTACTGATCCTTGTGTTTGTATGATTATAGAGACCGTACTGGAGTATTTGTGCCGCCTGATATTTGGGACTACACACCAATCTCTCTGGTTGACCTACCTGCCTACTTACCTTTTTTGCTGCTTGGTCAAAATCCATGCTGGCCGAAGAAACTGACATGCTTACTTATGAGGACATAAACTAACTTGGAAAGTCCTGAAGGTGCTGTCTAATGCCGCTATTTCTGTATTACCCTTTCAACAATTGGGGTGCTGCACAGAGTATTGTGGTGAACATCCAGCAAACAGAAGAATTAAGAACTATGTGGAAGCTGACATTGTCTTGTTGTCAGCCATATTGCTACCCTTAGCTATGTTATGGTGTCTAGGATTCTTTATACTCCTTGAAAGACTTATTCTATTTTTCTGGACTATGCTGGACTATTGAACTATTTTGTTATTTTTATTTTTGTAAAGTTAGCCAGACAGAGAGGAAGTGTTAGCTTACTCAGTCATGGATGTACTATATGTGTCATTGATGTATGTTGAGTGTACCAAGGATGGATTCCCATGTATTAAGTGTGGATATGACTGGACCATCGAAATAGGGTTTTGATTAGGAGACGTAGGATGCAAGGTCATGATTGTGATTATTGTTAGAATTTCAAGCTGATTATAAGTTATCTCATGATTTAATATGTAAATGGGTCTTTTCAAACTAATCAAGAAGTGTTTCCCAATCCTGATACCCGAGCTATTTACTTACAAATGCGGGATTTATAAGTCACTAATGCTGTCAACGTGAGGGGATGACATGTCTATACAGTCATGGCCCTCACTCAGGGTTTTCCAGAAATGCTTTTTTCCTCAAATATGAGTTTTTGCCACTGGGTTTTTTGACCTGGCCCGAGTTCACTGGGTGGACTGGTAATCCAAGACCCTGGTCCAAAGAGGGGGAATAGATATTATTCCCATTTTGACTATTATTCCCGTTGTTGGGAATAATACACTTTGCCTGTTTTGATCCAAGGCTCAAGTTACAGATAACATGATGTGCAGTCTCTTTAAAATTGGTTAACATGTCAGCTGTTTGAAATATTTAACTTGTACACTTAAACAATGTATTCAACAGATAATTTAAAAAGCTGAAAATTGACAGCTCGAACTCCTCTTAAAGGGAAAACCTATGGCACAGAGCAAATGGGGGAAATCGAGGTGAAGAAATAACGAAAGTCCCGCAGACGTGATTAACACTTCTGAATATACCTCCTTTCGTTTCTCTGCCGCAGGCCTCCCATGGATATTTTCCGTAAGGTAGATCATGATATGATCTAAGAGGGGAATTGTAGATACAAATATCCATCTCACTATCTATCCTAGCTTTTCATATAAGGGTTAATTTGAACCAAGAATACATTTGGTATTGTACCTCCGATTCTCAGAAATAAAATTTATCTAAAATCCTAGTTACGGGAAAAGTACTGATTTCGAAATGTTCTTGTTAATTGTCCAAGATTTCGGTATTTGTAAATATCTGTTTTTTATCAAATATGCATGCGTTATATAATGTAGGATATAACTAGAAACAGCTGTTCATAACTTGTGAAAAACAATCTATGTCATTAATGCTCATGGCCCCTACCGACATGAAAATGGGGTATAAATATAACTGACGTATAATAAAATTTGAATTGGTTATTGAACACGTCTCTGCTATTCATTTCCAATTTCCAGAGCACTGAATGAGTTGGCAAATATCCATCATCCACAAAGGGCCCGGGCAGATTTTATCCCCAACAGTTACGCCAGGCAACAGTCCCATGGCATTCATAGGTCAGGTCCTCACTTTATGTTTACGTTCAGTTATAACAATGCTACACTCTGCATGTACAGGCTATCTGTTCGTATATACAGCCGTTCGTTTACACGGCCAATTCGTTTATATCAGGCTCTATGCATTTAGCCCCGCTCTGGCATTCGTATACTCCCGAATGGGAAACATACTGTGACTCAATCGGGTAGACATCTCCATTCGTGCATCTCAAACTACACGAACGGAACCCATGTGTTCTGTATTCTGTACAGCCTGTGCGTACAACCAAACGGTCTTAACATAGGTCCCTATCTAAACTATAGATCTTCGGTCTCTGCACACCACAACCGACTTTGCTCTTTTATACTATCCTACGCTCATACTGGAACCTTACTCCATATGCGGCTATTTGCCCCTAACACGCACATATATATATATATATATATATATATATATATTAAGGCTGAGCCATTAGGCAAAGCCTGTAGTTGTGGGAGGAGCATCATAGTTAGTCACCCTGCATTTTATTGTTTAATTAATGCAATGCTATATATTGCATTTTTTATATTTGCAGATCATTATACATACGGCCTTGGTTAAACTTGTCAGTTTTGTACAGATCAGCATTTGTTACTTATGTTCACCAGGCCTCTTCCAGTTTTAGTACCTGCATGTATTCTATATGTCTGCCATCTGGGTATTCAGGCACTCATCGGGCCTACATTGTTTAATAATTATATGGCTAGGTGTTACTACTGACTGTCCAAACTTGGGCCTAATACATGTGGTTAGCATTTATGCTACTGCCTGTTAATAATCGTATTTCAGTGTCTATAACGACTTACATTGCCTCCTCACAGGCCTGGTTTAAGTGTACTGTAACATAATGTTGGTCATATTATGTCTTTTCTATGGTTACATGGACATATTCACGGCCCTCATCTAAATATGTTATTTTTACACTTCAAATCAAGACATGCCACGAACTAGGTCCGCCACTTGGGTGTCACAAATAACATACTAGATTGCAACCGGTCTACTCAAATATTTGAAACATTCATTAAACCCCATTTAATTGTGTCATTGTGCATCTGTAACTTGTCATTAGGCCCTCATTTGGCCACCCTGCATCTAGGTATAGTTATATTGGGCCCTCATTTGCCCTTCACTATCACAGGAAAGTGAAGGGTGTGCTAAACAGTGTGAAAACAGTATGTATACTTATCAATAGAGTGGTAACTGCATACATGTAGAGAATAAAATTTTTTTAAAAGGCACAACTTTTCATGAAACAAAAACCAACAAAAAAAGCACAACCTTTCATACAAAAAGAAAAGCACAACCTTTCATGCAAAAAACAAAACTTCATGAAAAAAAGACACAACATTTCATGCAAATACAAAAGTGAAATTATATATTATTTATGAGAGATGCAGGACATCACTCATATATGTTTATATTAGGCCAACCTAATCAGTGGGCAACCTACTACGATCAGTGCCATGTTACTCAAGTGTGTCATCATTATCATCTATAATTAACAGTCCTACCATTCATGCCTCTCACGGGTCAAGTTGGTTATATACACGTTATGATATGGAGCAGGTTTGCAATTTTGCATCACTGTGTAAATTGCAACTGCTCCACAGCTCAACAATCATTAACCAACCCACATCATATCAATTCATACAAGCGCTAATTCTCATACTGCCTTAAATGACTACCCCGCTACTCCATAAATCACAATGAGCTCTCTCTGCCTTTTACCCCTATACCTTGACTCACGGATCTCACTAGGCTTTCACTTACATAAGCTTTAAACAGTGCAAGGTGAACTTACAGCTACAACCCAATTTTGGTCGTCATGTCGCTCGGGGGTTATATATTACCCTATTATACTGTGTTTAAGAACAAGAAATAAATAAAACAAGATGGAATACAAGAGCATCACTAATGTCCATACGCAATTCACAGTCCATTTCTACAACTTTGGTACGTTTAACCTACATTTGCTCATGCCATAATCATTACTTTACATACACCCTATTACACACCCGGCTGCTCAAGACTTACTAGGCCTTCACTCAATACCATACATACGGCCCTCTGTGGTCAATACACTATGACACAATTTCTGCCACACATTTGGGAAATTACATACAACATTTCCAGATTTACAAGGGTCAACTACAACCCTGTCATACCACGGTTGACTATTCCTCTCAGCCTTGTAATGCCCACGCAATTTCTTCATTTACGACCCTCTCTCTGCACTCCTGAGAATAAAGAACCCCTCATTACACATTTAACCATATTCAGGCCTCCTCGGTCTGTCACGGTTTTACCCACGCCTTGTATAATCCACAACTCCTGTCACAGGCACTTACTAGATCTTAAATATTTTCTTCCTGCTAGTAAACTAGAGATGGTCTGATCTTTCTCATCCATACTTCAGGTCCTTCTTGAGGAAGCAATCACCGTGGAAACTCCTAATTAGACACAGCACTACTAGGCATCTCTTTCATAGCCAATCATAAGTTCTAATATTATCTAGGTTTCTAAAATCCCTACTTATCATCCTGTTAATGTTTTAATCCTTAACCATATCACAAGTACTTTATACCCTTACCTAAATAAGCACTTACACCATACTGGACATATTTTCATTAATGTTCCCATTATGTATTTCGGTTCCTCTCTATGATATTCCTTCCTCAAACCAAACACTAGCTGGGCAAGATACGTACGTTCCAACATAGTTTCTATCAATTAATTATGTTTC
>OW240913.1:70934602-70960891 GCA_933207985.1 Pelobates cultripes | reverse complement strand
AATGAGGGTTCTGTTTGCCAAACTAGGTTAGATAGGGAGCATGATTTCGAGTGTGTGGGCTTTTAAACAGCATGCTCCCGCTTTGAAGTATACCCCATTGAAGGGTGGGGGGTGGTTGGGCGGGAGAAGGTGACGTTCTAACTACCTACGAACAAGAACATTGGAGAGAGAAGAGTCCCAATCGCCGAAAACAGCATGCCCGTGTAACCAGAGGGCTGTAAAGAGGTAAATATCAGATAGCTATTAATCCTGGAGTTCTTCAGGTGACGGTCGCTGTAGATGTTCCCGCTCCAGCCCCTCGGGGGACGAATGGTGTCGCTGTCGTAGGATCACTTGCTGTTGGCCGTGCCACTGGGTGGGTTAGTCCTGCAATAGATAGGGTGTCCTGTTGCATCCCCAGGGTTGGCAAGAGATCTTTGGCCCCTTGCATGTCTTGGATCTTAAATGAAGTTTTGCCATGGTGGATCAAAAGTGCCCAGGGTCACCTCCATTGGTATATAATATTATGTAGGCGAAGGAGAGCCATGAAGAATTTCATCATGCAGTGCCAGGCCAGAGTCGGCCCTGATAAAAAAAAAAAAAAAAATCAGCATAGAATAAGAGCTGCCTACCCTCAAAACACATATGGCGTCTGGGTTCTTGTCGCTTGAAGGACTGCTGATCTGTCTCCGTGGCTCAGGAGGCGCACCAGGAGGTCTCCCGGTGCTGCGGCAGGGGCTTTAGCTGGATGTGGGAGGTGGAACATCCTTCCCCAGGGCTGCTTGTTTTGAGGGCAAGAGAGCGGCCAGCAGACACCGTATGAAGTGCAGTACCTCCGCCTCCGGTATCTCCCTACCGATGCCCCTGATCTTGAGGTTCAGGCTTCTCCTCCGATCTTCCAGTATTGAGAACCGCAGGTCTGTTTTGTGAGTCTGCTGTTGCAGGTCTTGCACTGCTTTGTGTAGCTGCGCTGTGTCTTGCGTGTTTCAGGGAGTCTGCTTCCAGCATGGTCAAGCTTTGCAGGTGTCCGCGGATCTGGGCCATGTCAGCTTGTATGGTGAGTTGAAGCCCCGCTAGCAGTTCTTTCCTCACCGCTATGGTCACGGGAGATGTGTCTGCTTGAGGGTGAGTCTGGAGAGGAGCGGTCAAGACGGGTGAGTGGTGTAGTTCAGCCCCGCTTGTGAAATCATCCGATATTCCATAGCAGTCATCAGCGTAGTCAGCCATCTTTGTGCCCATGTTGTTGCAAGCTTGCTGCCATAGGTCTGCGATATATGTCCGCTCAGCCGAGGCTTATCGGGCTTGGGCTTTTTAGTTTTTTTGGCCCACCTCTTCACTCCTCGCTAGCAGTGCTGGTTGTTGCAGTTTGTAAGGGGTTTGTGCAGTGTTAGAGGGTCTAATGTGGTTGTTTGATACAGAGCTTCGATTGCATGCGGCCATTCAGGTCCGTGGCTTGGCTCTGACAAATTTAAACATATTAGTGTTTCTTTAAATATCCACAATGTAAAATTGTAAAGTGTTGAGGAAAATTATGGCACTATATTATAATAACAACAACAACAGCAGCAGCAATTATTAAATCCACTTGCCAATTCTCCAAGATTCCTAGTTAGGGCATAACCCTGAAATGATGTTCCAATAGACCAACTGGTTTAAAAAGAACAATACAATAGCTTACTGCTTATATACTGGCTGAGTATGATTGGAGTTGTACTTTCAAATTGAGGTCTCACATTGCTCAAGATTCAGCTTCTCCTACACCTCACCAATCATTTATTACACATTATGTGACAACCTACAACTTCCAGTTCTTTTGGAGTCAACCAGTTCAAGACCTTTTAACCGTGGTCTGGAGCAATAGGACAGTATTTTACACAACATGCCCGACAGATGTGTCCGTTGTAGCTCACCAACAACCTCTGGTCTGAATTTACAAATCCCTTCATGTACCCGTGCAATGTCCAGCAACCCATCCAAGAAACGTGTCCATGTGGCATGCTGCCTATAACAACAACTAAGCACTGGACACATTGGGAGGGGTTGTGCCAATCCACTAAGATTGTGGCAGACATGCCAACTCCATAGGATGTTCTAGCTAGTCTTTGTTACTCTGGACTTAAGAAGAGCATTGATATAAGTGCAGATTTAGCATCAACAACACCAAAAACATAAGGGATTAACAGATTTCCCTGAAGCCATATATGTTACCTTATTTTCCAAAGCCACTGAGGTGTGAATAAAAGTTTAATTACAGCTTCTGTAGCTTGTCCTATGACTTATCTAACAGCCAAGGAAGAGCCACATTAACCCTCTTGATGTCTTGATACCAGGATGCTGGCAACATCTTGCAGAGCAAAAAGACTGCAAGGCCACTTGTCATTAAAAGGTTAAGAGCTTGAGGGCTAATTGCTGTTTGGATCGCCTAATCTTTATCACATTTTATGGACAATTAAATATCAAAGAGAACTTTCTTCTTATCCTCTGAAATATTACATGTCGATTTCTTTTTTTTGTGTGTGCGTTTTAAAATAAAAAAAAGGGGAATAAAAAAATACTTTAGGGTAATATTATAGGCTTAAAAACATACCTCTGCTGTACTATAATTTGATAGGCTGTGCGGAAGCAAAGTCTTACAGACAGCAATTAAGGCTAAGACGTAGAAGTTCTTTCATCTTCAGCTGAACGTGGCTACATTTGAAAAGGTTTGTTCCATAGAGTATTTGTGTATTCAGAGGACGGATCAAACTCAAAAGCACAGCTGTCCCGATAAGAATGTTAGATTCCTCTTGTTATTTGCTCACATATATGTTCTATGTCTACATCCAAGGATAATATGCTAATGCCGACATATGACATGGAAGTACTAGACCATGTAATAATGCATGTTTAAATGATTGTTGACAGTACTAAATACACCAATTTCAACAATTAAAGCAAAGAACTTGTCTGGGCTCTCTGATTGAACAGGGATATAGACTCAAATGTGCTTTCCAAAAATATACATTTCTGTATTAAATCAAATTAAATGCAATTTGGCACAGTGCATACGAGGAGGGCATTAAAGGAAAAATGCCAACGTGTTTCATGCCAATAAGGCCGTGCCTTATAGACGTTGGCTTTTTTTCCATTTGGTGCCTTCAGCATTCTATGCATTGTCCCATATTGTATTTGATTTTATGTATGTAGTTTTTTTTTTATAGCAATTTACTTGTTTGGAAAGCATGATTGAGTCTACATCATTGCTCCCATTAGTAAATCCAGAAAAGCTCTTTGCTTTGTTTGTTGAACCTAGAGGTGAGGGACTCATGGACGGTAAGATATCAGTTTTCATTTTTCTATTTGATTTAGCCGCATGTTGAATCAGCGGTCTCTCTTTTATTTTGTATTCTAGACACAACAAGTCCTAAATGTTACATCTTCTATGGAGTTTTTCTTTTCATCTTTTACACTGAAACCACAAGCTTAAATGTGTTCTACAAATGGTGCAATGGAATAACCGCACTCTTGCTATAAATATAGCACAGATAAAGGTGCAGGCACTCCAAGCACTATAACAGTCGTAGTCACTATACAGAAATGATTCTTTGGCTGTTGTACTTTGAGTTTTCTGCCTGCATTGTTCATTCAAAATATCTTGGAGGGCAATTAAGCTGTAAGTGCTGGGGGCCGGTTAGCCTGTGCTTGCAAGCCTTCACTGTTCTTTAAGGTTAGACGGAGTCCGGCCGTGCAGTTCATTTTGTTTTATTGGCACCCAGAGCTTCACTGCAACATAACCACAACAATGAGCTGTCGAGGTTAATGTGTATAAAGAAGGCACTGTCTGTTTCTATATGAAATGCCATCAAGAGACAATACAGTGAAATAATGCAAAACCAATAAAACCCAAAATAAAACAAACTATTTGAAGTTTCTGCATATGCTGCAAAAATCCCAGGATTCTGCAAGAATTCCTCAAGAAAGTAATTCAGCCAATAATGCTTGCTTAACTTTCTATGACCAATGCTTTACGAATACAGCAGACCTATGAAAGAAAAGCTATTTATTCTTAAAAATGCATAACCGTAACTTAACCTACACATTGCTCCTACCATGAAGGCCAACCGTGATGGATGACATATTGATATTTTGTACCATCTAGTGATATAATGTCAAGCACACATGCATGTAAATATACCGTGGCAGCTCCCAAATATTCGCTTTTTCACTATTTCAATAAATAGATTGATTTGTGTGCAGCATGAGTGTGCTCTCAAATATTTTAGAAATATACTCTCCTTTATTCCGATATGTTCGTAGAATAGGAGTATTCTTGTATTTCCAATGCACTTGGCACAATGAGATGGCATTCACTACAGCACCCATGACTCAAACTTCGGCAAGCTAGAAAACAATCTACAGATTTGTTGGCAATTTTTATATTACCATGTATCTTACGGCTTTACATAAAAGAGTGTTCATACATGGATTAATGACAAAGCCACTTCAGCTGGAATACATCCATTACATAAGAAAAAAATATATATTTTTTTACTTCTAAATAGATTGATTTTATTAAAAAGGCCTGCGGTCTCCAAATTGGTGACCAGCTTACCTCATCTCACCAAACACTGTTTACTACGGTGGGGTGAAGTGTGCCGCAGTGCTTCCTTAAGCAGAGCCAACTTCCCGCAATGCCCTGTGCATGCATGTCCGTGACACTGCATACTTGCAGAACGTGCATGGAATCAAAGGAAGCATCATCAGGGCAAATCATTACTTGCATTGTATGCCAGGCTGTGCAATATTAATAGAAACCAAAAGACAAACTAATAACTAACCTTTACCTGTTAATTACAATGTGCCATTACTTACAAAGTGATAGTTTCTCTTTAAATGGTTTATGGTCATTGACAGACACTTGCAGGTGTACAAACTAAATTTGACTAAAAACCATTTTCCCCACACATCAATCTGTGACTAGAACCTGTTCACACCAGCCAACACATGGTCTATGCCCAGCAGCTACCTAGAAGCAGTAATAATCCAATTCATTTACATTAATACAAAAGATAATGAGCACTTCGTATTAAGTCATAATAGCAGAGAGCAGAATAAAAGACACATTCATACTTTGCATTTAGCATGTCAGAATCTTGTTGTCACTAAACAACAAAAAGGTCATGAAATGATTTACCTTTAGCTGAGGGGTGGGGTTATTACAGGTGTAATTGCAATGATGCAATATGACAATGTCACAGCAGGAAGGAGAGAATGAAATAGCATGATTGGTATTAATTCAATTTACAAGACATCAAAGGCCATGATTACACAGGGGACTCACAGATAAATGGTCAGCAAGGTTTAATCACAGCCTGAGACCCCACTGGGGGGTCTACATAACTAAACCTAAATGAGAGATTGAGGATGAGGATATGCGAGTTCTGAAGAGCATGTAGGGAACAAAAACACTTTATATCATTGACGGATTGGGTTTTATCAACAACCAACCTTACATATAAAACGGTGATCTGACGTTATTATCCTTGATGCACTCTCCTAATAAATAAAAATTCACCATAAAAAATAAATAAGTAAATCTGATAGTACACGATAGTACACAATCTTTAGGGAGGGCGGCATACATTAACATGTGTGAAAAGAGTACACGGTGTGTTATGGAAACATTTTAACGTTTAAGCACTAAATGAGGTTTAGGCGACCTTTGACACTCCAGAAGTTGTAAACTACATATCCCCTGATGCTTTGATAGCATTACAGCTGTAAGAGCATCATGAGAGAAGTAGGCTACATCATCTAGAGTCCCAAAGGTTGCTTACACCTGCACTAAACATGAATGATGGTGACCAGAAAAACGAACAGCAAAATTAAACGCTCAATATAACGGTATTGCGGTGACGGATAATTTTTTTCCAAACTGGTTACTTTAGCCTAAATTTTGTAAATCAGTTTTTAATTCACTACAGCTCTATGTTTATCAAATAAACTTGTGTGAATCTGTGTTTTTTCCCTGAAGGATACAAGACCGGATATAAATTGATAACACCCGTCCTAGTTATATCCAACATCACGTTTTACCATAGACTGTGAAACCATCCTACATTGTGCCATTGTTGTATGCGCAAATTCTGCACAGACTTATTATAGAGTTTATTTTACTTTTCTTTTGACTTTAGTGTTTTGGGAAGTATTCCAACAAAAGCTGTGCCATTGTTTCAGTAAATAAATGGGGCAGTCACACTACTCGGCCCTCTATTAGAGCACTTTACTCGCTATTGAGTCATCATATGTGCGCACACAAAATTTAAGACAGGTCATGTTGTTTACAAACCCCTTTGGTGGCACTATTGCTACATTTAAAAAGGTGAAACGACATATCAAGGTGACTTACGTAAGTAACACAACAGACCATTTTTAAACTTTGCTGATGATAGTTGGATGGCTTAATACAATCAGACAGCAGGTTAAAAACAGCTTGGGTTACAATTACTGCTCATGCAAATCCAGTACCAAGACATCGCAATTTCACTGTGATCATTTTTCACAGCTCCTGCCCCAGAAAGGACAGGAGGTCATATATTAGGTCAGGTGTTTGCTCCCTGAGGGCGTTAAAGGGACAGAAGGTGCGTGAAGAACTGCAGATTATACATATGTTCAGTGACTCGTCAGCTTCAAAACATATGGAGCCATCTAGGCTCTATTATATCAGAACATTCTCTTGAAATGGACTGTATGTAACTTCTAACCTTTGTTAAATCCCAACACATTAATTCTATTGTCCATACTAGGCTTTCTTGGCTTAAAGACTTCGGGAGGTTGGGGAATTTATAAAAGTTTGACAATAGTAGTGTACCAATCACCATGGAAACCAATGGGTTGAGCAGCAATATTTCAATCCTTTCAACTGTGATTTGCCCACAATTATAATTTTGCCCTTCATATTTTAACATTTCCCCTATGGTTCAAAACAACAGTCTTTGTTTATTTTCAACTCACAAATTTATGGGCGGAATGCAAGAAATCAGTATTTTCCCTACTACTAAATAACTTAACAAATGTACTTTGATTTAAAGAAAAGGAGCTACACATGCTCCTTGCACAGGTTAAGGTGTCAGCTATGACTGTTTCCCTTCATGAACAGCATCTGCAGAGATTATTAACCCCTTAGTGACCAGACCGTTTTTAAATTTTCTTACCGTTAAGGACCAGGGCTGTTTTTACATTTCTGCGGTGTTTGTGTTTAGCTGTAATTTTCCTCTTACTCATTTACTGTACCCACACATATTATATACAATTTTTCTCGCCAATAAATGATCTTTCTAGAGATACTATTATTTTCATCATATCATATCATATAATTTACTATCAAATAACAATAATTATAAAATATGATGAAAAAAACAAAATAAACAAACATCTTTTCTAACTTTGACTCCCAAACACATCTACAACCGCCAAAGAAACACCTGTGCTAAAGAGTTTCTAAATTTTGTCCTGAGTTTAGAAATACCCAATGTTAACATGCTCTAGGCTCTTTTTGCAAGTTATAGGGTAATAAGTACAAGTAGCACTTTGCTATTTCCAAACCATTTTCCCCCCAAAATTAACGAGTTACATTGTAACACTGATATCTGTCAGGAATCCCAGAATAACCCTTAAAGGGACACTATAGTTACCAGAACAACTACAGCATAATGTAGTTGCTCTGGTGAGTATAATAGCTCCCTTCAGGCATTTTCATGTAAACACTGCCTTTTCGGAGGGGCCACTGGAGGGGCTTCCTGGCTCAGTGCTGCACAATAAGCAGCCCTGCCGTTCAGTGTCCGCATGAAATTCAAAGATTCAATGCATCTCTATGAGGAGGTCCTGATTGGCCAAAACGTCATTTGGCCCCGCGCCGATTTGAGCCAATCCAATGCTTTCCCCAATTGGCCATTTTGATGATGTCACACACGTGGCGCTGGAAATAAGGTGACTTTTATAGGGGGGGCAAGCCACCTAAATAGTGGGTTTGGCACTCTAGAGTCAGGAATACAGGTTTGTGTTCCTGACCATATAGTGATCCTCTTTTTAACCACCTATATATTTTTTTAAAAAGAAGACAACGTAAGGTATTAAACTTGGGGTATTTGACTCTTCATGCAACCATTTTACCACCAATCTATGCCAAATTTAAAAAAAATAATTAAATAGTTTGACACACATAGCAATTTAAGAATACACGTACTAACAACTTTAAAGGTTACTGCCAAAAAACACCCCAATAGGTGTTGAGCAACATCTCCCCACATTGAAATCTGCCAGATTTGGTTTGCTGGGCCTTTTATGAAAATAAACCCCATCATGGCATACCATTTGTAAAAGTGGACAACCCAGGGGACGGGGCCTGGCGTCCAACATGTTAGGACGTGTCACAGTAGCTCCCACAGGACTAACTACTTTAAGCTATTTATGGCTAAAACTCCAACACTTGGATAATTTAAGCTAACTAGTGGTGACTACATAGCCCAACGAATCGTATTGAGCCCAATCCAAGGTGCTCTGTGCCAAATCTGACCTGTCCGAGGCCTACAAAGGCGCGCACGCGCCTGAGGTTGGTGGAAACGGCCAATCTGCCAACACTGCGCGCACCTCTTATCTAACATTTAGCATGTCAGAATCTTGTTTTCACAAAACAAAAAAGGTCATAAAGTGATTTACCTTTAGTTGAGGGGTGGGGTTATTACAGGTGTAAGTGCAAAGATGCACTTATGCATACACAATGTCACAGCACGAAGGATGGAATGAAATAGCATGATTGGTATTAATTCAATATACAAGACATCAAAGTACATGATTACACAGGGGACTCACAGATAAATGGTCAGCAATGTATAAATCACAGCCTGAGACCCCGCTGGGGGGTCTACATAACAAAAAAACCTAAATGAGAGAATGAGGATGAGGATATGCAAGTTCTGAAGAGCATGTAGGTAACAAAAACACTTTATATCATTGACGGATTGGGATTTATCAACAACCAATCTTACATATAAAAATTTGATCTGCCTTTTTATTATCATTGATAATAATCACTCTCTCCTAATAAATAAAAATTCACCATAAAAACAGATCTGATAGTACACAACCATTAGGGAGGGCAGCTTACATTAACGTGTTAAAAGAGTACACAGTGTGTTATGGAAACATTTTAACGTTTATGCACTAAATGAGGTTAAGGCGACCTTCGACACTCCAGAAGTTGTAAACTACATATCCCCTGATGCTTTGCTAGCATTACAGCTGTAAGAGCATCATGGGAGAAGTAGGCTACATCATCTAGAGTCCCAATGGTTGCTTACACCTGCACTAAACATGAATGATGGTGACCAGAAAAACGAACAGCAAAATTAAACGCTCAATATAACGGTATTGCGGTGACAGAGAATCAGCAATGGGCAAGCGCCCAGTAACCCCCCCCTCATTGGAGTAGTGGGGGTCTCCCAGTCCCCACTGCACTAGGTGGACCTCACACAGAACACTAGAAGCCATAAGCACCGCATACCGCAAACCTCGTGGCGCAACCAAGATTCGGTTCAACGCCATCTGCCACAGATTCTGGCACCGCATTGCTTAACGAGCTACTCCACACCCTCCTACTGCTGCAGAGCTACTGCAAGCCGCAGACACAACACCTGTTTACCTCTCGGGTCAGGGGCCCATATAGAGAAGCTACCAGTTCAAAGCTCTCATACTCATGGGGATACCCAGCATGCGGAGACCCCAGGAACCCGTGAACAACCTACTCAGAGTGTGGGGATCCGTGGACATAAGGAGCTGGCACCCTCGAAGGCGAACGCACGAACCTGACCACCCGCTCACAAGCATGCATACAGAGCCTAAATCTTCCCATTAAGCAGAGAAGCAGCCCTCTCTGTATTGAGAGGATCCTTCCTCTGCATCCCGACTGGCCCAGTCCCTGGGACGGCGGTCCCGATGTGCCCGTGCGCTTGTCAGTCCTGTGCTTCCCATTATGGGCATAGGCTGACTGTGGGCTTGCTTGACAGGACAGCCGAGGGCCTTATGATGCAGTGTCCAGCAAAGTGGGCCGGGCAGGGTCATACCTCTCTTAAAGATGCTGATGGACATAAGCACCTGCTAGCGGCCTCCCATCCCTGGGCATAGGCTGAACTGCCCTACACATGCACTGTAAGTCCCGCTCACACAGCAATTAGGATACAGGGCTTATAGACCAACAGCATATATATGCTCTCTTACATTACAGATAGAAATGTTAACCTTTTATTTTGGCTTATATCTTAGTTTAACCTTGCTCTGCTAGGCTTAAGTAAGGCTTTCTCATGTAGATCTTGACAAGTGTTATCCCATTCTTTAACACAGCTTACTGCCAAATCGGCTTGGCGATTGCTTTAACTCACCCAGTGATACCACCTCTTGTACTCACTCACAGCTCTCTTACCAATAGAACTGCTAGGCTGTTCTATAACATAGTAGCTGTGGTTTTATCCAAGCTTGCAACCTACTCTTGACTAATCTATCCTACTTCAACAGGTATACTGAATATAGCCAATATCAAGTGCAGGATTCGGTCTTATGCCTAATAACGTATATACTAGAAATCAAAGCCTGTTCGTGCATACCCTGCAGAGTAATCGAGTTTGTCTTCGAGCTACTTTTAGAGGTCTGACACTTCTTGTTTACGTCCCATTTATCTTACACTTTAGAATCTGTCTGATACGTCTTGTTTTAAAAATCATTTATCTTACTTAAATTTTTTTTATTTTTTTTTAAAGTGCTAAGTATTTACATGCCATGCTAATGTAACAATATGTATGATACGGAATGCTTGTTAACCCCTTAAGGACCAAACTTCTGGAATAAAAGGGAATCATGACATGTCACACATGTCATGTGTCCTTAAGGGGTTAATGCAGTCGTGGCACTACAAGCCTGGTTGTAATCACCTGCACTGCAAAAATAAAGAATTGAGAAGTAGACAACTCACAGTATTCAAAATAGGATATGTCCAGTTTTTTTTTTTTTTAGTAGCCACTAAATCACAAACCCTGGCCAAAATTAGTGTATGTATATATATATATATATATATATATATATATATATATATATATATATATATATATATATATATATATATATATATATATATATATATATATATTTATTTTATTATTTTTTTTTTTACACAAACTGCCATTTCACCGATGATATCAGTATAATACATTTTATTGCTCTAAAACACTCGTACTTGTGAGACATTACTCTACACAAATAGAACAGTACCCGTCAATTACAGGTTTTATGGTGATTTGGAAAGTTACAGGGTCAAACATAAGATTTGCCAATTTCTGTTTTTGTAAATTGTGTTTTGCCTTTGGGATGGTATCGCAGCCCAATTTAACCCCACCATGTCATACCAATTGAAAAAGTAGACAACGGAGGGTATTCAAAATGGGGTATGTCCAGTCTTTTGTAGTAGCCACTTTGTTAGCATTCATTTTTTTTTTTTTTTTTTTTACAGAAAAACTGCACTTTTACTGTTGCTTTCATCGTCGTTATAAGTTTTACTGTTTTAAACACTCATATTTGTGTTCAGCGAAGTCTCCGGAGTATAACAATACCCCCCATGTATAGGTATTATGGTATTTTGGAAGGTTGCCGGGTCAATATAGGGCTTGCCCATTTCAGTTTCAAAGATTGGTTTGCTGGGTCTATGTTGACTTTTGAGACCATATGGTAGCCCAGGAATGTGAAATAACCACATCATGGCATACCATTTTCAAATGTAGACAACCCAGGGTATTCAAAAGGGGTATTTACAGACTTTTGTAGTAGCCACTTAGTCACAAACGCTGGCCAAAGTTAGTGTTTTTGTTTTTTAAACAAAAACTGCACTTTTACTGGTGATATCATCGTCGTGATTTTAAAGTTAACTAAGTTCTCTGGACTGTCTGCCTGGGTTGTCAGGCAGGTCCCTCAAATTATAATTAATAAAATCAAATAATTATGTAGTTAATAGATAGATATAGATATATCTATCTACACACACACGATCCAAGTACTTTATAAACTTTTTTGCAGGCTTTAGGGGGACAGCCTGAGAGCTCAGATAGGCCCCCTGCAGGCACTGCACAAGCTGGCTATTCCGGCCATGTGATCATGAGGACCTCGCGATCATATGGACCAGGAGGGCCGGATCGGGCAGTAGGGGGTCTGCATGAGCTCCCAGGCAAACCCAAGGATCGTGATCGCCGGCGATCAGGTAAGTGTCAATTTACTAAATGACGTAGAAGGTACGCCCGCGGTCGTTACCGACTGTTTTTTGGCAAACATACCTGGTACATCATTGGTCGGGAAGGGGTTAATAAAACACTCAGCCCACTTTCTCCCCCAAATATTTTTCAAAATTAGGTAAAATAATTTAATCTTACATTTCCACGGAGTTATTGTTGAAGGTAGAGCACTGGGTTGTTATGTGGCTTTTAAATGTACAATGTTAATCCTATAGAAAAATGGTTACCAGTCTTACCTTGTGCCGCCTTAATCTGGTATCCTTTCTCTCCGGGATTCATTGACACTAGCTGCATAATTCGGTCCAGGAGGCCATGAATCACTTCAAATCCAGGGTTCTTGTTGTAATACACGGCACAGAGGTGTCGGTGATTTCTGGCCCCTACATCTGAAGTCACAAGCAAGAAACACAAGTAAAGAAAGCAGAATGAAATTAATTTTTTTTCCCCCAAAATTTCTGGCTCATTAATTTCTAAAAATCAGGAATCTATTTAAGCGGCTGTTAATCATCAGGTACTTTTTAAAAGAGCACTTGAGGCCTATCACAGCCATTTGAGGATGGACGGATAATATGTAAGTTTGTTTTCAGAGCAGCTGGAAGTCCCTGGTTTCTTGGCGCTTTTGTCAAAGCACTTGAAAATGTTTTGACGGGAAAAAAAAAAAAGATATATTTGCACCATAGCCACTACAATAAGCTGTTTTAGTGCTTAGAAGTGCCCTAAGCATTTATGTCATCATCATTCATTTTAAAAAGCACCGATATATTCCAAAACTGTGCAACATACTCACTATAAATCTGGTCCCCAAGGCATACTAGCCTTCAAGGGTTATTCCAAGCACCATGACCACATCAGTGACTTGAAGTGGTCATGGTGGGAGGAGTTTGTATGTGCAGCATTTCACTTTGAAACACTGCACATACGGAGATATTTAGGCTAGCTACTGGAGGTGTAACTCCACCCCCAGCAGTGCCATAAGTTGGCCAATTTCAGTTCTGTGCATGGACATTCACTCATAAGCGGAGACAGCTCAGTTGACGCCCTCAGTAATCGAATGAGTTGGGATTGGTTTCTGCAGCAGCCAGATGTGGTTCAAGTGCCATCGTTATACCCCAGGTACCCTTTCGAAAAGGTAGGAAGGCAAAACAAACTAAACTGTTTGTCCCATTACCAGGGTACTCCTAGCACCACAACCAATACAGCAGGCTTGTAGTAATAACGCTTTAGGTTTGGACTATTGGTTGGGTTAGAAAGCCAATAGATTATAAAACAGCATGCACATTCACATCTAAGCAGCGCTTTACTTCTAATTATCTGTACACAATACATTCACAGGCACAGGAATTCACTGGTTATGGCAAATACAAAAAAAAGACAAGAATATTATATTCACTTCACCCAAAGAATAAAATATACTTCATGGGTCTAGACACTGGGTCTGTTCTTTTTATTACAACTTTTAGTGGGCCTGTAATTCTAAGACTCCAGTGAATGGTATTCACTAAACTCTAGTGAATACCATTGACAGGAGTCTTAGAATTACAGGCCCACTAAAAGTTGTAAAGAAAACTACAGACACAAAAACAACTTTTAATACATTTGATAGATTGGCCACAATAATATGCTGTATTTTCTTTGCATGCTTAAATATGGATGCTTTTTGTAAAAATAAAGTAAAGATTTTGCAGCTTTCGGCACTAAAAGCCTGCCAATTTTAACCACTTCCTCCAATCTAGCATATACCGAGCCTTCAAGGAACACTCTAGGCCTCGTAATCAATAAAGCCTACAGCAAGCTCCACTGAGCTAAGACATGCTTTGCAGGGCCAAATCATTGGCTGAGAGCATCACATGAGCACTTTCAAACAATGACCTATGCCCTGCACCACCGGACTTGGCACATAGATGTAAAAAAAAATAAAAAAAAATTGAATCTATGATGGCAGGATGACTGCTGTGGTGGTTA
This sequence comes from Pelobates cultripes, assembly GCA_933207985.1. Taxonomy (NCBI): domain Eukaryota; kingdom Metazoa; phylum Chordata; class Amphibia; order Anura; family Pelobatidae; genus Pelobates; species Pelobates cultripes. The sequence continues at coordinate 70,946,642 of OW240913.1, read as the reverse complement.
TGGTACTGTTGGCATGTCCCACGGTTCTGTGACAAACAATATGAGGTGTTTTTTTTGTTTGTTTTTTGTTTTACACAAACCAAGGGAATCCCTGGGTGAATGTGACCCAATCCCTCACTCAGCACGTTAGAAAATTAAGGACAGTAGCAATTCCATTTACCGAATGCGCTAGCTCTTGTGCTGATCCATTTAATGCCATCCAAATATGGTAAAAAAAAAAAAAAATTAAAAAAGGAAAGGAAAAATGAAAGTTTAATATGTTATGCCACTTTCTAGAACTATCTACCTGGAAATTTTAATTACACTTCTTTAGCCACCATTACTAGCTATCATTATAAAATATCCATTAATTTGCTGACCTTTGATCGGTAAAATAGCGATAGACCAAATTAACACGCTGCACAATAACATGCGGCAAGCGTTCCGTAAATGCCTTTAACAATACAAACAATGCGCTTACATGAAGTAAGCCCATTTACGATATACCTGTGCAATTCCCAAAAGCACCTATTGAATGGGATACATAGAACAATGTCTACAGAGGTCAGTGGCTAACCGTGACACACAGAAAGAAAAGTATCAATCTGATAGCAGAAGATGAAAATACCAGAAGAATGGCATAAACAGTAGACAACTCAGATAAAATAAAAGCCAAAATGAGCAGCAGACACGGCCCTTTTAAAAGCAAGGGGAGAAATTAGGAACAGACGTCAAAGCGTTGCACTCCAGCTGTATGTTGTCAAGCTTCAAACGCTCACTATCGTATGTTCTCCCTCTATGTCCGGAGGACGGAGGTTTGAACTCGCGTTATCGAATGTTGGAATAACCACTGCACATCACCAAACAGCATGAATATACACATCTAAGCAGTGCGGGACTAAACTTCTGTATGCCATATATTCATTGCACAGGAATTTACTGGTTATGGCGAAAGCAAAAGGCAAGAAAATTATGTTCACTCCACCAAAAAAAAAATTATAATATACTGCATGGCTGCAGTGTTCCACCAACATCATAAGAAGGGAGCTTGACAGCTTCTAAGTTTTAAATAATTACTAAGAATCTGCAACCAATTCTATTATAACTGAGGTGATGGGATGGGGCACTTATACAAAGCCAAGGGAACACTAGAACCGGCTGAGAAGATTCAGCTTCTTCCTGATGAGGTGAGAATATTATTGAATTATATTGGTAAAGCAAAATTATATAATGAAAATTAAAAATATATATATATTCATTCATTGGATGTCACTCAGTCACTCCCAGTGCTCTTAAAGATTTCTATAGGAGTGCTGTATATATTCCGGATTAGTAGTTCAGCTGCCAACTTTATTCTAAAGGCTGTAGAGCCAACAGCAGACCCATGTAAAATCGATGAATGAAAATATGTGCGAAAAATAACAGAAAGTGCATTGAATCAGTAAGTTAGTGTGCTAAAAGCCATATGATTAAGTCACGTACAGCTATACAAATTGCAAGAAAATTTAAAAAATAAAAAGCTGTCTGGAAATAGCTAGCAAAACAGAGGTAATATTATCGGGTCATGTTTAAAATAAATAAACAGCATTAAAAACATAGGAACATTCCCACCACCATAACAACTTAATGTGATTGACTTCAGTATGTACTATTTATCTCATTGCCCATTGAGAGTAATTCTTCCTCACACTGCAGTGCAGACAGGAACGTAAGCCGAGATGCAGAAATGGAATCTGCTTTAGGTTTTATTGGGTGGAAGTGTTCCTTTAAAAGGGAAAGGTCACACTAATATTAAATATTTGTTTCCATCCTCTTTGAGCAAATTCTAAAGAAAAAGAAGTCATGAAAAGGAAGGGAAGATCTCACGTTGTCTTTGATTTAAATAATAGCTTTCCTTTGTTTTGGAAATAAAATATGTATATTAAGACCTCACACCATTGTTACAACCTTAATGAGACAACTGTGCCTTAGAAGGCTAGGGAGTTTTCAGTATTCAGATATGGGCACGTAGTCTAAGAATCAGTATGCTGCCCTCTACCAACCGTATTAAAAATAGCAAGCATGTTTTATGTGTTGCTAGTATACTTCTGATTTCCTTTTTAGTTTTTTAGTTTTTTTTTAATTCTCTATGTACAATGCAAAAACATGCTAAAAAATAACAGCAAAAAATTACAAGTCTCAAAAAAGGTTCTCTTTAGAGAACAACAAAAGATATACAAAAAAAAAAAGAGGTAGAAAACGAAAAGGGGGTATTGGCGTTGAGAAGGAAGGGGGAGAGAATTCAGTGCGATAATTTAAACACACCTAAATATATAGGGAAGACCCTAAGCATTAGAGACAATCTCACCAAGTGTCTCATATCGAACAGAAGGGGGAATAGAATATTATAAACTGTAGATGTTAATTTCATCCATCAGGTGGATTTCTTCAACTATAGTGATCACCTCTCAGTGAGGAGTTGTCTACAAGCCAGACCGCAGCCAGAATTATCATATTAAAAAAAGAGTTTGCGCACAAGAGGAAAAGCCCTGAAGCAGAAAAAGAATCCAGCTTGAAAGGGCTCCAAAAGATGGCAAGAGTCCCCCCACCCTACACCTTGTAAAGGTACGCCCTCTGCTGACCACAGTCTCCATCAGGAGTTCAAAAACTGATGTAGAGTTGTGTACTCTCTGACCAATATTTTAATATTTTATACATTTGCTGTTAAGAAGTAATATAACTTTAGCAGCTGCTTCCTAAATATCTTCCCAGGAACCAGACTCCAGCACGCCTCCCAAGATAGAGTAAGGCACCCCACACCGTAGATTTAGAACAAATATAAGTACAGATTAAAGGAATAAGACCTTTTTGGTAGGATCCTTTCAATCATAAATCTTCAAACACTGTTGGAGCAGTGAAGGAGGCTTGATGAAGCTAGTCTAGTTGGTCAAAATTTCCAAGCTACACATATCTGAAAAAAGTCTTTGCTGGAACCAATTATGGAAGAAGCACTTCTCAAGTGTAAATCTCTTTGGATAGCAAGGAACAAGTTGTATGTGAGTGAAAACGTAAGCCGTACAGAAGTACATACGTAAATATGCACTGGTCAACAGCAACTCCATGAAGAGAACACTATCCAAATTATTTGAATAGGAGACACTGCCCTCTACTGGTTTCCAGAAATAATTCCAAATCTATACCATGGATTTGTGATATTGAGTTTATCCATTCTACTGGTTGTTTGGACAACAAATATTTACATAAACAATAATACATAATTAGCCTATTTAAACAACAACTCAATGGGTTACCAGTTTTAAAAAGTGTGGCAGAATAACTATTTTTTGAATATAAAATTAAGGACCTAAAATGTACCTCTTCACCGCCCTAACAAGTGTTTCAAAATAGGTATGACTTTCTCCTCAAAGTGGACCAGTGAATCTTTGAAATAAGCAAACCAAAAGATCACTTCTAAAACTAAATGTAATGTGACAAACATCTCACATAGAGGAATAGTTCTGGAGACAATATTATTATTGGTCAAAATGTTACCTTGAGCAACTTCAAGCATTCATAACAATGCAAAGTCAAAGCATATATAGTAATGCAAGGCGTTTACTGTCCCTTTCTCTATGCAGTTGTTTTAAATAACACTTTATTTACTTAACCGATTCCAGCATTGAGGTCTCACGGCGCTGGGTCACTCTCTGCCCCCTCAGACACTAGCCGACGTAGGGACTACTACTCATTCTTTATGCTGGATATCCACAAGTTCCATAAAAAAAAAACGCAGGAAGCGCATCTATAGGCTGTCTTGTACAGCCACTAGAGACAATCTTAGTACTGTAATGTAAACATTGCAGTTTATCTAAAACAGGTCTGGGTGCCTATAATGTCCTTTTAAATTATCTTGCACTCAATTCCAGCAACAAAGTCTGAGATGAGCTCAAAAAAAAAAAAAAAATGTTATCACAGCAACTATGGTGCATCTGCTTCACAACCAGTTTTGGTTGTCTGAATTTTTTTAATTTATTTTTTTTGTTGTTGTTGCAGGTAATGGAAAAAACTACTCTCCTCCACAAATATGTCGGCTTGCAGTAAACAAGGGGAGAGGAACAATCATGCAAATTAAGACAAGATGGCTGCTTCCATTGAATTACATTTTTTACAAAGGCAACAGATCAACATGAACTGAATATTTGTGAACTTATTGTAACCACACACTAAATATGGAGGAACAAACATACCAAAAGTCTAATTAACGGGTTCTTACCTCGGGAGGAGTCCTTCACTACAATATCAGACATCTCAAACAGCTTTAGTGGAAGAGGCATTTTTCGATTGGCTGCTATGGTTTTTAACAGGCCTGGTAGCAGGGTCGTACGGGCCACCTGATTGTTAGTTACACATATAAAACACAGAATGTAAGAGATACTTCACTGCAATCACACTGTTAAACGCAGAGTTTATACCTTGGCAAAATTAACTTTTTCAGCATTTTTTCTTCGAGGGTCAATAAAGTAAAGTAAAATAAAAAAATTTTGACTGACCTGGAATTCAGCAGTTTTAGGATTAGCAATATGCACGGCATTTGTGGATGACACAGGAACTCCAAGTTTATCAGCAATATCATCAATTGAGCACTGCAAGAAAATATAGTCTACTTCAATACTAAACCAGACACGCTGCTGTGAACTGTAACAGAGAACACCTAGACAGCCACAAGAATAGAAACTACAATCAGAAACAAAAACTCAGCCCACCCCCCCAAAAAAAATAACAAAGTTTGTAATGCAGCTATAAAAGACCTAGCAGCGCAAAGTGCCAATAAATCGAACATACTTACTTTTAACAAGCTCATAAGAAATAGCCTGGACACACCAATAGCAGGACCAGGAAAATTACAGGATATTTGGCAGCAACTTTGCGTCGGCCATCATTAAGTGTGCAAGAGATGGCAACACACCCTTAAAGAGACACTACAGTCACCAAAACAACTACAGCATAAAAAAGTTGTTTGGGTGTCTAAATCCTGTCCCTGCAAGCATTTTAATGAAAACACTTCCTTTTCATAGAAAATGCAGTGTTTACATTACTACCTAGGAACACATCTAGTAGCAGTCATTCAGATGGCCACTAGAGGGGCTTCCTGTATCAGTGCTGCACATTGTGCAGTATCTATGTTCAGCGTCTCCACTAGGGATCGACAGATATTGATAATTTGTTTTAGAGCAGATACCGATAATCTGAATTTTGAGGCCGATAGCTGATAACTTACCGATATTCTGTACATTTACCGTTTTGAAAAATTTAAATATTTCTACACAAATTTTTTTTATATTAAGGTAAATGCACAAAATATACATGCCAGTCAGAATTTATGTTTTCAAGAATATATGTGTGTGAAGTGGATGCAGTGAGAGTATTGGGTGTGTGTGTGTGTGTAGTGGATGCAGTGAGAGTATTGGGTGTGTGTGTGTAGTGGATGCAGTGAGAGTATTGGGTGTGTGTGTGTAGTGGATGCAGTGAGAGTATTGGGTGGGTGTGTAGTGGATGCAGTGAGAGTATTGGGTGGGTGTGTAGTGGATGCAGTGAGAGTATTGGGTGGGGGTGTGTGTGATAAGAGTTATCTACTGAACTGCTCCCTTTTTTGCTATCCTTAAATATGGCAGGCCCACATTAGTGAAAGCAAATTAGAATGTTATCTATTAAACCGCTGAAATATACAAACTAAGAAAGCTGATTTTATCATTTTGATCTTTCAGCTGTTTAGTAGATAACTCCTTAAAGGACCACTATAGTGCCAGCAAAACACACTCGTTTTCCTGGCACTATAGTGCCCTGAGGGTGCCCCCACCCTCAGGGACCCCCTCCCGCCCGGCTCTGGAAAGGGGAAAGGGGTAATAACTTACCTTTTTCCAGCCACGGAGAGCCTCCTTCTCTACGCCTCTCGCCGGAGCGTGAATGCCAAGAAAGCCCAGGCCAAGATTCAGCCGTCGCATAGGAAAGCATTTACAATGCTTTCCTATGGACGCTGGCGTGCTCTCACTGTGAAAATCACAGTGAGAAGCACGCAAGCGCCTCTAGTGGCTGTCAATGAGACAGCCACTAGAGGATTAGGGGGAAGGCTTAACCCATTCATAAACATAGCAGTTTCTCTGAAACTGCTATAATTATGAAAAAATGGGTTAACCCTAGAAGGACCTGGCACCTAGACCACTTCATTAAGCTGAAGTGGTCTGGGTGCCTAGAGTGGTCCTTTAAAGGACCACTATAGTGCCAGGAAAACACACTCGTTTTCCTGGCACTATAGTGCCCTGAGGGTGCCCCCATCCTCAGGGTCCCCCTCCCGCCGGGCTCTGGGGAGAGGAAGGGGTTAAAATCTTACCTTTCTCCAGCGCCAGGCAGGGAGCTTTCCTCCTCCTCTCCTTCCTAGCGACATCATCGGCTGAATGCGCATGCACGGCAGGAGCCGTGCGCACAGCCAGTTCATAGGAAAACATTTACAATGCTTTCCTATGGACACTGGTGTCTTCTCACTGAGAGTTAACCCTAGCTGGACCAGGTACCCAGACCACTTCATTAAGCTGAAGTGGTCTGGGTGCCTAAAGTGGTCCTTTAATTTGTTACTTATATGGAACTGCCAAATTTATGATTAACAAAAAATTAGTTATTAAACTGCTTCCTAATTTGGTATCCATAAATTTGGGCAATTCCACATAAGGATTGCATATTGGGGAATTTTCTACTAAATAGCTTAAATAACAACAAGCTTTAATATTTTGTAGCATGATTGTGTTTGGGGTGTACTTGTGTAGCATAGAAGTGTGTATAAATGTGGGGGTGTATTTGTGTATTGGGCAGTGGATATGATTTTGGGTAAGGTAGCAGTGTGTAAATGCGGGGGTGTATTTGTGTATTGGGCAGTGGCTATGAATTTGGGTAAGGTAGCAGTGTGTAAATGTGGGGGTGTATTTGTGTATTGGGCAGTGGCTATGATTTTGGGTAAGGTAGCAGTGTATAAATGTGGGGGTGTATTTGTGTATTGGGCAGTGGCTATGAATTTGGGTAAGGTAACTGTGTATAAATGTGGGGGTGTATTTGTGTATTGGGCAGTGGCTATGAATTTGGGTAAGGTAGCAGTGTGTAAATGCGGGGGTGTATTTGTGTATTGGGCAGTGGCTATGAATTTGGGTAAGGTAGCAGTGTGTAAATGTGGGGGTGTATTTGTGTATTGGGCAGTGGCTATGAATTTGGGTAAGGTAGCAGTGTGTAAATGCGGGGGTGTATTTGTGTATTGGGCAGTGGATATGATTTTGGGTAAGGTAGCAGTGTGTAAATGTGGGGGTGTATTTGTGTATTGGGCAGTGGATATGAATTTGGGTAAGGTAGCAGTGTGTAAATGTGGGGGTGTATTTGTGTATTGGGCAGTGGCTATGAATTTGGGTAAGGTAGCAGTGTGTAAATGCGGGGGTGTATTTGTGTATTGGGCAGTGGCTATGAATTTGGGTAAGGTAGCAGTGTGTATAAATGTGGGGGTGTATTTGTGTATTGGGCAGTGGCTATGAATTTGGGTAAGGTAGCAGTGTGTATAAATGTGGGGGTGTATTTGTGTATTGGGCAGTGGCTATGAATTTGGGTAAGGTAACTGTGTGTAAATGCGGGGGTGTATTTGTGTATTGGGCAGTGGCTATGAATTTGGGTAAGGTAGCAGTGTGTAAATGCGGGGGTGTATTTGTGTATTGGGCAGTGGATATGATTTTGGGTAAGGTAGCAGTGTGTAAATGCGGGGGTGTATTTGTGTATTGGGCAGTGGATATGATTTTGGGTAAGGTAGCAGTGTGTAAATGCGGGGGTGTATTTGTGTATTGGGCAGTGGATATGATCTTGGGTAAGGTAGCAGTGTGTAAATGTGAGGGTCTATGTACACCCATACAGATTTTATAAAACCTACCCTGTACAGCTGGGTTAAAAAAAAAGGGTAAATACAACTGCTGGTGATTTAGCTAGGCAGAGCATTCATTAGAAAGGGAAACCGTCCCTTCTCTGGAATTTACAACAATGACAAAGCATCAAAATTACCTATGATAGGTGCTAAACGTTTTGTTTTCATGAGCTGTTCAGTTTTCTTTTAAATTTATATTAAAGATTCAGCAAATTGCATCACAATCCATCTCAGACAGGGCACAGCCAGGGCAGACATTGCAAATGAAGAGAAGAAATAGAAACCTTGCTTGTTTAATTTCTCCTCTTCTCTGTACACTTTCCCTATGCCGAATGTCAGATGGAAAGGACAGAGCTTATAACAATGACTGTCAGGGAACCATAGAGGTAAGAATTTCTACATTTAATTTTACTTTTCACACATCCGAAAAATACAGGTTTGTTAAATACAGAGATAAACCTATAGCTTACTAAAAAAATAAAAAATAAAAAGGAGAACTGACAGTGCCCCTTGAAAGCTAGTTTTAGAATTTCAAAAAAATAAGTATATAAAATTACCAGAGCAAATGTCAAGGCTTCAGTGAATCCAGCTGCAGCCAAGTCCTGACGTAGTAACTCTGTCAATTTATTTAAAGGTAACTGAAGAGACAGACAAGATATAAACATTAAAAACACAAACAAGAATATCTCAGCATGATCATAAGCAAGTCAAATAAACAATGTAATTCATCTTAAAATTGGATTTGCGGCACTGAGAACTAATCAGATCTATGACATTGTTTGCTAATTTGTTTCCAAATTTAAATAATTAAATCTACATTTGTTTGAAAAGGGTTTTATTGCATATATAAAATAATGCACAAATCTATTGGCCATCGCTATCCTACAGATAACCATTTTAGAGCATTAAAGTATTCTAAGCAACAAAAACACCACCTTAATTTTAGTGCATTAACCCTGCCCCTGCAGTCTGAGAATGTGAGCATTGCCGTTTGTAAGAAATGGCAATGTTTACATTTGTCATTCAGTACGCCTTTAGTAGCTGTCAATTAAACAACCATTAAGGGGACTTCCTAGTAAAGACTTTCAATATAAGTGAACTTTCCGAACACCGGAAAGAAACTGAAACATCTCAGCCAATCCTGGCCATTAGTGGGAATATGATAGCTAGTGGTGACTTGTACAGTATGCACACGCTAAACAAATACTACAATGAGCAAACTAAAACCTGTTGTAATTTGGTTAAAAAGCAGAGAGACCGTGAATCTCTGTTCTACAGCCTACTCAAGACACTTAGGCTGTTATGGTGCTTGGAGTGTTCCTGAAACAAAAAATATAATGTGCAATTTGAAGAGCAATAAAAAAAAAAAAAACCCTAACACAAACATGCAAAATAAAATATTAACATGTATCCTAACCACTGCCAAACAGTTTAGAAACACAGAGCAAATCAATAACAGTCTGGCCCCCTGCAAGTGGAGAAGTGAAGCGGCCATCATTTTTTATTATTATTATTTTATCATAATCAGAAGCAGGAGGCCCTCTGGAGCCAACATTGCAGATTGCTTCCTGGAGTTTATTTCGTATGCATGGAATCCGTATAACCTCCAGCTCAACACTGAATGTTGACAGCTGCAATATGGATATTGATGGAGCCCTCTGGTTATTCTCAAAACATTTTTGCAGCAGGTGATCAGTTTTGGGTTGCAGGTCTGGTTGTGGATTGTTATTTATTTGGACCCAAGGAAAAAATAAAAATACTAAATTTCAGAGACTGTGGCTCAGCAACAGATGGAAGGCCACAGGTTGTCTATCCCAGAGCTACACAAAAGACCCAGGTCAGAGTTGATGTGAAAAAAAAAAAAAACCACTAAAAGGCACTAAAAATCAGGGATATTTTCATTCAGAAGTTGAAATTTATATATAGTCTGTCTTCATTCAAGCTTTTAATAATTACAACTATGTCCTTGGTTTAATCAGTTTTTTTGCAGTAGTGTATCATGTTAAGTAATGTCCAAAGAGACAGTTACCTGATTAGCTATGGTGTAAGTTTTCGGTATGACCATCTCAATGTTATTGAAACCGTAGGCAACAGCGGCATCCTCTACAATGTCACAGGCATGGATGATATCTGCTCGTGTTGGCGGGATTTCAACCTCTATTTGCTTCCCGTCTTCCAGCACTTCTGATTTCAGGCACATTCGGGTGAGCAACTTCGCCAGGTTTGCTGGTGTCTCACTGATTCCCGGGAGAGAGTAACATAAAAAGTAAACAAACAATGTCTGTGTGAATATTGAAAGCAATTCTTAATTTGATTCCTTAAGTTCTGACTAACTCGTTTTTAAGACTTTATGGAAAATTTAAAAGCACTTATAATAAGTATATTGGTTTATATTTTGCATTAGAAACAAAAAACTGAAAACTACAGAGAAATCTTTTCCAGCTTTATGGACAAAGAAAATATACACCATCTTTTGTACCAGCGATCAGCTAAATATTGTGAGAATTTTTTGTCAATAAATTTTTATGGAAATTTTCTTTTTTGTTGCATCAGTGCATGGTTGGGTAGAGAAATAAAGGAAGGACATGGTTCATATAAAATTTGCGACGAGATAACTTATGTCCACGGAGAAGAACAGGTCAACAGTGAAACAACCAAACTGACATTTTTACATGATGGTGCAATAATGTAGGGCCATCAGCGACATACCTTATGAGCACAAAAGTGCGACACTGAGAAAGGTCCAGTCTGGCTGTCTTCTAAGTGTAACCCTAACCAAGGTGGCAGTGGGGTGGTTGGGAAGGGAGGGCGGAGGGGAAGGGAGGGCGGAGGGGGTGTTGGTGAGGTAGTAAACCCCATAGAGTTTGGGTGAGTACCCATTTATCTGAAAGCCGGAGCATGTATGGGCGATTAGGCTCCAGTTTAGTAGCTGAACTAGACTGAACACATGTATTGTATCTGGCCAAACAGTAGTCAAAATTGTAGATAGTAAAACTGAATAAAGGAAGTATTTAAACTAAACATAAAAGTTCGAACCACAACTTAGCAACAGCATCCTTTGTGTATTTAAGTCCCTGGTAATGAGGTCGGGATTACTGCAAAAGTGAAGGAGACAGCTCGCGTTGGGTCCCGTGCTCGAGTGCTGGTTCGTTGTGCAGGGTCGTTCCTCGGACCAGTCAAGCCCAGGTTTAATAGAAAATGTGGTGCTTTGGAAGGCGTAGATATTTTATGTACAGTCCGTTCGTGTGACACCACTAGGAAGCTGGGTGATCTCCAATGATATTCCACGCCTGCTGATCTAAGCTGGCTGGTAACAGGATTCAGGGATCTTCTCCACGCAAAATGGACCTTGTGAGATCTTGGTAGAAGGAGAGTTTAGAGCAGTGATGGCGAACCTTTTTGAGCCAGAGTGCCCAAACCGTAATACATGCCAATTTTTTTCCCTCAAAGTGCCAAAACGGCATTTAAACCTGAATACTGAGGTTTAAGTTTAGAAAAAACAACTCATACAGTTGTCCGAACTAATTAACATCTCTGTGTGTGTATTAAGCAGTTTGTGTGTGTGCTCGGCAGTCTGTCTGTATGTGTATTTAGCAGTCTGTCTGTGTACTTAGCAGTCTGTCTGTATTTAGCAGACTGCTGAGTACACAGTCTGCTAAATACACACACAGACAGACTGCTACACACACACACAGACTGCTACACACACACACACACACAGACAGACTGCTGAGAGTACACACAAAGACAGACTGCTGAGTGTACACACACAGACAGACTGCTGAGTGTACACACACAGACAGACTGCTGAGTGTACACACAGACAGACTGCTGAGTGTACACACACAGACAGACTGCTGAGTGTACACACACAGACAGACTGCTGAGTGTACACACACTGCATTGAGGGGTACAGTGTATGTGTTTGTGTGTGGAGTGATGTGTGTGTGTGTGTGGGGGGTGATGTGTGTGGGGGGGTGGTGTGTGTGAGTGGGGTGATGTGTGTGTGTGTCTTTTTGTGGGGTGATATGTGTAGGGCAGGGGTGCTGTGTGTATGTCGTCCCCCCTCTCCCCCCCCTGTTTTCTTTCCCCCCATCCCTCCCTCATTTTTTTTCTCCCATCCCACACTCAGTTTTC
>OW240913.1:70897106-70934502 GCA_933207985.1 Pelobates cultripes | reverse complement strand
GCGCCCTAAGGCGGCCACTTGTGCCGCCTTATGGATGCGCCGGCGGAGCACACCCTCCCTCCGGCGACCTATGGCCGCGTGCCCACAGAGGGGGCGCGGCGTGCCACCTGTGGCACGCGTGCCATAGGTTCGCCACCACTGGTTTAGAGCCTTCAAAAGTTAGAGGCGTCTTGCCCGGTAGTGCTTCAGCAAGGATTGTTCATCCTGTGAGGTGGAACAGCAGACGATTACATCTTGTCACCGTCGCTGAAGCTCTGTCTGAGATTGGCAGTCGATAGATCCCATCTAGTGAAAACTTCTTTGCCTGGCTTGGTGGAAGTACTGAGGCCACAAGTCTCTGCATGTAGCGAGAGCTCTTCAGGCGTGATTGGGTCAGATATATCCCTTACTTTCAAGTGGATGCGCCGTGACCTGTGATCAAGAGCTGTGTAGTGGAGTAAAAGAGCTTGTTGAGTAGCTTGTAGGGTTAAAACAGTGTCCATTAGGGATGACAGGCGCATCTTGAAGTCTGTGATGTCGCCCTCCGATGCTTTTACTCTGTTACAGATTGTATATCGGCTTTTATAACTGCCACATCAGCTGCTAAAAGGCCCTTAATCTCTGAGACCAGATTGCGAAAGTTTTGTTGTGTGACCAGGGCCGATCCCTCCGAGTCACTCGCAGGGTGAGGTACCGGTTCATAGGCCGGGTCAGGCTGCATTACACCAGTACAGGCCGGCATGGTCTCGAGTCCCACCGCAGCTATTTTGGTCTGTGCCTGCTGTTGGGGCATGGACCGGATATCTCTGGTCCCAGAGGGTGGCTCCTGGTTCAGCTTCTGTGTCCGTCGCCCTATGTTTGGTGTCCGATCAGGTATAGGAGCGGGCGGGAAAGCCTCCATATCAGAGTCCTCAAAGGGTTCTAGGCTGCCAAGTAGTGCAGACCATTCTAGGCCTGTGGGGTGTCTGTAGGCCCCAGACCTCCGCTTTTGTGGGATGTAGAAAAGGTATAGGATGCCTCTTGATGTGCACCTCGGGGTATGCAGGTGCTTATGAAAGGCGGTGGAGGAGTTGATTCCTCCGAAAACGGGTTTTTATTCAGCTTCGTGACCGGAGAAGTGCAAGATGGCGTCCACTCCGGCTCTGCCCCCTGTATTGTGAGAATTTGACTCCATAGGAGCAGCTACAAAATCTCTGTTCTATAATGAATTTTAAAAGTGAAGGAAATCCTGGCTATAAAAAATAAAATAAAAAAAATTCTTTCATCTGGGTTTATTCATTAAATACTGAATTAGTTAAAGGACCACTATAGTGCCAGAAAAAAACACTCGTTTTCCTGGCACTATAGTGCCCTGAGGGTGCCCCCACCCTCAGGGACCCCCTCCAGCCCGGCTCTGGAAAGGGGAAAAGGGGTAAAACTTACCTTTTTCCCGCGCTGGGCAGGGAGCTCTCCTCCTCCGTTCCTCCCCGTCGGCTGGCTGCGCGCGCATTCAGCCGGTCGCATAGGAAAGCATTTACAATGCTTTCCTATGGACGCTGGCGTGCTCTCACTGTGAAAATCACAGTGAGAAGCACGCAAGCGCCTCTAGCGGCTGTCAATGAGACAGCCGCTAGAGGCTTTGGGGGAAGGCTTAACCCATTCATAAACATAGCAGTTTTCTTCATTAAGCTGAAGTGGTCTGGGTGCCTAAAGTGGTCCTTTAACTCAATATTTAAACAGAAGAGTTGGAGATTTTTGTTTCTAATTTGACTTTTCATCCATAAGTTACTAACTTGCTGCCACTTGGTTTTGATTGAATACACCCAATGGTTTCACTGCCCAAAGAGAATATACCAACACCCTGATCACAATCTTACCAGATTCCAACTTTACTGTTAATTTTCTCTGATTGCACAGTCTCTTTCCAATATGCCAGCTCCTGCAGAAAGAAAGAAAGTAAAAACAAAAAAGACAAATAAAGGGCCAATTGTAAAGTGGATACAATGAAACACTACAAATCTGACCAATACTGAAGAAATATTTCACTAAATAATATTAGCATGTACTAATTCTAAAGAATGCATCCTGGATTTGCTAGTAAATAGAGGGAAATAAGCATTTTTAACCATAGCCACAAAAAAAAAAAAAAAATTATACAATTTTAAAAAAATAAAATAAAAAAAATTAACTTGATTTGGCTAGATACATCATTAACTGGAATCCTTAGATATTCCTGGAAAGGATAAATTACTTCAGTCTGCAAATACTACTACTAGAATGTTAATTAACTTATCACACACCCTGTGTGCGTGTGCGTGTGCGTTCCAATAACACAGTTTAACAAAATCTGCATGGAAGGGGATGTCTTGCTTTTTTAGTGGCATTATATGCATTTCCAATAACATTGTGAGTAAAGTGCTACCGATCCTGAGACATTGTGGATATAGATCACAATTCAGAAAACAAACACAGAAAGAAACAGGATTGTCTCTTACAATACTCAAGTAGTGATAACACTTATGGCAATAAACACATTATCTGTTCTGTAGAATCCATTATCCCATTCTGCCGTCTCCCATCCTTTATTCTATTGTGTCTAACTTCCCCCGATGCCCAACACCAAACTCCAACCCCCACTTAACTTCTCTGGCTTCCTGGTTCAGAGAAACTGCTATGTTTACATTGCAGGGTTAATCCAGCCTCTTGTGGCTGTCTTCTGGACAGCCACTAGAGGCGCATCTGCGACGCTGGAGGCACATTTCCCTCCATCGCGCAGAGCGTCCATAGGAAAGCATTGAGAAATGCTTTCCTATGGATACTTTGAATGCACGCGCGGCACTTGCGGCATCTCTGACGGGGTAGCCAACGTCGACGGGGGAGGAGAGGTCACCAGCGTTGAGGGAGCCCAGCACTGGCTTAAGGTAAGCTGCTTGAAGGGGTTTTAACCCCTTCAGCGCTACGGGAGGGGGATCCTGAGGGTGGGGGCACCTTCTGCCTAATACACATGCATTCTACTAATTAGTAAGTTTTCAAACAGACTCCCCAGTTGCATCCACTACAGATCCAATGCCTTATACATGAATTAAATGCTCTGCCTAATGCAACAAAGCTGTTTTTTCCTACAGAATTTATGCAGACATTTCATTGCCAATATGTCATTACTTGGTTGAAGAGACAGATAATACGCCTAGTCTGTTCTAGATTGACAAAATAGAATTTGTACATGAGAAACTAGCTAGCTCCTGTGTAATTTAAATCATAAATCATTCTCACCGGGTAAAAAGTGCTCCTTCCATCTGGGTAAATAACTTCAGCCTCCTCCACGCTGGAAACCGTAAAATAAAGATAATATAGCAATAAGTGCACAATTTAAAATTGCTGTGCTAGATCCTGCTAACAAAAGGTGTGTATTTTACTGCAGATCCCAACATGAGGACTCGCTGACAATCAGTGGTGGATTCAAGCCTTGCAGATTGAAAGGAATCCCTGCTGGGTTTCCTTACTCATCTCTTTTAGATAATAATAATAATAATAATAATAATAATAATAATAATAATAATAATATATTGCTCTAGTGGAATGTGTCTTTAAAAAAATAAATAAAAGGACTACTGCCAATGTGTTGGCAATTCCTTCTTTTTATGCCACGTTAATCATGTCCTATATTGCCTTCATTTCCATACGGCACTGTGGAAAATGATGGCATGATGAATGCGGAGGAGCTGGAAAGAGGCTTTGAAGGCAAAAACCCAAAACAGTTTAATGGAGAGTATTCAGACGTGTAGGAGCAGCTACAATGGCATCAGAAACAAAAATCTGTTATAATTTTTATGTAATTTTTTTTTTCTTTTTTTTTTTTACAGAAAGTTGAAACATTAATACAGGTTAGAAATCTTTACATCCAAAGTTAAATGAAAGCCAAGGATTATCTTGGCTTTTTATTACAATGCAATATTTCAAGTTTCTGTAATATTTCTAATTGTTAGCAGAGACTTAAAAACTTCCCAGTAAATTTCAGGGTCAATTTCTGCAGATTCTGGAAAGTACAGCTCTCCTAAACCCAAAAATAACATACACCCTCTTTAAACTACATTATTTGTAACAGCTTACTAAAAGTTTGCACCAGTTTATTTTAACTTTCTATAAACGGTGTTTAAATGAATCCTGTAGGACAAGCATAGAAACTGAACAGGCTTATTAACTTGGGCCTCAATTTTAGTTTTGAATAAACTTTTCAATCCATAGAGAAATTATTTGATCTATGTAAATGTTTGAAAGAAAAACTTAATCAAAAATATTAAATGGAGGCCTTAGTTTATGCATCAGCTGTAGAGCAAGTTTAAAGTCTTTATTTTCTAGCCTTTCATCTCTCGGAGCTAAAATGATTAGACTGAGATTGATAAAGCAATCTGTTTGCCATCTTTGGAGAAAAGATTATGTTATTGAACGCTGGAAAGAAATATACTCCACACAAAGTAGAATACTTGTGGTGATGTTGCTCTGAAGTCAGGATATTGCACTAAATTATAACCAGTGATAAATGAGCTTTAAAGGGCTTAGTCACTTTCCAGGATTTTAAATATTATGTTTACTTATCCCATATACTTTACAAACAAATTTGTGAGGTGTGAAAAACTTAAAATGTAAAAATACACACTTTTTAACCTGCACGTGGGTGCCTCCATTTTAGCTCCCTGTCAATCATTGTTATAAGTTCTGTCTATTTGCATAGAGCAAACATACAGAGAACAGGAGAATTAAACAAGGTTTCTTTTTCTCTTCTTCAGTCGCAATGTTTGCCCTTGCTTCGCCTGTTCTGAACTGCATTATGAAGTAATTTGCTAAATCTTAAAATATAAATTCAAAAGGAAAGCATCACATGAAAAAAAAAAAAAATTATAAACTGCAATTTATAGGTGACTTGTTTTCTTCAACTGTGTAATCATGTTCTCCTTTAATGGACAACTGTAATCTAACTAAAAAGTGTACAGAATTGTACACGATACTATGCCACCCATTAACCATACAAATAAAACAAAAACCACGTAGTATTCATTTTAAGCAGTTTAACAAAAATTGTTACAAAGTTTCAAAACAAACTATACTTATGTGTGTTTTACTTACGTGAAGGGCTCTGCACAATATTCACTGAACATGGTAACTAAGATATCCAGGGTTATTTTAGCCTGTAAAAATAAAATAAATTTGAGGTTTTAAATAGATGCACACAGGCCAAATCCACCTGGCTTTGCAGTCTACTTTAGAAAGAAATAAGTAATCAGTTCCGTGTTGTCTTGCACTGTACCTTCGTTAAGTCAGTAGCAGTACACTCTATGAACACGTTGCGAGTATTCAGACTGATTTTCGAATGATTACCTAAATTAAAAACACATTGAAATAAGCCATTAGACAGAGATGTTTGAACAGAGAACAAAGTCTAGTATTTTGATGGAAAGCATGCAGTGCTGAACACCCTTTCAATAGTACCGCTTAAGATCTAGTATATTATGAACCAAAGGATCTAAGCATAACTCCACCAGCCCTTAACACAGCAGTTTTCTGAAATTTCCGTGATACTCCACTAGTCATAATGGTAGTGCCTGATCAACAGTGAAGAGCACATGAAGCAAATATTTGGTCTAGCACAATAATTAAGTAGACACTATAGGCACCCAGACCACTTCAGCTCATTGAATTGGTCTGGGTGTATAGTCCAGGTCCTTTATCCCTGCAAAGGCAATTATTTCAGTTTTTAATTAATTCCCTTTGAGGATTAACTCCACCTCTTGTGGCAGTCAACAAGACAGCCACTAGAGGGACTTCTGGGTCATTGCCTAATGGACGCTGGACGTCCTCATACTATGCAAGAGGACATCCAGCGTCATGTAAACCCCACATACATACAACATTATTTTCCTGGCACTATAGTTTCCCTTTAACTGGTCATGCCACATGTTTGCAAACTATGCTTCCAAAGAGGTTGATCCAGCTTCGAGCCAGCCATAATGGGACATACAGTGCACAGCATATGGGGTGCCTAGGCTAGTTATCACTATGACCTCCATGCGTGTATGGAGTCGCTAACTAATAATCACACAATCTGGGATGAAAGGTCATACATCATCATAAAAGGGCTTCTCTTCTGCTTTTAGAAGTGGTCATGGAGAAACCAATCTGTATATGCAGGGTTTTAGCTTGAAACGCTGCAAATACAGGGTAATCTGCACTTTTGTGCAGGGGGCTAGTTACACTGCCAGCACACGTGACTTGGGCAGCCTGGAACTTTGTTCCGAACAGTGTAATGTCGGTCCTATGCAAATGTTACATCTGTCACAAGCATGTACTGCACGCTAGCGACGGATGTGATCACCTTCACTTGAAGGTAGCACTGTGAGCCATGTAAATCTTTTTCTCCCAGCCATTCACATTAAATTAAATGGAGCTCTCCCTCCGTTCGAATAAGTGGACTCCTCAGCCTTACTGACATTTAAAAATCCATCCATTGGATCACTAGTAAATGAAGCTCTCAGGATAAATGTAAATATCAGGCTCTATTCATGACTTAAGGAAGGACAGTAGCACTCTTACCATTAATTATTGGTGGCATAGATAATACAACCCCATTACTGTCATAGATTACAGGGTAAACAGGTTTATCTTCAATGATGTGCAGGAAGTGCTTGAGATGGCTGTCAGTCTGAGGACAACAAAATATAATATTTAATTAGACTAAACAGATTGGCATAGAAACTAAAAATGACAGTCGTTTAAAGGGACGGTGTCATGTGGATTTATTGATTTCAAACCTCAATATCATACTGTTTTACTGCATTACAGAGCTTGTAACTATTTAAAAAAATAAATAAATAAATAATAATTAGAAATAAAATTGTAAAAAAATATTAATGTTGCTTAGGTCCCAAAGGACTACAAATTAAACTTGTTTTGTGCAATGATAGATGTCAAAGGGGAAACCTGTGGTAAGGAAGAATGGCTCGTGGAATCAGTGAGCTGCCCAGACATAGGATGCTATAGATAAGAACAATTAAACATATATAAAATAAACAGTGGAATGCAGACAATAACAGACAAAGATCTAGCCAAAAGTGGATTTAAAATGAACTGAAGCAAACTATAATGTAAAGGAGTATGACATTATTTCCCCAATTACATTCTACAACTTCACATTATCATGCTCTTTAAAGTTTCCTAGAGACCACTACATTGATACTCACAGGCCATCTAGCCTTAACATTTTATATGAAAGTAAATGCCAGATTTCAGCGCACAACAGGATTTTATGTTCCTTAGGTACAGGTCTATGTTTCCTGTACATTCGGTTTTTGTAATGTGCTGGCACTCTATAAATTATGATAACAACTTTGAACAGAGATTTCACAACTAACATGCAAGATTTACCAACCAAACTTAACATTATATTTCACATAAAACTTATGATGGAATGAAAGCCCTTGTCAACGGCCAACAGTTTGGCTAACAACACGATTTGAAAAATAAAATTAGTAGAGAAAAAAAATAAATTAAAAACCCCTAGGCAAGTTTTAGTAGGCCATCGGGTTGTGCAAAAATCTCAGATGTGACAGTTCCACTTTAACAATGGCGGAGAAGCAGCTACATGGTCAGCGTGCAGAAGAATTATGGAATAATACAGATCCTCCCATTAAAAGCTACAGAACGGAGATGTATGGTGAAGATATTTGGGGAATTACTGCAAAGCAGTCAGAGGTGGGTTTATTTTAGATTTTTCTCCCCTCTATTCATTGAAGAAAATCATGACATTGATCGCTAGTTTGAAAACCAGGTTTCAAAATGGTGGTTTGCCTTAAAAACTGTAAAATAAAAGGTTTGAAAAAGAAACATTTCTGTTTTCTTGAAAAAAAAATAAAAGAAATGTCAATAGAAATGTGAATAGCATCTAGGATTATATAGCCTGTAACTATAAATTGCACTTTGCTTTCTGAAGAACATAATTTAGTGCTTAACACGTGCTCACCCTGTAGAGCTCCATCAGCTCTGCTGCGGTGTACTCCTTGGTTTGGTTCAAGGGCTTAAATTTGATCTCAGCAGGTGGTTTAGCGGTGTATATAAAGGGTCCAGATATTGTGTCAAGATCATGTGTTCCAATGGCCACCAATGCCCTCCGCCTACAAAGAGATAAGAAACAAATGCTATTTACTAGATATACACTGGGAACAAGAATCATGTAACCTGAAAAAAATTTAATTTCAACTCTAGAGATTAGTTGAGGCAAAGGTAAGTACAACCAAACTGAACCGGCCCCTTGTGGGTGCCGCCATCTTGGCAGGTCCTCAAGAATAATGTATTGACATCCAGCAAAATCAAAAACAGACAGAGCCAATTCCCTACAGGAGTCACTGGTGAGGGCTGTGGAGGATTGACAATTCTAGACGACACTGTAGTAGCTCCACCCAGTTTCTAGAATTGTCAGGTGGAGGAAAAATACTGAGACAAAGTACAATGCTGCTTTAACATAATGATCTGTCAGCCAACAACTGAAAGAGAATTATGGGAATTGCAGTCAAACAGCTGCTAGCAGGCCAGTGCTGTTCATCTGTGCTAGAATGTTATATAGAGCTCAGGTTACAAGCAAACTAAGCTTTACTAGATTAAAACATCCAAAACCTAAAGTAAAACCAAAGTAGTTTAAAGCAGCCTGGTCACAAAGTTTGTTTGAGCATTTAATGAAGACACAATCTTTATAGAATGTTCATACAGACATTATGGAATTTCACTGAAGCCTCAAGTCTAAAAAAAACCCTTGACAAAAATTGGAGCTACTGCTGTCAAGTTTTAAATCGATTCCCATAGCTGTTGCTAGATTGTATCTTTACAAAATGTTAAAAAAAAACAAAAAAAACAAACATAAAATAATAATTGTGAGAATGTTATATTTTGCTAATAAACAAAGATCCCTGCATGTGAGAGAGACGCTTTGAATAACATTTCAAAATCACACAAATTTAATATTCAGCAGATTTCTATACATAAATATTTAATAAATTCACAGCCAATCCCACAAACCCAAAATACATGGCAGAAACAACAGACTGTACCTGCAGATGTTCTGATGAAGCTTTTCTTGCAGATCAATGAAGCTGTCATATCTCTCCTGAGTAAAGGTTATATTCCTGAGAACGGCAGCCACTGCGTGAGGGCGAACTGCAGCCGTCTGCATTAAAATTAAGGTGAAATGAAGAGTAGAGATGACTTCACTCATAAGAAAATTAAGCCATAGAGTGCTTTATACAAAACATGAATTCTGAGTAATTGCAGAACTTGTGCAAAAAACGGCCATACATCCTTGAATGAACTTTTGCTCACTTCACAGTCACAGCTATTAATAGAAGACATACCAGGTTCACCTTAACTGCTCCTCGTGTAGTAAATAGATAAATCATAAAGAGAAATGATAACCATTTACTTAGAAGCTGTAGTGCTTTCCCTTATCTTCTATCCCGCTGTCCAGCACCATCATTCACAGAGGTCTGTGGAGGTTACACTACAGTATGACCCAGCTTTCAGCACCACCTTCCTCCTGCCCCTCTATATAGCGACTGGCCCTGCTTGGGGACACTTTACTGTGTAGGGCAATTTTCCCTTATGGAAGCAACATGCTGGTTGTTCCTATGCCACCCAAACAAGCTTGAGAAATGCACAAATAGCACAATAGAACACTCACTGTAACCGAGAGCAAGAAAACCACTTTAAAAAGGATTCTCCTACTCTACCATCTCACTCAATCACCTCCAGAGAGGTCTATGCAAAAAGTAATTAGCAGGTGGAGGACAAGACATTTGTAGTGTTAAATTAAAAGACATAAATTTGTTAAGATATTGCTAGCATAATGTATATATACACACAATTGTATGCTTTTTTTTTTATTTAAACCTAAATTGTGCGTACACTTTAAGTGAATAAACTCTAAAAGTGTATGTAAAATCAAATTAATAAATGAAGAGGGCTTATGAGAGCATCATGTTCAACAACTTAAAGGGCGCCTGTCATAGTACATTAAAGGGACACTCCAGACTCAAGCATTTGAGCTTGATTAAAACCTTTATTCAATGAAGAGTGTGTCCTCTTGTGATCATTTTGGAAATAGCAGAGATTGCAATAGAAATGTACACTTATATAAATGATACAGGTTACACTCCCTGACTCTTCAAGCAGATAACAGGTTCTGTTATTTCCTGGTTTGGTTAGCTTATTTGAAATGAAATCAAGAATTAGCAATTGCCCAGAACACCTGCCTTGCAAAGACTTCCTATTAAGCTGCATTGAGAAGTCTTTGATTGTCAGCCACAGAAAGTCTGGGCGGGGTTAGAAAAGGAGGGCTTGCAAAGGTAGCAAACAATAGATCTGCTGTTTTTAGATATAACAGCATGCATGTTTTCTTTGTAGTATATCTACTAAACAGTGATTTTTTTATTCATTTTGTATTTGAGCAGGATTGTCCCTTTAAATGCATCCTCTTTAAAAAAAAAAAAAAAAAGGATACAATTCTATCTATATATTGTACTTGCAGATTTGCCAAGTGATGTACAGATTGAAAAAATAAATAAATAAATAACTATTTAAAGAAAGACAAAAAAGGACTATCAGGGAGAGCAGGAAAGAGTGCAAACTGTTCAGATGTGGGTGTTACACAAGTGTAACACCAACAAACATAAGGACCTGGCAGTACTGTTTCAGGTCAGTTTACATATAAAGTCTATAATATAATTTACATTGAATACATCCTGCAACTCTGATATATAATGTATTCAATGCATTTTGCGGGGAGGAGTGGAAGGATTTACATTAACATGAACCTGTCATTACAGGTTCACTTGAAGAGAAAAAAAGAAATACAAAACACTATAAAAAAAATGCACTCCAGAGAAGATTTGCAACTCAGTAAACATATTGCATAATTATTCTACTGAGTGTACACCACTATATGGGTTAACTGATCCCCCTGTTGAGAAGGGACAACCATTGTTTAGTTGAAACACAAAACCTACCTCCTCTGTAATAAAAAGTCTCTGCAGCTGTTTGTCAGATGGAGTGGCACGTTTATACCTGGGTGCATCTATCCTGAAAGTACAATAAAAGGGAACGACTTATTACACATTAAGAAAGAGAAATGCAGATAAAATGTTATGCTTGCAATACAAATTCTGTAAAACAACTAGCGATTCACGCTTACTGCGGGGCAACTAAAATGTTTATCAATAGCTTTCATTAGGACAGTTTAAATTTGATATTAATTTATACACAGTCTTCCAAAGTGGATTCCATCAAAAGTTTTAAGTGGGCCAGTCACTTCTGTCCCCTTAACAAGTTTGCATTACTGTATCCCGTCCTGAAGATGGCGCTTTCTCTCTGTATCTTCTGCCGGCCTCATTTGTCAGGAGCCGCACCACACATGTAGCAGTAAGTTTAATTGAGTGGCAATTACACACACACACAAAAAAAATCAAATGCAAGCCATGTGCAATGATTATTAAAACAATGTTTCACTTAAAAACTGCCAAAATTCCGCTTTGCCACAAATGGTACAGATACTGCAGTTTCCAACTGTGGTTAAATGCCAACGTATAGAGCACTAACAATGGTTCCCAAAAACTGCCAAACTCATACTGTGATGTTAAATTAAATCAGCCTCCCATTTTTCTATCACTACAGATAATAGGATATGAATACCTTTCTTTGAACACCTGAAGCCCACGCACAAGTCCCTCCAGGCACAAGAGGTCGTAGCGGTTGGCTGGTACATCGATCTTGAATAGCACAATGTCTGAAGCACCATCTGCTTTGCCATCACCTTTTTCCTTGCTGATAATTTCTTTTTCTGAGGTCTGGAACCAAAATAATACATAAAAAGTAAGCTTAGCAAGTCTAATGATGGAAGATTCTCACTAAATGTAACTCCAAGGCAATGATAATTATTTTATGATATTAGTGTATGCTTATTCACACAAGAAAAACAATTATATGAGAATAACATGTATTGCTGGGAGGAAAGATGAGACGGGGGATATGATAGAAATATTTATATACATAAAGGGAATCATCACAGTAAAGGAGGAGACTATATTTAAAAGAAGAAAAACTACTGCAACAGGACAGTCTTAAATTAGAGGGGCAAAGGTTTAAAAACAATATCAGGAAGTATTATTTTACTGAGATGGTAGTGGGTGCATGGAATAGCCTTCCAGCTGAAGTGGTAGAGGTTAACACAGTAAAGGAGTTTAAGCATGCGTGGGATAGGCATAAGGTTATCCTAACTATAAGATAAGGCTAGGGACTAATGAAAGTATTTAGAAAATTGGGCAGACTGGATGGGCCGAATGATGCTTATCTGCCGTCACATTCTGTTTATATGTTTCTAACTTGCAGCATTATATTTATTCACACATGAAAAACGATTCTATGAGAACATGCAGCATTAGAGTGATACACCAGTGAAAAATATAAGTACAATATAGGCATATTGTACTTCTATTTTATTACTGATAGTGTATGCAGCAACTTATTGTCGCTGAGGAAGTCCTGGAAGGTGACAAAACACATAGGACTATTTACATTTGCTGTTTTTATCTTAAAAGTAATAAAGAATTCCTTTTTGTACTCTACTTTGCCCTGGTTCACACTTTGCACTTTATCTTTTTATGGTATTGCAATTTAGGACATCAAAACAAAAAGCTTAATTTGAGATCTGATAGTGGAGTTTCTGGATAAAGATTATCTGAAAAGCACCTTTTTTACTGGAAAATAGTGAGTTGCCAATTGGAGCCTGCGTATGAGCAGCATTTTGTGTACATTTTACACGATGTTGTATTTCCTTTTTTCTTAATAGAACTACCCATGTATTTTATATACTTTGCATGTAGAAGACAAGAGGAGATCTCCTGGGTAGATTTGTCCTATTAAGGGAAGTGCTGTTCTATTATATTTTTTATTTTATTTTGCATGGTAACAGAGCTTGTGTGACGATTGTATATATAATTGTGATATATTATTTAATCTCCTCACTACGTTCCATCATCAGCCAGCCCAGGAATTAACCTTGCCGCAAACAAAATGTATGGGAGTAGAGGATGGTTAAGAAATGTAAATTGCAATTTGTGTGTATGCCCATGTTTATGTGTCAGTGTGCATCTGTGAGTGTCAGTGTGTATAATTGCCATGTTTAATTGTAGTGTTGGCAAAAAAAAAAAGTTGGTTTGTATTGCAGTTTGGGCACTTGGGCTCAAAATGTTCGCCATCACTGGCCTAGGGACACCGCCAGTGGCCAATCCTCAGATGGGTACTAGGGGTGCTTCCTGGGGCAGTGCTGCACACTGACATTGAGTGTATCCACCCTCTGCATGGAGACACTGTACTTTCCTCAAAGAGATGCATTGATTCAATACATCTCTATGAGGAGATGCTGACTGGCCAGGGTGGTGTTTGCACCCTGTCCCACCTCCTTGGCAATCTCAGCGAATTCAATGCTTTCCTATGGGAAAGCATTGTGATTGGCTCAGATCATCAAATGGTGTCAGCAAAGAAAGCAGAGCCAGCACCAGCAGACTTGAATATAGGTAAGATTTTGCTATATCTAGGGGCACGGTCAGGGAGTCAAGATGGTGTTTTTTAAAATTAAGCGGTCAGAAACATGTTGTGTTCCGGATCCTATAGTGTTCCTTTAAGTTTGTCTTTCATGCAGCCTTATGATATCTTTATACGCTAGCTGTGCATCCCTTGTTTGAAATAAATGCTTATATATTGTGGGAATTTATGGGATAATAATAGTAACAGTGAGAATTGCCCACTAATTCAATTCTCAGATCCCAAAGAACGTTTATCGTGTTAAGTGAAAAGTATTTCATATAAATAATCACAATGTATAAAAATAGATTTTATTTATGATAACCAATAATTAACAAATAATATTATGTAACATGCGTGACAATAATCAATGAATATTCAGTATAAAATGGTATGCAATACAAAGAAATGGGTATTACGTTTCAATGGCTAACTAGCATTTTCTGTCAAGAATTCTGACGATTTATGACTAGCTTCCACAGACTGAAAGTGAAACTTTTCACACAGAGAACAGAATTCCTCAGAGTGCAGCATAAGGTCGTAAAGTTTAGCAGACAGTTAGAATAACCCTTTCAATGCTGGCTAGATCTCCTAGGTAGTTAAGATCTATTCTTATGTATTTTTTAAATAAAATAACATTTAAACCAGTTTAAATTCATTTTCTTAAAATCATCCAATAAGAGAATTTACCACATTATATAAGCAGATTTTTAATTTGTCTAAAAGATATCTATCTTAATTTAGAGCAAATCAATACACCTGGATAAAAACAGCGGTATGCTAACACGTGATAATATCACATCAATATATAATTATTCTTAATTCCACCTGCAGAATGGAATGTTTATAACTATATATTCTTAGTTAACTAAGATTTCTTAATATGGAAATCTGACCGTGCTTTATCCAGTCATATATAATGCTATTAATACATTTTAATTAATTTAAATTAATTAAATGAAACCAGTATAATTACCAGTTGAGTAGATATTTCATCCGATTGGTAGCCTCAGGAACTTATTTGGATGTCTCTCTCTGCATGGAGGTCGGAGTCCCCAAACTTCCAATTCCTCTCTCCTCTCCTTTGCATATCTTGCATCTGCCTCCTCTCGTGTATCTCTTGTATCTATCTTCCCTTTGTCTTAACTTTTAAAGGGCCAGACTCTCTGTACGTCATCAGTTGATAACCCAATAGAAGCACTAGAGGTGTGGTTATCTTCCAGATCGCAAATTAGTTATTTGGTCTGTAGAGGGCAGTCTTGTCCCACTAAACATACCTATCCAGGAAAGAGTTAACTTTTCCTGGTGGCTATTTTGACGTCATTTTGCGTTATCTTTATAGCGCCATAATTTAAAATTTCAAAGGGTTTCTTAAATTTTGTCCAGACTTAGCGTCTGCAATTCCTGCCATAATTTCTGATATGACAGATCATGAACTAAGTTTACCCTTTTCCATACAATGGTACCTTATATATATATAGACAGTTAAATTTTATTATTTAATCTTCTCTGTCACAATTGTCTGGGTTTAAATTTGATTATATTCCATTAGCATTAGACAGTCTGTCCAACCCCCTTCCTTATCACTTTGCTTGTATATACTATGCATTCCTCAGCTCTGGGAAAGTGGTTAGCTTGCAGATAGAAATATAGTGTCTTTTTGTTAACTTGAAATAACAAAATGGAGTCTGGTCTGTTCAGAGTGACTCAGAATATACACTTTTAGTTTCTATCATAGCACAAAATGTCTGCCGATATAAATACTCTGACAATATTTCTATCAAAAATTTTGCGGGGGGGCGGGAGGGGCGGATCTGGTCAGCGAGACAGACCAGATGCCATTTCTGGCTGCTCCCAATTAATCTGACTCAGTCACTCTATAATCACAAATTACCAAAGCCATCCAGAGCCACAACGGCCAGACCTGCATCACCTGATGCCCTTCCGGTATACCCCGAAACAGGCTAAGCCACGACGCAGAGCTGGAGCCTACATCACAGTGGCGTTCTGTGGCCTGGATCACCTCTTGGGTGGGAACTACCTGGAAGACACGGGTGACCCGATATAGCAAGGCACTGAATACAATACCTCAGCAAGGGGCGCAGATCCCAGAAGCCCCAGCCAGGTACGACAGCTGTACACCGCGATATTGGTACTTTGCTCCAGCGGTAAACACGCGCCAAGATGGCGGTCACGGAGGACCTAAACACTTCAACACTCCCCGGGCTACTCCTCAAGAGCAAGCCTCACAAGAGGCCACACAGCCACCAACCACAACACTGCAAGGAAGCACAGACCCTGCAGCAAAACAGGATTTGTCGCACCTACAAAATATGCTGCAGGCAGGGCCGGCCCAAGACATTATGCTGCCTGGATCCAAGTATGAAATGCTTCTGCAATGGTAGTCTCTCTATGTGGGTGTGCTGGGGATGAAGAGTGTGTCTGTGTGTACTGGGGATGTAGTATGTGTGTGCGTGCTGTGGATGTAGCTTGTGTCTGTGTGCACAGCAGCCAATACACTTACCTATACACTGTGTGTGTATATGCATGTGTGTCAGTGTTTGTATCTGTGTGTCTGTATCTGTGTCAGTGATTGTATCTGTTTGTCAATGTATCTGCATGTGTGGCAGTGTTTGTGTGTCTGTATATCAGCATGTGTATCAGTGTGTCTGTGCAACTGTATGTGTGTCAGTATATATATCAAAAACTGACACACATGCAGATGTACAGACACACTTCCTATCAATTTACTGTAAGCGTTTTTTCATGCTAATTATATATAGATATTATATGCCATACTTACAATCTCATCTAGCTCCAGGCCAAATTCAAAACACAGCTCATCAAATTCTTCATCAGCTGAAAAGGAAAAGATTTTAAGTTATGAATCAAGGTTTTACTTTAATTCAGGTATCCGATGAAGAATTCCCAGAGCTGAACCGCTGCAATTGTAGAAACCTGTAGTATCTTGCTCTCTTTAACCATATATGTCTCATACCCATATTACAATTTAGGATCATTTCTAAAACATGTATTCTACAGGGCAGAGATGATGTTAAAGGAACACTGAATGGCAGTGCTGCTCACTGTGCAGCACTGCCCCAGGAAGCACCTCTAGCAGCCATCAGAGGAGTGACCAGTGGAGTTATTCCTAGGGTGTAATGTAAACACTGCATTTTCTCTGAAAAGACAATATTTACTGCAAAAAGCCTGAAGGTTAATTGCTCCCTCATTAGCCCAAGCAACACCAAGGGAAATGGCTGCTGCTGACTCTTGTTTAGCTTTAAAACAATAAACGGTTTTATGCCGAATTGCATGCCGGCGCAAGGGGACTACAGACACTATAACCACTTAAATGAGATGAAGCAATTACAGTGCCTACAGTGTCCTTTTAGTATAAATTTGATGCCGACGGTAATTAATTTATGGTCCGGTGGGTTTCCAGCCCGTGTCATTAACTTACAATCTATTCTAGCAAGTAGTGTGTCACCGGCCCCTGTCATTCATACAGTTCATTCTAGTCCTGGAAAGTTCCTGCCCCCCCCCCCCCCCCCCCCCCCCCCCCCCCCCCTCACTCATTCCCTTACTGTCCATTCTAGCACCCAGTGGGTTCTTTTCGTTCTCTCCATTCTAATATGCTGTGGGTTCCTTGCCCTGTCATTCATACTGTCCATTCTATCACTTAATGGGCTCCCGACCCCTGTCATTCACTTACTGTCCAAACCAGCTCCCAGTGGGTTCCTTTCATTCACTTACTGTCCATTCTAGCAGCCGGTGGTTCCCAGTCATTCATTTACTGTCCATTCTAGCACCCAGTGGGTTCCCGGTCCCTGTCATTCATTTATTGTTCATTCTAGCAGCCGGTGGAATCCTGTCATCTACTTATTGTCTATTCCTGCACCCAGTGGGTTCCTGGCCCTTTCATTCACTGATTGTCCATTCTAGCACCTGGTGGGTTTTCGGCCACTGCCATAACGTACTGTCCATTCTAGCAGCCGGTGGTTCCCAGTCATTCATTTACTGTCCATTCTAGCACCCAGTGGGTTCCCGGTCCCTGTCATTCATTTATTGTTCATTCTAGCAGCCGGTGAAATCCTGTCATCTACTTATTGTCTATTCCTGCACCCAGTGGGTTCCTGGCCCTTTCATTCACTGTTTGTCCATTCTAGCACCTGGTGGGTTTTCGGCCACTGCCATAACGTACTGTCCACTCTAGCAACGGATGGGTTCCCGTCATTCACTTATTGTCCATTCTAGCAGCTGCTGCATTCCTGTCATCCACTTACTGTCCCTTATAGCACCTGGTGGGTTCCCGTTATTCACTTACTGTCCCTTCTAACCCCGGTAGGTTCCTGTCCTTCACTTATCGTCATTCTAGCACCAGTAGGTTCCTATCCTTCACTTATTTTCCTTGACAGCCCGGTAGGTTCCCATCCTTCACTTACGGTATATTCTAGCCCCGGCAGGTTCCTGTTATTCACTTACTGTCCATTCTAGCCCCGGTAGGTTCCCGTTATCCCAGCCCCGGTAGGTTCCCGTTATTCCATCCCGGTAGGTTCCCGTTATTCCATCCCGGTAGGTTCCCGTTACTCACTGTAGACCCGGTAGGTTACTCACTGTAGGTCCGGCCCAGGGCCTGGTAGAGCAGGTCCCGCTTCACACTGACAGTCGGCATGGCTCTCCCGGTGTGGAAGCTCTAGTTTCAGGACACTCTGAGCCGGGTCCATGCGCGGGGCTGCCCTCGGCGCCTGAATTCCTGCACCCCGCCCCATCTATCGCTATCTCACAGCAAAGCCATCGCTCACCACCCGGGCTGCTTTATTGTATTCATAATGAATGCATGCGATATGGGATATTGTGATAATGAGCGGTTTGCCATAACCATGGGGACAGGCAATACCTGAGACAGCTAAACAAACTGTGCCCGAAGTTGCACCACATTCCGAAGTTACCCAGTGTCAGAAAAACGAGCAGCCAATCACAGAGCAGGAGAGAATCCACACATTCAAAACAAATAGATTGCGGCACGTCGGACAATCTGATAACGAGGCTTGGAACGCGACGCTGGCGTTTCAAGGAGGAACTGATTTACGCTCTGTTAGATGGTGTAGATTTGATAGAGCACGGAAGACCTGGCACTGGCTATGTGAATTGCTGCCACTAGGGGTCAGCAATGCTCTAATGTGTGTGGTTAATCATTAAAGGGACACTCCAGGCACCCAGACCACTTCTGCCCATTACAGTGGTCTGGGGACCAACTCCCACTACCCTTAACCCTGCAAGTGTAATTATTGCAGTATCATAAACTGAAATATTTACCTTGCAGGGTTAACTCCTCCTCTAGTGGCTGTTTACTAGACAGCTACTAGAGGGCACTTCCGGTATTATAGGGTCGCTGGACGTCCTCACGCTACGTGAGGACCTCCAGCGTTGCTAAATTCCCCATAGGAAAACACTGAAAGCAATTTTCAATGCTTTGCTATGGGGAGGTCTAATAGGTATAGGTATCCCCTGGCAGCGGCGCATGCGCAATAGGTCTCCCCCGCCAGCGGTGGAGAAGCATGGGCGGACCCTGAACCAGCGCCGAGGGACATCGGCGCTGGATACAGGTAAGTCCCCTTAAGCAACTTGGGATGGGGGACCTGCAGTGCGAGGAAAATGGTTTGTTTTTCTGGCACTGGAGAGTCCCTTAAACCACAGTGGCAATTGTCCAACTTCTGAACCAAAACAAAATCTATCTTTTGCGCTATGTATATATTGTACCGTAATTTAAGGACTTCTCTTTAATTTAAAGCGACACTAGAGACACCAGAACAACTGCAGCTTATTCTAGAGGTTCTTGTGTCTATAGTATGTCCCTGCAGGCTGAGCACTGTACATGCTGCCTTTTCAAAGAAATGCAGTGTTTACATTGCAGCCTAGGAACACCTGTAGCGGCAGTCACTAAGAGGCCACCAGAGTTGCTTCCTGGTTCAGTGCTGCACAACTAGCAGCATCTACACACTCTGCATGGAGATGCTGAACGTTACCCATAGAGATGAATTGATTCAAAACAGCCACTCCTAGACTGTAGTGTTAGTGATACCGGAGAAACTGACGGAAGCAAAGCACAGAGAGATGGACACAGGTTTCTTCAGGAAGGAGGAGATTCTTTATTGGATCACCGATCGGGACTCAGAGGGACTAATGTCACCAAAAATACAGCAAGTTCTGAGCCCTGAACAATAGTGCAGGCTCCCTATATAGGCACATAACTCCTCCCATTAATAGCTACACCCACATATACCTTTAACCAATCAATGAGCAGAATATAGACTTGTACATCTAGTCAAACCACATGGCCCATCCAAGACAAAGGAAATAAGTGCAATTTCAGTTCCTGCATTCCTGCACATGCTCAGTACACTGATGACAGTATCCTAGCTACATGTAGCTAACCAACTGACACAACATACACATATGCCACATGGAGATTTTGGCCTACTAAATTTTAACCATGCTAGAATCCCATCACATTCCCCCCTTTTGATGCCTCTGATATAACATTATTCCAGATGCATCACCAATCACAGTTTTACCTACATCTCTCAAGTAGCCATTGAACCAGAGTAGACCTTGTAAGCATCTTAAAAACTCCTTCAACATTCTTCATCCTGAATATATTCTCTTCGGGCTAGGGGATCATATCTTCCAGACAGCCATTACATGAGCCGCTGTCTTTCTCTCTCTAGTACTCTCTATAATACTACGTAGGGACCTTACCACTAGTGGAATTAGACAGGGCAGGAGGAGGCACAAAAAAATATAATAAATTCTACTCCTCCTACTAATGTCTTAATTCCTCCAAGCTGCTCATACCAACTTCCAAACCAACTACTTAGGTTATACCCATTCCAGACCTGAGTAGGTACATGCTCAAATTTAACCATGTGGCTTGTAAGTTCAGCCACTGCCTGCCCTTCATCATCTATGTGCAGACAACAGTTACTTAGATTAAACTTTCCGCATACACCTCCTTCTACTGCTAGTAAGTAATCAAGGGCTAGCCTATTCTGGTATATGGCTGATCACATCTTGGTATTTTGCTTAGCTAGAAGATTAAGCACTTGAGCTGTCTCATTAGTAATAATCTCAACTACCGCCTGTAGTCTAATAATGCGGTTGAGCATATATAATCGGAGTTCTATATCCATAAGTGCCATCTTCTGCCCAAGTAGCAGGTCCATAATAATTAATAATACGTTGAGGGGGCCACTCATTATCTTCCCAGCTACCTATATTCAAGGATGCTCTCTCCCTTTTATGATTTACATCGTAAACCTTAACTCCCAAGGTCTCTCCTGTTTCGATTGGCAACAAGAAGAAGGATGGCTTTGGCATACCTAATACACATGCCCCTTCCCAATCTTGTGGTAACTCCGAATAAGTTTTATTACCACAAATCCAGTATAAATTTGCTGGGGCTTTCCAACTAGATGTAGCCGATAAGTCAAACCATACCTCCTTTAAATGAGTGTAATTGGCAAACGGATTAGTAGGTTCCGAGACATTTGAAGCTGACCACCAAGTAGTATTTTTAGTATTAACATTATAGGCTTTTTGTCCCAAGCACGTTAGCTCACCTACAGACGTGTTATACATTGTCCCTTTCCTGGCTATACAAACATGACCTATAATGGAGGTTTTTAACCACCATTCCAATTTACTTCTAGTACTTACTTGATGATCAGACTGGAAAGGTATCTGTTGTTCATATGTCTCAGAGCCAGGGTACCATATTTCCTTTGCCTCCCATGGCCACTGGTCTCCCATATTAGTACCTCCACACACATAGCAATTAGTTACATTAAGACTACCTGCAATACCCTCAGCCAAATCAATAAATAGGTTGTTAACATTATGGGGAATTTTATCCTCAATACTCATCTCCTCATAGAAGGAATGAGAAACCTGATGAGTTTGAGTTGCCACTGTCTCAGTTTCAAGACCTACATATATTATTGTTCCTGAATTTACTCCTGTGCCATATATTTGGAACCCAAACAGACCTCCAAACCTGTCAATAAAGTACTGCAGATTGGAAATGGTCATGTGAACGGGGTTACACACATAGTTTTACAGTATGGTGTGGTAGGCAACCTTTGGATAATCATATCTTGATCCACTGTTTTTCCCAGGTTGCCCAACCTACACATGACCAATAGGGGCAGAAGTTAGTCTCTATTTGGGCAATCAGGATCAGTAGATCTTTTACTGGGACATAAGTATTTATCATTAAACCCATAAGTTCGTTCCCATTTAAGATTACCACATACATTCCAAAGTCTTCCACTACCCGAAATCGCCTTACATGCATCAAATAGTAGAATACCCGTGGAATGTATGGTGCTTATCACAGTCCTATTTATTAATGTCCCCTGGGAGTTACTATTCCGAATTACCAACCAAATTGTACGGGGTTGGAAATGGGGATCAAAACATTTAGACTCTCCTGATATTGGCTTGCACACACTATAATCAATATCCAAATATCTACATTTAGATACAGATCCCTTACATTCATACTGTGAGTGCCAGATGAGAGTTTGGGATATTTGGTTACCTGTTTTAGTAGTCTTAATGCAACTATCGCAATTCGGTATGTCTGTACTCCTACCTTCCTGAAAAATCATAAAAATACTAAGACACAATAAAACACATTATTCCTGAAATCCTCATTTTTCTTCAACCGTGCGATGGCCTCTCAGCTTCCCGATTGTGAGGGCTGCAAGGATGTTGTTCTTCTGATCCTCACTTTCCTTCACAGAGATCCCTTCAAGATACTCTGGCTATGACACGTAGGCAGGTGGTCAGGCTTTATTATGGCCGTCAAAACACCTACTTGATGATCTTTGTAGACTTTTAATTAGAATGTCTCGATATCCCCTCGTCACTCCGACTGAGTTGCACGCTTCAACCGGGTCCTGCAAGGATTCTCAGGATCTGGAGTAGTTTGCCAAGAGTCTGCTGCTGGTTTAACCTTAGAATGATGAATCCAAGGAGTCACTTCCGCCACCTTTACAGCTGTTGGGGTAGATAAAAGAACAACATACAAAGGCTAACAGGATACACCCCGAGCTTTAACTTAATATGTATTGGTGGGATATTACGAGCAAGTCCTGGAGGATTATTTTCTTCCCATACTCCTGGAATGTCAAATAAGGATTCATCACTCTTAGGGTTAACACTTGTCACTATGGAATAGAAGCGTCATTCTTCTTCCCTCGGCACCGATATCACCATTATGCCTGGTAATCCCTTAAACTTCAGAGATGTTAATCCATTAGGTAAAAGGTTATCTGAGTTTAAAGCTTCGATAATAGATCTCGTCCTAAAAGTTGAATCGGACACTCTGGCATATATAGGAACTAATGCTTCACCACAGAATGTTCAGCACCTGTGTCGATCATGAAAGAACTTCTCTTTCCCCCTATTGCTACATCGACCATAGGCTACGCTCGACCAAGTGGGATGGAGCCCAGTCGGTATCAATAGTCTTCCATGATAGTGTCAGCCAGACCCACAAAATCTCTATCCTCTCTTTCTCTAGGTCTCTGCGTGGGTGGATAGTATCTGTCTCCTTGAACACTTCCTCTACTATTCCCACCATTCCCTCTAAAACTTCCTCTTACTCTATAACTACCACTATAACCTCCTCGTACCCTTCTCTCTCCTTGTCTATCACCTTCATACTGCTCTCTCTGTGGACACTCACTCTTCCAATGTCCCTCCTTTCTACAATACGCACATTAATTCCTACTTAAAGTCCCTTGCTCAGCCTATTCTCGTCTCCTCTATTCACTTCCCTGTCTTTCTACACTTAAGATAGCTACCGCTAGCATATCTGCCTTTTTCCTCATTTTACGTTCTTCCTCCATCTCCCTATTCATATATACTGTATTTGCAATCTCCATTAGCTGTATTATGGACATCCCTACAAATCCCTCTAATTTTCTTTAATTTCCTTTTACTATCACCTTGGGCCTGGCTGACAAATGCTGAATTAATCATCCTAGAATTCTCAGGAGCCTCTGGATTAAAGGGAGTATACAACCTATTTGACTCAAGCAGTGTCTAATATGGGACTTCGGCAAGGCTGCTCAATAATAGGTTCCAGTCTACGGGTAGTAAGATAAGTGTAAGGGGGTGAGCTAATTTTATTAGTCGGCATTTGGTGGATGAAAAAACGTTTTTGTTTAAAGTGTTAAACCAAAAACCTACCAGTAGGTGTCACCAGAGGGTAATTGTATCAAAATAATCTTTATGGGTCTAATAAGAAAACTCAACTTTTAATATATTTATACATAAAATAAAACCTTATAGCAATAAATATATTAAAATAGGGTAAGCAATCCTACATCTATCTGTTATAAACAATGTATTATCAATGTAACTCCCGAAGATGGCCAGTAGGTGGCTTAGAGTGCCTCCCTAAAGTCAAATGAAACAAATAGACTTTAATTAATTATGTCCTATTTTATTATTACTTATTTTAATCAATGTCCACCCTGCTAGCTAGGCTTGATTAAATCTTTAGTTCTAAGGTAAATTAAACATTTCAGTTTGTAGTTTAGTAAAAGGGGACATTTTGGACAAAGCTGGGAGGGGCCCATCCAGTAACTAAAAAAACCAATATACCATCTGATACCATTGATCATTGATTAGGGGGAGGGGTAGTACAGAAATACAAGAGTTTGAAACACAGGAACAGATAGGTATGTGGGTAGGCGGGGACAGTAGAGCAGGGGGAGTGCAAATACTGATTATACCAGCCAGAAATGGGCGTGGCTAATCTGGCTCTGGAGGATGTTTGGGGGGTTGGTAATCAGATGCCAGGGGGGGAGGGGATGTCCAAAGCAGTTGTAATTAAGTCCTTAGTTCTGACCACCATGTGGCTACATTGTTTCCCATATGACACAGTTTAATTCACCAAGGCAACAATCAGTTTCCAACAGTCAATATATAGAAACTGATCATAGAATTCCAGCCTACTAGTTACAGCCACATGTACACCTGCACTAAATTTAAGTGAAGACTGCTACATGGAGGCCATGCGGCCACCAGGACAAGCTACTCCCTACTTTTTTTTTTAAACATACAAGACAAAAGACTAACAGCCAAGTGAATCAGATTATTTCAACAGAACGTCTGATTCAAAAAGCTGTACAAATATACACACAGTTTCAACAGTCACACCAATCTCCTTATCACCAGCAACACATTGCGCAGTCACTAGGCCCAAACACACACACAGGATCCTCACATGCTCAGCAATATCATGACGTCGCACACACGAAATTAAATCAAAAACCCACCAAAGACTATACACTTATCAATGTAACTATTATTCAAACCATACAACTATCCACGCTATTAATCCATATAAACTAACCGATCACATAACATTTCAACAAATTCATCTCTACAATTATCTGTACTATAAATCAACTTTTGACTAACCAACTATATCACATTCTAGTAACCTCATCTTTACAGTCAGTGGTTATGGTACAGTTAGTAAGTGGTTATAATACAGTTTTAAAGTCACAGATCAGTTAGTAACAGTTATGGTATTATACATATAACATAAAACAGCAATTGTTAGTAATTTTTACACAATGTCAGTGGTTATGGTACATGTCAGTAGTTATGGTACCGTGCGCTATTTTACAGTTATACACACAATTTACACTCCCACTAGACAGCAGAGCTCTAACTTTCTAGTAGGACATACAAGTTAACCAATTCACCAACTACAATATATTTAACAACATTTACAATAATCCCAACTAAACTATTGGCCAGTACCTTGAATAGACTACCTAAAACTATATACACCCGTTTTGGTTAGCCACACTGCCCAAGCACCACATATAGCGAACTAGAGAGCGGAAATTGCCCTTCTAGTCTATTTACTCTATCAAAAGTCTAGTGGGTTCCAAATTTACACGCCTTCCCACTTAGCCAAGATAGGTTGAGAGCTAGCGAACCGAATTTACACAGGCGCCGCTTAGTCTCCCGGTCCCTCCGACCTAGCGAACGTAATATACACCCTAGAACGCTAGTCTAGACAAGACACCGGTGTCCGGCTAGGGCTATTTACACAGGACCCCGCCTGACTAACCAGATCAAACGGTCTTACTAAAGAGCGTTCGATCGAGCGGTGCGCCTTCGCTCCTTCCCTCCGACAGAGGGGGCAGATTCCATACACAGATTTAAACCCCTTTTGGGCCTACCGCACAATCGGTATACCCCTAGTGGGTCTGCCGTCTAAAACAGCAGTTGTCTTACCTCCTCGTTCCTGAACCTGAGTTCACACTCATCGACGGGGACACCCCAGCACTTCTTACGTAGAGGCCGATGATCTCCTGGACAACAGACCAGTGGCGCCGAGACGAAGGGAGGTCCACGCAGAAGTTCAGGGGTGCAGCCGTAGAGAACGTGGGCAAAGATAGACCGTCTCACGCCTCTGCCTCTCAGCTACCGTTGAACGATGAGCTTCCCGGCCAATGCACCAAATGATACCGGAGAAACTGACGGAAGCAAAGCACAGAGAGATGGACACAGGTTTCTTCAGGAAGGAGGAGATTCTTTATTGGATCACCGATCGGGACTCAGAGGGACTAATGTCACCAAAAATACAGCAAGTTCTGAGCCCTGAACAATAGTGCAGGCTCCCTATATAGGCACATAACTCCTCCCATTAATAGCTACACCCACATATACCTTTAACCAATCAATGAGCAGAATATAGACTTGTACATCTAGTCAAACCACATGGCCCATCCAAGACAAAGGAAATAAGTGCAATTTCAGTTCCTGCATTCCTGCACATACTCAGTACACTGATGACAGTATCCTAGCTACATGTAGCTAACCAACTGACACAACATACACATATGCCACATGGAGATTTTGGCCTACTAAATTTTAACCATGCTAGAATCCCATCACATTAGGAATATGTTTGTATTCCTAACACTATAGTGTTCCTTTAAATGCACCCATACATATTATATATTGCTTTTTAAAGGACACAAATTGCAGAAGTCGGAAGCCATGGCCTTCGCCATTTACAGACCTGCAGTGTGAGGCCACCTGGTTACCTCAGATCATCACGTATGGCCTGAACTTCTTATCTCTTCAATATTGTTCAGGCTCTTGCAGCAGAAATTAATGTACAGTTGCTGCTACCTATGCCAGGTTTTTAATTGCCTGCCTTCAGCAGCTATGTATAATTTATCTGTATTCTGATTGGATGATTCAACTGAATATAAGTAAACTGAAGCCAGAAATGCCTCCCCGCCCCAACCAAAACAGGGGTGCCCACACTTTTTAGTGTCATGATCTACTTTTAAATGACCAGCTCAACGAGATCAACCTACAAACAAAAACACACCTTTTCTTACATACATTAAAAATTTTATTGCGACTATTGCACGTATCGTTGTATTGAATTAATTTAAAAAAATAAACAAAAAACCCTGTCACCCCGTTCTAAAAACCCTGCCCCCACTTCTAAAAAAAAACCATGTCCCTCTTCTACAAAACTCCTGCCCAGCCCCTTACAGTAGCATCCATTGAAAAAAAAAATGCAAGCAGGCAGATACTCCATTCACAATTGATGAAGGTCTGCTTGGTGCTCCCTGCTGCTGAGAGACTCCGGCCTCAGAGCTCTACCGCCGCTCGCAACCAGTGGATCCTTATGTTGCCTGGAAACACTGATGGAAGGCAAAACATTTTGCTGTCCCCAAAATTCACTTACACCTGTGTGTCTATTAACCCCACTTCTGCCAATCTTACCCATCCTTTTGCCCGTTTTGTGCATCTTGCCGCCTTTTTGTTTTCCTTTTTTTTTTTTTTATAATGTTTGTCATTCTTTTCAAGCTTTTGCGTATTTATCCCACATTTTGTGGCCTCTTTACCCTCATGTCTTTTATCCACTTTCTGAAAGTCTTTCTCTTTTGCATCGTTTCGTCTCTTACCCCCCTTTGTGTATCTCTCCCCCTCTGATTTTCTTACTCCTCTGTAGTGTGTTTGTGTGCCTTGCGGTAGACACA
The DNA here is from genome assembly GCA_933207985.1 of Pelobates cultripes. Taxonomy (NCBI): domain Eukaryota; kingdom Metazoa; phylum Chordata; class Amphibia; order Anura; family Pelobatidae; genus Pelobates; species Pelobates cultripes. Next base: position 70,906,828 of record OW240913.1, on the reverse strand, counting down.
TCCCTGTATATAGTAGATGCAGGGTGTGTGTGTATATAGTGGATGCAGATTGTGTGTGTTTCTCTTTCTGTTTGTTACACCTCCCCTTTGAGTGTCTCTTACTCCCCCAGCCCCTTTTTGTGTGCCCCCACTCCCCCCAGCTACTCTGTATGTCTCTTTCCCCAGCTCCTCTGTATGTCTATTTCTCCCCCCAGCACTTTGTGTGTGTCTCTTTCTCCTCTTCCCAGTACCTCTGTGTCTCTTCCCCCAAGCACATTGTTTCTGTCTCCCCCTAGCCCCTTTGTGTCTCTTTGTTTCCCCCCCAGCTCCTCTGGGTGTCAGCCACTTTGTGTCTGTCTGTGTCCCCTCAGTCCCTCTGTGTGTGTTTGTGTCTCCTCAGCCCCTCTGGATGTCTCCTCCACCAGCCCTTGTCTGTTTCAGCCCCACCAGCCCTTGTCTGTTTCTGCCCCCCATGCCAGTGCACCTCCCTCTCGCTTTCTTTTGTAGCATGGCCGAGCCGCAGACCAGGGTAGAGGTCCCAGGTCTGACAGGAAGCAGTTTGGCGCTCTCAGTAAGCACTTCCTGACAGAGTGGGGAGAGGAAAAACAAGTTCCTCCACCTCTGTCCATGGCTCGCCCACGCTACATGCTTAGACCAGCATGCTGAACCCACCTGCCGGTCAGCTGGATCCAGCTCCCCCGGGCCGATGCACCCTTAGGCAGCTGCCCGGGCTGCCTTATGGTAGCGCCGACCAAGGCCCTGCACAGTGTACAGAGGCGGCAAAATTATGTTACTGTCAAAGTGCCGCCTGGGGCCAATGGACAGGTTGTCCCTGGTCTGGTGATGTGCTTCTGGCCTCTGCACAGTTGTAGAAGCAGTGGCTGACGCAATGCAGTGGCTGAGTGTCAACTGACCGCTCTCAGCCAATGATTGACATTCCGTGTAACGAACCTGAAATGATGCTTCCAGAAATGGAGTTACACCTCCAGCAGGAGAGGGGATAACGTCTGTATAAGCAGGATTTAATAGAGAAATCCTGCACATATAAATTCAGGCACCATGGCCACTGTGAAGAACTGTCATGTCCGTGGTCATGGTTCTTGGAGTAACCATTTAATGAAATGCAGATCATCCACGCTATTCAAAACTGTAGTGAAATCTATCATACAATACAACAGTTACAGCATTGTGGTTTAGTTCCTTGTAATTGTTAATCTAATCGTTAGTGGGAGGCACTTCCAGCCTATAATGTACAATTAATTCTCGTTCCCTCTATCTGTTTTTTTAGAGAATAGGGAATTTGCATGTGAAGCAGGGACCAAAAATAGAAACTTTGTGCAAGTGTCTAGCAAATGTTTATAAAAAAAAAGTTTTACATTAAAGGATTTATTAATAAAAGGAACACTATAGTGTCAGGAATACAAACATGTATTCCTAACACTATAGTCCTGGCAATCTTGTCACGGCTGGTCCAGCCTCCATAGCTGAGATTATCAATCTTGATGACCTCAGCCATTCCAAGGAGAAAAAGGACTTTTGAGCAAATCCTCCCTTGTTGATTGCATTAGCCCACAGGTCACAAGATAGAACAGGTGAACAAGCCAGCCAGTGATTCTATTTTCTTCTAACCTGATTTATCCTCACTTTGTTGCTCCTAGTTTTGGGGAATTAGGGGCCACCTTCTTTGACAGAGGGCCCATTTTGTATTTCTTATAAAGGAACAGTTAATGCACCTAAAACACTTCAGCTTGCTTAAAGGGACACTATAGTCACCAGAACAACTACAGCTTATGGCATTTGTTCTGGTGAGTACAATCATTACCTTCAGGCCTTTTGCTGTAAACACTGTCTTTTCAGAGAAAATTCAGTGTTTACATTACAGTCTAGTGATAACTTCACTGGCCACTCCTCAGATGGCTGTTAGAGATCCTTCCTGGGTCATAGCTGCCTAAAATGCATCCAAACATTCAGTATCTCCTCCCTCTGCATGCAGACACTAGTGATGTCCCGAACGGTTCACCGAACGGTTCGCCACGGACTCATCATTGAGTAAACTTTGACCCTGTACCTCACAGTCAGCAGACACATTCCAACCAATCAGCAGCAGACCCTCCCTCCCAGACTCTCCCACCTCCTGATGGCTGTGTTTGAATCATGCTGGCTCTGCCCCGATCTGCCTCTGTTAGTCTCAGCCAATCCTATGGGGACGCACTGTGATTGGATCAGGCTACCACTTCTGATGATGTCAGCAGACTGCTTGTTTTTCTGAGGCAAACAGCATGAAGAGTTACAGCTTCAGGCTTGAATACAGTAAGATTTTGCTATATTTATGGAGGCATGAGGGGCCCAGGGGCGCTAGATGGTGGTTTTAACACTATAGGGTTAGGAATACATGTTTAATTGTCACTGTGTAATTGTCTCATTTATTGTAAATTTCTCCCTTTCATAATATTGTAAAGCTATATAAATACTTATAATAATAATAATAATTAACTTAGAATTCTCTACAGCTTACTCTTTAATAAATAACCCCAACAGTAATTAAATTCTTCACTTTTGTACACAGAATTTTGCAAATAGAAATTGCACATGTAACTGGTTTTATAGGGGACAGTTTAAGATGCCAATGCTCTGGAGACTCCTCTTCTAGGAAAGCTTTGTGAAATGACTGCTGTGTTGAAATGATCTGTGGTTTTTCCATCTGTGGGGCAGGAGGGGTTAAAGCAAGGCTCAGTCAGCACTCAGTATGTAGTAATCAACAGCACCGCCCATGGTGTCTTGTGTCAGCTCTCAGGAGAGAGTAAAAAGTTTTAGCTCTAAGTTAAAGAGAAGGAAGAGGACCTCTCACTAAATCACAGAGGGGTGAGTCAGACAGACAGACTGCAGACAGATCTGAGCAGGGAATGCTGCTAATGAGGTTAGTGTATGGGACTGCCCCAGTACAGGGTGTGCCAACCAATTAAATGGTGAGTTAGAGAACTCACTCTAAGAAGGTGTCTTATTCTGGCTGGCTTGGTGTGCCTTTCTTTGCCAGTTGACACTTGCAGGGTTATCCACTAAATGCTGAATTGTGGTGGGCTGACATCAAAAATACTAAAATAGCCCAGCTGTAAATATAGCTGTTTTGGGATAACCTTTCCTGTCATCCTTTTATTTGGGGGGGTGGGTGTTGGGGGGTTCAATTTGCCACAGTTTGCTGTCCAATGAATAAACCCTTTTGTATAATTGTTATGTTTTGTAATGTTACTTTGTGTTCTGTCTTTTCATACAATGTCGCTGTATTTATATAACCTAGATATGATGTTGCATTAGTGGTTGGTTTGTTGAGCATGTCTATTTCAAACAATATGTATGCTGTCTATGTGCAAACTCTGAATTTCAAGTGAATTGTAATTTGTGAAGATTAAAGCTAAAATCGTTAAAGGACCACTATAGGCACCCAGACCACTTCAGCTTAATGAAGTGGTCTGGGTGCCAGGTCCAGCTAGGTTTAACCCTTTTTTTAATAAACATAGCAGTTTCAGAGAAACTGCTATGTTTATAAATGGGTTAATCCAGCCTCTAGTGGCTGTCTCATTGACAGCTGCTAGAGTGCTTCCACGCTTCTCACTGTGATTTTCACAGTGAGAAGACGCCAGTGTCCATAGGAAAGCATTGTGAATGCTTTCCTTTGGACTGGCTGAATGCGCACGCGGCTCTTGCCGCGCATGCGCATTCAGCCGGTGACGACAGAAGAGGGAGGAGTGGAGGAGGAGAGCTCCTCGTCCGACGGTGGAGAAAGAGGTAAGTTTAACCCCTTCCTCCCCCCCAGAGCCCGGTGGGAGGGGGTCCCTGAGGGTGGGGGCACCCTCAGGGCACTATAGTGCCAGGAAAACAAGTATGTTTTCCTGGCACTATAGTGGTCCTTTAAAGGACCACTAAAATCACCCAGATTACTACATCTCAATAAAGTGGTCTGGGTGCAGTGATCCTGTATGTTAAACCTTCAAAGTAAAACATTGCTGTTTAGCCATAACGGCAATGTTTACCTTGTAGGTTTAAACTCTCTTCAAGTGGTGCTTCTGCGGCACTAACCGAGTATTAAAACTCTGTCACATGACGTGGAAGTTCATAGGAAAGCATTTTCTATGAGGGGCATTGGATTGGACCATCACCGGTGGGAGCCAAGCCTCCACAATTCAGTCACAGAAGGCATATAGTTGAGCAGCACTGAAGGGAGTCTTGGTACCGATAAAGGGTGAGTGAAACCTTTTATTGGAGAATGTGGAGAGGTTTGTATACCCAAAGCTTTAGTGTTTGTTTCATTTGGAAAAATTATTTTAGTTATAGTCACAGCATAAATTTTGCCATTCGGATTTTGGTAGATATATTCCATTAATTTAACTCTTTATGAGCCAGTGGAGTAGTTAACGCACTTGATTTCCAGTTAAAGTTTCCAAATTTCTATTTTAAAATATGCAATAATAAAATATTTTTAAATATATGAAGACCCCCTGAAAGTGATAGATCTGCTTTAACATGGACATCTATTAAAGGTGCATATGTTGGCTGATTTGTAGCCAATACAGACTAAAAATACTATAGGGCATCTATAGATCGTGTTGCAGCCATGCTATGTGACAGGGAAAGAATTATGACGATTGTCTTATACCAAGCAACCTTTATCTCCTGTACAAGTAATGTTTTAGCTTGAATTTTCAGGCCTTTGTTTAAATGATTACTCCAACCACCATAACCACTTCAGTGATTTCAAGTGGTCATGGGGGTAGGAGTAAGTATGTGTAATGTTTTTTTTTTTCTTCAAACACTGCACATACAGAATAATCTGCACTTGCATGCCGGGACTAGTTGCACCCCAGGCACACAAGACTTTGGAAGTCTGGAACACTACCAAATGTCAATTCTGTGCATAAATTACATCCACACTAGCAACTGACCTATTGGGCATTTCCTTGAAGGCAGTGTCCCACCTGTGTTCAAGCAGGAATGTATGTTTTGACTTACAAACAATATTTTGATCAACTACATGTCAAATCAATGGGGGATATAGAGTGACGTTAAGCTGTGACTTTGAGAGCTTGAACATGCTGGCTTCCTGAAACTCAGTATTAACTTATCTGGGAGTGGCAGAACATTGACCACGGAATTGAACATTTTAGATCGCACCTGCCAAGCTGGGGAAAGAACATTTTCCTTTGTTTCCAGCTTATCTGTTTTATCATAAATGTTGTATTTCCACAGTAAAACCATTAGATGTTCCAATTTTTATGGACTAAACCACTGAAGGATTGCTAATTATACACAATTTGAGTCCATATAGGGTTATTTCAGTTAGGGTATAAACCTGCTATGGCTCTGTGTATTGCTAAAGCTGGGAAAGGTTTATCTGACCTTGCAGTGTTCCAACAAACACCTGGAGAAAAAAAACTGAATTCATAGCAAGCAGTTTAATGTACATTATTTCCCAGTGACTATTTAGGTGTGTGTGTGTGTGTGTGTGTGTATTTTGTTTTTTTGTTTCAAGTGCAATATATTTGCAGAATAAGAGATGCAATAATAAATAATAACTATAATAATAAATATAACTATTAACTCTGCAATTGGAGTTAAAGGACCACTATAGGCACCCAGACCACTTCAGCTTAATGAGGTGGTCTGGGTGGCAGGTCCAGCTAGGGTTAATCCTTTTTTCTATAAACATAGCAGTTTCAGAGAAACTGCTATGTTTACCCATGGGTTAATCCAGCTTCTAGTGGCTGTCTCATTGACAGCCGCTAGAGGCGCTTCCCCGCTTCTCACTGTGATTTTCACAGTGAGAAGACACCAGCATCCATAGGAAAGCATTGTGAATGCTTTCCTATGAGACTGACTGACTGCGCGCGCAGCTCCTGCCGCGCATGTGCATTCAGCCGAAGAGGAGGAGGAGAGTCCCCCGCCCGGTGCTGGAGAAAGAGGCAAGCTTAACCCCTTCCTCAACCCAGAGCCCGGCGAGAGGGGGACCCTGTGGGTGGGGGCACCCTCAGGGAACCATAGTGCCAGGAAAACGAGTATATTTTCCTGGCACTATAGTGGTCCTTTAACTCTGCAATGTAACCAGGGCCGGACTGGGAAAGAAATTCGGTCCAGGCATTTTTGAGTCACAGCTGCCCACTGAGAAGGGGGCGGGGCCAGTGGGGGTGTTTTGCCATCAACAATGACAAGCACGCCCCATCTCAAAGTGAGCATGTTGGTTTAATGCTCTTGAAGGGTGCAGTGTGTGTGTGAAGGCTGCAGTGTGTATGTGTGTGTATGAAAGGTGCAGTGTGTGGGGAATGAGTGCTTTGTGTGTGTGTGAGGGGTGCAGTGTGTATGAAAGGTGATGTGTGTGTCTGTGTGAAGGGCAGGGCTGCCACCAGAAATTTTGGGGCCCCTGACAAATCACAAGGACTGTGGGGTCCCCCGGCTCCCTGTATTTGCAGAGGGGGCCCAGCAGACTGCAGCAGGACATTACAGCATTTCCCTCTCTCTAACTCCCTGCGAGCATGACGTGCATGGACTCCTACCTAATCCGCTGACAATGATGCAGGACTGAATGTGGTGTGTAAAATGTGTGTAATGGATGTAGTGTTTGTGTGTATTAGATACTGTTTGTGCAGTGAATGCAGATTGTGTGTTTGTGTAGCGGATGCAGTGTGTATAGTGAACGCAGAGTGTGTTTGAGTCATGGATGTACTGTGTGTTTGTGTGTACTAGATGCAATGTGTTTAGTGGATGCGGTGTATGTAGTGTGTGTATTAGACGCAGTGTCTCTGTATAGTGGATGCAGTGTGTGTGTCAGTGCAGTGTATGAATGTTGTGTAAATTGAGCATTTTCCCCAACCCCCACATTAAACGTAATAAAAGCTATTTCCCCCTCCTTGCTTCTTACCTGGTTCAGGGAGGGGGGAGATTCCATCCCTGGTGGTCCGGTGGCATTGTGGGGCCCCCAGGCTCCCTGTATTTGCAGAAGAGGCCCAGCAGACTGCAGCAGGACATTATAGCATTTCCCTCTCTCCAACTCGCTGCAAGTACTTTATATCCCCCTCCCTTCTTAGCTTTGCCTGGCGAATCGCTTGAATCCCTGGTGGTCGTAGTGGAGGTGAATCCCTGGTGGTCATAGTGGTGAGTTGACTGTTGCGTGATTGAAACATTGCCATAGTAACCATGGCAATGCACCGACCCCGCATGCTAGAGCTCCCCCGGGTCCTCCTCTCAATCCCCAGCCAGCGGCCGCTTGTTAGTGCTAGTGAAGGCACACAGCAGGGCTGGCACTCGGATCGCGTCGGCCCTGCATGGACCGGCCGGGGAGATCCTGTGATCTCCCCGAGCCATGGCAATCATGGCCCACCGGGCATTTGCCTGGTTTGCCCAATGGCCTGTCTGCGCCTGAATATAACTACTGCAGTTTCTCCCTAACTGCAATAATTACAATTGCAGGATTAAACTGACAGGGGCACTAAACCCAGACCACGTCAATGAGCTGAAGTGGTGTGGGGGCCTATAGTGTCCCTTTAAGCTGGTCTTATGAGTTTTTGGATGCTGTCTCCTCTTTGTCTGTCAAACCGTTTCAACATCTTCTCTTGGTGGAGATGTGGAATATTTACGGCCACATTATTTATCCAAAACCATTAAAACTTTGATGTAAAAGTTAGCCCACAGTCTACTAAGGAAGCGAATCATATACATAATGACAGCACTACCAGTGGTGGCTATTTTGGGTTCTAAGTAGGGCCCCTGTTCTAGTCAATCCACTTTAGAATGGCTTGATCGAAAATACCGGGAAAGTGTTCAGTAACACTAGTTTTTTAATAAATGAAAGTACTAATGATCATGCATGCATACCACTGTCTAACTAACATCCCATTTAATAGAAGACTCTTGTGAATTGGTTGGAGGGCTATGCCGTACAAGACTGTGTATGGTATTTTTTTAATACAGGCCTTACAACTGCCTGGAACGCAGTGGGTTAGTACTGATTATGGGCTACTATTCCTCCATTCCACCATTGGAATGGTCCCTACAAAACCGAGTGAGCTACACTATGAGCAGTAGAACAATGTAGAGACCGCTGTAACCGCTCTCTGTGGATGCTCAGCATGTAATGTGTCCACCTGCAGGACTAGCCGTATGCCAGCATACATTTTTTTCCGACTAACATGTCTTTTTCAGGTGGACCTTTTTGAAAGGTGCCAGAGCCAGAGATGGAGACACAGGCCTTCCTGCTTTATAACTGCCCATCCCTGTCCTGATTTACATACCATGTTCCAAATCAGACACTCGTACTCTTGCTAATCCATTAAAAACATTCTTCTTTATTGTTTACATTTAAAAATATTCCAAAGTAGACTCAATCAACGCATTTCATATAAACAAAGGAAGTGCATTCGTTCATGATTCCCTTTTATTCCAGAAGTTTGGTCCTTAAGGGGTTAAACGAAATGCGTTGGTTGCCATGTATGGCGTCCTTCATAATTCTGTGTGAGTCTAAGTGCCTATTTATATGGTTTTGCAGCGAAAGAATGGAATATTTGTATATGAAAACAATAAAAAAACTTTTTTTTTTTTTTTTTATGGATTAGCAACAGTATGAACATCTGATTTGGGACATTGTGTCTATACTCTTGCATATCTGTAAACACAGGTGTGGACCAGCCCTGGTTAAGTCCTGCACGAGGATAAATATTTGTTGTATATTGTCTGGCAGTGGGTGTGAAATTTTTTTGGAATTACACTTCCCTACAAATAAAACACGTCCGATTTTTCTTCCACATTAGTATTTTTGTTTTTGGCATCCATATGTTGGAAAGTGGTTTAGAGATTGTCACGATGAGCATATATTCTGCTCCTCATACCTTGACCTATGTATGAAGCACAGATAACTATGTTGCTTAAAGTGTCCTTTTTAACAGAACACTTCACTTCACGTTAGAAATAAATACTTTTTTTTAATTTATTTTTTGCATTTAGGGTTCTTTTTGACTTTAGATTTGGTAGGTTGGCTAAGTGCCTAAATCCCATGTCAAGTCAGTCTTCGCGTTGCAGATCTGCTCTGCATCTAGGAGATCATCAAACAGTGATAATCATCCAGCCAACCCTCATTTCCAATTCTCATTACAAACGGAAAGCACTGGGAGGCACAGCGCATGTGCAGCAATTGTAGCGACACACAAGCAATTCTTATTGAGAAGCATTGAATCCAGTGCTTCTGTGCTAAAAAAAAAAAAAAAAAATATCTGTCAACCAGCCTGATCTGTCCCACTGTCCCAGTATTTCTTTAAGACTTGGTCTTGTCAGTTAAGTTGCCTGTTGAAAGTAAGTGCACCACGCCTTAATAGAAGTCCACTCACTGGATACTATAAGCACACAGGCCAGGTTCCATACATTCATTGGCACAGACCGAACCACCACTTATCTCCTTATTGCAAAATGGAATCCATAAAATGACTTGAAGTGTTTAAAATATGGATTAGAAGCAGCACAATAAACCTCTTTGCACATTGAGACCCCTCCTTGGCGAATATGCTTTGGAGATAAAAAAGGTTGCTTACATTTATAACAAGTGTTGTTTTCGTGGAAGGCCTTTTCTACCACTGAAGTGTTAACTGTACTGTTTGTTGAAGCAATGACTCTTGCAATGAATGGCCATTTCATCATAAAATGTTAGAGCTGCCAACAAATCTAGTTGCCAGGTTTTATTTAGAACTTTATGAAAGTTCCTTTCTTCT
>OW240913.1:70884842-70897006 GCA_933207985.1 Pelobates cultripes | reverse complement strand
AAACACCCATGGTAACCCTGGAGTTAGGAGCTTGGCTCAGAGCTTACAATATATAATTTTATGTACTTGAACTGTACAGTTACTACAGTTATTGTGGCACAATGTGCTTAAAATACAAATGTTTTTTACAAATTCCATTGTGTTGTTCTCTCTGTTTAGATTCAGGTTCCCCTAAATTAATTTTTTTCTTTTTAAATAAGTGGATAAAAGGATAGTACTCGTGGTTTTTTCCTAGCACCGACACTCGGTCTGTGCAGCCACCTGCTCTGCCTCTGGTGACTTCATTCCACACACAGTCTCCTCGTTGTCTTCTCATCCAACCCAATGCTTCTTATAAAGGAACCTCAAGGATAAGAGGCACAACCACGGCAAGCACTGCACTCATACAGTCAAATGTTTCTCATAGAGAAACATTGAAGCTGAATTTCATGAGGACGTTGAATGTTATGTAACAGGCCCTCTAGGTGATCATTGAGATGAAGTTCTCTAGATACCTATAAGTGGCCATTTAATAGAAAGTGGAAGTCTTTTTTTGAGAGGCCTATCAAGCACATATAGATTTGACATCATTAGATTAAAACAACAACACTTCGAGTCAATGCCACTTACTTTTTTACTGTCTCTTTGGACTGGTAAGTAAAAATTGAACATCCGCACATTCTGTGCAGGGAAGTTATTTACCCACACTGGATTACATATTATTATCCGTCCTGTTATAGCCTCAAAAAAATTGAATCAACTCTGTCACCACCGTTTCACTATGTATTTAAAAAATAAATAATATTTATAAAATACTCCTGCTGACTGCCTTCTTGAATGCAGTGAAATATGTAAGACAAATTAGTGACTACTTTGTCTTATGGCCAAAGTTTAAGATTAATAAAAGACAGAGCTTCTGTCATCAGATTTTGTCAATCTCCAGCTGAGCGGAGATCACGAGCAGGATACTCTCTGGACCATAGTCTAAGACAGGGTAGGCAACCTTTGGCACTCCAGATGTTTTGGACTACATCGCCCATAAAGCCAATCATAATGCTGGCAAAGCATCAAGGGAGAGGTAGTACACAACATCTGGGGTGCCAAAGGTTGCTTATTCCTGGTCTAAGATATCTTTGACTGGTCCAAAACTCACTTGCTTATTCCTTTTGAGAAACCAGTTTGAAGCATATTTGTTTTTTTTAAATTGTCTTATTTCATACTTTTTATCCGGTCTGTGCAATAAACGGGGATCTATATAGTTTAAATATAATTATTTGTTCCTTTCTGTTGCCAGCTTGTGAAGACTGCTGATTTGGACCCACAGTATAACTACCTCTTGGGATTCCATCCTCACGGGGTCTTGGTTGCTGGTGCCTTTTCAAACTTCTGTACTAATTACACCGGCTTTTCAGAGTTGTTCCCTGGCCTGACTCCTTACTTGCATATCCTTCCTTTTTGGTTCCGTTGTCCTTTCTTTCGGGAGTACGCCATGAGTGTTGGTAAGAGACCGGAATTATAACATTGTGATTGCTGACATCACTGGCAAAAAAAATATTTAACACAAACTTGTACTTAAGAGGTCAGATTGTATCAGACACACTAGTAATCACATTTACAATTATTATTTATTATTGGAGGTAGAATGTTTACTGTAATCCTTGTGTAGTTGGTCCAGTCAACAACAGAAGCCGTATGCTAAATACAGAACGTCAGAACCCCAACCTACTAAATTAATCTTTTGTGAATTGAGCGAAGACTTCATTTCAAACAAGCAACTGAGGAAAAACCAGTAGACATGATTGAAATTGACAGAGTTGCGATATGGAAACACACTGCTTGAAATTAGAACTTTTAAATCCAAATCTAATAAAGTGGTCCAAAGAACCCTGAAATGGTTCTACTTCCTCCACTAAAACACAGTCTAATATTCTATTCTTTATTAGTACGGTTTTAGTGCAGCTTTAATATTCGGTATTAACTGAATCCAGAGTGATGGTGAGTGGACTTCCTTGTCCTGCTATCAGTCTTGCAGCAAGTTCCTGAAGGACACTCAATAAGGAAATCCTAAATCCTGTCATTCGCAGAATCACTGGGAATTGCAGCCAATAATGGCTATGAAAATAGTCTTTAAAATATTTGTAATAGGAGTGCGGTGGTATGCAGTGCTTTGCTTGCACTATATTTGTTACATGGCTAAGAAATGCAGTGAAATTTAAAGACTATAATAGAATCGCTACGACGTTATGGGGACGATGGATCAGCACAAAAGCTACTACTCTGTGCAAAATGTAGAGAAACATTCTACAGATATTCATGTTCCTTACTCAGCTCATGGCCTTGATAAAATTGTCCCTTTTGTGGCTTTTTTTAAACAGTGACAGTTTTGCAAGTGAATATTTTAGTAATGTTTCAGAATTGGGGGTGTGGAAAAATAACTTTCAATGCTTTCCTTGACAAAGACTGTATATATGTTAACCTGGAACTGGGTTTTTTTACCTGTATTTTTGACAGGCAGTTTACACCCTGGTTTCTATCAATAGTTGGCTGGAAAGAACCTTACCTCCCAATGTGCTCAATGATCTGTTTTTTGTACATTGTTGTTCTTTGCCTCCAATTCCAAACAATATACTTTCTGGTAGAATTTTCTAGAATGTCCCCTATTTCCTGGAATGCACCATACAGTTAATATAATCATGGTTCTTGACTAATCTGCTTTTCCTATGTTGATACAAGGTTTGGTTTCTGCCTCTAAAAAGAGCGTCAATTATGTGCTTAGCAAAGAGAATGGCGGCAGTGCTGCGGTTGTAGTGATTGGGGGAGCAGAAGAGTCATTGGACGCACATCCTGGAAATCTCACTCTCCACATTCTGAAGCGGAAAGGATTCATTAAAATCGCAATGAAACGGGGGTGCGTTCCCATTATATTTATAGCAATCAGGCAGTGTCTGTTTCCTAGGTGATGGGGTTAATATTTAATCTTGCTAGCGGTTTATGTAATGTAGCACTTTTTAATAAGTAGGTATTGGTTAAGCCCTTATAGTCATTAATATCATAAGTTCCCAACTCTATAGTGACCATTTAGCTGCATGTTTTAGGCTATAAAATGATGGCTACAAATTAGATCCCCTGAGATCCAAATCCTTCCAATGTTTAGGGGTAGCATTCACAGACTGACCTAAAAAGATGTTTTTCGTTTTGATTCTGATCACCTCTATATGCTTTTTCAGTGCCCACCTTGTCCCAATCTTTTCATTTGGGGAGAATGAGCTGTATCAGCAGGTATCTAATCCCAAAGGTTCATGGCTTCGGGAAATTCAAGAAAGAATGCAAAAAATCATGGGTTTTGCTATGCCACTTTTTCATGCCCGGGGGGTATTCCAGTACAATTTTGGTGTAGTGCCATACAGGATGCCAATTCATACTGTGGGTAAGTGCAGGAAGCAACAATGTTACTAAAATGGTTATATAATGTGTACGCTTCTGGACACCGATCTCAGAGGCTTCAAGAAAGACTCTCTGAGGGGGTCGAAAAGTCAATCTGATGCTTTGTTAGCCACACCATGTAAACTCTATTTATAACATTAAAAAGTGTGTGTGTGTTTGTTTGTTTGTTTGTTTGTTTTTATTTTTTTTTTATTTTTTTTTATTTTTTTTACACAGATGCAGCCAGGCAATTATTCTTCACCTAAAATGAATTTGAGTGCAGGGTCTATTTTGTGTGTGTATAAATTGTAAAACACAAATTTTAAGACTGGACAGTAGATGGAGCTCTTACAGGTGTATATGATTATAGAATGAAGTACAATTTGTCCAGCTCTCTGTATGTGTGTTGATTGAAACAAATATTGTTCTTCTCTTACAGTAATTTGCTGAACAAAACCTTTGATTTTCTGATTATCTGTAAAGCTCAATATCCAGCATTACTATTAATATTCAAGTTCTTTGAGCAAGCATAACTAACTTGTTTCATGAGATCCTGGTTATTTTCAATAATAAATATGTATTTTGTACAGTGTTACATGATTTAGCTTCTTTTGTCCTCAAAATAATTGCAATGTGCTTCCCTGAGTATGATCATTGAGTAAATGACCCTGCTGTACACAATTTGACATATCCATCGGGAATACAGCACAAACAGCTCTAATTTAAAATACAATAATGCATATATTGATTTGTCTGGGGAGTGTGCCAGATTTTGGATATATGTATATAATATTTTACCAGAAAGGATACCTTGAGATTTCTCTCGTTTTCAAGTATGAAAACATGTCATGAAGTAGTGTCCCATAAAACTCCAAAATGATAAAATCCCTTTGGCTGCATTTGACCCTTCATTCTTCAGTCCTTGGTAGGTAGATATTAATTTTCTGGATTACCTTTTAATTTAATTTATGTTTATCCACCTTGGAAAAAGGACAGGGAGGAATTTTAGTTGGGTTTGTTTTTACAGAATATGTTTCCAAACTGGATTCTTTTTTTTTTTTTTTTTTCTCTAATACAATTACAAAAACCCAAAATGTACTTTAGGCAATAGTAATACATATATTTATGGTAGGTAAAATGTTCTTATGACCCAGTCTACTGATCTAACATGTTGGTATTTTGTATGTGTGTTGTTTAGTTGGCAGGCCCATTCCAGTGACTCAGGTGTCAAACCCAACAGAGGAGGACATTGAAGCTCTTCATAAGCGGTACCTCAGTGCCCTGCAAGAGCTATTTGAAGAGAATAAGGAAAAATATGGAATCCCTGAACACAAGTCTCTCATCTTTACATGATTCCATTGAAAGGTTTACTACTCCCATAGGTGCAGTAACCAGAGTTTATAGAATTGACTGTCTATTTTTCAAATACATGGTGTGGCGAATTGGCACAAAATGTAGGCCAAAAGAGAGTTACATGTTGGACTGGTCTCAATTGTTTTTCCATCTCTAAAAGTCTACCATAAATTATTATACATGGGTGCTTCTGAATGATCCAATGGTTTGTTTCCTGATCAATAAACAGTCATTACAGCACTATGGTTAATATTGGAGACTTCAAAATGATGGTTTGATATAAAATAACACTTGCTGAGTATATATTTAGATGGGCTTTTATTATGAGAATACAAAGCAGCAAAGTGAGCTAATACTGGTTATACTGCTGAGCAAATTGTCAGTAGTATGCTTCTGAAGTGGACAATTACAGAAAGAAAGTATTTTTGTCACTCTGATATTTTTTGAATATATAGATATTTTGTCATCCTACAAACTGGATAGACGTTAAAGTGTTAACTGTTACCAAGTCTCTTCTGCTCCGTTTGTGATTAGAAAAATTATCACAGTAAGATGTTTTTTCTGTTTGGCTACGTTCACCTAAAATTTTAAATTCACTTTGCTATCTTGCGTTAGTGAGTAAGACTGTTAGTTCATTGTAAACCGTCGGAACACAAGTGAAAACTTACGTTCTCACTGTTTTAGCATCAAAGATATCAGACCAATTTGTGTTGTCATGGCATGAAGTAACCACATAAGCAAAAACTGTTTTATTCATCTTACATGCCCTCCAAACCTCTTATTGTTGGTGCAAGGTCTTCTTCTGAGTTCCATTGTCCTTGGTACTTAGAACAAAGTTAGATGAAACCCTAACTCACACTAGGCCTTCTAAATGCCAGACATAGCACACACATTGTCTTGTAAAGTGCAGGTCCAAACTCCGTCTCAGAGAGTAAAATAAAATCTGCCAATATATAAAATGGACTTGACAATACCAATACTCCAACAATCACCAATACAGTGTGAGTTAAAATGCTGCCAAATCCACATTGTTTAACCCCTTAAGGACACATGACATGTGTGACGTGTCATGATTCCCTTTTATTCCAGAAGTTTGGTCCTTAAGGGGTTAATATTCAAATAAAGTGTTCCTTTGGGACTTGATATTCTATCAAAAAAATCATCATTTTCATCATGGTTTACATAAATAAAATCACAAAGAACAGAATTCTTCAGAGAGGGCAGTTTGAGGCATAAAAGGAATATTAGTGTACGTTTTTCATCATTATTAAATTACGCCCCACTTTTTGGTGACCTGTATACTGCATGCTAGAGAAGAGCTATATATTTTTCCTGCATCGTATGTATGTATGTTTGTATATATGTATATCTGTGCAATTATGGAGTATAGCTAAAAGAATACACTTTTTTTTTTTTTTCTTCTCTGAAATGTGATTGTCTTGCGGATGGCAATATTTGAATTAAAGATATTTGTGAAACATGGTGGCATATAGGGCACATCATGTTTGGGCTCATCACTATTGGTATATGGGATGAAATCACTCCAAATCAAATGGCATGGGCACACCTTATTATGTGAAGCCCTGAAAAACTGCAAAAAGAAATAAAGCTATTTATATGGATTATTTATATAATATATTATCGAAAACATATCTGTACAGTATTTTCATTAGAATTTAAATACGTTATAATGGATGAAATCTGCCCACGCACATCTGTTCTCTCCGGGGAGTGTAATTTGAGCTCAGAATGCATTATGGAAACATTGTTTTGAGATTTCGTAATAAAAAAACTGTTGAATAACTTCTTCTTGAATATTGTATTATTATTTTTTTTGTGCAATATGTAACAAGTCAGCTGCCACTGGAAACACCCATACCAGTCTTTCTGCTGATTTACTGTATAATTTTTTTCCTCTATTACAAATTTGCGGAAATAATAAAAAGTACATTAGGTGTTGTTAAACAATAGTACATCTCATTAATACCTTAATTGAATAGTTTGCTCAACAGGATGAGCGGAATTTTGGACATCTTTCTACCAGTCCAACTCCTGTTTTATTGTTTTACACTATGTATCATAATCCGGGGTGAATAAAACACAAAGGCAGAAAACTCTGGCATATACATTAGGCCTGATTTACTGAACAGCAGCCTGAGGTTTGAGAGTTAAATGTCCCAGGGAGAGATGTTAGGTCTGCAAGATGCATTACTGGTACTCTGAAAACCACGGTATGGGTCCCTGGGGTGGAGCACTTGGAGAGCAGGGTGGGCCAGTGCTCCAATAGCACCAGCTGCTAAGTAACAGTCAGACCAGAACTTTAATTTTGCTTAGTAGTTTCACTTACGTCTAATTGCACCTCACCTGTATCTGATCAATTAGCTAGCAGGCTTTTTAAAAAGAAGGGATCTATGTATGTGTATGTGTCTGTCTGTATGTCAGTGGCGATTGCACCCCACCCCATCGAGAAAATAGTGAGGCCTCCCTTATACACACAGCTCCCCCTTACACACATAGCCCCCAATACACACACACCACCCCTCACACAAAAAAAACACACTGCCTCCTTATACACATACTGCGCCACTCACACACAAATACACTGCTCCCAATACACACACTGCACCCTTTACACATGAACACACTGCTCCCAATATACACATTGCTATCCCATACATACACTGCACCCCTCTTACACATGCAACCCTCTCCCCCTCTCCCCCCCACGCACACACACTGCCCCTCCATACACATACTGCGATCCTCACATACACTGCACCCCTCACACACATACACACTACTGCCCCTATCCCGGCAGACCCCGGTTAAGTTATCAAACTGTTTTTTAAACAGCTTGACTACTTACTCTGGGAGGGCACCACAGCACTCCTGGCACCAAAACCACTACAGTGAGTTGTAGTGGTTATTGTACCTGGATTGTTTCTTTAAATGATCTGCCAGTGCCCCTCCCGAGATTAGCTTCTGGATCCGCCACTGGTGTGCATGTGTGTGTCTCTGTATGCGTCTGTATTATACAGACACACACACATACAGACAGACACATACATATAGACACATACAGAGACACACACACACACACACAGACACATACAGAGAAGCACACACACATACAGACTGAATGTGTGTGTCTGTATATGTCTGTATGTATGTGTCTGGGGAGGGGGTCATGGATCGGTAGGGTGGGGGCATGGATCGGGTGGGGGGCCACGGATCAGTTTCAAAACCATGTTAAAGAGGAAACATCACATGTGAGATATTTGCACAACATAAATTTAGCTATAGGTTGTGTTATTTAACTTTAATTCTCAGATTATTATTTTTTTTTACACCATGCATCAAAATGGATCTAAAGTGACAGTTCCATATTAACCGCCTAAGGATGAAGGCAATTGTACAAGCGACCAAAACAAAACATAAAATTTGAGCTATAATGTTTGTTCATCCATAACTTACTTCTTTCATCTTAAGTGCTCCTGCACTTCTTCTATATAATTTTTAAAAACACTCATATTTGTGTTTCCAGTACCCCCTATGTACAGGTTTTATGGAGTTTTGGACAGTTATAAGGTCAAATATAGGGCTTGCCCAGTTCAGCTTTTACACAGTGAAATTTGAAAGATTGATTTGCTGGGCTTACGTGTCCTTTGAGTGAGTATGGCAGCCCAGGAATGAGAACTACCCCCAAACATGGTATATCACTTCCAAAAATAGACAACTCTGTGCATTCAAAATGGAGTATGCCCAGTCTTTTTTGTAGCCACTTAGTCACAAACCTGGCCACAGTTAGTGTTCATATTAGTTTTTTGTATTTTTCACACAAAAACTGCACTCACTGATTATATGATGCCATTATATGTTTTACTGCTTTAAAACACTCCTATTTGTATTCAGTGATGTCTTATGAGTACAACCGACCCTCCCTTCCTACAGCATGTACAGATTTGATGTGGTTTTAGAACGTTACAGTGTCAAATATAAGGTTTTTATAGCATACCATTATCAAAAATAGACAACCCAGAGTATTCCAATAGGCAAATTTTTAGACATTTGGTGTAATTACTTTAACCAAAATGCAAGCCTCATTTAGAGGTTATACTTTTATTTGAGCTTTTTCACAAACCTGAGAGAAGAGGCAGGATACACACTAAAGACAAAAGATGTAAACGTTTAACTTGGAGTGTGCCCAGGTGTACCTCACTGACACCTAATAAACAATACTAAACAAATAAGTATTTAAAGGGGGACAAAGGTTTAAAAATAATATCAGGAAGTATTACTTTACTGAGAGGGTAGTGGATGCATGAAATAGCCTTCCAGCTGAAGTGGTAGAGGTTAACACAGTAAAGGAGTTTAAGCATGCATGGGATAGGCATAAGGTTATCCAAACTATAAGATAAGGCCAGGGACTAATGAAAATATTTAGAAATTTGGGCAGACTATATGGGCCGAATGGTTTTTATCTGCCGTCACATTCTATGTTTCTAAGTGGAAAAACCACCCATTAAACGTAAAAAATGCTTAAAACAATCTGGGAAATATAATCCAGGGAAAACGAATCCTTGGTGGATCTACAATGATGACAAACATAACATAGCGTAATACAGAAATAGAAAACAAAATTGTTGATGTAAGGTAGAAAACTCACAAACGGAAGATGAATCAGGCTTCTCACCCACCAGAGGTTAAATGGATGGAGAGGATGGTAGCTCTCGTATGATGTGAATACTTAAATTTTGGAGGAAGGAGGGCTAAAACACTAGGGCATGCTATGCCACCGTGCAGCTTTTAAGCCCACTCCTATAAGATGGCATAATGCACCCACAATTCCTAAGGGGTTAAAGGAAGGAGCACTACAATTCTTGGAACACAAACTTGTATTCCTAATGCTATAGTGTTCTCCTCTTTGTTAGATTCAAGACTCCTCTAAATCTAAATAAATACAGATCCTTATAGAGGACCACTGGAGCTAAAAACCACCATGTTCCTCTAATGAAATGATGATCCACTGTGAGAACTGAGTTAGATTTGGTTCTTACAGGATAAGCACCTCTAGTGGCTATCAGGAGGAAAGCCAGAAAAGCAGCTTTACATCACAGGGTTAAATCTAAATCATTGCACCCATTGAGATGACGTGGTCTGGGTACCTTTAGTGGTGTTTTAAGACATCTATTGATGACCGTGTACAGATATTTCATGTTATAAACCCACAGGTTGTCTGCCAACGTGTCCTTTCTCATTTTTATTCTTTATTATTTATTTATATTGTGGCAATATTTTCTGCAGTGTTTTACAGTTCTAGACAAGAGGTGAAAAGGTCCCTGGTCAAACAAGCTTACAATATTGGAATTGTGTAGGTTGGAGACCTAGATGTGCCAGGATGTTTTCACACTACAACTTCCATGATGCTTTGTCATTATAAAAGCATTCTTAAAGCACCACTATAGTGCCAGGAAAAAATTCTTGTTTTCCTAGCTCTATAGGGTCTTTGGGTCCCCCGGTTAAATTCTCCTCCCTTTTCCGACGTCATCCGCCGAATGCGCATGCGCGGCAAGAGCTGCGCGCGCATTCAGTCAGACCATAGGAAAGCATTACTCAATGCTTTCCTATGGACACTGACGTCTTCTCACTGTGAAAATCACAGTGAGAAGCGCGGAAGCGCCTCTTGCGGCTGTCGATGAGACAGCCACTAGAGGCTGGATTAACCCATAGGTAAACATAGCAGTTTCTCTGAAACTGCTATGTTTACAGCGGCAGGGTTAAAACTAGGGGGACCTGGCACCCAGACCACTTCATTGAGGTGAAGTGGTCTGGGTGCCTATAGAGGTCCTTTAAGCAGGGGCGTACCTAGAGCATTTGGCACCCGGGGCGGATCCTGTGCTTGGCACCCCCCCCCCCAAAAAAAAAAAACCCTGTAAAAAATGTTGAAGGTTTTCTCTCTTTTTTTTTACAATTTGTAAACTTTGCAAAACCGCTGTCAGCCCCTCCTACAAAACCCTTGTCCTGCCCCGACCCTCCTACAAAACCTCTGTCCTGCCCCTTCTACAAATCCTGTACTGCCCCGTCTACAAAACCCCCGCTTATCCCCCCTTATAAAGACTCCTGTCCCAATACAAAACCCCAGCCCCCTTCTACAAAATCCCTGCAGCCCCACACACACACATTTAGATGCAGACAGTCACACACTCAGTTACAGGCAGACAGTCACACACAGTCACAGGCAGACAGTCACACATACACATTTCCTCTGTGCGGCCAGTTTATCAGCTGTTTGCTTGTGTGAGCTGTACTGGCCGCAAGGCACCCTAACTACCATGGGACACTGTGCGGCCACAGCTCACACAGCCCCCTCCAGCCAGGGCCGGTGCAAGGATTTTTGCCGCCCTAGGCAAAAGTTAAGTTTGCCGCCCCCCCATGTGACATCACAATGCCCCACCCATATGGTTTGCCATGTAAACTAACGCCAGTGCTGCAGTGCCGCCGTGTTTACATTAAAAGGCCTGCAGGGACAGGCTATAGACACCAGAACCACTACATTAAGCTGAAGTGGTTCTGGGACTATAGTGTTTCTTTAATGTGAGGTAAATTAGAGCTTAGTGCCACGAATAATATAATAGATTGCCTACTTACAACCAGATGAGGATGATGATGGGCTCTAGCTGCAGTCTGGCTCCACTGGTCTGGTGCAGAACAGGCTCTCTGGAGGCGGTTTGTAACTGTGGTCACAAAAATCAATGTTCTGGGAGAACAGGAAGCAGCTCCATTTTTTGGGGGTCCTTTACACAGCTCAAGGTCTGGGTCCCAGGGTCCACCATGTTCCACCAATGAGTTTGTTCACAGGGGGTGGAGTGTGTAAGGGATGTCCTGATATGTGTGTAAGGAATGCATTATGTGAAATTGTGTTTGTATGTGTAAGGGCTGCAAGGTGTGTTTCTGTGTATGTATGGGATGCATTGAATGTATGTAAGGGGTGCATTAAGTGTGTGTAATGAATGCATTGTGTGTTTCTGTGTGTGTAAGGGATGCATTGTGTGTAACGGTTGCATTGCTTGCAGGGCCGGCGCTTCCTATAAGGCGAACTAGGCAGCCGCCTAGGGCGCCATATAGGAGGGGGCGCCCTGTGCCCCCATCGCCGGCCCTTTAAATTCTGCAGCCGCCTGAGCGCTCTATAGAGAGCGCTCAGGCGGCTGCCGCAGTGCCTCACCTCCCCTTCCCTGCTGTAGCGTGGCCGAGCTCCTTTCCAGTCCGCGGCCCGGCGGGACTGACAGGAAGTGCACTTCCTATCAGTCCCGCCGGGTCGCGGACCGGAAAGCAGCTCGGCCACGCTACAGTGCCGGGGAGGTGAGGAGATGATTATAGGGGAGGGAGGGGGGAGATTATTGGAGGGGGGG
>OW240913.1:70844586-70884742 GCA_933207985.1 Pelobates cultripes | reverse complement strand
TTGCCCTCCCCTCCCCTCTGCTGACAGGCAGGAGAGAGAAGGTGTGCACACAGTGCCTTCTCTCTCCTGCACACGTCAGACGTATTTTATGTCTGACGTGTACAAGGCTTTTTTTTAGGGCCCTACATGATAGGAAGTCCCTCTGGTGGCGTCTGAGTGACGGCCACAGGAGGTATTCCTATCAATCAATGTAAACACTGTATTTTCTCTGAAAAATACAGTGTTTATATTAAATTGTCTGCAGGGAGCTATAGATCTCACCTGAACAAATACATTAAGCTGTAGTTGTTCAGGTGACTATAGTGTCTCTTCAAAGAAAAATTATTATTTTAGCTGCCCTCTACTATTCTTTCTAACTGCCACACTTTTCTTTAAATGCCTGAAGTTTTACTGCCACCTTGATGTGTGTTTTGGGGTATGATGCAAATTTGGGTAGTTGGGTAGCATTTGAATAGTTTCTGCCATTTGTCTCTGTATATTCTCTCACACTTTGTCAGGTTAGGTGAGTACAGGCTTTGGAGAGCAATTTTTAGGTCTTTTGAGAGTTTTTCAATTGGGTTAGGGTACAGGCCAAGTTTCCATTAAGGATATCTCAGTATTTTGCGGCGTTCAACTTTTTCTCAGTCCTCCCAGTCCATGCCACTTAAAAACATCCCCAAGGCAAGATGTTGTCACCATCATAATTACAATTAGGATGAGAAATGCTTGGTTTCCTTCAGACAACAGAACTTTAAACCGTTAATTTTTTAAAAATATTTCATCAGACCAGATAATCTTGTTTCTGATATTCTGAGAATCCTAGTTGCTTTCATGTGCCTTGCAGTGAGGAGAGGCTTGCGTCCGTCCAGTTTGCAATAATAATTTTCCCGTCTCCACGCATGAGCTTAGAAGCCTATCCAGATTTACCATCAAGTTGTCGGTCAACTTTTACCAAGACCCTTCTCTCCTGATTGCTCAGTTTGGCCAGGTGACCAGCTGGTTGTCTCACATCTTTTAATATTTATGTAGGCCACTGCTCATGGGAACCTTTTAGTGTGTGTGTGTGTGTGTGTGTGTGTGTGTATGTATGTATGTATATGTATATATATGTATATATATATATATGTATATATATATATATGTATATATGTATATATATATATGTATATATGTATATATATATATATGTATATTATTTATATGTATATTATTTATTTTTAAAGCTGATTTGTACTGTAATCATTGATGCCGCCCAGGAGTAGTGGGCGAGTAGTTTGAGCGCCGGGCTTAATTTTGTATGTTTGTAGTGAAGTCAATTTACCATTAGTCTATTATCACTATCCCAATCTCTGTATTGTGTGTTACAACATAAAAGGGTGCCTATAATAAGATAAAGTGTTCTGAATGGGACCAAGCCTTTGTTTGCCTCTCCCCGTTCCCATCCCAGGAATCCTCCAAGAGAGAGGGAGGCTGGCCCTTCCTCCTGAAAAACCACTAAGGTCATTCAAGTACAGTCAGAAGCATGACATGGTTATTTCCTTGGCAGGGAGGAAAAATAAAAATTTAGGATGGGGAGGAGAGGGGTAAGCTGCAGTGACTGGGTCCCGCTTTCCCTCCACCTGCACAATGCAACCCATATATCATACTTGCCAATTTGGAGATGCTCTGACCCAGTCATCTTGCCATCACTATTTGTCCTTGGAGAAAATCACTCAGATCTTTTCACTTGCCCATTTTTCCTGCTTCCAACATATGAAATTCAAGAACTGACTGTATACTTGTTGCCTAAAATATATCCCACCCCTAGATCGGTTCCATTGTAACTATATAATCAGTTATTCACTTCACCTGTTAGTGATTTTAATGTTGTGGCTGATCAGTGTATATACAAAATGTTATCTTGACATCCATAATGCTCAATATGGAAAGAGTAGCCTCTCTCTGAATTGGACATTCGTTTTTATAGATTCTATCGTCCTCCACCAGATTATTAGTTTAAGAGGAATAGTTGAGGATTTCTATTGAGGGACTAAGAGGAATAACAATTAGAATGTGGGTAATCACTGCAGTTAAGTGTCATAGAATGTTTGAAGAGATCACTTTGAACAGTATGGGAAGTTCTCATGTGAAATGTAATTCTAGTGTTGAAGACTGCACTCTAACTAAACAAGCCATCTATTCCTGAAAGTGGGAATTAGGTTATTCCTTGGTACCGTGCACTTCTTTTTCCTATGTGTCTGGTGCTGTCGGCTCAGCCTGTATCTGATTTTTATACTAACAGGAGGCTGGGAAGGAAGTAAGAAGCTTTGTTGCTCCCTTCACTCAGTGACAGCCTGAGTAACATCCTATTACATGACGTGCTTCCTCTCATGCCTTGTGGAGGCATAATGTAAAGGAATGAAATCAATTGCACTATTCCTATCTGTCTGCTGTTAATAAAGTAATATTCAGCCTGATTTATTAAGCAGGAACCGTCACTAACTAGGGTTTTTAATGTTTCTCTACTTATTCCATATATTTAACCCTTTAAAGGGATACTATAGTCACGATGATACCGGAGAAACTGATGGAAGCAAAGCACAGAGGGATGGACACAGGTTTCTTCAGGAAGGAAGAGATTCTTTATTGGATCACCGATCGGGACTCAGAGGGACTAATGTCACCAAAAATACAGCAAGTTCTGAGCCCTGAACAATAGTGCAGGCTTCCTATATAGGCACATAACTCCTCCTATATTAAGCTCCACCCGCACATTCTCTTGACCAATCATTACAAATAAGAATTAACTTCCTGCTTGACCACATGGCTTGTCCAGCACAATGGAGGAGGGGAATACTACATCCTGTATTCTTGCACATGCTCCGTACACTACTGATCGTATCTTGCCTCGTGCAACCAACTGATCGATACGTCAGCATATGCACGTATACATGCCACGTGGTAATCTCGGCCTACTAAATTTATTTTTACCGAGATTCCACCACATTCCCCCCTTTGATGCCTCTTGATATTTTACAATTACTTGAGGCATCACTTAACCTTGGTTTGCATACACCACAAGTTACCTTTGAACCAGACCAGACTTATCCTATGATGTGAATCTTCAACACTCGCCTTCCTGCATTGGTTCTCCCTGATCTAGAGCCTTATATTTATAAATTGCCATTATCTGTGCAGCAGCCTTCCTCTCTGCTATATTTTCTATCAGGCTTTGCACAGACCCAACTACTAAGGGTATAAGACACGGCAGGAGTAGACACAACATTAAAATCAGTAGGACTCCACCTACCACTGCCTTAAGCCCTCCAAACCACTCATACCAGCTACCAAACCAACTACTTGGATTGTACCCTTTCCATACCTGAGTAGGCACATGCGCTAGTTTAACCATATGGCTAGTAAGCTCAGCTATTGCTTGCCCTTCGCCATCTATTTGAAGACAGCAATTGCTCAGGTTAAACTTCCCACATACACCTCCCTCTACTGCCAAAAGATAATCCAAGGCTAATCTATTTTGGTAGACTGCTGTCCTCATCCTGGTATTATGCTTCGCTAGAAGATTGAGCGCTTGTGATGTCTCGTTAGTAATGATCTCAACCACCGCCTGTAACCTTATAATGCGGTTGAGTATATAAATAGGGGTTCTATAACCAAAGGTACCATCCTCTGCCCACGTGGCTGGCCCATAATAATCTATAATACGCTGGGGAGGCCATTCATTATCTTCCCAGGCACCTATCTCTATGGGTCCCCTTTTCTTCCTATGATTCACATCATACACTTTAATACCTAAAGTCTCACCTGTTTCAATAGGCAACAAGAAGAAGGATGGTTTTAACATACCCAACACACATGCCCCTTCCCAGTCCTGTGGTAACTCCGAATAGGCCTTCTTACCACAGATCCAGTACAAATTCACTGGGGCTCTCCAGTTAGATGTGATGGATAGATCAAACCATACGTCCTTTAAATTGGTATATCTTGCAAACGGGTTAGATGGTTCTGAGACATTTGAAGCCGACCACCAAGTTGTATTCTTTGTATCATCATCATAAGCTTTTTGCCCTAGACAAGTTAATTCTCCTACAGAAGTATTATACATCATTCCTTTCCTCACTATGCAAACATA
Organism: Pelobates cultripes; assembly: GCA_933207985.1. Lineage (NCBI taxonomy): Eukaryota > Metazoa > Chordata > Amphibia > Anura > Pelobatidae > Pelobates > Pelobates cultripes. The sequence goes on along the minus strand of OW240913.1, from coordinate 70,880,634 downwards.
ACCTATGATGGAGGTCTTCAATCTCCACTCAGATTTACCTCTAACACTCATATGATAGTCGGCTTGTGTAGATATTAATTGGTCAACTGCCTCAGAACCGGACATTACCTCCTTTGCTTCCTAAGGCCATTGGTCTCCCATGTTAGTACCTCCACACACATAGCAGTTGGTAACATTAAGACTACCGGCAATACTCTCGGCTAAATCAATGAACAAGTTTTTAGCATTATGGGGGATCTATTATCTATGCTCATCTCTTCATAAAAGGAATGGTATACTTGATGAGTTTGGGAGGTTACCGTATCAGTCTCTATCCCTATAAACAATATTGTCCCAGGGTCTAAACCCGTCCCATATATTTGAAACCCAAATAAATTACCATATTTATCTAAGAACTTGTCAGGGTTATTTATAAGTATATGGATTGGATTACATTCCATAGACTTACAATATGGATTAGTAGGCAACTTAGTCACAATCATGTCCTTGTCTGCTGTCTGTCCCCAAGTCGCCCACCCCACACAAGACCAATAAGGGCAGAAGTTATAATCTCTATTTGGGCATCTTGGACTTACATATTTATTTTTACTACTGGGACAAATATATTTATCGTTAGACCCATACGTCCTCTCCCATCTAAGATCCCCACATACATTCCACGGCTTTCTACCACTTGATATTGCTTTACACGCATCAAATAGCAGAGCACCTGAAGAATATACGGATTTTAATACCGCCTTATTAATTAGGGTCCCCTGAGAATCTCCATTTCTGAGAGTCAACCAAATTGTACGGGGTTGATACTCAGGACTGAAGCACTTAGGTTCTCCTACTCCTAAATGACACACACTATATTCTATATTTAAGTATCTACATCTTGATACATCTCCCTTACACTCATATTGCGAATGCCAAATTAGGGTCTGGGATATATGGTTACCTGTTCTTGTAGTCTTAATGCATACCTCACAGCTAGGAGTGTTGGTACCTCTACCTTCCTGAATATAAAAATATACATAAATAAACATTATTAAAAATACATCTTTCGTCGTCATCCTCAGTCTTCGTCCGTGCGAAGGCACCTCAGCTTCCAGGATGTAAGGGCTGCAGGGAATGGAGTTCTGCTCGTCTTCACAGGGGTCCCTCAAGACTTTCCCTGACTTATACACTCGTTGGTGAGTGGACAGGCTTTATTATGGCCTTCTCACTCACTTACCAAGTCTCTGAAACAATAAAATTTGTAATCTACAAGGTTCCTCGTCACTGAGTCGTGCGTTTTAACCGGATCTTGCAGGGATTCTCTGGATTTGCTGTAACTTGCCAGGAATCGGCTGCTGCTGGTTTAACCCTGGAGTGATGTATCCACGGAGCCACTTCGGCTACTTTTATCGCTGTAGGGTAGACAGAAGAACAACATAAGGACCTCTCCACTTGGGCCCTAACGGCACATTATTCCACTCTTTAATCCACACTTGGTCGCCTGGGTGGTAACTATGAATTGGGGATAAATATTCACAGGTAATCTATCTTGTACCCATTTCTGTACCTCCTCCATAGTCTTACCCAACTCCACAACCTGCTGCCGGGTAATTCCTTCTCCCAACTGACTCAAATCCCCCTTAAGTTACCAAGCACGGGAGGTGGTCGCCCGTACATGATTTCAAAAGGAGAGAGGCCCATCCTCCTGGTAGGTGTACTACGGATTCGCAATAGAGCTATGGGCAAGAGAACGTTCCACTTAAGTTGGGTTTCCTGACACATTTTAGCCAACTGATTCTTAATAGTTCTATTCATTCTCTCTACCTTACCAGAACTCTGGGGTCTATATGCCGTATGAAGCCTCGACTTTATACCAAGCATATGAGTCAATTGTTGTAGGCACTGATGAACAAAAGCTGGACCATTGTCCGATCCTATAGAGCAGGGTAGTCCATATCGGGGTATTATTTCTCGTAGCAGGAATCTCACGACTTCTCCTGCTTTCTCTGTACCAGTAGGACATGCTTCTACCCAGCCTGAATAGGTGCACACCACTACCAGCAGGTAGCGATGTCCACCCGATTTAGGCATCACTGTATAGTCAATTTGTAAATCGGACATGGGAAGTCCCCCCATAAACTGGACTCCTGGTGGCTTTACTGGTCCTTGTCTTGTATTATTTTTAGCACACGTTACACATCTACGTACAATGGCCTGAGTCAAGTTGGACAATCTTGGTATGTAGAAATGTTTTCTGAGAGATTCTTCTGTACTGTCTCTCCCAGAATGTGTCCCGTTATGATAGTTTTGGACAATTTCTACCGCCAGTGATGCTGGAATAACTATTCTTCCATCTTCTAACTGATACCATTTGTTCTCCAAATACTTTCCAGGTTCAGTCCTTAACCACTCCTCTTCTTGAGCTGTATAAATTGGAGTCCATTGAGACAGTGGAGTTGGTATAAGAGCAGCTATATGCCCTACATATTCCTGTCTTCCTGATTCAGCAGCACGCTTAGCTGCACTATCTGCCATCCGATTCCCTTTGGTTACATCACCATCTCCTCTCAGATGCGCCCGACAATGTATAATACCGACTTCTTTCGGCTCCTACACTGCTTCCAATAGTTGTAGGATCTCAGCTGCGTATTTGATTTCTTTGCCTTCTGAATTCAATAGTCCTCTTTCTTTATACAAAGCTCCGTGGGCATGAGTGGTTAAAACGCATACTTGGAGTCCGTGTAGATGTTCACTCTTAAACCTTCAGCCAATTGTAACGCTCGTGTCAGTGCTATCAATTCTGCCTTTTGTGCTGATGTTCCTTTTGCCAGTGGCCTAGCTTCTATCACCTTGTCTATCGTTGTTACTGCATATCCTGCATAGCGGATCCCTTCTTTTACATAACTACTGCCGTCGGTGTAATATTGAACATCAGGGTTCTGGATTGGAAAATCACGAAGATCTGGTCTACTTGAAAATACTTCATCCATTACTTCCAAACAATCATGTTGACTTTCAGTAGGTTGTGGCAAAAGGGTAGCTGGATTTAAGGTATTTAAAGTCTCTAAATGCACTCTTGGGTTTTCACACAACATTGCTTGATACTTGGTCATACGGCTGTTACTAAACCAATGATTTCCTTTGTAATCCAACAACATCTGTACTGCATGTGGAACTCGTACATAAAGTTCTTGACCCAGAGTGAGTTTATCGGCTTCAGCTACTAGCAGGGCGGCTGCAGCTACAGCTCTTAGACAAGGTGGAAGTCCGCTGGCCACTGCATCCAGTTGTTTAGACATGTAGGCAACAGGTCTTTGCCATGATCCCAAGTACTGTGTCAATACTCCCACAGCCATTCTTCTTTGCTCATGTACATACAGGTAGAATGGCCGTGTGTGGTCAGGTAGACCTAATGCTGGGGCACTCATCAAAGCCCCCTTCACATCTTCGAATGCCGTTTGCTGTTCTTGAGTCCATAAGAAGGGGTCGTGCTCTGTACCTTTGATAGCTGCATACAGAGGTTTTGCCAGTATCGCGTAGCTGGGAATCCATATCCTACAGAAGCCTGCTGCCCCCAAGAATTCTCGCACTTGTCTTCTATTCCTGGGTATCGGTATTTGGCACACAGCTTCTTTTCTCTCTGGCCCCATAATTCTTTGACCTTCAGAGATATGGAATCCCAGATATTTGACAGTTGGCAAACACAACTGAGCCTTCCTTCTTGACACCTTGTATCCTGCCTTCCAGAGAATGTGTAGTAGATCGTGCGTTGCTTGCTGACATACTTCCTTTGTAACTGCTGCTATCAACAAGTCATCTACATATTGTAATAATACACACTCTCCTGGGATAGACTCAAAATCTAGTAGATCTTGACTTAGAGCTGAACCAAATAGGGTAGGTGAATTTTTAAACCCCTGGGGCAATCTTGTCCAGGTCATTTGGCGTTTCGAGCCCGTTACAGCATTTTCCCATTGGAAAGCGAAGATACATTGGCTTTCTGCGGCAATTCGGAGGCAAAAGAAGGCATCTTTGAGATCTAAGACTGTAAAGTAAGTAGCCCCGCCCGGAATTAAAGCAAGCAGGTTATATGGATTGGGCACGACTGGATGTATACTAACAACCGCATCATTGACTGCTCTCAAGTCCTGCACAGGTCGATACTCATCTGTACCGGGCTTTTGAACAGGCAGCAATGGGGTGTTCCAGGGGGAAGTACAGAATTTTAGGATACCATACCGTATGAACTTATCCAGATAAGATTGGATGTTCTTCTTAGCCTTCTGCGGAATATGATATTGTCTCAGGCTTACTGGATAAACCCCAAGTTTTAGTTCGATTTTAATAGGTGGAATATTGCGGGCCAGTCCTGGTGGGTTGTTCTCTGCCCAAACTCCTGGTATGTTAAATAAGGATTCATCACTCCTCGGGTTTTGGCTAGTCAACACTGTATAAAGTCGCCACTCTTCTTCCTTTGGTACGGACAATGTCATAATACCTGAGGGTCCATTAAACTTTAAGGATGTTGTTCCATTTGGTAGGAACGTAATCTGCGCTTGTAATTTGGATAGCATATCACGTCCCAGCAATTGGACTGGACACTCAGGCATATAAAGGAATTGATGTTTTACTACGTGGCCTCCCAATGTACAGAGTCGACTTTTAAGAACCGGTTTTTCAGCACTTCTTCCAGTTGCTCCTATTACAGTAATAGTTCTTCCAGATGGAGGAGCAACTTGATTAGTCACCACCGAATGTTCAGCACCAGTGTCGATCATAAACGCACTCCTTTTTCCCCCTATTGATACATCGACCATAGGCTCCGCTCGACCAAGGGGGATGGAGCCCGGTCGGTATCAATAGTCCTCCATGACCGTGTCAGCCAATCCCACAAAGTCCCTACCTTCTCTATCGCGGGACCTTTGCGCTGCTGGATAGTACCTATCTTCCCTTACACTTCCTCTGTTCCCATTACTCCCTCTATTACCATTACTCCCTCCGGGGCCTCCTCTACCTCTCGCTCTGCCTCTAAAGTTTCCGTAACCTGCCCTGGGTAAGTCTCTCTCATACTGCTCTCTTTGCGGACACTCGTTCCTCCAATGCCCTTCTTCCTTGCAGTACGCGCACTGATTCCTACTCAAAGGCTCCCTATTCCATCTACCATCGCCTCTATCTGGGCCCCGCCTATCTACGCCTGCGATCGCTACCGCTAGCATATCTGCCTTTCTACGCATCTTGCGCTCTTCCTCTTTCTTACTTTCTGTTTCCCTATTCATATATACTTTGTTCGCTACCTCCATTAGTTGGGTGATAGACATACCTGCAAACCCTTCTAATTTCTGTAGCTTGCGCTTAATATCTCCGTAAGCTTGGCTGACAAAGGCGGAGTTTACCATTCGGGAATTATCAGCGTCTTCCGGATTAAAGGGGGTATACAAGCGGTATGCCTCCAATAATCGGTCATAAAAGACACTGGGCGCTTCATCACTTTTCTGAATCACCTCAACTGTCTTCGACATGTTAATAGCTTTCTTCCCTCCGGCTTTCATGCCAGCAATTATAGCATCTCTATAGGCTTTAAGTTGAGCCATATCTGCGCCATTTACATTCCAGTCAGGATCGGTGTTAGGGTAATGTGTTGCGGCCCATGCTGCCGGATTGGCTTGATTTAAAGCACGGGCTCTCTCCTCTAGCGCCTTAATGGCCGCTTGGTTAATCCTTGTCCTTTCCTCATTATTGAACAATGTCATTAATAACTGCTGGCAATCAGCCCATGTCGGGTTATGTGTCTGAACTATCGAGGTGAACAGATCGGTCATAGCTTGTGGTTTCTCAGTGTACGAGGAATTGTGGGTCTTCCAATTCAAGAGATCGGTAGTCGTGAACGGGACATATACGAAGACTGGGTCAGCATGTGCCATTTGACCTGCGGCATCGATATAGGCTGACCCAGGATTCAGACGAAGAGGCATCTGATAATGTTTTAATTGTTGGGTACCGGTCAGTTGTCGGGTTAGTATGGGGCTACGTGGAGGGGCGTCAGTTAAAGGTTCCGGTCGAGAGGTAATAGGGCATGAGGATGTGGGAACTTGATTTTGGGAAAAGTTAGTGAATAGTATACTCCGAGCCGAGCTAGAAGAAGCTTGACCTGAAGTTTGAAGTGGCGCCAAATCAGGATATTCAGATCTAATGGGGGTTGGTCCTGGTTCCGGAAGGGGAGTTTTAATACGAGGGGGGGTGGATTCTGTACTGGAGGAGGAAGCGGAAGTGGATGGGGGCAATAGGGGAAGGGGTGCAGAGCTTCCTGCATTCGCGTCACTTCCTCTTAAAGGAAAGTAAGGGGGCGGCAAAGGGATCTCGGACTCAGGGGGCGTGTCCAAAATGGGCCTAACACCAGTCCTAGTGGACAAACAAGTCCTGGCCACCATGAGGCGACATTGCTCCTCGTGGCATATCCGGATCCATTTTGGCGAGTCGTTTACGGCCTGCCTCCAACAATCAATGTATGGAAACTGTCCGTAAAGTTCAGGCCTACCTGATACAGCCACGTGTACACGCTGTACCAGGGTTGGATCCAAACTGCCACGCGGCGGCCATGCCGCAACCAAAGTAGGCCACTCCCTAGTGCACAAAGTGACCAAACGTACAGGAGACATTTTAACCCCAAAATCACATGTTTTGAATCCCTTTTTAAAATTCTTTACCATACAACCTAAGGGATCCGAAATCGTTGACTCTGACGCGCCCATACTTATCAATGGAACGTCGTTGACAACGAATACTATGCACGCGTTCTTATTCAACAGTCACACCCGTTTCCTCTGGCAACAGCACCACGTGGTACAGTTACCGAGTGAAACGTACACAATAACACAATAATCACTCAGGGAATTCCCGTACACACACAGCTGTTACACCAGTCACTAAATAATCAATATTATGCCCTTTGGCGAAACTATACAGTCACCCACGCTATAATTCTCTATATATGAATTACCCGTCTATAACACACCCCAGTAACATCGTCTTTTACTAGTATCGGTTACAGTACGGTTAGCATAGGTCAAAGCACAATTTAAGGTCACAATACAATTATTAGTGGTTACGGTGTTAAACATGCAATAGACGACAATGATTAGTACTTATATACAGTGTCAGTAAATATACAGGGTTATGGTACCGTGCACTATGATACAGCAACACACTATTAACACTCTCGCTAGACGGCTGAGCTCGCGCTATCTAACAAGATATACACTTTACTAACAATCTTTAACACATTTACAATCCCAACTAAACTATTGGCCAGTACCTTGAATGGACTACCTAAAACTATATACACCCGTTTTGGTTAGCCACACTGCCCAAACACCACATATAGCGAACTAGAGGGCGAAATTTACAAAATTGCCCTTCTAGTCTATTTACTCTATCAAAAGTCTAGTGGGTTCCAAATTTACACGCCTTCCCACTTAGCCAAGATAGGTTGAGAGCTAGCGAACCGAATTTACACAGGCGCCGCTTAGTCTCCCGGTCCCTCCGACCTAGCGAACGTAATATACACCCTAGAACGCTAGTCTAGACAAGACACCGGTGTCCGGCTAGGGCTATTTACACAGGACCCCGCCTGACTAACCAGATCAAACGGTCTTACTAAAGAGCGTTCGATCGAGCGGTGCGCCTTCGCTCCTTCCCTCCGACAGAGGGGGCAGATTCCATACACAGATTTAAACCCCTTTTGGGCCTACCGCACAATCGGTATACCCCTAGTGGGTCTGCCGTCTAAAACAGCAGTTGTCTTACCTCCTCGTTCCTGAACCTGAGTTCACACTCATCGACGGGGACACCCCAGCACTTCTTACGTAGAGGCCGATGATCTCCTGGACAACAGACCAGTGACGAAGGGAGGTCCACGCAGAAGTTCAGGGGTGCAGCCGTAGAGAACGTGGGCAAAGATAGACCGTCTCACGCCTCTGCCTCTCAGCTACCGTTGAACGATGAGCTTCCCGGCCAATGCACCAAATGATACCGGAGAAACTGACGGAAGCAAAGCACAGAGGGATGGACACAGGTTTCTTCAGGAAGGAAGAGATTCTTTATTGGATCACCGATCGGGACTCAGAGGGACTAATGTCACCAAAAATACAGCAAGTTCTGAGCCCTGAACAATAGTGCAGGCTCCCTATATAGGCACATAACTCCTCCCATATTAAGCTCCACCCGCACATTCTCTTGACCAATCATTACAAATAAGAATTAACTTCCTGCTTGACCGCATGGCTTGTCCAGCACAATGGAGGAGGGGAATACTACATCCTGTATTCTTGCACATGCTCCGTACACTACTGATCGTATCTTGCCTCGTGCAACCAACTGATCGATACGTCAGCATATGCACGTACACATGCCACGTGGTAATCTCGGTCTACTAAATTTATTTTTACCGAGATTCCACCACAACGAGAACCACTACAGCTTAATGTAGTGGTTCTGTTGTCTATAGCCTGTCCCTGCAGTGTTGGCACTGTAAACACTGCCTTGTCAGAAAAAAGGAAGTGTTTACATTGATGCTCAGTAACACATCTTGTGGCAGTCACTCTGAAGGCTTTCGTTTAGCGTCTTCACGTTCTCCAAAGAGATGCATTGTTTCAATGCATCTCTATGAGGGGATGCTGATTGGCCCAGCGGTTTGCTGGGAAAGCATCGGGTGGGCTAAGATCGTTAAGATTGAGGATCTCTGCCATGAATGAGGGGACAGCCACGGCGAGACTGGTGCGGCTGTGGAGAAAAGGTACGTTTGAACATTTTCATCTTCAGGGAAAGGGGAGCAGGACACCTAAACAGTGATTCTTGCACTATGTATTTACATATTTACCTAGTTTTCACTTAAAGTGCCACTGTCTTCTCCATCTGAAAAATTAGATAATCTTTATGAAATACTCATATTGAGTGTGTTAGAATTTCACTGAAATTCAAACCCAGTCAATAGATAAACTGAGTTAAAGTAGTATATTTCCTATGTTTGACATTTCTAGACACTGGGTGGAGCTACCACCAACTAGAAGTGTCAATCCCCCAACCCACACCAGTGGATCCTCAGACTAAGTGCATGCACAAGAATTCAGCAGTGACACTTGTTCCGTGAGGGACAGGTTCGAATAATATCTCACTTTTACCTGCCCCCTGACATCTGCAATATCACGGTGACCGTACTGCTTTAAGGACCAAAGTAATTTTTGTTGTGTGTGTTTAACCGCAATTTCCAGCCTTTTCATTTATTACATCACATATTATATGCCTGTTTTTAAAGGACTTTAATTTTGATTTTCCATATACATTCTCATTTATTATTAAAAACATTTTTTTTAAACAATTCGGGGGAAATACTGCTTTATGTGTACATAATGGAAGAATAAACAAGCTGCAGCAAAATGTCTAAGATGCAGACAAAACAATGCTATGAATCAAGCTAAAACATTCTAGACATGTATATAACATGTTGGAGAGATAGGAACTGGATGACTGCTGACCAGCCAGTATCCCACCCCACAGGACCCCATAGGTGAATGATGACCACAGAGATGGAAGGAGAGACTGCAGGCATAGTATACAGCAACATGCTGAGGGGTCTGCCACCTCCCCCGCAGGTACTGTGAGTAGGCCTCACATCTGCTCCCAATAACAGCCACCGATCTCGACTGCCGTGATCTCCCTCTGTTTCCTGGAGAGGTCAATAGTAGAAATTCAGGCATAAAACTGGTGATTTAGGCTGCTTTAGCACTTTTTCCCTAGATCCCACAAGATATGCGGCTGGTCTGCGTTGCTGTCAGGCTTCCCCCCCCCCAGCTTTTTCTAAATCTTCGATCTTGACCCTTTTGGATTTATCATGAGCTCATTTTGCAGGCCCCACTTCAGTCTTGTTCCTTGCCTAGATGAGGTTAGTCTCTCATCCTTTTGTAAGTTGCTGTTTACAATGCATCTGCAGGTACTTCTTTAGTTTGTAGGGGTAGTGTCTAGGGTAACCTGCTGTGATTTGATGGATTGCACTATTAACTGAGCCAAGTTAATGATGTAAATCCTTGTGGTGTAGGGATGGGATGGGGTGTCATTTATTGCTGTGGGGGTGTATTCCTGTGCAGTGTCATTTGTGGTTAGTAGCTACCATGTGTAGTACTACCATGGCATATTGCGCTTTCCTTTTTGAAGATTCATGTATCAAGTTTTTATTTATTTATTTATTTTATTCATGTTTGTTTAATTGATGGGTGGCTCAAAGATGTAGCTTCTAGGTGGCACAGGATAAGCCTAAAATACACGTGTATTGTTTTGGTGCTGCCGCAGTGCAAGTTTCCACCTCCTGGTTATTCAAAGTAAGGTGTAGTTGTGCAAAAGTCTGAGTTTACTCTGGGTCACTTCTCTGCATCCTCTTCTGTCACGTGAAACAAGTTATTCCCTCGTCACAAAATTTTGACTTGTCTCTCTAGCCGTGGTTAAGGGGAGTTCTGTTTAAAAGCTGATGCTAATCTTTTCTTCTCCCACACTCTGCGCCACCATACGGGAAGCTATGACCACCTTCACTAGTCCAAATCTTGTGACATACACATTATGTATACAACTACTACAGTTTACTATTGACTCTTACAGGTTTTCCTGCATCATCACAGGAGTCACCATTATCACAGGCTACACAGAGTTCAGAGGGAAACTTGTCATATGACCCCCTAACGAATTATATAGATAATAAATATATATATATATATATATATATATATATATATATATATATATATATATATATATATATATATATATATATTTCTAACACCGCTTTTACACTATAAGGTAGAGCCGGCACAGGATACAATCTGCACCATAAACTTTTCAATCATTCTTCAGTGTTTACATTCCTTAAAAGGTTACTCCAACTCAAAAAAAGTGTTTTTAAGAAAACACTTGCTTTGGTCAGAGTAACTCTTCCTATTCTGGTCCCCCCCCAAAAAAATAACGAGGAAAAAATGACTAAAACACACCTCCATTCCAGCACCAAGGCCACGTTCTCTCTTAGTCTGAGGTGAGGACCAGGCTGGCATGGTGCAAGGAGCTGTGCAGCCATGCGCTTTGTCGCCAGCATGCTATGGCTCCTGGCGACAGATTCCAAACATGTCCAAAAGTGCATTAGCCACCAGGAAAATGTGTTAAATTCTGTACTCTTAGTGAAATGCTGCACGCATGGACTCCAGGCACCATGGCCACTTACAATAACTGAAGTGGTCATGGTGCATAGAGTAACCTTATAATTTGTGAGGGGAAAAAATTCTTACCCCGATGCACTGTTAATAGCTTGCTAGACCTTTCAAGAGCTTCCTGTATGTGTGATTTTAAGATTCAATTTACAGAGCATGAGATAAAAACTTCAAAAAGTAAAATCTAAAATGGAAACAAATATTTTTTTTTCCCCCCCAATGCAGGCTGCGTCAGTCACAGACAGGGGAGATGTGGCTAGCGCTACATAAACCGAAACAAAAGTGACTTAACTCCTAAATGGCAGAAAATTAAGCAGTGAAACCTCAGAGGCATGGTCTATACACACAAACTGCTTCATTAAGCTAAAGTTGTTTTAGTGATTATATTGTCCCTTTAACTTGATAAAGTAGTTTTGCAGATGGCCCCTGCCGCCTTAATTCTCTGCCTTTTAGGAATGAAATCACCTTGTTTTAGCAGTTCTATCTCACCTTCCTTGGGTTAGACCCACACAGTGCTTAAAATATCCCTGTAAAGGAGCACTTCGGTAACCAAAACAACTTCATCTAAATTAAGTTGTTGTGGTGCCAGGAGGTCTCCAGACACGCTCTTTAATGCGTTAAAACAGTGGTAGGCAACCTTCAGATGTTGTGGACTTAATGTTCTTACAGGAATAATGATGGCAAAGCATTCATGTGAGATGTAGTCCACATCATCTGTGCCAAAAATTGCCTACACCTGGGTTAAACCATTCTTGAACGGTTTAACCCCAAAGGCAGCCTCCTTTAGTTAAGCTATTTTGTGCTTACTGAATTATTTAGCCCATAAATCTCTACTTCCCAGTGGTTTATGGGTTGTGCACAAAACTCTCAGTGAAAACACTGGGGTGATGACGTCTGACTTGGAAAACTCTGCCACCTCCTGGTCTCTTTAGACAGAGTGGATCTATTGCACGTGGTAAATGGAACATTTCAGAAGTAAATATATTCTCTTTATTCTGTAACGTAACTTTTGTGTTTGTGACAGTTTTCATGGTCTCTCCTTTAACCACTTAAGGACACATGACATGTGTGACATGTCATGATTCCCTTTTATTCCAGAAGTTTGGTCCTTAAGGGGTTAAGTGAGTAATTAACAGTTGGACTGTTACATTTAAAAACTTTGCTTTTCCTTGTCGGCTTATGACAAAATTTGGTTCCTATAGGACTCCTATATAGTATCATAGCTTGTGGATGGTGTGTTTTTTTTTTTTTTGCCTCAAGGGGATCCACTTTCGTGCCTATCTGCCTTTTACTTTTGTGATGTAGTAACTATTGGCTGATTTTGGTTAAACTATAGCTTTTTAAACAGTGTTCAAATCTGATGTGTTCGGTTTTGGTCACATAAGTGTCATTCTTTAAACTGAAGTTGAACTGTCTTCAGCTGTTTTTTCAAAAAAAGTTTGACAAGTATGCTAATAATCGATGGCAAAGTTTTGACAATCCAAAAGCTCACAAAAATCACAACTTTTGAGGGATGATTCTGTCTCGTTTCAGCTCCTTGTATTATTGTTCCTTATCTATTTATTTTAGCTGTCTGGTTTCCATGCTGTACACACTTCTTCCAGCCATGTTTACAGCAGAGCTCTGTTCATGTATTTTAGAGTGTTGGATATCAGAGAGAGAGAGAGAGAGAGAGAGAGAGAGAGAGAGAGTGTGTTTATTTTTTTTTTTTTTAGGTTAATACATTGTTTTTTGAGGAAGACCCAAATGGGTTGAAACGTAGATCAGATGGATGTAAACTTTTATATGGATTAAAGTACCACTTCACTTTATAAAGACCACAGAGTGCATCTCTTTTTTTCAAATTTTATATATATTTTGGCACCCATTTTACATTGAGCATTGCCACTTTACTTTGGTTCCTAAGTAATATGTCCGACAAAGCCATACTCTGTACCGTAAAATGAAATATTAGGGTTTATATAGCCCTCTTAAAGGGATACTCTAGTGCCAGGAATACAAAGCTGTATTCCTGGCACTATAGATTCTGTGCCCCTCCTCCCCCCCTTAAAACTTACCTTATCAGAGTGCTGATTTCCTCGGCACTGGGTTATGGCTCCACCTATTTTAATGTTACGGCCGAGGAGGCGCTAATGCGCATGCCTGGCGAGTAACACACACATTAGGTCCGCCCCATAGAAAAGCATTAAATCAATGCATCCCTATGGGGAAAGGTCCGAAGCTGGACTCCAGAGCAAAGGAGTGAAAGTATGCAGCTCATCATCGATCTAATGGATGGTAAAGGACACATGGCTTTCCATGGTTGCTTTGGATTACACTTATATTTTTTTTTTTTTTTTCATGTATAGCAGAGGGTCACTGCATTCCTAGTGACAAACTATGTAGTGCTTTACATTTACTGATTAGTAGGTACATGTCTGTTCGAATAGTTGTATGATGCATGTTTTTTTTTTTTTCTTTTCTTGTTTTTTCTCCAGGTATCTTTCTGTTTACACCATCTCCGTTTTTGACTTGTCTTGAACCAAAACGTTTTAGAATGCAGATAAAGGAAGATATAAATCCGATTCTTCTCTACCTCTTGCACTTCTTTATGTGGCTGTATGGCGTTATCACATTCGTGCCCTGGTTCCTGATTTCTGGTGCAAGAGAGCGTCAGAAGCGTGCAAAGCGAATAAAAGCCAAACCTCTAGCAGAACATCCTGGCAGTCCGTACAGATCTGTTGACAGTTTCCATACTTTGGCATCTTCCATTTACCCAGGCTGCGATACTCTGGACAAGGTCTTCAAACAAGCTACGGACAATTTTAAAACCAATCATTGTCTAGGAACTAGAGAGGTACTGAATGAGGAGGATGAAGTCCAGCCTAATGGGAAGGTGTTTAAAAAGGTGGGTGAACTGCTTTCAGTAGTAGACAATGTGTGAGTGTGTGTGTGTGTATGTATGTACTGAACAAAACTATAAAGGCAACACTTGTTTTTCCCCCCATTTTTCATGAGCTGAACTCAAAGATCCAAGACTTTTTCTATGTACACAAAAGGCCTATTTCTCTCAAATATTGTTCACAAATCTGTCTTGAAATATCAAGATGCTGATTAGACAGCATGATTATTGCAAAGGTTTGCCTTGGGCTGGCCACAATAAAAGCAAGCCCACTCTAATATGTGAACAAGGCTTATTTCTCTGGGGGGTTCAAAAACCAGTCCGTATCTGGTGTGACCATTTGCCTCACGCAGTGCAACACATCTCCTTCGCATAGAGTTGGATCAGGTTGTTGATTGTGGTCTGTGGAATGTTGGTCCACTACTCTTCAATGGCTGTGTGTAGTTGCTGGATATTGGCAGGACCTGGAACACACTGATGTATACGCCGATCCAGAGCATCCCAAAAATGCTCAATGGGTGACGTGTCCGGTGAGTATACTGGCCATGCAATTCCTGCTTCCAGGAATTGTGTACAGATCCTTGCAACAGGGGGCCGTGCATTATCATGCTGCAACATGAGTTGATGGTTGTCGTGAATGAATGGCACAACAATGGGCCTCAGGATCTCATCACAGTATCTCTGTGCATTCAAAATGCCATCAATAAAATGCACCTGTGTTCGTTGTTCATACCATAACCCCACCACCACCATGGACCACTCGATCCACAACGTTGACATCAGCAAACTGCCATACATGCTATCTGCCCTGGACAGTGAAAACCAGGATTCATCCATAAAGAGAACACCTCTCCAAAGTGCCAGACACCATCGAATGTGAGCATTTACCCACTCATCCGGCTGGATGTACTGCCAAATTCTCTGAAACGCCATTGGAGACTGCTTATGGTAGAGAAACATAGAATGTGACGGCAGATAAGAACCATTCGGCCCATCTAGTCTGTCCAATTTTCTAAATACTTTCATTAGTCCCTAGCCTTATCTTATAGTTAGGATAGCCTTATGCTTATCCCACGCATGCTTAAACTCCTTTACTGTGTTAACCTCTACCACGTCAGCTGGAAGGCTATTCCATGAATCCACTACCCTCTCAGTAAAGTAATACTTCCTGATATTATTTTTAAACCTTTGTCTATCTAATTTAAGACTGTGTCCTCTTGTTCACGGGCAACAGCTCTGGTGGACATTCTAGGGATCGACCGATTATCGGTCTGGCCGATATTATCGGCCGATATTTGGTATTTTCGGCAATATCGGTATCGGCCAATTCAGATACCGATATTGCCGATAATATATAACAGGAGCGCCGGGCCCATTACAAGCCCGGCGGTCCTGTGGGGGCCAGCAGCAAACGCTGACTTACCTTGCATGCAGCTCCCTGTGTAAATCTCGCGAGACCCGCGGCCGCAGAGCGTTGCCACGGGTTACCATGGCAACGCTCCGAGCGGCACTAAGAGCCGCGAGATTTACACAGGGAGCTGTAGGAGCTGCTTGCAAGGTAAGTCAGCGCTTGCTGCTGCTGAGCCACCACTGTACTTAACAAGCCACTGGACCACCAGGGAATACTATATCCCCCTCCCTGGTAAGAAGCAGGGAGGGGGGACTAAACAAAAAATAAAAAAAACATTTCAATATTAAAAAAAATATTAAAATAAAAAATTACACAAATTACATCACTACACACACACACACACTGCACACATACTGCATTACATACACACTACACAAACACACACTACACAAACACACACTGGGGGGGGACTAAACAAAAAAAACATTTAAATATTAAAAAAATATTAAAATAAAAAATTACACAAATTACATCACTACACAAACACACACACACTAACAAACACACACTGCACACATACTGCATTACATACACACACACTGCATTACATACACACTACACAGGCACACACACTGCATTACATACACACACTACACAGACAGACACTGCACACATACTGCATTACAGACACACTGCACACACTACACTGCACACACACTGCATTACATACACACACTGCATTACATACACACTACACAAACACAGTACACATACTGCATTACATACACACTACACAGACACACACACTGCATTACATACACACTACACAAACACAGTACACATACTGCATTACATACACACACACTACACAGGCACACACACTGCATTACATACACACTACACAAACACACACTGCACACACTGCATTAACACACTGCACACACACACTGCACACACTGCATTACATACACACTACACAGACACACACACTGCATTACATACACACTACACAAACACAGTACACATACTGCATTACATACACACACACTACACAGGCACACACACTGCATTACATACACACACACTACACAAACACACACTGCACACTGCACACATACACACTACACAAACACACACTGCACACATACTGCATTACAGACACACACTACACACACTGCATTACAGACACACACTGCATTACATACACACTACACAAACACAGTACACATACTGCATTACATACACACTACACAGACACACACTGCATTACATACACACTACACAAACACACACTGCATTACATACATACACACTACACAAACACACACACACTGCATTACATACACACACAAAAACACACTGCATTATACACACACACTACATAAACACACTGCATTATATACACACACTACATAAACACACTGCATTATATACACACTACACACACTGCATTATATACACACACTCTGCATCCACTCCACTACACACACACACACACTACACAAACACACACAGTTCCCCTGTCTAAACACACTTCATCCACTACATGTGGCATGTATATTTTGTGCATTTACCTTTCGAATTAGTTTATTCAAAATAGTAAATGTACAGAATATCGGCAAGATATCGGCTATCGGCCTGAAAGTTCGCAGATTATCGGTATCGGTATCGGCTCTAAAAAATCAATATCGGTCGATCCCTAGGACATTCCTGCAGTCAGCATGCCAATTGCATGCTCCCTCAAAACTTGCGACCTCTTTGGCATTGTGCTGTGTGATAAAACTGCACATTTTAGAGTGGACTTTTATTGTGACAAGCCTAAGGCACACTTTTGCAATAATCATGCTGTCTAATCAGCATCTTGATATTTCCCACCTGTGAGGTGGATGGATTATCTCAGCAAAGGAAATGCTCACTAACACAGATTTAGACAGAGATGTGAACAATATTTGAGAGAAATAGGCCTTTTGTGTACATAGCAAAAGTCTTAGAGCTTTAAATTCAGCTCTGGAAAAATATGGGCAAAAACAAGTGTTCCGTTTATAATTTTGTTCAGTGTATATTCATTTTAAATACCCATTGTCTGTCCTTTTAGGTGTAGCAACTGCGCACGAAGTTTAGCAGCCATACCTTATACACCATCCTTTTGTGGGTGATAGAGCATCACCTGA
This sequence comes from Pelobates cultripes, assembly GCA_933207985.1. Taxonomy (NCBI): domain Eukaryota; kingdom Metazoa; phylum Chordata; class Amphibia; order Anura; family Pelobatidae; genus Pelobates; species Pelobates cultripes. Next base: position 70,863,009 of record OW240913.1, on the reverse strand, counting down.
TCGTTTGTGTCAACTATTTTGTATTTGTGGAGGCTTTGAAGCCTGTAGTTTGAGCAAAGAATACATACTATAGACAAGGACATGTATTCTATATTTCCATTGGGCCTTAGTCCCATATTAAGGCTTCTGTGCCCCTATTTATCTGTTTCAGGTCTTCTTAAGAGTGCTATAGCATATTGCACTGCTTTGTTATAGTCTAGCTCTAGAACAACCTGATAGCACTCTTTTCTGGAAGTTCTAGTCCATTGGGATCAAAAATAATCAAAATAATGACTGTGATTGTTGACACTCGTCTTGTTAATGACATTTCCAATGTTCAACTGTAGTGCCAAAGGTTTGCAAACACAATCCTTGTGAACTACATATCCCATAATGCTCTTACAGCCATAATGCTACCAAATCCTCAAGAGAGATGCAGTCACAACATCCGGAGTGCCAAAGGTTGCCTACCCCTGCGGCTTTGAGTTTTCTTGCTTTATGAATCAGAGGTATCAAGTATCTTCTATGGATGCTATTATTATCATTATTATTGCCATTTATATAGCGCCAACATATTCCGTAGTGCTTTACAATATTATTAAGGGGGATTTAACTATAAATAGGAAAATTACAAGAAAACTTACAGAAACGATAGGTTGAAGAGGGCCCTGCTCAAATGAGCTTACAGTCTATAGGAGGTGGGGTATAAAACACATTAGGTGGAAGTGAAGAAGAGCTGGAGGAGAGAGCAGAGTGAGACATGTATGTGAGGTAGAGTTTAGGCAGTAGGCTTTCCTAAAGAAATGCGTTTTAAGGCACTTCTTAAATGATTGAAGACTAGGGAGGCTATTACATAGGAAGGGAGCCAAGCGCGAGTTGGCCGTACGGGTGCGAGCAGCGGACAGAAGAAGGTTACGGGCAGAGCGGAGAGACCGAGAAGGGGCATACCTATGGATCTGTGAGGAGATTTAAGAGGGGCTAAGATTATTCAGTGCTGTATGGGTTAGAACTTTGAATTGACTCCTATAGTATACAGGAAGCCAATGTAAGGACTGACAGAGGGGTGAGGTGTGAGAGGACCGACTAGAGAGGAAAATTTAGTCTGGCGGCAGCATTCATTACAGACTGTAGAATGGCTATTGGGAAGACCAATTAGCAGAGAGTTAAAATAGTCCATGCGAGAGATTACTACAGCACAGACAAGCTCTTTAGTAGCATCTTGTGTAAGAAAGGGCGATGTTTTTGAGGTGGAATTGGCATGATTTGACAACAGATCGGATGTGAGGTTCAAAGGTGAGGCCAGAATCAAACGGAACACCAAGACAACGTGCTTGTAAGGATGGGCTGATATGAGTACCACCAATCTGAAGGGAGAGCGAGAGAGGGGGATTAGTATTAGGAGGAGGAAAGACAAGAAGTTCTATTTTGGAAAGATTCAATTTCAGAAAACGGGAGGACATTCAATCAGAGATAGAAGAAAGGCAAGAGGCGGCACGTTGCAGGACATCAGGGGAGAGGTCCAGGGAGGAGATATATATCTGGGTGTCATCAGCGTACAGGTGGTATTGGAATCCAAAAGAGGTAATAAGTTTGCCAAGAAAGGCAGTATAAAGAGAAAATAAACCAAGGACAGAGCCTTGGGGAATCAAACTGAGACAAGAGGAATGGTGGAGGTATCATTAGAAAAGAAGACACTGAATGAGCATTGGGAGAGATAAGAGGAAAACCACGAGAGGACAGTCAGAGACAGAGTGATTGAGTTTTGAGATGGAGAACATGATCAACAGTGTAAAAAGCAGCATAGAGGTCAAGAAGATTTAGTATGGAGTAGTGACCTTTGGATTTAGCTGTGATAATGTCATTCGTAACTTTGATAAGGGCAGTCTCAGTAGAATGGAGGGGGCGGAAGCCGGGCTGAAGAGGGTCAAGGAGAGAGTTGGAGTTGAGGAAGCAGGCCAGACGGGTGAAGACTAGTCTTTCAAGAAGCTTTGAGGAAAAAGGGAGCAGGGATATAGGACGATAGTTAGAGGGGGAGGATGGGTCGAGACGTGGTTTCTTTAAGATGGGTACTACAGTAGCATGTTTAAGGACAACAGGAACAGTGCCAGAAGAAAAAGCAGTTGAATATGTGTGAGGGCACAAGACAAGAAGAGAGAGATCTGATAATGTGAGACGGAGCAGGATCAAGCGGGCAATTGGTGGGGCGAGAGGAAAGGATAAGCGCAGCCACCTCTTGTTCAGTAGCCTGGGAGAAAGTCGGAAGGGTTGGAGAGGCATGATCCAGGTGAGGTTGAGAAAGTGAGGGGTAGAGTGGTGAGAATTCTTTCCTTAGCTGTTCAATCTTGTCCGTAAAGTAGCATGCAAAACTATCAGCTGTAAGGTTAGTTTGGGGGGTGGCCGCAGCAGGGCAAAGAAGAGAGTTAAAGGTATTAAAGAGACGCCTGGGATTGCGAGAGCATGAGCGAATAAGAGAAGAAAAGTATGACTGTTTGGCAAGGGCTATGCTGTAGGAACGCAATATGAATTTGTAGTGTAGAAAGTCTGACTCTGTGTGAGACTTCCTCCAGCAACGTTCAGCAGAATGGGAACATCTCTGCAGGTAGCGTGTTGATTTAGTGTGCCCCGGTTGGGGACGTATTCTCCTCAAGGTGCGTATTTGGAGGGGGGCTGCAGTGTCCAAGGTTGAGGTGAGGGTAGAGTTATATGAGGAGATAGCCAGTGAGGGACATGAGTAAGCAGGAATGGATAGTTGGGAATCGATATCAGCTGACAGCTGCTGGAGGTTTATAGAATGCAGATTCCTTCTGAGTTAAAGTGGCTATTGAGAGCAAATGATAGGAAATTATAATCTGAGAGAGGAAATGGAGTGTTGCAGATGTTAAAGGCTGTACATTCATGAGTGAAAATAAGGTCTAGAGTATTGCCTGCTACATGCGTGGGGGAATTAGCCCACTGTGATAGCCCAAGGGAGGAGGTAATAGAAAGTAGTTTTGAGGCTGCTGGGTTAATGGGAATGTTGAAGTCTCCGAGAATTACAGATGGAAAGTTAGAGGAGAGGAAGTAAGGAAGCCAGGCAGCAAAGTGGTCAAGGAAGAGAAGTGGGGAACAAGGGGGACGATAGATAACAGCAATGCTGGCAGAGATCGGTTTGAAAAGGCTGATTGAATTAATCTCAAATGATGAGAGAGGGAAGAGGGTATGGGTAGAGGTTTGAAGGAGCAGTGAGGTGAGAGCAGAAACCCTACACCACCACCTTTTATTTTCAGTTTCTTGGGTTGTGGGAAAATTGAAGACCACCAAAGTCTTTATCCTCTGTCCATCATAGTCTCTATTTACACGAAGGGCAAATGTGTTTTTTATTTTTTTATTTTTTTTTTAAAGGTGTGTTCTTTAGTATTACAACAAAGATGTTCTAAATACAATATTTTGTCATCTGTGGTAAAATGCCCTCTGAATGATCATATCTGCAGTTTTATTTCTTGTCACTAGAGGGTAGTAGTGTCCTTTTTGAGTTTTCTCCTGCTGTTCATTTCTGTGAGTGAAAGGTCAAATGCAGTACTGAGACAGGCTCCAGACTATCACATATATAAAGTGTATTTTAGGGTATAGCCCTTTTAGCTAGAAAGTGTCTTGTTGGCTTTAGTGTCAGTCTGAAAAATGTAATTTTCAGCTACATTCTTGTAGAAAAAACTTTTATTTTATTTTTTTTGTGTACCACCGCCGAATGATTGCATAGGGGTAGGCGACTGGTCTATTTCAACTTGTACAGGAACTAGAGTACGTGGAATAGAAAGTATAAATGACTGTTCATGCAAAAATGAATTATTAGTATAAATAATTTATTAATCATTGAGGTTCATTTACTAAAGTGAATGCTATGTGGATTTAAAAGATTGTGGCCAAAAAAGACAAACTGAAATCACAGGTGACTTGCCAATTGTTTTTTTTTTTTTTTTTTAATCTGAATTTGTTTTGTTTTAATTAAAATTAGAATAGATGTATACCCTTTTCTGTGCACATTCTAATATTTGTCATGCAATTGTCTGAAAAATGGTATCCAAATGGTTTTAATTATTAGCTACATTTTCTGTCCTTCGTATTATTTAGAGGGCATTTATTTGATTGACAATCAAAAAGTAACGAGCAGCTGGTCTTTGTTCTGACACTAATATTATATACCTCATCAAAAGGTTGGTTTTTTTTTTAATTGAATATTTTCAAAGTTATTATGATACGTTTCCAAAAGAAAACATTAGCGAACCCTGAACAAAGTTCTGGGATGGCTTGTCAATTCTGTGCACAACTGGCTTCTAACACCACGTACAACAAACCTATATGCCTGACTGACAGTGTTACACTAACTATTTAGGTACCCAGCACAACTTGCCTCTTAATAAAAAGGTGTTTCAACTTCCCCTTTTGTCCATAGATGGTGCCAGTCTTGCCGCAACTGGTACCACTTCTTTGGCTGAGGTCATCAGTCTTGATGTTCTTAGCCAATCCAATGCTTTTCCATAGGACAGCGTAGGGAGGCTATTGCACATGCATGGCACCAATCAGTATCTCCTTGTAGAGATGCATTTAAGCAATGCATCTCTATGGGGAGTGTTCAGCGTCTCCATGCAGAGTTTGGAAATGCTGATTGTAGGTGCTGCACACTATGCAGCACTGAGATACGTGTAGCACCTTTAGTGGCCGTTTTTAATGACTGCCTTTAGAGGTGTTACTAGGATGAAATGTAAACATTGCCTTTCTGGCAGTTTGATGATAAGTAGTGGCGATATTCTGTACATTTAAAGTTTTTTTTTATTTATTTTTTTATTTTTTTTTTTTATTATTATTATTATTATTTTATTTTTTTTAAGTAACACGGTTTCTTAACCAACCTGGCATTAACTGAACATGCTGATGGCAATCACACTCCTATCAGCCCATACATGCTGTGATCAGGGAGATCCCAGCTTATACAGTGTTGCTACTGATAGGAGTATGATTGCTGACAGCCAGTCCAGTACATTACGATAGATTATTCACCCTATCACCTCCCTGCCTTCAGCTGAGTTCCACATGCGGAAATTTACGGAGGTCACCACGTGACGCTTTATTGCCTGGCAGCTACGGTTTCCAGATGCAGAAGATTGCGTGTGGTGACTGGGAGAAGCGAGTAAGTTATTGGTGTGACGGAGCTCCTGTACTCCGACAAAGTATCCGCTTCCTAGCCGTATGGAATGGAGCCTGGAGCGCTTAAACTCCTGCCAACTGGTGTCTCTCTGGAGCTTTTCCACCTGACCAGGCTGGCATCGCCCCCTCTGCCTATTCCACTGCAGCACTTCTTCCAGGTAGGTATCCACCTCTGCTTGCATTGTGGTTGCTATTGCCTTTACAAAGGCACTTGCAGCTCTCGGGTCTAGTTCTCTTGATTTATCCCAAGGCTAAAGCATCAGCATCAGGTCCGAAGACTGTTACTGGGATCCTTAAAAAATCCTCACAAAACACCGTTCCAAAAGTAATGATGCACCGCTTTGTTTATTTTTATTTGGGACTAGCCCATATGCTTATTACATCAAGCTTTCTGTGACAAACTTGGTAAAATACAAATAACCAAAACTTGTCTGAAAACATACAAGAAATTTATAATAACATATTTATAAAGGGGTTGGGAACACAATATTTAACACAAGATCTCTGTCTTGCCTGCAGATTTAGCAGTATGCAAATCTACCTGAATATGCAAGTTAACAAGCCTTGCTATTCAGGTAGTGCTTATAGCTGTTGCTACCAACAGAGCCATACAGGCTCCAGAGACAAATCTATTTAGTTGACAGCAAGACATGAGAGCACACAAAACATTTAACCATATTATAATGGGTACAGGGTGACTAAAACACAAGAACAAATAAGTAAAGTGTCCTTCTGCTCCTCGTCACACAGTGTAATTCAGGGTAAGTAAGAAGCCTCAGGACCAGGACCATAGTAGGTGAAATGTCTGCTTGTTTAACAACAATGGTGGCATCACAGGACGTATTACTGTGTGCTGGGGAACGTGGGATATTTACACGTTTTCTATAATTTTTTTTAAAAAAATTAAATCTGTACTTTTTACTATGGTGTCTTTTTTTTTTTTTTTTTTTCTTTACTTTGTGGTCCTTTATCTGGTTTTGACATGCATGGTTACAGTTGCATACATTGGGGACACCCGATTTACAGCTACATGTTAACTAGCACTCAGTGTTCGTAATCTATCCTCAATGTTTACGTTTCACCAGGTGATCTTGGGGAATTACAATTGGTTGACATTTGAAGAGGTCTACTCGTTGGCTGCTCAGTTCGGAAATGGTCTTGCTCAACTTGGTCAGAAACCAAAGTCTAACATTGCCATATTCTGTGAGACACGAGCAGAGTGGATCATCACAGCCCAGGCATGCTTCATGCACAACTTCCCTTGTGAGTATGTTTCAATCATTAGAAAGGTGTGATAGATGGGAGACACCAGTGTCTAGGTTTATGTTCTAAAAGGCAGTTTTGATACCCAGTTGTGGAAGACAATTAATCGGCTTGAAAATATTCTGTAACTTTCATATAATTGTCGTACGAGATCTGATCTTTGTCACTAGAACAGAGCAACAAATCACCATTAAATTCCCCACCCTAGCTGTGCTCTTTGTTTATATATTTATTTGAAACATTTAGATATCACACGGCATATAATAAATATATATTGCTGTAAGCATAAATAGTTGATCTAAAGCTTGGAATAAATGTGTTCTATATTTTTATAATGTTGATGTTCTTTTAATTGTTCATAATCTGATCTGGGTCATCCATGATGCCCCTTAAACTCTCCAGTTCTCAGTTTAATTCTATTGCTTTCCTAGTTTCATTCTTCATCTTCTGCGTGTGTTACTATTCTTTATTTTTATTTTTAAAATCATTTATAAAGCGCCAACAAATTCCGTGGAGCTGTATAATGATGGACAAACAGACACGTACCGTATATACTCGAGTATAAGCCGACCCAAATATAAGCCGAGGCCCTTAATTTTACCACAAAAAACTGGGAAAACTTATTGACTCGAGTATAAGCCTAAGGTGGGAAATGCAGCAGCTACTGGTAAATTTCTAAATAAAATTAGATCCCAATAAAATTACATTAATTGAATATTTACAGAGTGTGTGTATATAATGAATGCAGAGTGTGTGTTTGTATGTTGTTTGTGTGAATGCAGTGTGTGTAAACTGGTTGAGGGGAGTGCATTTTTATTTAAATTGTTTATTTTTTATATTATAATTTAATATTATTTTATTATATTATTATTTTTTATTTTAATACTTGCATTATTTTGGTCAGGCAACAAGCAGGGAGGGGGGACAAAAAAACCATAAAAAAAATAAATAATGCAAATTATTAAAATAATAATAATATAATATATTATTAAAATAAAATAATAGTAAAATAATAATATAATAAAATATTACAATAAAATAATACTGAATCCCTGGTGGTCCAGTGACATTGGCTGTTAAGTGGGGGGGCTGACAGTGAGCTGTTACTTACCTTCCTGCAGCTCCTGTCAGCTCCCTTCTCCTCCGTGCAGCTCCTCTGTCAGCTCCGTTCTGCTTACAGTGTTCGAGACTTACACTGTAAGCAGAACGGAGCTGACAGGAGCTGCACGGAGGAGAAGGGAGCTGACGGGAGCTGCAGGAAGGTAAGTAACAGCTCACTGTCAGCCCCCAACAGGACCGCTGGGCTTGTAATGAGCCCGGCGGTCCTGGTCTTTATTATGGCAATGTAAGTTGCCATAATACAGACCCTGACTCGAGTATAAGCCGAGTGGGGTTTTTTCAGCACAAAAAAGGTGCTGAAAAACTCGGCTTATACTAGAGTATATACGGTAATTGTAACCAGGCAAGTTGGATGCACAGGAACAGAGGGGTTGAGGGCCCTGCTCAAATGAGCGTGCATGCTAGAGGATGATATAAGCTTATATAGATGACAACATTCTGTAAAAACGGCAGGCAATCCTCTCCATAAATTCTAAACTATTTCCTTCAAATCTCTTATATTTATATGTGCTCTATTTTTAATAAACAAATGCTGCTCTGTATTTAAAGATTTTCCTTATAAAATAAATTGTCTAAAATCCCTGTACTAGCCTAGTCCTCAATTTGACCTACAATAAGCGGATCCCAGAATGATGCAACAACTTGTCACAGGCTTTCATGTCACATTACTTCCCATCACCCTGCCTCTTCCTCCTCCTTATGCAATGATCGCCTCTACCAACGGCTAAACTTTTAAAATTCCACGTTTACAGAAAACCTGAGCTTTCTCCATCCCCCTCATCCTCTCTGAAATTAAGGAGCTTTATTATCTAATATAATAAACACTCTCCAGTCCCCTTTTCACCCCTGCTCTGCTTTTCCCATCAAGCTGATGACCTGCAGCAGGATGTGAGGGGGAGAACAGTGTACTCAGGACATGAGCCTGCTCTGGTTTTTTGAAACGTGCTGTGTCTCACTGCTGGACTTTCACCCAACACACCAACTGCTATTCTTGCACTTTATACACTGAGCCCGGAGACTCGTTAGAAAGATTAATGTGTTTTACTGACATCTTCGTGTATGAATGTGTGTGTGTGTATTATGTATCTTTTAAATAATTGTGTGTTTTGGAAAGTTAGCGTGGGCACGAGTATGTTACATATACAGGGTGAAAGATGGATCACCTGAGAGAGTTATAACCTTTGTCTTTTACTCTGTGAACTTCAGCGAACATGAACACGTGGAGAGGCTGAGATCTCTCAGCTTATCCTGGTCCTCCTGTTATTTTAAAGGGCAGCATCTGCTTTAGGCTCTCTCATAGCTTTGAGACTGTGACTGTAACCGCAAAATTAAGGCTGGGCGAGACACAGGAGCTATATAACATAACAATTTCATGTTAAACATCTAATACTATCCTTACCTTTTTGTGTAATTTTACACCACTCCCTCTAGCATGTAAGCTCATTGAGCAAGGCCCTCAACCCCTCTGTTCCTGTGTGTCCAACTTGTCTGGTTACAACTACATGTCTGTTCATCCACCCATTGTAAAGCGCTGCGGAATTTGACGGCGCTCTAGAAATATCATAATAATAATTGAAAGAACACTTTAATGTTAAAGGGACACTATAGGCACTCATACCACTTAAGCTCATTGAAGTGGTTTGGGTGCACTGTCCCTCTTAGTGTTGCAATGTTAAACTTTGCAGTTCCAGCAAACTGTAATGTTTACATTGCCTCACTAAATCTGCCTCCACTGACTGTCTACCAGAAATTGACCGGGGGTGCTTCCTGGATCCTAATGGACCTTTGGTCTGGTATTGGACGCTCGACGTCTTCGTGCTCTGCATATGGACATCCAATGTCATGCTTTTTACCCATAGGAAAACATTGATTCCTATGTACTGGCAGAGGGGACATCGGCGCTGGGATATGTTAAGTAAATAATGAGTTTTTAACACGGAGGGGGAGTGATGGTGTCAGGAATACAGCTATAGTATCCCTTTAAAGATACACATAGGTATTTATAATGTTGGCAGGCCCATATTGAGATCCCTTATAAATGTAAGTAAATAAAATTAGACTTGCCTTTCTTCTTACAGTGACTTCTCTTCCTTCATGTGAACTAAGCCAATCAAATGCTTATCTATAGAGCAGCATTAGGGGCAGTACTGCGCATTTGTACTGCTCCAGTAAGTGTCTCCTCGTGGAGGAGCAGTATGAGAAGCCTTTAAAGGGACACTATAGTCACCAAAACGACTTTAGCTTAATGAAGCAGTTTTGGTGTATAAATAATGCCTCTGAAGTTTTCATGCTCAAGTCACAGCCATTTAGGAATAAAATCCCTTTTTGTCGATGCAGCCCCAGCCACACCTCACCTCGTCGTGACTGACACAGCCTGCATTAAAAAAGAAAATAGATTTTACTTTCAATCTCGTGTAACTTACTTTAAAGGTTTTTAACTCATGCTCTGTAAATTGGGCTTTAATGACATACATGAGGCTCCTGCAGAGTCTAGCAAGCTATTACATTAAACAGGATTTGCAATAAAGGAAGTGTACACATTAGATGACTCTTTACAGGAAGTGTTCAGGAAGGCTGTGTAAGTCGCATCCACAGAGGGCTATATAAACAAAGTGATTTTACTCCTAAATGGCAGAGAGTTGAGCTGTAAGACTGTAATCATGGACATGATCTATACACCAAAACTGCTTCATTAATCTAAAGTTGTTTTGGTGACTATAGTGTCCCTGTGACTGTGTTCTGCATTCTTGTGACTCCAAATGTGAAGATTGCCTTATTAGTGGTTTATTCTAAAAATAAATACAATTAACTCTCCCTAGAAACTACTGAAAGAGGCTGCAATGTCTCATCCAATCCCTTTTCTCAATATTTTGACAGAGTACTTTACTTATCCTTTAAAATCCTGCCCAAATGGGTTTATAGGAAATATGGTTCAGTAAGCTGCTGCTGGTTTGTTCCATAGCTTTGTGAGGGAAACTAGTTACGTTCACAAGGGAACATGTATTTTCTGAGTAAGCCTGTTGTGAGTGACGGGAGGGTTATATTTGCAGACCTTTTTAATTGAATCTCTGCAATTTAAAAAAATTAATTAAATTTGTATTTTATTGGATTTTCCATTTCCAAAAGCATCTGTATCACGTTATAAAGGTGTAATGGCAATTCTCAACAGGCATACAAGAAAGTATATGTGGGTATCGACAAGCGTGGAAACACGCATCCTTGGGTGGGTGTCCCAGCCTCTAAGTATACAATTGGTTTTATAGGCAGTAGAATGTACACCAGGAGAAGATTAAAAAAAAAAAAGTGAGAACGCACTGTCAGTGTAAAAATAATAAAAATAAAAAAAAAACAGCATGCTTTCCCTTTACTCACTTTTTCTTTTTTCACTAGGGACTTGCACTGATAGAATGATTATTTAGACCAAGTTTTATTTATTTTTTTGTTTACTTCTAGCTAGTTGGGGTTTGGAAGTAGTAGATAGTGGGCGATACCTCATAGAGTGAGTACTAGATTAGAACACCCATGAAGGTGTTTATAGGAGCCTAGGGATTCATTTTGAGGTTGCTATATAGATTGTATCAGATATCCAGATTTCTTTACCTAGTGGTTTAGCACCTCCAAGACAAAAAGGGAGGGGACTTTCACTATCATTCTGGGCAAGTTTGCCTGGGGTATCCATAATATTTGGTCTTATTAACGGATTTATATTAACTGTTTCTCTGCCTCTCTATCCCTACCTCTACTTATCCTAGGTATCATTGCTCATTGTAACTCTATTATAAGGTATTAGCCCTACTGTTTTGTCTTCATTATTTTTTAGTCCCACTGACTACACAAGATAATTGGACTATTATAAATCTAGACTATACCATTATCTTTACCTCCACACTAGTCTTTTATTTAGGGGATCCAGTACAGTGTCCTTCTGGGTTTTTTTTTTTTTGGTTATCTTAATTGAAAGATTCAATAAAGGTTTTTGTTTATTATTATTATTATTTTTTCCTATTCAGCCTGCTAACAAGGACGCCAGAGGGTATTTTTGGAACTCATACATTAAATGTTCCTTTTTCCTTTTCCCCTAAATTAGCTCTCCATACTAGCTAGTTCAATTTATATACTGTTATTCAATGTTGTCCATTTATTATTTATGTCAGCATCCCTAGATCTCCCTAGCTGGAGATCATCTTTTATTATTTTTCAAAAAAAAAAAATAACTTAACTAAGGCAGTATCCTGCGCTATTCTCCAGTTATATTAACTCTACATATCTAGACAATGCCCATTGAAACTATAATATTGTACAAGAGCCCTATCTATATGTTGGGGCTATATAAAGTATTCAATATTAGTGGCTTAAGTCGGGGTACCTGGTATTTGAGCCTCGGGCAGGTGCAGTCTGTTAATCTCTGCAATTTTAAGCTGCAAACATGAATTCAAGGATATTACCTATAGGAGTACTGTGTAGTAATAATAAAAAGTCCAAGTGTGTTTGGGAGATAAATATCTCATTAATCCCTTATTATTCCATCACATGGTCTCCCAGAATGCCTTTTGTTTTGTAAAATTTTGTTAAAAAAAAGTTTTTTTAAACAAATTACTCTTTAGCTTCTTCTCCGTACATTTATGCTACTCTGAGAATTGTCAGACGCTGCTGGTATCTATGTAGCTTGCTTGTTTATCCCATAGGGGGAGAAAAGGTCCCATGCATGCGCTCCCACACGAACGCTATCCCTGAGAATACAAAGCTATCTGCACCTCAGCTGAGAGACACGGGATCAGCCGATTGCAGTGTGCAGTGCTGTAGCAAACAGCTGCTTCCTCTCCTGGCTCATCAACTCTCTGACGTCAATGTAGTGATTTTTGGCAAGTCCATGAGCATGTCAGGCTGGTTAACCTCACCGGTGCTGAAGTGACCGGCAAATCAGTTTTTACAGTATTGGCCGTGTTTGTTTTTGTGTATACGTTTGTATTTAAATGTTTTCTAATCCTTCTTAAGGTTTATTTACCAAGTTGTAAATTGTGGAGAACTGACGACCACTGAACCACATTTAACATTTTTAGACTAAAATTACCAAACTGTATCAGTTCTCAACTTGGTTTTGTTTCCAGCTGTTACAGAAATTACATTTTGCCACATAGTTGTCCCAATTTAATAATATCGGTTGGCTGCTTTATTTTTTTTTTTTTTTTTTTCTCCCTTGCTCTGCTTGCAATTCTATGGAGTAGTTAATTGCATGAGCTGGGGAAAGCCTGGACCAAGGCTTGTTTATGTAACTGAGGTCAGAGGAGAGAGTAGAGCCAGCTTGTGGGAACCGGCCCAGACACTTGCTCGATCCCATCAGCTGAAGTAAAATGAGTTAGGGATGACTGTGCATGTGTAGGCCTAATGTTTCCATCTTAACTGGCCCACACTGATGGACTTACAGTATAAATAAAAGTGATGTTTCTGGCGGAGTTAGTCTTGATTTCCAGAGCTCTGTTATATTTCTACATTAGGCATTGCAGACCTTCTTTTGTTACACACTGCGTGCAAGAAACGAAGCCTCTTGCTTGGTAATGCCAACTGTTACCGTTTGTCTTAACTGTCACTGAAATAGATATGATTAGAAATGTCACAAAAGAGGATTGACTTGTAAAGGAGGTCACATCCCGTGATTTTAATATTTTCTTTCTCACACAGCTTCCTGTGTCTCCAGGCTGTAAAGATTGGATTTTATATCACTTTGAGTGCTGTCTGAATGCAATGTAGTACATCTGACGCTGTCTGCAGAGACCGCACGCAGAGACTGCCTGGTTCCTTGCAGTCTATAAAAGGATGGTTTGGAGAGATCCTTTGATTGGCTTTGACCGCCATGGAGTGACCTTTTTATGAATATGAACACATAGTCTCAGATACAGTGATGTTTACAATTTGTCAGACTACAGGGGCAGGGTCTATACACCAACATCACTACATTACAATGAATGATTTTGGCACTTGGTGTCTCTTTTAAATAGGAGTAAATCATGTTGAGCCTGCTTTTTGCAGGTATACATTGCCTTGCCGTTATGAAAAAGGGACATTTTAGACTATTCTGCATGGAATGTCCACTCCTGTAGGAACAGCAGTCTACTATGGACCGGCTTACGTTAATCAAGCAGTACATTGCAGGTTATAATGACAGTGTAGAATGTTCTTAAAGAGACACTATGGTCACCAGAACCACTACTGTTTAATGTAATGTTCTGATGTGTATAGTAGGTCCCTAAGGCCCTTTTTTCATGTAAGCATTGTCTTTTTAGAGCAAACACCGCATTTACATTACTGCCTATTAACACTTCTAGTGACAGTCACTCAGAAAGCCACCAATGTGCAGCACTGATGTTCAGCGTCTCTACACCCTGCATGGAGGTAAACTCTCCCCATAGAGATGCATTTATTTAATGCTTTCCTATGGGATCATCAATTTTGTTGATATCAGCCAAATGGAAGGAACCAGACCTGGGGCAGGGGGGAGAGAACACCATATTGTCAGGAATGCAAGTTTTGTATTCCTCACACTTTAGTGTTCCTTTAGGTAACGTGGCAATTTATAGATAAAATAACTTTCAGTGTTTTTTTTTCCTTTCATTGAACTTTGTGACAAAAACCCAGAGAATATACTATTATTTGTAAAGTTAACTTGGTGAACGCCTCCTTTTTAATTAAAACCCCAAGTAATTCTACTGCCCTTTTTCCTCTCTCCTTTCCTCTGCTCCCAGGCAGCAGTCCCCTAATGTAGCCCTCTCTGTGGGGAACAGGAAAGAAATCTGGACTCCTTTTTAATTGTCGAAAGATCCAGAAGGCCTTCACTTTCAAGCATCTGGTGTACATTAACTCAGATATGTTCACCACTGCACTGAAACCATGTCAGAAGTCTCTTTTCCCAAGGATTTATAAGACACGGTTAAAATAGAACATTTTATGTCATCTGTACTGCTTCTGAAAATCTGTTAACCACAAAGCATGTGCTTTGCAAACACTAATGTTTTGTAGTTTTTGTTTTTCTCGGGTAATGCTGTAGCCAAAAACGCCAAAGGCAGTCAGAGGGAGTAAGTCTGTGATGTTCTGTTAGTGCCCACATCTATTCTTCCCTCACCCCCTCACTCAATTCTGTGTACATATAACTTCTTTTTTGGCAGTACACTATCTTTAAATAACAAAAACAGATTTAATATTGTGCAATTTAAAGTGTTATGATCTTCTTATTTCACTAAGCTAGATAGAATTCTTGATGTTAGAGATGAAGCAATGGCAGACATACTCTATACTTGTGTGTGCGTTTGGAGTTGCTTGTAGAGGAGAGTTTGCTTATGGGGGTTTATGTCTGTCTTTGAGGCTGGTTCTAGTGTAGAGTGTTGGGGGGTGCGGAAAAGGGAGCAGTAAAAAAAACAGAGAGAGAGAGAAAACGGGGGAAAAAAGGTTTTATTCCAACCCCCTCTCAGGTTTTTTTTTTTTTTTTGGTCAGGAAGGGGTGAGAGGGATATCCAGATCCCTGATGGTTCAATTCTTATCTGCACATCTGGTGGGTGCAGACTCTCATTGAGGCTGGCGCTGGGAAAAGTATCAGTGTTGCTGCGGCAACATTTTGCTACACGATCTAGAGTAGACAGCTTGGTCTGCACTGCGTGAAGTGAGGACCACCTTCTCTGCTCTGCCCCCTCCTGTATTAAAGCGAGTTGGCTGTTTCTCCTCATCACACATTTAGCTCACTTTCTGAGCCGGAGCTGAAGAAAGGTTGGCCCTGCATGTGCTGGCCGGGGAGATCCTTTGATTTCCCCTGTTGGCCTAGTTATGTGGCAATCTCTGCCCACCAGACACTAATCCGATAGGCCCAATGGCTGGACATATGGTATTCAGTTTTCCAATTTTGGTCTGTCCTCTGTCCTCGTTATCTTATTACATACAAGTCATATTTAGTACCTTGTTCTATTTCTATTTCCATAACACAATCTTTTAGCCTTGTAGCTTTTTTTTTGAAACATTCAAAACTACAGTATGATTAAAATAATCTTTGTTTTCTGCTACTATCCTATTCCTCCTCCCTCCCAATATCCGCACCCTGAGAAGTGAAAACCAGTAAAAGGGGCTTAAATGGGGCAGGCCAGTGAGGCGCCCATGTCCCTGGCTCTATCCAAAGGGAGTGTCTCCGCCTGAAGTACTGGCAGGTCAGCCTACATAAATGCATGCCAGTCTGCCTTTCAATCTCCCAGGTCAGCCCACTGAGGGTAGACCATGCAAGGAATATTGTTTCAGTTATCTCTGCTGGGTCCTAGTGTCGCGCATGTGCGCTTTATGATATACTTTTCTGGGGACTGTTCCGTGTTGTCCCCAACAGTGGAACACCAGGGAACAAAGTGGGAGTGATATCAACCGACTTATTGGGACTGTCCTGCCAAAATCCAGACGGTTGGGAGATGTGTATTATGCCCCATCACTTTTCATAGTCCATTTATGGTAGGTATTCCAGCTTGGCTCTAAAGTTTCCATTTCTCTTATCAAATCCCTGCTAGTTCCTAGTTTAGTAAATAAACTCCAGCAATAACTATCCTGACTGGTTGGAAAACTGTTCTTGTTGAAGTATTTATACTAAGGCCTTCTTCTGAATGACGTAGATTAACCTTCTGTGTGTTTGTTTTTTTCCCTCTTCCTCCTCTATAGTGGTTACAATTTACGCAACATTGGGGGGTCCTGCAATTGCACATGGACTGGTGGAAACAGAGGTCACCCACATAATTACCAGCAAGGAGCTGCTGCAGACAAAACTCAAGGTAACATACATTTCTCTACAGTCCTTTCTAAAAATTCATAATCGGTTTTGTGATTGTGTTAGTCTCTTTAAAATTGTGTTTGCATCTCTTCATTTACCCACGCCTTCTGGGCTCCTATGACTGTATGAATGAAGCAAACTGAAATGCACAAGTGTAAATGTATTTACTTTTATTAACTGCATATTGCTAACTGTACATTTATGTATTTAGTTATTTTTGCTAACCGGTGAAATAATTGATGTTGTAGAAAAGAATAAGATTCTAGGTGACCTGCACCTCTCAAGAACAAAAAAGCAAATCTTGTGATTAAGATCTGTATATTATTAGTGTGTGTGTGTGTATGTATGTATGTATGTGTGTGTATGTGTATATATAGAGAGAGAGAGAGCGAGAGAGAAAAAAAAGAAAACTTGTCCATGCTCTAGTAATCTCTCGCATGGACTATTGTAACTCTCTCCTAATTGGTCTTCCCAATAGCCGTATTGCCCCGCTACAATCTGTAAGGAATACTGCCGCCAGACTGATTTTCCTCTCTAGTCGGTCCTCTCACCCCTCTGTCAGTCCTTACATTGGCTTCCTGTATCCTATAGGATTTCAAAGTGCTAACTCATACCTATAAAGCACTGAATAATCTTAGCCCCTCTTATATCTCCTCACAGATCCATAGGTATGCCCCTTCTCGGTCTCTCCGCTCTGCCCGTGACCATCTCCTGTCCGCTGTCGGCACCTGTACGGCCAACTCACGCTTGCAGGACTTCTCACAGGCGGCTCCCTTCCTATGGAATAGCCTGCCTACCGCCATCAGACTCTTCCCTAGTCTTCAATCGTTTAAGAAGCGCCTTAAAACTAATTTCTTTAGGAAATGGTCTCCCAGACTAACCTCTACCTCACATACCTGTCTCTTGCTCTGCTTCACTCCCACCTATTTTGACTTCTATTCCCTGTCCTAATGTGTCTTATACCCCACCTCCTATAGACCCTTCGTTTCTGTGAGTTTTCTTGTAATTGTCCGATTTATAGTCAAATCCCCCCTCTAATAATATTGTAAAGCGCTACGGAATCTGTTGGCGCTATATAAATCGAGATAGATATATAGATATAGATATATATATATATATATCTATATCTATATATCTATCTATATATTATACACACGTGTGTGTGTATTGCTTATGATCTGAATAAAGAGCTGCATTTGTACACTCAATGATTCTGTTATTTTTTTTAATTTTTTCTCAGGGTATCCTTCCTCAAGTCCCTCTTCTAAGACACATCATTCTTGTGGATGGCACCAGCTCTCAGCCTGCAGACTTAACACAAAACATTACTGTAAACAGTATGGCTTCAGTACAAGCCCTGGGAGCAAAGAGAAGTAAGTCTATCCTATCCAATTCTTCACTTTGTTGAGAAAACTCAACATTTTGTGCATGTCAGTTACACTCTGTTTGTATTTGCATGATTGTGTTGAATGCTAAATATTAGCCCAAATAAATACGGAGTATATGTTGAATGGCTTCACTAAAACTAATTTCATATTTATTGTATTTTGGAGCCAGCACACCATCTATCTTTTTACATGTCCTGCTGTTATGGTTTTGGTATATAATGGCAGGAGGGGACAAGCAATCTCCATTGTATAGCGATAGTACAAACAGAATGGAAAAACACAAATGCAACTCATTTTTTTTTTTTTTTTTAAATTCTTTTTTTCATGTGCACATGGTAACATAACCAGCTTGACACGCCATAACATCAACTCCTTTTAAACTGCTATATCACTGTTTACAGAATGTCTCAATTATAAAGTGAGACTGAAAGAAAACACGCAAAGACAAAAAAAAGTGACTGACCTCTCAAAGTGAGGGGTTTGTGCCTAGATGTTCCAGGAGAGGGTGAAAAGAGATGTACTTGAAGCTCTCCATTCCTTATCCACCATCTAGTTCAGTTGCAGCTGTCAGGAGCAAAGTGTGTACTCAAGCCAGTGCTCAAGAGAACGTGATGGGGGTCTCTCTCTATTCGTGCAGCAATGAGATGCTCGGGGCATCTGTTCTACTTTATCCAAGAAGATGCCTGTTCCCATCAATTACCAGGT
>OW240913.1:70633275-70844486 GCA_933207985.1 Pelobates cultripes | reverse complement strand
AGCTACACTATGAGCAGTAGAACAATGTAGAGACCGCTGTAACCGCTCTCTGTGGATGCTCAGCATGTAATGTGTCCACCTGCAGGACTAGCCGTTTGCCAGCATACATTTTTTTTTCCGACTAACATGTCTTTTTCAGGTGGACCTTTTTGAAAGGTGCCAGAGATGGAGACACAGGCCTTCCTGCTTTATGACTGCCCATCCCTGTCCTGATTTACATACCATGTTCCAAATCAGACACTCGTACTCTTGCTAATCCATTAAAAACATTCTTCTTTATTGTTTACATTTAAAAATATTCCAAAGTAGACTCAATCAACGCATTTCATATAAACAAAGGAAGTGCATTCGTTCATGATTCCCTTTTATTCCAGAAGTTTGGTCCTTAAGGGGTTAAACGAAATGCGTTGGTTGCCATGTATGGCATCCTTCATAATTCTGTGTGAGTCTAAGTGCCTATTTATATGGTTTTGCAGCGAAAGAATGGAATATTTGTATATGAAAACAATAAAAAAACTTTTTTTTTAAATTTTTTTTTTTTTAATGGATTAGCAACAGTATGAACATCTGATTTGGGACATTGTGTCTATACTCTTGCATATCTGTAAACACAGGTGTGGACCAGCCCTGGTTAAGTCCTGCACGAGGATAAATATTTGTTGTATATTGTCTGGCAGTGGGTGTGAAATTTTTTTGGAATTACACTTCCCTACAAATAAAACACATACGATTTTTCTTCCACATTAGTATTTTTGTTTTTGGCATCCATATGTTGGAAAGTGGTTTAGAGATTGTCACGATGAGCATATATTCTGCTCCTCATACCTTGACCTATGTATGAAGCACAGATAACTATGTTGCTTAAAGTGTCCTTTTTAACAGAACACTTCACTTCACGTTAAAAATAAATACTTTTTTTTAATTTATTTTTTGCATTGTAGGGTTCCTTTTTTTTTTTATTTATTTTTTTTATTTTTTTTTTTACTTTAGATTTGGTAGGTTGGCTAAGTGCCTAAATCCCATGTCAAGTCAGTCTTCGCGTTGCAGATCTGCTCTGCATCTAGGAGATCATCAAACAGTGATAATCATCCAGCCAACCCTCATTTCCAATTCTCATTACAAACGGAAAGCACTGGGAGGCACAGCGCATGTGCAGCAATTGTAGCGACACACAAGCAATTCTTATTGAGAAGCATTGAATCTAGTGCTTCTGTGCTAAAAAAAAAAAAAAAAATATCTGTCAACCAGCCTGATCTGTCCCAGTATTTCTTTAAGACTTGGTCTTGTCAGTTAAGTTGCCTGTTGAAAGTAAGTGCACCACTCCTTAATAGAAGTCCACTCACTGGATACTATAAGCACACAGGCCAGGTTCCATACATTCATTGGCACAGACCGAACCACCACTTATCTCCTTATTGCAAAATGGAATCCATAAAATTACTTGAAGTGTTTAAAATATGGATTAGAAGCAGCACAATAAACCTCTTTGCACATTGAGACCCCTCCTTGGCGAATATGCTTTGGAGATAAAAAAGGTTGCTTACATTTATAACAAGTGTTGTTTTCGTGGAAGGCCTTTTCTACCACTGAAGTGTTAACTGTACTGTTTGTTGAAGCAATGACTCTTGCAATGAATGGCCATTTCATCATAAAATGTTAGAGCTGCCAACAAATCTAGTTGCCAGGTTTTATTTAGAACTTTATGAAAGTTCCTTTCTTCTCTAGTCCTGAATCTGACTGCCTCTTATTTGTGACCATTTGATATTTACTCCCCTTGTAGGAACAGTTTTGAAAAATCTGCACTTCCCGGACGGACTTCGTAATAAAGTAATTTTCTGTTTTGGCAGGTGGCTGTAGACTTGGCAAGTGTAGGGTTTCCTATGAAGGAGGTAGAAGAAACAGTATGAAGGTTGAATTTGCTCCTCTTAATATCCCATTTGCTCGGAGGCTGCAGACTGCGGCCGTTTTACAATGGGTGTTCAGCTTTTTGCTTCTAGGTAAGATGCTTTCATTGATTAAACTGCTTGTCTGAAATTTAAGTTATTAGGGAAATATTTGAAGAGAGGATTTTGCCATTCTCTATTAACACTATAGTAAGAGAATGGCACCGCACTTTCACAGAAGACTTTTTGGCAACAATGTTTGTACTTGCACATGTTGACATTAATTTTGCTCTACAACCTACAATCTCAAATACACTAAACAAAGTTATAAATAGACGGAACACTTTGTCCATGAATTATTTGTTGACACCAGCCTCCGATCTTTTTAACACTTCCAAGCAATGCTGGGCAGGCACAATGGAGGTGACCTTGATCCATACTTCACTTTCAAGTAGTGCGAAGCATTAAAACTAATAAAAACCCATCAAACTTATAAAACCCATCTTAGTACTTTTTATCATTATGTTATAATGACTTATGAACCACCCACAAAGCGGGTGATTTTCCATGTGAATTCTACTCTAGAGTGAAGACCAATATGAACTTCAGGAATGTTACTTGGGTCTGTGACAGAGCTCACCTGTGGCCTGCATAAACAGCACTTGAGGTGAAAAGTGTTTTTAAAACCATTTTATAAACTTCCTAAATCTATACTTTTATTGAATAATATAATGTATTGGCTAAGGCTATTCTTTATAAACCACTTCAGATCCTCCACCATCTGCAAAACATCTGTAGTAAGTACGTTTGCCAGTGTCAGCAGATGTCTTTCAGAGGACACCAGGCCCGTTAGAACTTTTTTAATTGGCACTTTCATCCTGTGTTTTGTTGTGGTTTTATTTATTATTTTTCTGTAAAGAGCTTTATTTTTTTAGAACACAGGTCTAATTAAAGCTGCTGTCCACATGGAAGTCAATCATATTTTATCCTTTTTCAGTTCTAATTGTCCTCCTGCTCTTTTTCCGTAGCACAATGCTGTGTGGGGATCTTCATCATGCTGGTCCTAACAAGATTTTGGCTGTTTGTTTCTCTGTATGTTCTTTGGCTCTACCTCGACTGGGAGACTCCCCAGGCTGGGGGCCGCAGAGTCCAATGGGTTCGAAACTGGAGTGTATGGAGGTTCTTTAAAGACTATTTCCCAATTAAGGTAAGTGTTGCAATTTATAGTAATAGATTTACTGCATTTTATGATTACTTAATGTTACAGCCTTTTTGGATTTAGCTATTACTTGCACAATAAATTGTTATTGCCATGATAAATGTTTTATGGGACTCTGAAAAAAGAAAATGTAAAAATGAAAACACCCATGGTAACCCTGGAGTTAGGAGCTTGGCTCAGAGCTTACAATATATAATTTTATGTACTTGAACTGTACAGTTACTACAGTTATTGTGGCACAATGTGCTTAAAATACAAATGTTTTTTACAAATTCCATTGTGTTGTTCTCTCTGTTTAGATTCAGGTTCCCCTAAATTAATTTTTTTCTTTTTAAATAAGTGGATAAAAGGATAGTACTCGTGGTTTTTTCCTAGCACCGACACTCGGTCTGTGCAGCCACCTGCTCTGCCTCTGGTGACTTCATTCCACACACAGTCTCCTCGTTGTCTTCTCATCCAACCCAATGCTTCTTATAAAGGAACCTCAAGGATAAGAGGCACAACCACGGCAAGCACTGCACTCATACAGTCAAATGTTTCTCATAGAGAAACATTGAAGCTGAATTTCATGAGGACGTTGAATGTTATGTAACAGGCCCTCTAGGTGATCATTGAGATGAAGTTCTCTAGATACCTATAAGTGGCCATTTAATAGAAAGTGGAAGTCTTTTTTTGAGAGGCCTATCAAGCACATATAGATTTGACATCATTAGATTAAAACAACAACACTTCGAGTCAATGCCACTTACTTTTTTACTGTCTCTTTGGACTGGTAAGTAAAAATTGAACATCCGCACATTCTGTGCAGGGAAGTTATTTACCCACACTGGATTACATATTATTATCCGTCCTGTTATAGCCTCAAAAAAATTGAATCAACTCTGTCACCACCGTTTCACTATGTATTTAAAAAATAAATAATATTTATAAAATACTCCTGCTGACTGCCTTCTTGAATGCAGTGAAATATGTAAGACAAATTAGTGACTACTTTGTCTTATGGCCAAAGTTTAAGATTAATAAAAGACAGAGCTTCTGTCATCAGATTTTGTCAATCTCCAGCTGAGCGGAGATCGCGAGCAGGATACTCTCTGGACCATAGTCTAAGACAGGGTAGGCAACCTTTGGCACTCCAGATGTTTTGGACTACATCGCCCATAAAGCCAATCATAATGCTGGCAAAGCATCAAGGGAGAGGTAGTACACAACATCTGGGGTGCCAAAGGTTGCTTATTCCTGGTCTAAGATATCTTTGACTGGTCCAAAACTCACTTGCTTATTCCTTTTGAGAAACCAGTTTGAAGCATATTTGTTTTTTTTAAATTGTCTTATTTCATACTTTTTATCCGGTCTGTGCAATAAACGGGGATCTATATAGTTTAAATATAATTATTTGTTCCTTTCTGTTGCCAGCTTGTGAAGACTGCTGATTTGGACCCACAGTATAACTACCTCTTGGGATTCCATCCTCACGGGGTCTTGGTTGCTGGTGCCTTTTCAAACTTCTGTACTAATTACACCGGCTTTTCAGAGTTGTTCCCTGGCCTGACTCCTTACTTGCATATCCTTCCTTTTTGGTTCCGTTGTCCTTTCTTTCGGGAGTACGCCATGAGTGTTGGTAAGAGACCGGAATTATAACATTGTGATTGCTGACATCACTGGCAAAAAAAATATTTAACACAAACTTGTACTTAAGAGGTCAGATTGTATCAGACACACTAGTAATCACATTTACAATTATTATTTATTATTGGAGGTAGAATGTTTACTGTAATCCTTGTGTAGTTGGTCCAGTCAACAACAGAAGCCGTATGCTAAATACAGAACGTCAGAACCCCAACCTACTAAATTAATCTTTTGTGAATTGAGCGAAGACTTCATTTCAAACAAGCAACTGAGGAAAAACCAGTAGACATGATTGAAATTGACAGAGTTGCGATATGGAAACACACTGCTTGAAATTAGAACTTTTAAATCCAAATCTAATAAAGTGGTCCAAAGAACCCTGAAATGGTTCTACTTCCTCCACTAAAACACAGTCTAATATTCTATTCTTTATTAGTACGGTTTTAGTGCAGCTTTAATATTCGGTATTAACTGAATCCAGAGTGATGGTGAGTGGACTTCCTTGTCCTGCTATCAGTCTTGCAGCAAGTTCCTGAAGGACACTCAATAAGGAAATCCTAAATCCTGTCATTCGCAGAATCACTGGGAATTGCAGCCAATAATGGCTATGAAAATAGTCTTTAAAATATTTGTAATAGGAGTGCGGTGGTATGCAGTGCTTTGCTTGCACTATATTTGTTACATGGCTAAGAAATGCAGTGAAATTTAAAGACTATAATAGAATCGCTACGACGTTATGGGGACGATGGATCAGCACAAAAGCTACTACTCTGTGCAAAATGTAGAGAAACATTCTACAGATATTCATGTTCCTTACTCAGCTCATGGCCTTGATAAAATTGTCCCTTTTGTGGCTTTTTAAACAGTGACAGTTTTGCAAGTGAATATTTTAGTAATGTTTCAGAATTGGGGGTGTGGAAAAATAACTTTCAATGCTTTCCTTGACAAAGACTGTATATATGTTAACCTGGAACTGGGTTTTTTTACCTGTATTTTTGACAGGCAGTTTACACCCTGGTTTCTATCAATAGTTGGCTGGAAAGAACCTTACCTCCCAATGTGCTCAATGATCTGTTTTTTGTACATTGTTGTTCTTTGCCTCCAATTCCAAACAATATACTTTCTGGTAGAATTTTCTAGAATGTCCCCTATTTCCTGGAATGCACCATACAGTTAATATAATCATGGTTCTTGACTAATCTGCTTTTCCTATGTTGATACAAGGTTTGGTTTCTGCCTCTAAAAAGAGCGTCAATTATGTGCTTAGCAAAGAGAATGGCGGCAGTGCTGCGGTTGTAGTGATTGGGGGAGCAGAAGAGTCATTGGACGCACATCCTGGAAATCTCACTCTCCACATTCTGAAGCGGAAAGGATTCATTAAAATCGCAATGAAACGGGGGTGCGTTCCCATTATATTTATAGCAATCAGGCAGTGTCTGTTTCCTAGGTGATGGGGTTAATATTTAATCTTGCTAGCGGTTTATGTAATGTAGCACTTTTTAATAAGTAGGTATTGGTTAAGCCCTTATAGTCATTAATATCATAAGTTCCCAACTCTATAGTGACCATTTAGCTGCATGTTTTAGGCTATAAAATGATGGCTACAAATTAGATCCCCTGAGATCCAAATCCTTCCAATGTTTAGGGGTAGCATTCACAGACTGACCTAAAAAGATGTTTTTCGTTTTGATTCTGATCACCTCTATATGCTTTTTCAGTGCCCACCTTGTCCCAATCTTTTCATTTGGGGAGAATGAGCTGTATCAGCAGGTATCTAATCCCAAAGGTTCATGGCTTCGGGAAATTCAAGAAAGAATGCAAAAAATCATGGGTTTTGCTATGCCACTTTTTCATGCCCGGGGGGTATTCCAGTACAATTTTGGTGTAGTGCCATACAGGATGCCAATTCATACTGTGGGTAAGTGCAGGAAGCAACAATGTTACTAAAATGGTTATATAATGTGTACGCTTCTGGACACCGATCTCAGAGGCTTCAAGAAAGACTCTCTGAGGGGGTCGAAAAGTCAATCTGATGCTTTGTTAGCCACACCATGTAAACTCTATTTATAACATTAAAAAGTGTGTGTGTGTTTGTTTGTTTGTTTGTTTGTTTTTATTTTTTTTTTATTTTTTTTTATTTTTTTTACACAGATGCAGCCAGGCAATTATTCTTCACCTAAAATGAATTTGAGTGCAGGGTCTATTTTGTGTGTGTATAAATTGTAAAACACAAATTTTAAGACTGGACAGTAGATGGAGCTCTTACAGGTGTATATGATTATAGAATGAAGTACAATTTGTCCAGCTCTCTGTATGTGTGTTGATTGAAACAAATATTGTTCTTCTCTTACAGTAATTTGCTGAACAAAACCTTTGATTTTCTGATTATCTGTAAAGCTCAATATCCAGCATTACTATTAATATTCAAGTTCTTTGAGCAAGCATAACTAACTTGTTTCATGAGATCCTGGTTATTTTCAATAATAAATATGTATTTTGTACAGTGTTACATGATTTAGCTTCTTTTGTCCTCAAAATAATTGCAATGTGCTTCCCTGAGTATGATCATTGAGTAAATGACCCTGCTGTACACAATTTGACATATCCATCGGGAATACAGCACAAACAGCTCTAATTTAAAATACAATAATGCATATATTGATTTGTCTGGGGAGTGTGCCAGATTTTGGATATATGTATATAATATTTTACCAGAAAGGATACCTTGAGATTTCTCTCGTTTTCAAGTATGAAAACATGTCATGAAGTAGTGTCCCATAAAACTCCAAAATGATAAAATCCCTTTGGCTGCATTTGACCCTTCATTCTTCAGTCCTTGGTAGGTAGATATTAATTTTCTGGATTACCTTTTAATTTAATTTATGTTTATCCACCTTGGAAAAAGGACAGGGAGGAATTTTAGTTGGGTTTGTTTTTACAGAATATGTTTCCAAACTGGATTCTTTTTTTTTTTTTTTTTTCTCTAATACAATTACAAAAACCCAAAATGTACTTTAGGCAATAGTAATACATATATTTATGGTAGGTAAAATGTTCTTATGACCCAGTCTACTGATCTAACATGTTGGTATTTTGTATGTGTGTTGTTTAGTTGGCAGGCCCATTCCAGTGACTCAGGTGTCAAACCCAACAGAGGAGGACATTGAAGCTCTTCATAAGCGGTACCTCAGTGCCCTGCAAGAGCTATTTGAAGAGAATAAGGAAAAATATGGAATCCCTGAACACAAGTCTCTCATCTTTACATGATTCCATTGAAAGGTTTACTACTCCCATAGGTGCAGTAACCAGAGTTTATAGAATTGACTGTCTATTTTTCAAATACATGGTGTGGCGAATTGGCACAAAATGTAGGCCAAAAGAGAGTTACATGTTGGACTGGTCTCAATTGTTTTTCCATCTCTAAAAGTCTACCATAAATTATTATACATGGGTGCTTCTGAATGATCCAATGGTTTGTTTCCTGATCAATAAACAGTCATTACAGCACTATGGTTAATATTGGAGACTTCAAAATGATGGTTTGATATAAAATAACACTTGCTGAGTATATATTTAGATGGGCTTTTATTATGAGAATACAAAGCAGCAAAGTGAGCTAATACTGGTTATACCGCTGAGCAAATTGTCAGTAGTATGCTTCTGAAGTGGACAATTACAGAAAGAAAGTATTTTTGTCACTCTGATATTTTTTGAATATAAGTCCTCCTACAAACTGGATAGACGTTAAAGTGTTAACTGTTACCAAGTCTCTTCTGCTCCGTTTGTGATTAGAAAAATTATCACAGTAAGATGTTTTTTCTGTTTGGCTACGTTCACCTAAAATTTTAAATTCACTTTGCTATCTTGCGTTAGTGAGTAAGACTGTTAGTTCATTGTAAACTGTCGGAACACGAGTGAAAACTTACGTTCTCACTGTTTTAGCATCATAGATATCAGACCAATTTGTGTTGTCATGGCATGAAGTAACCACATAAACCAAAACTGTTTTATACATCTTACATGCCCTCCAAACCTCTTATTGTTGGTGCAAGGTCTTCTTCTGAGTTCCATTGTCCTTGGTACTTAGAACAAAGTTAGATGAAACCCTAACTCACACTAGGCCTTCTAAATGCCAGACATAGCACACACATTGTCTTGTAAAGTGCAGGTCCAAACTCCGTCTCAGAGAGAAAAAAAATCTGCCAATATATAAAATGGACTTGACAATACCATTACTCCAACAAGCACCAATACAGTGTGAGTTAAAATGCTGCCAAATCCACATTGTTTAACCCCTTAAGGACACATGACATGTGTGACGTGTCATGATTCCCTTTTATTCCTTAAGGGGTTAATATTCAAATAAAGTGTTCCTTTGGGACTTGATATTCTATCAAAAAAATCATCATTTTCATCATGGTTTACATAAATAAAATCACAAAGAACAGAATTCTTCAGAGAGGGCAGTTTGAGGCATAAAAGGAATATTAGTGTACGTTTTTCATCATTATTAAATTACTCCCCACTTCTTGGTGACCTGTATACTGCATGCTAGAGAAGAGCTATATATTTTTTCCTGCATCATATGTATGTATGTATGTATGTATGTATGTATGTTTGTATATATGTATATCTGTGCAATTATGGAGTATAGCTAAAAGAATACACTGAAATGTGATTGTCCTGCGGATGGCAATATTTGAATTAAAGATATTTGTGAAACATGGTGGCATATAGGACACATCATGTTTGGGCTTATCACTATTGGTATATGGGATGAAATCACTCCAAATCAAATGGCATGGGCACACCTTATGTGAAGCCCTGAAAAACTGCAAAAAGAAATAAAGCTATTTATATGGATTATTTATA
This sequence comes from Pelobates cultripes, assembly GCA_933207985.1. Taxonomy (NCBI): domain Eukaryota; kingdom Metazoa; phylum Chordata; class Amphibia; order Anura; family Pelobatidae; genus Pelobates; species Pelobates cultripes. Next base: position 70,834,886 of record OW240913.1, on the reverse strand, counting down.
TAATATATTATCGAAAACATATCTGTACAGTATTTTCATTAGAATTTAAATACGTTATAATGGATAAAATCTGCCCACGCACATCTGTTCTCTCCGGGGAGTATAATTTGAGCTCAGAATGCGTTATGGAAACATTGTTTTGAGATTTCGTAATAAAAAAACTGTTGAATAACTTCTTCTTGAATATTGTATTATTATTTTTTTTGTGCAATATGTAACAAGTCAGCTGCCACTGGAAACACCCATACTAGTCTTTCTGCTGATTTACTGTATAATTTTTTTCCTCTATTACAAATTTACGGAAATAATAAAAAGTACATTAGGTGTTGTTTAACAATAGTACATCTCATTAATACCTTAATTGAATAGTTTGCTCAACAGGATGAGAGGAATTTTGGACATCTTTCTACCAGTCCAACTCCTGTTTTATTGTTTTACACTATGTATCATAATCCGGGGTGAATAAAACACAAAGGCAGAAAACTCTGGCATATACATTAGGCCTGATTTACTGAACAGCAGCCTGAGGTTTGAGAGTTAAATGTCCCAGGGAGAGATGTTAGGTTTGCAAGATGCATTACTGGTACTCTGAAAACCACGGTATGGGTCTCTGGGGTGGAGCACTTGGAGAGCAGGGTGGGCCAGTGCTCCAATAGCACCAGCTGCTAAGTAACAGTCGGACCAGAACTTTAATTTTGCTTAGTAGTTTCACTTACGTCTAATTGTACCTCACCTGTATCTGATCAATTAGCTAGCAGGCTTTTAAAAAGAAGGGATCTATGTATGTGTGTGTGTGTCTGGCTGTATGTCAGTGGCGATTGCCCCCCACAACCTCGAGAAAATAGTGAGGCCTCCCTTATACACACAGCTCCCCCTTACACACATAGCCCCCAATACACACACACCACCCCTCACACATAGCCCCCAATACACACACAGCACCCCTCACACAAAAAAAAAAACTGCCTCCTTATACACATACTGCGCCACTCACACACAAATACACTGCTCCCAATACACACACTGCACCCTTTACACATGAACACACTGCTCCCAATATACACATTGCTATCCCATACATACACTGCACCCCTCTTACACATGCAACCCTCTCCCCCTCTCCCCCCCACGCACACACACTGCCCCTCCATACACATACTGCGATCCTCACATACACTGCACCCCTCACACACATACACACTACTGCCCCTATCCCGGCAGACCCCGGTTAAGTTATCAAACTGTTTTTTAAACAGCTTGACTACTTACTCTGGGAGGGCACCACAGCACTCCTGGCACCAAAACCACTACAGTCAGCTGTAGTGGTTATTGTACCTGGATTGTTTCTTTAAATGATCTGCCAGTGCCCCTCCAGAGATTAGCTTCTGGATCCGCCACTGGTGTGTGTATGTGTGTGTCTCTGTATGTATCTGTGTGTGTGTGTGTCTCTGTATGCGTCTGTATTATACAGACACACACATATAGACACATACAGAGAAGCACACACACCTATAGACACATACAGACTGAATCTGTGTGTGTCTCTGTGTGTGTCTGTATATGTCTGTATGTATGTGTCTGGGGAGGGGGTCACAGATTGGTAGGGTGGGGGCATGGATCGGGTGGGGGGCCACGGATCAGTTTCAAAACAGTGTTAAAGAGGAAACATCACATGTGAGATATTTGCACAACATAAATTTAGCTATAGGTTGTGTTATTTAACTTTAATTCTCAGATTATTTTTTTGTTTGATATTTTTTTACACCATGCATCAAAATGGATCTAAAGTGACCGTTCCATGTTAACCGCCTAAGGACGAAGGCAATTGTACAAGCGACCAAAACAAAACGTAAAATTTGAGCTATAATGTTTGTTCATCCATAACTTACCTCTTTCATCTTAAGTGCTCCTGCACTTCTTTTTTTATCATTTTTAAAAACACTCATTTTTGTGTTTCCAGCACCCCCTATGTACAGGTTTTAAGGAGTTTTGGACAGTTATAAGGTCAAATATAGGGCTTGCCTAGTTCAGCTTCTACACAGTGAAATTTGACAGATTGATTTGCTGGGCTTACGTGTCCTTTGAGTGAGTATGGCAGCCCAGGAATGAGAACTACCCCCAGTGGCGTACATACCAGGGTCGCAGGGGTCGCGACTGCGACCGGGCCCGGCCCACCAGGGGGCCCGGCCGCCCCTGCGACCCGGTATGTAGCCACAGGGCCAGCCTCTTCACCTGGGGGGCCCAGGAGCAGACCACCCCAGGGCCCCCAGAGGCTGGCCCTGCTGTCACTGGGCAGGCGGGCGCGCGAGGGAGCACTCAGAGCTTCCTCTTCAGCTCCCTCGCGCACCGCACTGATACCGGAGCCGGAAGATGACGTCATCTTCCGGCTCTGGCATCCCTAAGCGGCACGCGAGGGAGCTGAAGAGGAAGCACTCAGGGGAAAGTGCTCCCTCGCGCGCCCGCCTGCCCAGACAGCCCGCCCACCCAGTGACCTGCCGCTGGGGGGATTAAATTTAAAAAATAAAAATGTGTGTGTGTTAGTGTATGTGTGTGTCTTAGTGTATGTGTGTGTTAGTATGTGTGTATGTGTGTGTTAGTGTATGAGTGTGTGTGTGTCAGTGAGTGTGTCTGCTAGTGAGTGTGTTACTGCGTGTGTCTGTTACTGAGTGTGTTTGTCTGTTAGTGAGTGTGTGTTTGTCAGCGAAAGTGTATGTTTTGTAAGTGAGTGTGTATGCGTCTGTTCGTGAGAGTGTGTGTGTCTCTTCAGCATTTACCTTTCTCCAGTGTCGGACTCCCCAGTGTCCGCCTCTCAGCATCGAATGCAAACGCGTGGCAAGAGGCGCGCGCGCGCGCATTTAAACCGCCCATAGGAAAGCATTACTCAATGCTTTCCTATGGACGCTGACGTCTCCTCACTGTGAAAATCACAGTGAGAAGCGCGGAAGTGCCTCTAGCGGCTGTCAATGAGACAGCCACTAGAGGCTGGATTAACCCATAGGTAAACATACTCTGAAACTGCTGTTTTCACCACAGGAGTTAAAACTAGAGGGACCTGGCACCCAGACCACTTCATTGAGCTGATGTGATCTGGGTGTCTGTTGGTCCTTTAAGTGTGTGTGCATACCGCGGTTGCGGGGTCGCAGCCCTGCAACCCCTGCGACCAGGTGCCCGCCGCCATGTGTTGCGGCCCCGACCCGCGCCGAGTAAGCGAGGGGGGCCCACGTATCAATTTTCGCACCGGGGCCCCATGGGTCATGTGTACGCCACTGACTACCCCCAAACATGGCATATCACTTCCAAAAATAGACAACTCTGTGCATTCAAAATGGAGTATGCCCAGTCTTTTTTGTAGCCACTTAGTCACAAACCTGGCCACAGTTAGTGTTCATGTTAGTTTTTTTTGTATTTTTCACACAAAAACTGCACTTTCACTGATTATATGATGCCATTATATGTTTTACTGCTTTAAAACACTCCTATTTGTATTCAGTGATGACGTCTTATGAGTACAACCGACCCTCCCTTCCTACAGCATGTACAGATTTGATGTGGTTTTAGAATGTTACAGTGTCAAATATAAGGTTTTTATAGCATACCATAATCAAAAATAGACAACCCAGAGTATTCCAAATGGCAAATTTTGAGACATTTGGTGTAATTACTTTAACCAAAATGCAAGCCTCATTTAGTGGTTATACTTTTATTTGAGCTTTTTCACAAACATGAGAGAAGAGGGAGGATACACACTAAAGACAAAAGATGTAAACGTTTAACTTGGAGTGTACCTCACTGACACCTAATAAACAATACTAAACAAAGAAGTATTTAAAGGGGGACAAAGGTTTAAAAATAATATCAGGAAGTATTACTTTACTGAGAGGGTAGTGGATGCATGAAATAGCCTTCCAGCTGAAGTGGTAGAGGTTAACACAGTAAAGGAGTTTAAGCATGCATGGGATAGTCATAATGTTATCCAAACTATAAGATAAGGCCAGGGACTAATGAAAGTATTTAGAAAATTGTGCAGACTAGATGGGCCGAATGGTTTTTATCTGCCATCACTTTCTATGTTTCTAAGTGGAAAAAACACCCAGTAAACGTAAAAAATGCTTAAAACAATCTGGAAAATATAATCCAGGGAAAACGAATCCTTGGTGGATCTACAATGATGACAAACATAACATAGCGTAATACAGAAATAGAAAACAAAATTGGTGATGTAAGGTAGAAAACTCAAAAACGGAAGATGAATCCGGCTTCTCACCCACCAGGGGTTAAATGGATGGAGAGGATGGTAGCTCTCGGATGATGTGAATCCTTAAATATGTGGAGGAAGGAGGGCTAAAACACTAGGGCATGCTATGCCACCGTGCAGCTTTTAAGCCCACTCCTAGAAGATGGCATAATGCACCCACAATTCCTAAGGGGTTAAAGGAAGGAGCACTACAATGCTTGGAACACAAACTTGTATTCCTAATGCTATAGTGTTCTCCTCTTTGTTAGATCCAAGACTCCTCTAAATCTAAATAAACACAGATCCTTATAGAGGACCACTGGAGCTAAAAACCACCGTGTTCCTCTAATGAAATGATGATCCACTGTGAGAACTGATTTAGATTTGGTTCTTACAGCATAAGCACCTCTAGTGGCTATCAGGAGGAAAGCCAGAAAAGCAGTATTTACTAAATGGTAATGCTTTACATCACAGGGTTAAATCTAAATCATTGCACCCATTGAGATGACGTGGTCTGGGTACCTTTAGTGGTGTTTTAAGACATCTATTGATGACCGTGTACAGATATTTCATGTTATAAACCCACAGGTTGTCTGCCAACATGTCCTTTCTCATTTTTATTCTTTATTATTTATTTATATTGTGGCAATATTTTCTGCAGTGTGTTACAGTTCTAGACAAGAGGTGAAGAGGTCCCTGGTCAAACAAGCTTACAATATTGGAATTGTGTAGGTTGGAGACCTAGATGTACCAGGATGTTTTCACACTACAACTTCCATGATGCTTTGTCATTATAAAAGCATTCTTAAAGCACCACTATAGTGCCAGGAAAACATTCTCGTTTTCCTGGCTCTATAGGGTCTTTGGGTCCCCCTCCCGCCGGGCTGAAGGGGGAAGAAGGGGTTAAATTCTCCTCCCTTTTCTGACGTCATCCGCCGCATGCGCGGCAAGAGCTGCGCGCGCATTCAGTCAGTCCATAGGAAAGCATTACTCAATGCTTTCCTATGGACGCTGACGTCTCCTCACTGTGAAAATCACAGTGAGAAGCGCGGAAGTGCCTCTAGCGGCTGTCAATGAGACAGCCACTAGAGGCTGGATTAACCCATAGGTAAACATAGCAGTTTCTCTGAAACTGCTATGTTTACAGCTGCAGGGTTAAAACTAGGGGGACCTGGCACCCAGACCACTTCATTGAGGTGAAGTGTTCTGGGTGCCTATAGAGGTCCTTTAAGGCATACAAAACATCATGGGAGTTGTAGTTCTACAACATCTGGGGATTTACATTTTGGGCACCCATGGACTAGATATTTTTATATTAGATGTAACTGTAGGTGCATAGTTTAATAAAGATTAAACACTAGTGTATTTATTAGAAGCGTAAAGCTGCATTAGCCATTACTTATCGTTGCAATTAATGTAAAACACTATATTCACACTGAATTGCTTTTAATGCCTGTGTTTTACCGTAGATATTTTCTTTAAAAGTAGATGTCTGCATTACAAAATGTATAATTATTTGTGTTTGGAGTTATAATTATTCCTATATGATCAAGCCTTACTGTACCTTCAGATACCAATTGTATTTTCTCTGCAGATTCAATAAATTTCCTCTTAATATCTTAATATATTGTTCTCCTGCATTTTAAAATATGTGGGGCTTATACACCAAACAGCACATTGCAGTGATTTTAAATATGAATTGTAAAATGTTGGCAAAATGGACCAATAGCGTGGCTATTTTAGTCTGAATTTTGCTATTCGATATTTCTTCACAACTTGCTGGTTAGTGGATAACCCCCATCCCATTCATTGCAAACAGACACAGATCATGCTGGCAAATAATTCATGCTAATAATGCATATTATGATCATTATCATAAATTATGATTTATTTTATCAGAGTACCTGTCTAAGAAAAATACTCTGCTACAAACTTAATATAAACTGAAGGTTTACAAATGGTTTCTATTATTGTTGCTTAATCTATAGCTAATCCCTCCAGCAGCTACATTATATGAGAACATGCTCTGACTGTGTAAGATTTGCAGCATGCTGAGTTTCTACATCATGACAAGGATGAAGAAATGAAGTAACCAATCAGGACTCAAACAGAATGGCAAATCAGCAGCCTCCTTCCATCCTGCTGGAGTGGGTACCAGCCAGCCCCTCCTGCCCTGATTGTGAACACAGAACATGTTTGGATGAAATCTTCTATTTTCTTTACATGACCTCCAATTATGACACATCTTGAAATCTCCCGTTTAATGCCTCCCCCTACAAGGGGGAAGGTAGGTATGTTTGGCATGCTAGGGGGAGCAGAGGTAATATCACGGTACATGTGTGCATGTGTGGCCCTTATTTTGCCATTTGTAATCCCTATTGCCCGTTGTAACTGCTGGTGTGCACTTCTTAGGTAACTTCTAAACCTGCTTAAATCAGAATTCAGAGGTGTTCAAAGTAAAAGTTTTTAAGCAGGATATTTGATTGGGAACCGTTTTACTGCTAAGATGTTTTTGAGAAAGATTAAGAAGCGAGTGTACTCTAGTACTCTATTTATATGAGAGAAGGAGAGAGTGTGTGTATGTGTGTGTGGTGGTGTGTGTTTTGTTTTTATTTTTTTAAATAGCATCATGTTCCGATTTGATTTTTTAATTAGGACTGTATGAGAGACAAGCAGGGTTATTTACTAAAGAAAGAATTCAAAGTAAATTTCACGTTTTCGAACCAGAGTAGCTGACCTAAAGGCATAGATGATTTTAGAGAATGTTTCCAGCTCAGCTATTTAAACCTTAAATTTGTAATTCACGTTAAAATCTCACTTTAGTGAATAACCCTGTATGTGGCTTTGGGGCTGTTTGTATGTTGACGATAACTTTCAAAATCTATACCAAGATGGGAGAGTTATTCACAGTCTTCTGTATCACATTCAGTGCGTTATTAATCTGTCATGTGTTCTAGTTACTATATTGAGATATTGTTATTATTATTGCCATTTATATAGCGCCAACGGATTCTGTAGCGCTTTACAATTTTATGCGATGGGGGATTTAACTATAAATAGGACAATTACAAGAAAACTTACAGGAATGATAGGTTGAAGAGGACCCTGATCAAATGAGCTTACATTCTATAGATATGAATCAGATTAGCCCATTTACTTAATTCGAATTTAATCTTGAGTCATTCAATGACATATATATTGAATTACCACATACACATATATATATATATACAGTGAGGGAAAAAAGTATTTGATCCCCTGCTGATTTTGAACGTTTGCCCACTGACAAAGAAATGATCACTCTATAATTTTAATGGTAGGTGTATTTTAACAGTGAGAGACAGAATAGCAAAAACAAAAAAAATCTAGAAGAACGCATGTCAAAAAAAGTTATAAATTGATTTGCATGTCAATAAGTGAAATAGGTATTTGATCCCCTATCAATCAGCAAAATTTCTGGCTCCCAGGTGTCTTTTATACAGGTAACTAGCAGAGATTAGGAGCACTCTTTTAAAGGGAGTGCTCTTAATCTCAGTTCGTGACCTGTATAAAAGACACCTGTCCACAGAAGCAATCAATCAGATTCCAAACTCTCCACCATGGAGAGCTGTCCATGGATGTCAGGAACAAGATTGTAGACCTACACAAGGATGGAATGGGCTACAAGACCATCGCCAAGCAGCTTGGTGAGAAGGTGACAACAGTTGGTGCAATTATTCGCAAATCGAAGAAACACAAAATAACTGTCAGTCTCCCTCGGTCTGGTGCTCCATGCAAGATCTCACCTTGTGGAGTTTCAATGATCATGAGAACGGTGAGGAATCAGCCCAGAACTACACGGGAGAATCTTGTTAATGATGAAATTTGGCCTGGGCACTTTTGAGTCTCAGTGGCCCACTGAGAAGGGGGCGGGACCAGAGAAGGGGTGTTTTGTCATCACCAATGACAGGCACGCCCCCTCTCAAAGTGAGCATGTTGGTTCAGTGCTCTTGAAGGGTGCAATGTGTGAGGAGTGCAGTGTGTGTGTGAATGCAGCAGTGTGTGTAAGGGGTGCAGTGTGTGTATGTGTCTGTGTGTGTGAAGGTGCAGTGTGTATGAAGGAGAGTGCAGTATGTGTGTATGTGTCTGTGTGTGTGAGTGTAGTATGTGTGTGTGTGAAGGGTGCAGTGTGTCAGGAGTGCAGTGTGTGTTTGGTGTGCAGGAGGGGGGAATAAGTGCAGTGTGTGTGAGGGGTCTGGCATTAACTCAACTCGCCATGTTTGGAGGAGGTGGAATGCTGCCTATCACCCCAAAAACACCATCCCCACCATCAAACATGGAGGTGGAAACATTATGCTTTGGGGGTGTTTTTGTGCTAAGGGGACAGGACAACTGCACTGCATCAAAGGGACGATGGATGAGGCCATGTACCGTCAAATCTTGGGTGAGAACCTCCTTTCCTCAGCCAGGGCATTGAAAATGGGTGGCTCAAGAAGAAGCACATTAAGGTCTTGGAGTGGCCTAGCCAGTCTCCAGACCTTAATCCCATAGAAAATCTGTGGAGGGAGCTGAAGGTTCGAGTTGCTAAATGTCAGCCTCAAAACCTTAATGAGAGGATCTGCAAAGAGGAGTGGGACAAAATCCCTCCTCAGATGTGTGCAAACCTGGTGGCCAACTACAAGAAACGTCTGACCTCTGTGACCTCTGTGATTGCCAACAAGGGTTTTTCCACCAAGTACTAAGTCGAAGGGGCCAAATACTTATTTCACTCATTGACATTCAAATCAATTTATAACTTTTTTGACATGAGTTTTTCTGGATTTATTTTTTGTTATTCTGTCTCTCACTATTACAATACACCTACCATTAAAATTATAGACTGATCATTTCTTTGTCAGTGGGCAAATGTTCAAAATCAGCAGGGCATCAAATACTTTACTTTTTTCCCTCACTGTGTGTATATATATATATATATATATATATATATATATATATTAGCCATTCACATGCAACTTGCTGCACACACAAAGCGACCTAATGCATAGACCTATGCTGGCACACAGATACACGTTAGCACACATACATAGAAACTCTAATCATCAGACACACAAATGTAGATGCACATGCTGGTGTGACTGTGTCATCATTAATTTCTGACAGTTATGTTTGAGGATCTTTGATCTTTGCTCTCCCCACTGGCACGTGAAGACACACAGCAAGGTTTGTGCATGGGCCACCAGGAGAGATTAAAGGATCTCCCCTGTCGGTCGTGGCCCATGACCATCACGACCCACAGTTTCAGCATACATTTGTATTATTTTAGATGTCATTTTCAGTTATATATTGCATTTCCACTAAGAATTTCTTCAAAGGAAAGCTGTCACTACTCTGGAAGTTACATAGTTGAAAATCACCTATAAATATGGCAGATTTACATAATAGGTGGCTGTAGGCACAAAATTCTAAATGACCCCCGATCCTTACCCTTCCAAACAAAAACAAAAAAACTCTTAACTTTATATGATATAATTTTTTTTTATATATATATATATATATATATATACATACACACACACACACACACACTCTGTGTGAATGTGTAGCAGTGTGTGTAAATGTATTTTTGCATGTCCGTGTGTATGTATGTCTGTAGGTGTTTGTGCAGCAGTTTGTGTTTGTAACATTGTGGGTAGCAGCGTGTGACGTGTTCAAGTAACCTACTTTTTTCAATACATGAAATACATCCTATCCTTACCTCTTATGCCACTTTACCCCACTTCTTTCAGAATGTAAGCTCGTTTGAGCAGGGCCCTCATCACACTCTGTTTCAGTTTGTCCAACTCTTCTTTACGCGAATACTTGTCTGTTAGTCCACCTATTGTACAGTGTTTCAGAATTTGTTGGCACTTTATATATAATAATAATAATAGTAGTTCCTCCAAAGTGTCACTAAGGAAGGACAGTTCCTATTTTGGACCAAATCTCTCTTGCTCTTTTCTACCCTTGTGCAGGGCCAGATTAAGAGCCCAGAGGGCCTGGTGCTGACAATAATGATGGGCCTAAGTACAGAATCTTATCGACCAAAAACACTAAAACAGTCATACCTCTCAAGCGTTATGTATCTGGTGGAGATGTTGCCGGAGGGAATCTCATAGGATGCAGCTATAAAAAAACTCAGATTATCTTAAAATAGGCTAATCTCTCTCTAATTAATGTTTTCATCTTTCAAGTAAATCCAAACCCCCTAACAGCAGTGTCCAGTGAAGCAGGAAGTCAATGGGTGGTGTAAAAAGGTGGCCCACTGACGCAGATCATGAAACCAGAACTTCCGAAAGGAACGAACATGCCCAAAAAGGAGGCATGTCTGCCCAAAGAATTAGAAGGCTAGCCTTGCATGAATGCATGTCAGGCTGCCTGCCAATCATACATGCTGACTAACAGCATCCTGAGCGTGGCATAAATGCGTCTGATGATGCACTCGCTCCACACTTTCTAAGGACTGTCCCCTAGCACTCGCATGCCCACTTGTCTCCTTACCTTCTTACTAGCAGGCAGAAGCTCCTGCTATACAGTCTGAGACAGAGAAAAGGTGGATGTAGTGAGTGTAGAAGAAAGAAAACATGCCACAGTGCTGGAGAGACCAAAGTCAGCATTACTTTAACTAATTTCATTTCAGCTAGTCCACACAAGTTTTGTTTCCATAAATCCCTCTTAAGTTTCCATACTTAAGCAAGAGTATGTGAAGAGTAGTTAGGGTTGCCACCTTTCTTGGAAAAAAAAATACAGGCCTTGCTAATTTGCATATCTAATTATGTATGTGTGACATCACATGATGTAAATCACAAGGAGTGACATAAGAGAAAATTCTGTAAAATCACCAAAAAACTACTTACAGTTTGATTCTACTGTATAGATGGATTGCTCCCAGTGTCCCCATGTCACCGAATGTCCCCATGTCTCCCATTGTCCCCATGTCACTGGGGGACACTGTGAGTCATGGGGACAATGAGACACTTGGGGACACCGGGAGACTTGGGGACACTGGCAGACACTGTCCCTATGGATCACAGTGTCTCAGTGCCCCATGTCTCCCAGTGTCCCCATGTCTTTGTGTCCCCATGTTGCCCAGTGTCCCCTAGTGTCTGTGTCCCCATGTCTCACAGTGTCCCCATGTCACTAGGGGACACTGAGACACTTGGGACACTGGGAGACATGTTGACACAGGGAGACATGGGGACACTGAGACACTAGCAACACTGGGAGACATGGGGACACTGAGACACTAGGGACACTGGGAGACACGGGCACACAGACACTAGGGGCACTGGGAGACATGGGAATACTGAGACACTGGGAGACATGGGGACACTGAGACACCAGGGATACTGGCTGGGAGACATGTGGACACTGAGACACTTGGGGACATTGTGTCCCCAGTGTCTTAGTGTCCCACTCCCCATGTCTCCCAGTGTCCCCATGTCACCAGGGGACACTGAGACTCTTGTGGACACTGGGAAACATGGGGACACTTTGACACTAGTGACACTGGGAGACATGGGGACACTGAGACACTGAGAGTTTTGTCATGCCTAGGGCAGCACCAGGATACACCACTGGTCTTTGGACTTAAAAGCCATTTTAGTTTTAGTCGTATTTTAGTCTTCTGAATTGTTTTAGTTTTAGTTTTAGTCGACTAAATCTCCAGTAAATTTTAGTTGACACGACTAAAATCTAATAGGTTTAGCTAAAGCCTCTATCATACTTTTTTGACCCTTCCCAAGCCCCTCTGTGTCTCTTTATGTCCCCACAGCCCCTCTGGGTGTCACCACCCCAAGCCCCTGTCAGCCTCTTTTGTCCCTTCCCCTGTCTCATGTGCACCATCCCCAGGCCCTCTGTCTTTTTCTCTCCACAGATCTATTTGTGTGTCTCTTCCCCATAGCACCTCTCTTTCTCCTACAGCCTCTCTATGTTGCTTTTCGCCCCCAGCACCTCCATGCATCTCATTCCTCCACGTGTCTTATTCCCCCAGACCCTTATTCATTTTCCTCCCCAATGCCTCCATGTGTCTTTTTCCCCCAGCCCTCCCATATTTCTCATTCCCCAGTCCCTCCTCATGTGTGTCTTTCTCACAGACCCCCATGTGTTTTATTCTCACAACCCCCATGTGTCATTCCCCTAGTCCCCCATGTGTTGTATCCCCCAAACCCTCTCATGTGTCTCATTCTCACAGCCCCCATGTGTTTCATTCTCACAGCCCACCATGTCTCTCATTCCCCTAGCCCCCCATGTGTTTCATTCCCCAAACCCCCTGTGTCTCATTCTCAAAGCCCCTCATGTGTCTCATTCTCACAGACCCCCATTTGTCTCATTCCCCTAGCCCCCATGTGTTTCATTTCCCTAGCCCCCCATGTGTCTCATTCCCCCAGCCCCCCCATGTTCCCATTCCCCAGCCCCTATGTGTCTCTCATTCTCACAGCCCCATTTGTCTCATTCCCTAGCCCCATGTGTTTGCTTCCCTAGCCCCATGTGTTCTATTCCCAGCCCCCCATGTGTCTCATTCCCATTTCCCCAGCCCCCCATGTGTCTCATTTCCCCAGCCCCCCATGTGTCTCATTCCCTCAGCACCTCATGTGTCTCATTTCTTCTCCTCCCTACCCCATGTATCTCATCCGCTAGTGTTAATTTTGGCGACAAATTTAGTTTTTGACTAAAAAGTCATTTAAGTTTTTGTTTTTGTCTAGTTTTAGTCGACTAAAATTAAAGTGCCCTCTCTGTCCATATGAAGTGGTATGGTAGTCTGTATGTTGTTTTGGAACGCTGTGGATAGTTGCAGTATACAGGCAGTGGGTGTAATAGTATCTGTGTGTAGCGTTATAGGCAGCAATGCGAGTTGCAGTGTGTGTGTAACAATCTGTGCAGCAGCCTGCGTATATATACAATCTGGATAACAGCATGTGTAGCTCTGTCTATGTGTGTTCCTGTCATTTCGGAGTTGGTCGTTCTGTTCCAGTTCTCTCACCTATCCATCCTGCAGATCACTGTGTTCAGTCTGAGGGGGCGGGGCCATGCACAGATCACTGTGTTCAGTCTGAGGGGGTGGGGCCATGCACAGATCACTGTGTTCAGTCTGAGGAGGCGGGGCCATGCACAGATCACTGTGTTCAGTCTGAGGGGGCGGAGCCATGCACACATCACTGTGTTCAGTCTGAGGGGGCGGGGCCATGCACAGATCACTGTGTTCAGTCTGAGGAGGCGGGGCCATGCACAGATCACTGTGTTCAGTCTGAGGGGGCGGGGCCATGCACAGATCACTGTATTCAGTCTGAGTAGGCGGGGCCATGCACAGATCACTGTGTTCAGTCTGAGGGGGCGGGGCCATGCACAGATCACTGTGTTCAGTCTGAGGAGGCGGGGCCATGCACAGATCACTGTGTTCAGTCTGACGGGGAGGGGCCATGCACAGATCACTGTGTAAAGTCTGAGGGGGCAGGGCCATGCACAGATCACTGTGTTCAGTCTGAGGGGGCGGGGCCATGCACAGATCACTGTGTTCAGTCTGAGGAGGCGGGGCCATGCACAGATCACTGTGTTCAGTCTGACGGGGCGGGGCCATGCACAGATCACTGTGTTCAGTCTGAGGGGGCGGGGCCATGCACAGATCACTGTGTACAGTCTGAGGGGGCAGGGCCATGCACAAATCACTGTGTACAGTCTGAGGGGGCGGGGCCATGCACAGATCACTGTGTTCAGTCTGAGGGGGCGGGCCATGCACAGATCACTGTGTTCACAGCCATGCACTGTGTTCAGTCTGAGGGGGCGGGGCCATGCACAGATCACTGTGTTCAGTCTGAGGGGACGGGGCCATGCACAGATCACTGTGTTCAGTCTGAGGAGGCGGGCCATGCACAGCTTACTGTGTTCATTCTGTGGGGGTGCACAGATCACTGTGTTCAGTCTGAGGGGGCGGGGCCATGCACAGATCACTGTGTTCAGTCTGAGGGGCGGGGCCATGCACAGATCACTGTGTTCAGTCTGAGGGGGCGGGGCCATGCACAGATCACTGTGTTCAGTCTGAGGGGACGGGGCCATGCACAGATCACTGTGTTCAGTCTGAGAAGGCGGGGCCACACACAGCTCACTGTGTTCATTCTGAGGGGGTGGGGCCATGAACAGATCACTGTGTTCAGTCTGAGGCAATGGGGCAGTCTGAGGGGGCGGGACCATGCACAGATCACTGTGTTCAGTCTGAGGGGGCGGGGGGCTGTGGGAGGGGGCGGGGCCATGCACAGATCACTGTGTTCAGTCTGAGGGGGCGGGGCCATGCACAGATCACTGTGTTCAGTCTGAGGGGGCGGGGCCATGCACAGATCACTGTGTTCAGTCTCAGGGGGCGGGGCCATGCACAGATCACTAAAGCCTCTAGTGGCTGTCTCATTGATAGCCGCTAGAGGCGTTTGCGTACTTCTCACTGTGAAAATCACAGTGAGAAGATGCCAGCGTCCATAGGAAAGCATTATGAATGCTTTCCTATGAGACAGGCTGAATGCGCGCGCAGCTCCTGCCGCGCGTGCGCATTCAGCCGAAGAAGAGGATCGGAGGCGGAGAGAAGGAAGAGAGCTCCCTGTCCGGCGCTGGAGAAAAGGTAAGTTTAACCCTTTCCTCGCCATCCAGCCCGGCGGGAGTGGGACCCTGAGGGTGGGGGCACCCTCAGGGCACTATAGTGCCAGGAAAACAAACTCTTTTTCCTGTCTCTATAGGGTCTTTGGGTACCCCCCACCCACAGGGTCCCACTCCCGCAGGGCTGAAGGGGGAGGAAGGGGTTAAATTCTTACCTTTCTCCAGCGCCGAGCTCCCGCTGGGGACTCAGTGAGAAGCGTGGAAGCTCCTCTAGCGGCTGTCAATGAGACAGCCACTAGAGGCTGGATTAACCCTAATGTAAACATAGCAGTTTTTCCTGAAACTGCTATGCTTACAGCTTCAGGGTTAACCCTAGATGGACCTGGTACCCAGACCACTTCATTGAGCTGAAGTGGTCTGGGTGCCTAAAGTGGTCCTTTAACAGGCAAAGTTGGCGCCCTCATCAGGCATGCACCTGTAGGCAAGTACCTAATATGCCTAATTTGAAGTCAGGCCCTGCCTTTATTTGCTCTGTTTCCTTTTACATTTATGTCAAAGATTTAGGAAAATGCAAATAACACCTGCATGTAACTTTCACAGCTTTCCTGAACACATCCCGAAAAGGAACCCAGATATCCTAGGTTACTTTATTGCACATTCTGTATAATATAGAATTTCTTATATCCTGCTCTGTTAATAGCTTTCTAGACCCAGCAGGAGTCTCATGAGTGTGATAAAAGGTAAATTTACAGAGCTGGAGATAAAAAAAACTTCTAAAGGAAGTTAACCCCTTAAGGACTGAGCCAATTGTACACGTTTTGATCAAAATAAAATGTAAACAAAACTTGAAATTTGGTAGCAGAGAAGATATAGGTGGCACTTAGGAATATACAAGTTTGGTGCTGCTAAATTACCCAAGTATACTGTCACTTAATCTACTTAAAAGAAAGAATATAGTGTAAAGATTAAAAAATGAAAGCGCACACAATAAAGGAGTTTTTACCTTGTGTGCATTACACTTGATAGAAATGATGTCAATAGTTCCTATACAAGGATAAAAATAAAACACAACGTAGTGTAATCTGTATAAATATTTTGTAAGAAGAGGTGAAAACTCGAAACACTCACAATTTTCTGAGCCCATTAAAGTTGGCTCTGAACTTATAGAGCATATATGTCTTCTTTATGGA
Organism: Pelobates cultripes; assembly: GCA_933207985.1. Taxonomy (NCBI): domain Eukaryota; kingdom Metazoa; phylum Chordata; class Amphibia; order Anura; family Pelobatidae; genus Pelobates; species Pelobates cultripes. Next base: position 70,818,866 of record OW240913.1, on the reverse strand, counting down.
TGTAAGAAGTTGAAATCAGGAACTCCAAAAATGGAAGTAGGTGACTAAAAGCAATTTTATTTGTATGTATAAAACCAAACACAAAAAATAAAATAATATGCACAACGCGTTTCAACCACAAAAAAGGGTCTTTCTCAGGTTCTGCTGAATGTTCCACTGGCATAAACATGCTTTTATAAAGGTACATCAATTAAACAAAAAAAACAATCAAACACACATGTTACATAGGATACTCCTATTTCCATATATGGTCCGGACCGGATGCGCATTCTACCACTTCCAAAATGGCGGAGCTTCCGGTTCGGACATATTTCTCCACCATATTGGTGGTCTTAAATGCATAAAATACATACAGAGGAAAGGAATATCTATAAAAAATACATAATCCTATAAATAAAAAAACTATTGTTTAAAACAGGGGTCCTCAAACTACGGCCCACCAGGGTCCTGAACCCAAGCACTCAGAGCCACCCGATGGGCCCTGTATCTTCAGGGGCCCGGTCAGCGCTGCAGCTGTGCAAAAACGCGACCGTGCCCCTTTGTATGTATGTATGTCTGTCTGTATGTATGTATGTCAGTATGTGTGTGTGTATTTCTGTATGTATGTATGTCAGTATGTGTGTGTGTGTATGTATAGATGTATGTCTGTATGTCTGAATGTATGCCAGTATGTGTGTGTGTGTGTGTATGTATGTATGTCAGTATGTATGTATGCCTGTATGTCAGTATGTGTGTATGTGTGCGTGTATGTATGTATGTCAGTATGTATGTATGTCAATATGTATGTGTGTATGTATGTATGTCAGCATGTGTGTATGTATGTATGTCTGTGTGTATGTATCTGCATGTATGTGTATGTATTTCAGTCTGTATATATGTCTGTGTGTGTGTGTATGTATGTATGTCTGTGGGTATGTATCTGTATGTATGTATGTCAGCATGTATGTCTATGTGTGTGTGTGTGTGTGTGTGTGCATGTCTGTGTGTGTCTGTCTGTATGTATGTCAGTATGTGTATGTATTTCAGTATGTGTGTGTGTGTATGTATGTGTATGTATGTCCGTATGTATGTATGTAAATGTATGTTTGTTTATGTATGTATGTCAGTATGTGTGTGTGTATTTATGTCCTTATGCGTGTGTGTGCAGCATGCATAGGAATTTGTTCATATTTTTTATAGTATGGCCCCCAACAGTGTCTGAGGGACCGTGAACTGGCCCCCTGTTTAAAAAGTTTGAGGACCCCTGGTTTAAACCATAGTTCTGAATATTTTCCAAATTATCTGAGATCGTAATGATCGTGTGGATATCTGTCGCGTCACATCCTGTGACGTGTTCCTGTTCTGGCTTGATAGTCCGTTGCGTCATTTCTGGTGACGTATTCTTTTTTGGTTATACACCTCCGACGGGGGCTGGCATTGTCCAACAGATGATAGACCTCCCAACCTTAGAATTCATAATGTAAAATTTTAGAAAATTATTAAAAACAAAAAATAAATTTTTTGAAAGAAATTTCTTGGGAAAATGTTTTACTAAAACATTTTTTTAAAGAATTTTTCAAAATTTGAATTCTAAGGGTTTGAATCTGGACTTTAAGTTCAAAGTTTTTCACCTTATCTTTTAATGTATTTTTGCACATACTTTTTTTATCTGGTGGTTTTGATTCCTTTTGGGTTTTTATGGTTAACATTCTTCTCCATTTATTTTGTTGTTATATACTCTCTACTTATTATCCTTACCTTTTTTAGTCTTTTTATAAGTATTTATAATATTTTTAATTATTTTTTTTGTCCTTTTGTCTTTATGCATATGTTGGGACTTTATACCATTTTATAAATGGCGCCCGCGACCTCAGGCACATGAGACTCATATGCTTCTATGCATTTTGTTTTATCACTACTAAAATCTGAACCTACATACTACTTCAGATTAATGAACACATGTTAATTTGGACCAGCAGGGTTATTTAATAAAATGAGATTTCAAAGTGAATTCAAGGTGATTTTTTTAAGGCCAGAGTAGTTGGAATGAAAACATGCTGATTTAGAGAATTTTTCTAGTTTGACTATTTTGACCTTAAATGTGAAACACCTTGAATTCACTTCCAATTCTCCCTTTAGTGAATAACCCTACATCTATCTGGATTTGTAGGTCTAATCCGATTAGTAACTCTAGCCGTAATTCTAATAAGAGACCTGATATTTATTCTAATTTAACATTGATTCTAAATGCTATACTAACTGCAACCATAATACTAAACTTAATTCTAACCACAATAATACATCATGAAATTAAGGTTTAGTGATTGCTGTGAGAGCCAGTCACAGTGATTAAATATCTTAGCATGTTTGTGTTTTGTTCCTAGAATGTTCAAAATGTGTGGGGCAATCAGTGCATGTTTTTTGGAATCTCTTACAGTGAGGCATCCTTCAATAGCCTGGCACATGCCAAATCCAATTTCTACAGAATACAGAGGATACGTGGAGCCTTCCTTACTCCAGAGCAGCTTTAGAAGCCAGGATACCCTTTCTGCTCCTCCCTCCCAACCTGCAGTATTTCATTGTGATTGGCTTTGGCACTTCCCGGTTTAGACAAACTTATTACAGATGCTGCACAGCCTGGGAACTTGCAACAAACACAGGAATGTACTGTGTATTTTATTTAATGTATTTGCAAAAAGCTTTTTTTCCATACAATGTATTAATAATTTAAATACGATGGAGATATGTGTTTGTTTAGCATTAGCTAAGAATCTTTTTTTATTTGTTTTTAAAAGCTCTCTCAAACAGGACTGTTTTTCCCACAGCTATCTCACATTCAATAGATTCTTGATAGATTATGTAGCATACATATTTATTTCTAATCTTCTTAATATGCAATGGTGGCTAACCCGAGGCACTGCAGCTGTTGTGTGCTGTTTTACAAATGTTAAATTAATTGAATTTCTGTAGTAGGGAAACAACTGAATTGGATTTGCGTTTTGATAGACTACAGCTGTCAAAATCCTTAAAAGACAATTAAATGCACCCAGACATCTTCATCTCAGTGAAATGGTTTAGGTTCAGTGGCCCTGTAGTTTTAAGCCTGTAATTTAAATATTGTAAGGTTAAACATGAAAACCAGAATGAAATTTAGTCATGTGACTAAATGCAGCTCATAGGAAAGTATTTGATTGGACGCACATGCAGCTGGCAGTGCACATGCAACTTGTCTCCAATGCTCCTATATGAAGAGCATTGAATTGGATATTCATCTATTTTTTAAAAATATATATTGTTTTAATTAATCTATAAAACAGTCGGAGGAGCTGAATCTAATTACAGACTAGGGCACTAAAGCTTTAGGGATACAGATTTGTATTCCTAGCGCCTTAATTTCCTTTAACCAACCAGATAGAGGCCAAATATTTAATTTTCATATTTATGATAAAAAAACAAAACTAAATTTGAAAAATCTTCTAAATTTCAGTTAAGCTACTCTGGCCTTAAATTAGAATTCTCACCTTAGTACATAACCTTGTATGTGCTTACAACTATACTCAACCAGAAAATATACAAAATTTGCCCAGATTATAGGCTGTGGGCCATTATAATAGCATAGCTACACTTAAGGAGACCTCTGGGCACCATGGTATAATCACGCCATATGTCCATCATCACTGGAATATATTTACCAGCTCGCATTTTATAGGCTGAATCAACAGGCACGTCACACAAAGAAAATCATAGAAGAATATTTTTTTTCTTTTTAGGTTGTTACATGTGTACACATGTTTCTGAACACCATGCAAGATAGTATTTACTTTTGTTGAAATGCGGACAGAGATCCCAAATTTGCATAACTGGGAATCTGATGTTAATCTATGTTCAGTCTGATGTGCAAGCCATCTCACCACGCTATAACATGGAGACCCTGCCATCGGTAAGAAAAAAAACTATTCTATTTTATATATATTTAGAGATTTTGTGTTATATCTATTTACTATGATGCCATAGGTAAATTAATGTGTTGTTTGTATATCCGCTGATTTGGCCTGAATTTTGCCTTTCAGGTCTAATTCAGTAAAATTCTATGTTTAGTAAATAATCCCTTAAAGTGTGGATTGTTGGGAATTCAAGGTGAATTCAGACACAGTTAATCACTAATATTCACTTTAAATATATCACTAAACTGAATATTGCAAAATATTAATCTGAATCACAAAATTTAGTCTACAATAGCTGATCTAGAATAATCATCCAATTCAGCCATAGCCACATTCAGGCTGATTTAGCCTAAAGTTTGCTATTAATTCAAAGTTTAGTAAATACAGTGAATATCAAATTTTAGACTAAAATAGTCAAACTGAAAATATGGCTGATTTTGGCTAAATTTACCTAAAATTCACTTTAAATTTCCAACAATTTTAAGCTTTAATTTATCAATGTGTCAACGTGTTTATTTACTAAAGAGTGAAATAATGCAATGGAATTGCAACATTCAGTCAAAACAGCCCGCTAAATGTGTAAATGTAACTCAGTTTAGTGAATATATGTTAGTATTCTGAACCAATTGTCTGCCCACTTTATAAGTAACTCATTTGGTGTTAAAAGCATTGAAAAAGAAACTTATCTAGAATTATGAAATGTGTTCTTAAATGAGATTGCCATTAAGATTTTTATATGACCAGCACTGAAAGTGTTCAGAATGTAATCTGCACAAAGCATTGATTATCATTTGGAAACTGAAGTGTGTGTGTGGTTCATTTCTCTACTGTTTCAGTACTAAACCACACACTAAAAGGCACACTAAAATCCAATTAAAAATAAATAAATGATAGCAGATGTTATGAGTATGGGGCTTATGTATAAAAAGTTTTGTGCTCATTTTTAGGCTTGTTTACTTGTGTCTGTTTATTCCCTTATATATACTAAAATATTTAATTTTGTTTTGTTTTCGTTTTTTATTTATTTTTTTCTCCACAAATTTGTAATCAATTTAAAAACAAGGTTCAAAAGTGTGCCTTTTTCTGACAATTTTTTTCACCACTGTAAGAGTTTTTCTCTGATAACTTTTATTGTCTTCCTATTGTTTAAAAAAAAAAACTGTTAAAGCACATGTGACAATTTTTTTTTTTTACATGAGACCCATTGTCTCTTTATTAAAGGCTAAATATGTTAAATTAAATCGCATGCCTGCCACCAGCAATCAGTATATAAAGAATACAATGTGGTAATGTAAGAATGGAGACAGGTAAGTTGCTTAGTCATCCTTGGACACAAGCATCTTTTGTTAGAAAGGGATGAACGCTATGTATATTCTTGAATGCAACATTAAAGGAACAATAGCGTTGGAAATACAAAACTGTATTCCTAACTGCATAGTGTCCCCGTGCAGTAAACTATGAGATAAAGTGGTCTGGGTGGCTATAGTGTCCCTTTAATTCCTTGGGGGTTACTCCCTTCGAATTTATATATAGGATTTACCACACTTCAGCTTCAGGACCTGCATAGACACGTTGGGGTAGTAAATTCATGTTCACTGGGTTTGAGAAGGAAGGTGTTCAGGATCTTTTTAACTCCTTAAAGGGAACTATAGTCACCAGAACCGCTACAGCTTAATGTAGTAGTTCTGGTGTCTATAGCATGCCCCTGCAGACTTTTCAATGTAAATGATGCCTTTTCAGAGTAAAAGTACGTACATTGATGCCTAGTAACGCCTCTAGTGCAGCTTCTGTATGAGGCGATCCTGATTGGCTCAGCGTCTTTTGCTGCGCATGCACATAGCCTCCCAATGCTTCTTATAGGAAAGCATTGGATTGGCCGAGGTAGTCAAGACTGATCTCAGCTGTGGTGAGGGAGATTTTGGGGAGATTTCACTGCATTCTGAGGGAAGGATGGGGAAGACATCTAAACAGCATTAGAGTGTTAGGAATACATGTTAGTATACCTAAGGCAACATTACAACTTGTTTTAAATTAAGTTGTTATGGTACTAGGAGATCACCGGTGCTTCCTTACCTTTCTCAAGTTGTTTTTATGTGAACAGGAGACAGAGATAAACAGTGCTGCAGAGTAGACAAGGAAGCGCCATGGACCTCCTAGCACCATAACAACTTATTTTCAATGAAATAGGCATGCAGAGGCAGCTCTGCTGGCACGCAAGGCAGCAGAGTACTCAGGGCTGGTGCTACTGTAAGGAGGCCCAGGTGGCCACCCTAGGGTTCACTGGCAGGGGGTTGCAGCGTGTGAGCCTACTGCTGCCCCTCCCTCCCCCCCCCATCAAAAGAGCTGTTTTTATATAATGCTTCCAGATCATCAATATATTCAATTTTAAAAAATGATTCCCTAAAGAGATGAGTTAAACACCTTTTGCCTCTGCTTGGAACAGATCATATTAATCACTCCTTCATGGTTCCAGCACTTAGTGAGGGAGACAGAGAGCAGCCACCAGGATTCCTAGCCTGTGCTCTGACTTTCTCATTGAGCATTGGAGAGGAAGGAGTAAGTATTGTGGTCTGCACCAGGTAGAGGCGCAGACCATACATGCCACCACCACCATCAGGACCATCGGGGATCTATTATTAACCCCACTAGACCATGTTTAGTTTTTTACTTTGCTAGCTTAGTTAATTTAAAATAAATACCCACCGCACACAGCCTGACCTCCATTTTCATGTTTACTTGCAGTGTTGTCACTTTAAGATAAATTGGTTTTGAGTTGGAGTTTAGGCCCTCGGGCTCAAAGGTTCACAATTACTGACTTTGTATTTAGATTTTAATACAGGAATCTGTCTCTGTACCTTGTTGCATTATGCATGAAGTGTTATATTAGTATATATTATATCTATGTTGACAATATTGTACGGAGATGTGTAGACTTTGTAGCTCAGCTAGGATTGCGAGATCCATGTTGTGTTCTTAGATATCATAATGTTAACTACTTTATTTTAAAACGCATGGCCTTGTGGTATAGAGCATTAATGTGTTAAAGGAAGTAAACCAATTCGTTAATCAAAAAAGGAGCCCCAAGGTTTTTTTAGTCACAGGAACACTAACACAAAATGTGTTCCTGACACTCTAGTGTTTCACTATTTCAGGTCTGTGGCGACCCCTAGATCACAGTAAAAAGGTGTTTTTGCTCCCCTTTTTTCCACATCGTGCCGGTCCCTCCACGACTGGCCACGCCTTTTAAGGCTGAGAAGGCAGAAAGCATTGGGAGGCTTTGGCTCATGTGTGTCAAGACGTCACTTTGAGCCAACAAGCAGCTCCTCATGAAGCAATAAATCTCTATGGGGAACATTCAGTTTCTCCATGCAGAACATGGAAATGGCGAATGCCTGTGCAGCACTGGACTAGGAAGCACTTCTAGTGGCCGTCTGAATGACTGCAGATAGGGGTGTTACTAGGTAGCAATTTAAACATTGCCTTTTACTTGAAGAGCCTGCAGGGGCAGACTATATACACCAGACCCACTAAATTAAGATGTAGTTGTTCTGCTGAATCTAGTGTCACTTGTGGGTTATCTTGACTGTGGGAGAGAAGCTTTTGGGAGACCTTGTGTGATGTGTTTTGGTTGAGTTGTAACGAAATCCCAACACAATATCTATTAATTTTTTATAGAGATTATACTTTCAAAAACAAAGTGCAGTAACAGTGAGGTTTTAAGTTTTCACCTCTAGTATGATTGCTTTATACTAATGTGCAGCACTTTTCATGCATAGCCCATCAGCTTGTACGAGTGATTTGTGCCCAATTGACCTAGTGAGTGACAGCCCTAGGGCTAACTAACTATTCCTCATTTTGAACATTAAGGAGCACTCGTCTCCATAGTATCATTATATAAAATCATGGCAGCATCTGCTGTATTACAGTAAATCTGTCTGAGGACGGGCTAGAACTAATTACTTTCCTGCTTGTGGGCATAGTCCTTATTGCACTGTCATCTGATGCAGTCCTAAATTATCCGTATAGCAAGCTTTATGCCATCTGTCACTGCCCTCTCTCTATCCTGACAGAATTGCCTGGGTTAATCCCCTCTTACATAGACACTGATTTTTAATTATTTTTTTAGTTTCTACAGATTCTCTCAGATTCTGTTTTCTGGCAATCTGGAAAATTCAATTCAGAAACCGTTCATCAAGGCTGCATATACTTTTCTAAATACATCTAGTTAGTCGTTCTCCCAGTTCTTGACTTGTGGGTTGTTCATAATAATGCTCTCAATCCAAACGCTACAAAATTATCTGCCATATCTGGCTTTATACGCATTCCATTTTATATTTGATAGATTTATACTGCTCAACTCTTACATAAGATGTTTTAATCAGTTGGAACTTGCCTGCGATATATGAAATCCTGTATGTTTCTCTCAATCTGTCTTTCTTTTTCCTGCTTTTATCATTATGTTCCGTCACAATAAAGAATTTAATAAAAACTGTGCAGTAAATGTTTAACAAAGTTTTTAATTGTGGAAAAAATACAAAACACAAACATAAAAGTGGAAAAGAAGACCTATTAAGTGGTTAGAAATGGCTTACCCTCTTTATTAATCTTTCTCAATGTGCAGACAAAAGTGACGGAAAGCGACAGCAATATGTACACAGAGCTCCTACAAACTGTCAGTGTATTGCAGTGGATCCTATGCTTCTTACTGCTTGGTAAGAGTGTTCATTTTCATAGAATCAGTTGTGTTTCTCCAGTGACACTGGGAGCTTGGTTTACGAGAACAACTAGACTCTGATTTGGACTTCTTAAAAATGAGATTTTGGAGGAGGTATACGAAGCCCTTGCAAAATTTATATCTTCCAAATGGCCACTTGCCAGCTTATTATACATTTTTGAGGTTCTTCTTCATTGTCTTCTATATGGCTTGCCTCGTAAGCTATTTCCCCTGAGAGATATCTTTGTGATGACGCAAGTGACATCCTGTCATCACAATATTGACTTTGAATTGTAGATCTGTATGTATGAGCAAAGTTGGTTACATGCTGTGGACAGCAAAGACTTATTGAGGGTCAGATTGAGATTCTCAGTATTTTTATACATTTTCACAGTTCCATTGATTCCATCTGTCGTCATTGTCATCAGACATGCTTTTTCAACAAATTCATCCAGGTACAGTAGCCTACACTAACATAATATCACCTTCTACGTAAAGTTATCCACAATGTGTAGAGGGGTACTAACCCTGTTATACAATAACCCAAAAAGAAGCACACTCATTTTATTCAAGGACCCAGAGGGTCATATTCTGCTTAATCTCTTTCTTTATTCCTCTGCAGCAAAGAAAGGATATTGTAGATATTCAAAGACAAACAAAACCGCATGTACCCTAAAGGGTTAACCACGTATTAAATGTTTTTCAATAAGAATGTTCCTAGCACAATAATGCCCAATGTGACCTTAAGCCACTCCTCTTTCTTTGCTGCTGCCTCCTCAGCTAAGTAAATTTTTTTCATATCTCTGACTTAATTTGGGTAATTTTAATTACTGTATTTGTCTAGTATATTGCTGTCTTCTTTGCACAATTTTTAATTTTTTTTGCCCATTTTATTTTTATAGGAGCATTATATTGTTGGAACCTTATATTGTTGCTCCTTTTGTTTATCCTTCCCTGCAACCTCCTCTAACTCCCACCCCCCACCCCACCCCTACCCTTAGTCATCTGGTCACTTTATTTTCCGACCATTCCTGTTGCTCCTTCCTTCTACAGGGTACCGTTGTGGTGCCACTCACGCAAGCGTACATCGCAAGTGCTCATTGTGGTAGCCATCTTGGGGTTGGCGGTTTTGCCGCGCTTTTTATTGCGGAATTAAGCTGTTTGGATGGCTGGGTTGCTGTGCAGCTTACCGGTGGTCCACAGAAGTTCATTCCTAAGGGAACACTCTGTGAGCTTGCTTGGTTTTTACACTGTGCCTTCATTTTATTGTATAAATATGTGCTGGTATACTTCTCCTTTCCACTGCACTCCTCAGTTTCTGTTACTGTGTAGATTCTTCCTGTTCTGTGACCCTTATAGTGCCTGACCCTCCTATAGGCTAGTTTTTTTTCTGTCACACTTGTGGGAAGGAATTACTGTGCCATGCAGTCAGGTAAACAGGTGTAAGCTTCTGCTACCAGCTCTTCCTCAAGTGCCACCAAAACCCTTGCACCCCTAACAGTGTCTAGGCCACCCACATTAGATGAAGCGTCACAGAAGGAAATGAACTCTGAGGAGTTCCATTCGCTCCTAGACGCTACTATGGCCAAGTCTGTGACGCAAGCCATCTTTACCGCTATGGTCATGTCAGATAATCTGTCCCACTCGATTACTCAGACACTGATGACCATGCAGCGACCATCTACTCTCGTTTCTAACCCCTAGAGAGTAAACCGGTGGCCCCCAGTGGGTGTAAATCCGCCAACAAATCTCGCAATTTGGACGAGGATGCCTCCAAAAACTTACTGATGGACAGGGTATGTCCTGTCACAGAGGATGTGGTTGCAGCACAACTAAGAGCCCACACTAAGCAAAATCGGTGAGGAACTGGAAGAAGGCAAAAACCCTAATTGATTCTTCCGAATCTGAATCGGAACAAAAGGAGGCACTGATCGAGTCCGATGAGGACTCTTATGACTCCAGTGTTTATTTTACTGGGCCCGTACCTGGAGAGGACACCAAAGATGGAGTAGATGGCTCCACCCTTTTTGACCCTCAGGGCGAAGCGCTCTTTGACCGGATACCTTGCAGCATCCGAGATCCTTAAGATTGTTACCCCCTAGATCACATGGCAAAATACATTGCCTCCCGTATTAGGAAACTGCTTGACAAGGTGGCACAGAACAATGCCCACGCCCACAATTCCTGATATGGACCGCATTAACCCTGACGTGGACTCAAAAATTGCCAATGGGCAAATCAGGTTGGAAGGCCAAGAAAGGCCTGGATTTTGCTTTGCGGAACTGCCAGGATAAAATCCTAGATGTCCTTGGACCGAGTGCAAAAATATTCGACATGTTCGAAACCACACTGGCAGGTGGTACACCTGCAGAATTGTTAGTCATCAAGGGGTGGATCCCGTGATCCGTATGTTTGCAGGGCAACACCGATACTGCAGTAGCCACTGAAAGACGCAAGGAAATTCTAATAAAAATAGAGCCTAAGCTGTAAACCTAGCTATCTCCGAGCCTGGGCCACAGGCAAAAGGCATTCTGTTTGGAGATAACTTTGTGAAAGAGTTGGGCACATATGTAGGTACCTTAACAGCACTTGACAAGGCACAAGCCAGCATGAAACGAGTGTTCTCCCAGAGAGTTTTTGACGGGGCTGGCAAATATCTGTGCCATCTGCCCAGCCGTTCATACCGGGCTTCTCGAGGCTCCATCAACTCTGGGTTTCCAGCGCCTGAGTCCAAGTTCACCCCACCATTCTTCCCAGTTAGGGGCAGGCCTTGGCAGTTTTGTGGATCCAGAGGTTCTTCCTATGTCTGACTGCCTTATGGTAAGTTTAATTACATATCACCGGTCTTCAATAACAATAGTGGGGGGCAGACTGTGTCATTTTGTCGATCCCTGGTGCAGGCTCACTTCAGATGCTTGGGTCCTCCAGACTGTCCGGGGTTACTCTATAGATTTTGTGCAACACCCCGTTCAAACGCAGTTCCCCAAGCGTATTGTGTTCTCCACACACGTTCAGTACCTTGTGACAAAGGAAATACAGTCCTTAGCCTTTGAGGGTGCAATCTCAGTAATTCATCCTTGCACTCCAGGTTTCCTAAGCAACCTCTTTCTGGTCCCCAAGGTGGAGGCGTTCGACTAAATGTTTTTGTCACATACCACCATTTCAAGATGGAAGGTATACACTCTTTGGGACTTCCTGCTTTCAGGGCACTGGATGGTCAAACTCGACCTGAGGGACTCATACCTCACCGTTCCGATGGCCGAAGATTGCCAAGAATTCCTACAATTGCTGTGGGAGGAGACCATGTGGCGATTCAAATGCCTTCCGGTCGGTCTCTCTTCGGCACTTGGTGCTTTACAAAACTCATGAAACCAGTGGTTGCCCTTCTACACAGCAAAAGAGCTCAACTTATAATATACTTTGATATCCTCATAATGGCACAGGATCATCCCCTGCTCCGCGAACACCTGTCTCGAATGAAGACTATGCTGGACAACCTAGGCTTCCTAATCGATTGGAAAAAGCCGTTTTATCGAACCCTCTTAATCAATAGAATTTCTAGGATTCACCATATATTCCATGGGCGGAGCACTCCTACAACCAACATCCAAAGTCAAGTACATCAAAAAGGAAATCCACCGGACGTTAGCAGGTCCTGTTCTTACCCTGAGGCAGTTGGCCAGGATTATCGGCCTTCTCTCAGCATCGATCCAAACCATATTTCCTGGCCCACTGCATTACAGATCACTTCAACGTCTGAAGGCCAAGTACCTTCGCTTGAGTCACTCTTATTCAGACTCTATTCCTCTCGACTGCACAGCCAAAGAAGAACTCATGGGGTGGTTACAACACATGGAGGCATGAAACAGGCGAGTGATCTTCGGAACCACTCTGGACTTCGTAGTAGAATCCGATGCAAATATGCTCAGCTGGGGCGTGTGCTGTTGGCCTACCACCACCGGGGAAAATGGTCTCTGGAGGAACAGGGACTACACATCAGTTGCCCCGAACTGCTAGCAGGCTCGTTTGCCCTATGGAGCCTCTTGGGTGTATCTGCTCCATCTTGTTACACATGGACAATGTATCAGCGGTTCCTTATATCAACTGTCTCTGGGGCACGAAGTCAACAGTCTTAGCGGATATGGCGAAGGAATTCTGTCAATCCTGCCTGGATCGCAATATTTTTGTACCGGCAGAGTACATTCCGGGGATGTCCAACATAGTGGCAAATTCGAAATCCATACACCTACAAGATACCAGCGATTGGCGACTGAATCCTTCCACCGTCAGCCATTTACAGTCACATTTGGGCCCTTTAGATATCGACCTGTTCGCATCATGATTTAACTCCCAACTGTCAAAGTTCTTCAGCTGGAGGCCACCTCTAGAAGCTCCAGCGGCAAATGATTTTCTTCACCTGTTTCCGAATACTCGCCTTTCCCCCTTTCTCTCTCTCATCGCTCGGACTCCATTACATATCAGGCGCTACCTCACCTTCTTGATCCCCATATCTCCTTTCTGGAGGACTCACCCATGGTTCCCTACACTCATGGAAATGTCCATAGACTTCCCGAGGTTACTACCGGTATTTTCCGACCTCTTACTAGACCCCAGCGGGAACATGCATCCCCTTCTACTCCAGGGACATCTCAAGCTATTGGCATGGCCCCTCTATGGGGACTCTGCTTCATCCCAAATGTTCTACAAGCAACTCTGGACCTCCTGGCGGGAGCTTGGCCTCCAGGAACAAGAAAGTCCTACCTACATGCCTGGAAATCATGGATTGTGTTGGTGCATTGAACAACACGTGGATCCCATATCTGCACCTGTGAGTCATGTTTTGAGGTTCCTTACTTCACATTTTGACCATGACCTAGCCTATCGTACAATACATTTTATATAGATCAGTTATCTTGGCATGTCACCAAGGCTGGAACAGACTTCAAGCAGGTAAACATCCATTGGTGTGTTGACTCCTGCGTGGCATCAGATTTGCACATCCACCATGTCCTAAATATTCCTCCTTATGGGCTATTGGCCTCGTTCTCCGACTTCTTGAAAATTGGCCAAAGAATGAGGACCTTTTGATCTAGCAACTCACTGGTTATGCTGTTTTGTCTAATCTCCTGTAAACGTGTCGTGCACTGGACTCTACGGCCCGCTCATTTACGCCGGAGGGCGTTTCTTTCCATATATCGAGACGTACGAAGACATCCATTACATCGTTGTGTTTTTTTGGTTTTTTATTCAGCCTTTCCACATAATGTTAACCTATGTCCAGTGGCCTGTCTCAATGAATATGAAGCAAGGACCTCTTTAGTTTGAGATCCCAGGTATCCAGATTTGTTTCTAGTGATTCAACATCCACATCATCCGGTTTCTACACTTACCTTATCTTGTTGGGGTAAATGGATCATGACGTCAGCTGACATCGACACTTCCACGTACGGAGCACATTCTGCTAGGGGTGCTATGGCATCCAAAGCTTTCTCATTGGAATGCAGACTGGAAGACCTTCTCCGTGCTGCTGATTGGTCCCGTGACATTTCAGATTTTACTAATTTCATGACATAAAGTCATAATTTTATTAAGGACACTAAGGCGAGTATTATTCCACCCGATCCAGGTATGTTGCACCCTACCTATGGGTATATTTGCATGTAATGGGTGTACAGTCCTCATGGTAATGTTGTTCATTCACCTGGCTGACTATTACTGTTGATATTATTGATGTTTTGTCTAATTGGACATATTGTTATAGTTACTAATACACTGTGAATGTGGAATTTAATATCCAGGAACATATTTTACCACTTATTTCTCTGTCTCGGTTATTTCTCGGTTCATACCAAGTTCAAGCGGATGATTGCCAGTTTCTTCGGAGTTCCGTTGTTGTGTTTTCCCGGAGTCGTTGCTCTGCACATCTAATTGGTCATACTGTATGTTCTTCAGTCTGTTGGGATGTTCGTCGGCACCATCAAGAAAGAGGAGTGGCTTAAGGTCACATGGGGCATTATTGTGCTAGGAACATTCTCATTGGATAACATGTTATATGTGGTTAACCCTTTAGGGTACATGCTGTTTTGTTTTTCTTTGAATATCTACATTATCCTTTCTTTGCTGCTGAGGAATAAAGAAAGGGATTAAGCATGATACTCCGTGTCCTTAATAAAATCATGACTTTACGTCATTTAATTAGTAAAAATCTGGTAATTACCTTTTCATATAGTCATTTAAACCACACCAAGAGTGTACACACAATTATTCAGTATACATTAAAAAAAAAAAAAAAAGCCCAGATTTTCTCACTACTGATTTTGGAGTTGCAGATTCGAGAGTTCAGCCACAGGTTCGCTTAGCCTCACTTTCGCTTTAACCCCTTAAGGACACATGGCGGAAATATTCCGTCATGATTCCCTTTTATTCCAGAAGTGTCCTTAAGGGGTTAATATTTCATTGGTGTTAAAAGATGACTTATGCATACGTGTAGAATATTAAAAGCTAGCCTTTCCTCTGCCTTACACAAACAAATGCTTGTTTAGGAATATTGTATTGTTTGTACAAATCTAAATAAAAGTAAAAAATAAAAATAACAATGTTCAATATTTAGCTTGTTCGGTTTTGTAAAGTATTAAGATTTTTTTATTTATTTGTTAGGTCTAGATTGCCCAATCCAACAGGACGGTACATACTGATTTTTGATGTCTTCCTCTCAGGTCCAGGCTGTTTTTTCCTGATCACGTTGCTTGCGTGCAGCTCGCTATGGCCGTTGCTTGTTATGTACATGGTATGGTTCATGTATGATTGGAGTACACCAGAAAGAGGTACAGAATAGTGACATGTTATAAAATCTAATGTGGAGACTTAAATGTAAAGGCATGCCTATAAAAGTATATGTAATGTGGAGTAACCGAAATAAATTTGCCAATTATACCATAATTAACTTATCTATAACCTGTTATAAAGACCCTTTCTTTACCCTTACAAAATCTGCTAGAAAAGTATCATGGCTATATCATTATCTTTATTTTGCTGATTTTTATGAATATATGATTTGAAAATTATATTTTGTTTCTCTAATCATAGTCTGCTTTGGAATTTTAACTTGAGTTTCATATGTTTTTAATGTATTGACGTATAATGCTCATGTTCTTAAAGTATAAAGCGCATCACTGTCCATTTTTAAACATCTAAGCTACCCTGATCTTATCCTACAATACCTTATTTTATTCTTGAAATGGATTATATCTTCTGAAACCCTAAACTGTCATATTTCATCATTTAAGTTTTATCATCCACGTAACACCATATCAACACATGAAGGAGTATATCGCCAACAATATTTGTTCTATTCTTTGTCTTATTCTGAGCCCTATCTGCTTTTACAGGGGGTAGGAAATCTATGTGGATGAATCAGTGGACTGTGTGGAAGCATTTTAAAGATTATTTTCCCATAACGGTAAGTAAGATAAGTCCAAATGTACTTCCTACATTTTTATACATTGCAAATCTTATGATTTCATGGCAAGCCCAACATGCATGTTGTAAGATTGGAGAACCTGTATAAAGGTATTAGTGGCAATACAATCTAATCCATAGGTATTTGGGTAGCAGCACTAAAGTGTATGGCTGTGTACTCCAGGACTTTCCATTGTAATGGAAACTTTAGCTGACTGTATAAAATTATGTATTTAAGCTTTAATTTATGCAAATAATTGCTGCAAAAAACGTTCAGATAACTTGTGACTGGATGACTCGAGACAAGGTGCTACAGCAGTTAAAGAAATTTAATGTAAATAAAACTCTGGGGCCTGATGGTATTCACCCACGAGTACTTAAGGAGCTAAGTGGGGAAATAAGTGAACCTCTGTTTTTAATCTATCAAGATTCCTTTGTTTCAGGTATTGTACCAGAGGATTGGAGAAAGGCAGATGTCGTTCCTATATTTAAAAAGGTTTCAAAATCCTTGCCTGGAAATTATAGACCTGTGAGCTTAACTTCTGTGGCTGGGAAAATATTTGAAGGGCTATTAAGGGATAATATTCAGGAATTCATTGGCAAGAACTTTGTTATTAGCAATAATCAGCATAGTTTTATGAAACATAGGTCATGTCAAACTAACCTAATTGCATTCTACGAAGAAGAAAGTAGAAGTATAGATCAGAGTGTTGAAGTGCATATGTTCTTCTTGGATTTTGCCAAGGCATTTGATACGGTTCCTCACAATAGGTTAGTCTTCAAACTAAAAGAAATTGGTCTAGATTAATATTCTTGTTCTTGCGTTAAAGATAGATTACATAGAGTTGTCATTAATGGTAAATTTTCAGGCTGGACAAAAGTGTGAAGTGGTGTCCCACAGGGTTCTGTTTTGGGACCGCTTCTATTTAACATATTTATAAATGCTCTTGAAATAGGCATGTTTCAGTGTTTGCAGATGACACAAAACTTTGTAAAGTAATAAAATGTGAGCCGGATACTGCTTTGCTGTAGAGGGATTTAGATAGATTGGGGGACTGGGCACTAAAATGGCAGAAGAAATTTAATGTAGGGAAATGCAAAATTATGCACATAGGGGTCAAGAATGCACAAGCAACTTACACCCTAAATGGTAGTGAATTATGGATAACCACACACGAGAAGGATTTGGGAATTGTTATAGACCACAAATTAGGCAGCAATATGCAATGTCAATCTGCAGTTGCTAAGGCCAGTAAGGTTTTGTCATTTATAAATACTCTGGGTGAAAATATAATATTGCCTCTTTATAAATCACTGGTAAGACCACACCTTGAATATGCTGTGCAATGTTGGGCACCTAAAGAGAAACAGATATCAGAAAACCCCAAGGGTACATAAATGCAACCGGTACACCAATGGGTATCTGATATTAAAATAAAGCAACCCCTAATCTATTAAAATATAACTTTTAATATAGATACAAAATAAAAAAGCACAGTGGCTCCTTAGTAAAAAAAAAAAAATATCCTATCTAAAGTTGGTGTAACTAGTAAAAGAAGAAAGGAGGCTGAGTGTAAATAGGCATCAAGAATCAGAAATGTCACAGTATCTGATTCATAGCACAGATATAAGTAAGGCAGAGAGGGTAATTAGTGTACTGAAATCAATTGCCCACTTCCCTCCCTGCTATCTCTCAATCCCTTGATATCGAGCCCTCCAAATTTCCTGCACTAGTCTAATAACCAACTAGAAAAACTAAAAGTACATCTAAAACTCAATAGAGTGTAAAGAATAAACGTAAGTGGAGGGTGGCTAGGTACTGAGCTAGCTAATGGTCACAGATACGTCGTCCCTGTCTGTCTCAACCACCAATCACACTGAAGCGTCAGTGTGTTAAAAGTTATATTTTAATAGATTAGGGGTTGCTTTATTTTAATCTCAGATACCCATTGGTGTACCGGTTGCATTTATGTACCCTTGGGGTTTTCTGATATCTGTTTCTCTTTTGTTGTTTCAATAGCTAGGGGTTACCCCCCATTTCTTCAAGCAACCTGACACACACTCTCTACCTTATCTCTTATAACTATTAATTTTGGGTACCTGTTCTAAAGAAGGATATCATGGCACTAGGAAAAGTGCAGAGACGAGCTACAAAATTGATAAAAGGAATGGAGCACTTTAGTTACAAAGAAAGGTTAAAAAATTTAAATCTATTTAGTTTGGAAAAATGGTGCTTGAGAGGGGATATGATAACATTATACAAATATATTTGTGGCCAGTACAAACCATTACCTGAAAATCTGTTTATAAACATGGCTATACATAGAACACAAGGTCACGCATTTAGGCTGGAAGAAAGGAGATTTCATCTAAGGCAAAGAAAAGTTTTTTTTGTTTTGTTTTTTACAGTTAGAGCAATAAGGGTATGGGATTCTCTGCCTGAATAGGTGGTTTTATCAGAGTCCATACAAATGTTTAAACTGAAATTGGATAAATACTTGCAAAAACATAACATACAGGGATATAATTTCTCATTTTGTGGTAATAGCTGCTTGATCCAAGGAGATATCCGACTGTTTTTTTTGGGGTCAAGAAGGAATTTTTTCCTAGTTTATTGCAAAATTGGAAGAGCTTCACACTGGGTTTTTTGCCTTCTTTTGGATCAACCGCAAAAACATATATGTGAAGAAGGCTGAACTTGATAGACGCAAGTTTCTTTTCAGCTATGTAACTATGGCTATTTATAAGTAAAAACCAGTCGTAACTAGAAATTATCATACCCTGATGCCAAAATTGCCCATCCATGTGCCTCATTATCTCCACCTTACCACAAGCCCATCCTTTTGTCCCATTCCCCCCACCCCCAAGCCAGGTGTTGAGTTACTTTCCTAGTGATTCTCATTCTGGGCTGTACTGCAAGCCATCTTAAGTTCAGTCTGTTTATTTTGGAAATGAATGTATGCCCATTGGGTTCAGATTGAGTGGTGGACCTGGAGAGTTAAAAATAAAAACAAACACAAGTTTTTGAGAGAATGTTGTTTTTTTTATTATTTTTTTATTTTTTATTAAATCCAAAACAGAGGCATAGAACAGAGAAACACTGATATTGGTTATGGTGCTAACACTTAAACAGCATGACTGGAGTTGCTAAGGTGGAATTTATTTGTTCTGTTCTGAAAGTGGTGTAGTCCCACTGGAAACCAGTGAAACCAGACCCCATTCAGTTCGTGACTGCTCCCCTTTTACATTTTTGCACATCTTTTTAGAACAGAACACATTCATCTTCCCCAATGTCTTGCCCTAGTGTGATCTGAGCGGATGCCAAGTCTTGTTATAGAGTGATCTGAGCGGAAGCCAGGTCTTTGATGTCTTTGTTAATAGTACATCTACATCAGACTAGTTCCAGTAGCAGATTTCTCTATTCATTGTTTATTGGTGATAGTTTTATGATTTTTAATGTATTCTCTATTGTATTAATTGTGCTGTCCGTTATTTTTTTTTTTTTTACATTATGTATTTGAACACTGCACACGTAATATAAATCTATTGTATAGTTTTTTTGTTTTGTGTTTTTTTTTTTTTTTTATAAAGGGATACTATAGGCACCCAACGACTTTAGCTTAATGAAGCCATTTTGGTGTATAGATAATGCCCCTGCAATCTGACTGCTAAAATCTGTTATTTAGGAATTAAATCACTTTGTTTATGACGTCCCAGCCACACCTCCCCTGGCTGTGACTCTTACAGCCCTCATGAAAAAATGGTTTCATTTTTTAATCAGATGTTGCTTTTAGAAATATGTATATCCTGCTCTGTAAACTGAACTTTAGTCACACACATGAGGGTCCTGGGGGTCTCTAGTAGACTAACACAGAAGGAATAAAGTGATTTTAAAGGATCACTATAGTGTCAGGAAAACAAATCGGTTTTCCTAGCACTATAGTAACCTGAGGGTGCCCCCACCCTCAGGGTCCCCCTCCCGTGGCGCTGAACGGGTTAAAACCTCTTCAGTTACTCACCTTCTTCCACCACCGGGCTCCCTTACCTCTCCTCCCCCGCCGTCAGCGGAGTGGAATGCTTTCTCAATGCTTTCCTGTGGATGCTCTGCGTGATGAAGGCATAATATGCCTCCAGCGTTGCAGATGCACCTCTAGTGGCTGTCCGGAAGAGAGCCACTAGAGGCTGGCTTAACCCTGCAATGTAAACATAGCAGTTTCTCTAGTTAAAACT
Organism: Pelobates cultripes; assembly: GCA_933207985.1. Lineage (NCBI taxonomy): Eukaryota > Metazoa > Chordata > Amphibia > Anura > Pelobatidae > Pelobates > Pelobates cultripes. The sequence goes on along the minus strand of OW240913.1, from coordinate 70,798,541 downwards.
AGAGGGACCTGGCACCCAGACCACTTCATTGAGCTGACGTGGTCTGGGTGCCTATAGTGTCCCTTTAACTCCTAAATGGCAAAGAATTGAGCAGTGAGACTGTAGGGGTATGATCTATACACTAGAACTGTTCAAGATAAAGTTGTTTCAGTGCCTATAGTATCCCTTTAAGATAGCACAGTTTATATATATATATATATATATATATATTTTTTTTTTTTTATATATATTTTATTTGGTGTTTTTAAATTACATATTATGTATCCGTACACAAAGTGAGGTACACTGACTTGGTATGTTCTGGGTTTACAATTTTGCCTTAGTAGAATAGTTGTGCTATTGCATTATTGTTACTTATTGAGATCCTGAGATCCCTACTGAAAGCTTTGAAACTTGACACGCAGCATTCATATTGTCAAAGTCATTGTCATCTGGCAAAGTTACCATCATTATTGAGTTCCAAGGTCAGCTGCTCTATAAAGCAAACAATACAAGTCCTCTTAATTGGCAATATGCCACATTACCACTCCCGATGGCATGACTTTATGAGCTCAACTGTCTGCAAAGTGACTTGTTGGAGAAATTACACATTAAAATAACCTCAGGGCAAAATATGTTTTCCATATATTAAGATATGATAAATGAGCAAGCCTGTTTAATTTCAATTAGGTAAATTTCACTTTTTATGTTTTTTTTTTTTTCATTTTTCATGATCTTACACAATTTCTCATTCTTAAAAAGCAACTAAAAGCAGTGATTTTGAGTAGTTGATATATTATGTATATCTCAGCAGCCACCTTTGCTGCATTGCCATTGTGACTGCTACTGGAAAGCTGTTTGGTTTAAAACACTACTTTGTTTTCTTATTATGGTGGCATATGCCCACCTTGTCTATAATACAAAGTGATAAGCTATTGCCTTATTCCACCAGCTCCATAAAACTGTGGATCTGGATCCAAATCAAAACTACATCTTTGGATATCACCCACACGGGATCTTGAGCATCGGAGCCTTCTGCAATTTTGCTACTGATAGTACTGGGTTCTCTCGTTTATTCCCCAAAATGAAGCCATGTGTGACTACTTTGGCAGGAAATTTCAAGTTGCCTATATTCAGAGAGTATATTTTGGCAGCAGGTAAATATTCACCATTAATATAATGTCTATGAATTCAGATTGTATAATCCATTTAGAGAAACCTTGTAGAATATATATTATTTTAATCCATTCCACAGGACCGATGCACTGCCCAATAACTAATGTTTGGTGCTGGACATCTGGTTCCTTCCATTCTACATGAGTTCTTATTTGTTTGGGTCACAAGTCCTTAGTTTTCTCAATGTGTGAAACAGTGCGTCTTCCCTTGGCCAGCAGGTTGGGGCTATTACATTAAAAAAAGTGGAGGGACATGCTAGTGTCCCTTCCTGCCTCAATTTTGGAGGCAATTAATAAACAATGGAGGGACATGGTGTTCACCCTGGCCCCACTTGTGGTCAGGAGGTGGTAGCTCTAATAAAAATAACAGGTAGGACAGATCTAATGACCTAGTGCTCTCAATTACTGCCCAAAGCCACTTTCTGCTCGCTTTTTAGCATACATGCCCCCTCTTGCAGCACGGTGAGTGGAGGCATGGAGGAGATTTAAAACGTCCCTTGTACCAATATTGGGGTCCCAGTGACTCCATAGGCTTTTATTTCATTTTTTTTTTTAAATGACTAACTGGAAAAAAAGGCTGATAAATATGTTTCTGAACAATATCTATCGAGCAGCTTGGTTGGCATTAAATCCAGTCGAAATTGAATTGAACAGTCGTCTGGAACCAGGATATATTTATTAACCTTTTTTGTCTGATAGCATGGAATCGAGGTCATAGCTGGATCCTTTAAAGGAAAAGTGTAGGCACCAGAACTACCATAACCACTGCCTGGATTCTGCTGGCAACTGGTCACACATCAATACTAAATGGTTTACTCACAGTCTAGTAGAGATTCTTGGTCCCTTAAATCCCAGCCTACAGTGGAAAACAAGCAGAGTTGTGCTCTCCTTCATGCAATACCAGCATCAGTGGTCAGTTACTGGCTGAGAACGCAGCAGAGTGCTCTTAATCACTGCCCTAATCGAAGGTATGAATTGGTATGGTACGAGGAAGAGACATATAGCTCTGCCTCTGGCATGTCGTCATTGGCTTTAGGCTGCTGGAGACAGAGAATTTCTACTAAATGGTGAGTAAACCGTGCGGGACTTGGCCTCCAGGCACTATAACAACTTCAGTACAAGTGATTATGGTACCCACAGAGTTCCTTTAAGTTATAATCATACTGACTAAGTTATGAGAATCAGTGTTACTTTTTAAATCTGCAGTGAAGAAACCAGCAGTGTAAATAATAGGTGTTGGTTATGGAGAATGTTACTCCTATTTTCACAGTTCCATTATTGTAGACCAGAATAAGAGACAAGCCCCACATATTGCATAACACAGACTGATCAGAAGCGATGGACACATAACTCTATTGAAAGTTTGAATATATATATATATATATACAACATCAAATCAATAAATTTATAAATGAACTAAAGTGGCTTGACCAACACCTACTAGCACTCTCTGAAATGGACTGCATAGAAACAGGAAGAATTCATGTGTAATTGCCTGCTCCCAGTTTATGATGCTTGAAAGTCCATGGTGTTTGATTAAACTCGTTGTATTGAACTGGCCAATTGTGGCCATATTGTAATCTATTCCAGGAATGTGCTCGGTCACCCACTCATCAATAGACTATCTCTTATCACACAATGGCCCTGGTAATGTAGTGGTCATTGTAGTTGGAGGAGCGGCAGAAGCTTTGAACTGCACTAAGAAGCAACATAAACTCACCTTGAAAAGACGAAAAGGGTTTGTTAGGAAGGCACTTGCTAATGGGTAAGTAGTGGAGAGCTTTAAAAAGATGGTCTGTCTCATTTGCAACGATTACGGTGTAGATGCAGCGTGTGAAATTGTGTTATATATATATATATATATATATATATATATATATATATATTTATTTATTTTCTGTTTGTCACGCTTCCTTTCATTTCTATAATTAGGAGTAATTATAATTAGGTTGGAGCTATTACATTAAAAAAGTGCAGGGACATGCTAGTGTCTTCTCCTGACTCCATTTTGTAGGCAATTAACAAACAATGGAGGGGCACCTAATAATGTAGGTGTATATGTTATGTATACAGCTCTCCCTTCTATCCATCCCCTGCAGCCTCATTTCAGGCCACACACATGGCATTAACAAACACATGTGAAGTATGAACTGCACTGAGTAATAAAAAGATATTCCACGCAGTTATTCTACAGACTGCCCTAAATTACATTTAAAAACAGATTTAGCAAATCTGGATCCTTTAAGACCACCGTACTCCATAAAACAGCCAGCAAGAGTTTTTTTTATATCAAATCTAACCATTCTGGGTTCTATAATATTAGGAAATAAATGCAATGCCCACCCTGCTGACACTGAAATAGTGAAACTTGGAGTCGGAGAGTGTCTTATATTTTCAGTAAAGCCATCAAGTCCTCTCCAGCACCACTAAAAATCCATTAACAACCTAAAATAACATGTTATCTTCAGTAGGTTAGCTCTGGTTTCAGTCATCCTACACATTTCCCGAAGCCCGAGTGTTAATACATCCCTTCCCCTGTACACTGCAAGTGGCTAGAATTAATGGTTTTACACATTTTTCTGCATTATGTCCTTTGTATGTTTTCACAAGTAATTCACATCCCACTCTGGCTGACCCACTGCAGCACAATACACAAAGGATCATATGCATTTACATTATATTAGAAGTATTTTTATGGCAGTTGAAATGCTTTAGACTTAATAAGGGGAGAATCTCCCACAGTTGTGTCATCCTTTTTTTCTTTTTTCTAATTCTGTTAGAAGAAAAAAAAATGTAAACTTGCTACGACCTTCCCGAAATTACATAAAACAACTTATTGGGCTACGTGCGCAGTGCCGCATTACACAGAGACTGGTTTGGGGTAACCAGAACATAAAATCATATATTTAACACTAATAAAATCCACACAAAAAAGCAGCATTTAAACTGTGCTTTTATATAACAATATCTGTTTCTTTCAGATCACTGTATTTAATTATAATTACACAGGTCATGCATTGAACGTGGTGCTCAGGGCTGATTTGTTGGCAATGATCTCATATCAGTGGATGGAAATACAGATACATAGAGCAGATGTATGCATGACATAGCCCTAGTGGTATTTGTATTCAAATGTAGTATTGGCTTACATAGTCTCTGTAATTTTCCTTTTTTAGATCGTCCTTAGTTCCTGTGTATTCTTTTGGGGAGAACGAGGTTCTACAGCAATGCCAGTTTGAAGCTGGAAGTTGGAAGAAAAGCCTTCAAGAATTATTCCAGCATTGGGTTGGATTTGCTCCTTGCATTTTCTTTGGACAAGGCATTTTCTCCAGCAGTTCCACGGGAATAATGCCATTCCGAAGACCCATCAATACAGTGGGTTAGTCCTAAGTCATTGAGCACCTGCACAAATGTAGTTGTGATGTTAACATCTAGAAACTGTGAATTTGATGGTGAAAATTTAATTTTAGTACAGACCTAGAGACATTAATATGGTAAAATAATTTCAAATGAGAAAGGTCTATACAATAAAGAAGACATTAAAGAAAGATGAGAAGTGAGTAAGCCTAATCTATTGTGGATCCATTGGGACAGACATTTGAGTACTTGTCTTGTTTTTTGTTTTTCTCTCTTATGAAACATCTTCTAAAAGTCCAGTGCAAGCGCTTTAATAAGCGCATTCCTGAATAAGTAATGCTACTGCAAGTGCTTTCACATTGTGGTGTTTATCAGTGTATTATTTACTAATCCATACAACTTGGGCTAACATAAAACCTTATCTGTCACCTGTCCCTGACGTAGTCCTTCTTTTGTCAGATGACCTCTTTAGTCTCATTTTTAGATCTCCTATGCTAACTCACTCCTAACCTCCTGTGTTATTGCCCAATGCCTTACTCTAAGTATCCAACCTGCAATCATTCTTAACATTCTAAAACCTCCCCATATGCGTATTGTGAAACTGGGGCTGTGAGGGTTAAAGGACCTCTCTAGGCACCCAGACCACTTCAGCTTAATGAAGTGGTCTGGGTGCCAGGTCCAGCTAGGGTTAACCCATTTTTTCATAAACATAGCAGTTTCAGAGAAACTGCTATGTTTATGAATGGGTTAAGCCTTCCCCCTAATCCTCTAGTGGCTGTCTCATTGACAGCCACTAGAGGCGCTTGCGTGCTTCTCACTGTGATTTTCACAGTGAGAGCACGCCAGCGTCCATAGGAAAGCATTATGAATGCTTTCCTATGTGACCGGCTGAATGCGCGCGCAGCTCTTGCCGCGCGTGCGCATTCAGCCCAGGAGGAGGAACGGAGGAGGAGAGCTTCCCGCCCAGCGCTGGAAAAAGGTAAGTTTAACCCCTTTTCCCCTTTCCAGAGCCGGGCGGGAGGGGTACCCGGAGGGTGGGGGCACCCTCAGGGCACTATAGTGCCAGGAAAACGAGTATGTTTTCCTGGCACTATAGTGGTCCTTTAAGCTGTGAAACTTGTACAGTGGCATGTAACCTAATTTTTCAATTTTTGGCTTAAGTGACTCCTGAATAACATGGGCCTGGCGCTGCATAATTACCAAACACCATTACATAATTATTTAACTTGTTAAGCTTGGCATTTAGTGGAAGCAAAATTTAACAATGATATGTAAAAGGCAATGGGAAAGTTCATAGGAGCTCAAAAATAATTAACATATATACATGCATTCACATTGAAAAGAGTATATACAACATATTGTAAAGAGCTCATACTCCGATCAGTAAATAACCAAAACAAACTCTGTACTATAGCTTGTTCAGGGTAAACACAATTTTGTGTAAAAGGACGGCAAGACAAGTACGGGGGAATAGAATATGCTAGTCCAGGCTTCCTGGTTATTATTACATGCTATTTAGGAGGTTGGACAGACTTGCCGTGAGCACCCTCACACCATCTCTACCTTAGTGGCACACTGATTGAAATACAAAATGCCGCATGTGTTGAGAAATCAGTCAGACAACATCCATTCTGAATACATTCTGATTAAACTTCTGTTTTATTTCAGTTGGAAAACCCATCCCTGTCCCTAGGATTGAGGATCCCTCTGAGCAGGAGGTGGATACTTACCATTCTCTATATGTTGGCGCTCTGAAGGAACTGTTTAACACAAACAAGATGTGTTTTGGTCTACAGCAAAGTGACAATTTGATACTGGTTTGAAACCTGTAATACTGGACTAATTATGAATGCAATATTGAGATAATATAGCCTTTGCCATTAACAGAATATGTGTGTACTCTTTATCTCATTGAACAGTACATAGGCTGGGCGTTGATGGAGATAACACATGCTTATCTGATGTCCTTTTTGATACCGTTACCAGTTATAAAGAATGATGATAAAGTAACCTGTCCATTTTTTTTTCTTTGCACTGCAAGTCTTCCAAATGATGGAAAATAATTAAAAAGACAATTATATAGTTTGGCAGGAGGTGGGTTGGTATTTGTTGATCGAATCAACACAACAGCAGGAACAACATGTATAATAAAGAAACTTGTTTATGTATATCATTTAATGTCTTCCTTTTGGAAAATATTGATGCCAAATGGTGGCCAACTGCTGCCTTATTACACTATGTAAGTGAAATGTGTTAAAGAAGAAAAAAAAAATTATAATAAAAAAAATTAGGATCTTGACAATCCTTATTTGCTTTATAGACCAGTAGAGATAAACAAAGTACAATTTAGTGATATATCTATCAATCCGTAATATTGTATGTGTTAATTCGGTATCTGAGAATATCAATCAAATACATCACAGTAGTGCGGTGTAGCCCACAAGCTGGGGGGGCGTCAGTTGGCATTCACACTTAAGGCAAAGTGATGGGTGTCTGATCAGGGGCCGTATAACAGCGTGTCTGGACCCCTGTCTCAACGGCAGCTTGCAGAAAGTTGAGACCAGCCCCAGACCCCAGCAGCCAGATGCCACTGGAACCCATGAATTCCTTCCTCCTACCTAAAATATATGGAAACAGGAGGATGGCCAAACATATGTAAATTCTGACTTCGGTATGCATGTGTATCTGTATGTGTAAATACACAAATCTGTGTTCATTTCTACATTGTGTCTAAATAATTAATATGTATTCTAAATGTTAATGGAAGATGTTTAGTTTGCACTTTATTTGTAAACATAACCATAATTAAAGTGTGGAGGATATAGGGAGCTAATCTAAAGATATGGTGTTTATTTTAGTCTTGTTCTGGAAGTCCCAACCTAGCAAAACAATTTTATATTTTTGACATGACCGAATTGCTGCATAGCAAACATCTTTCCAAAACAACTGTCTAGTGTCTGTGGAATATCTAAATATAACCGTGAAGTGGAGCGCTATAGTATGTGCAATGATTCTCTAAATAAACACACTTCTCTTACAGCATGTCTCACAGTTACATCTCTAATTCAAACCTCCGTAAAATAAAATACACTATACACACAAATATGTAATAGGGTGCATTGCACGCTCACATAAATGTGAGCTAATAAGCTAGCTCTTGCTGTGTTTGCTTCTAGACTAGGTTAGGCAGCCTCTCTCCTCAATGGACAGCATATCAACACCAATATTCCAGCCGTCTCTACATCCACCTCTCAAAAAAAGGATAATGCGGCAATATATTACACAATAAAATCAATACACTCACATTCAATAGAGCCTAAACTAATGGTTCGACAAGGTGGCAGTGTGTGTATTCCCTCTGAGGACTTCTCTTCAAAGCAGATACTATGTAGTATATTCGAATAAGGCTTTATTCAGTAAACCACTATATAAACAAAATAAACACAAATGTGTTTCACCTATACAGGCTTCTTCAGTCAAGTAAGTCATCCTCCTCTAGTTACCTTTGTATACTCCGACATCCCCTTTACTTGGAATATCTTCCTGGCAACAAACCAACAACCCCAGGGCGTTTAGGAGCAAAGTCATTAGGGTTAATAGGAAAAACTATGCTGCAGAATATGTTTTATATCTGAAAATCAACAATTGTTACTGAAAGGAAAATGTGATACTCTCATTAATGAGAACAATACAGAATCTATGTGTTTAGATGTATTGCACGCATTAACAGTTGGAAGAGTACATCTGTAAGCTACCGATATAACCAAAGTATATTCAATGATCATAGTAACATTCTGACCGTAATGAGACTGACACTATACAAGCTCTGTTACTTATGTCAAATTGTCAACCGTAACACGGCGAAATGAATGCTAACTAAAACCAGACTTGAAAAAGCTTCCTTAATGTCCAGCTTGTGTGAGTTCTAACAGCCTTGATAAGTATGTTTAGCAAACACGGGTAGTGCACTGTTTAATTTTGACCTTCTAAATGTCACAGGATTCTGGTTCATCTTGTTATTCTACTTAAAATACATACTCGTTTTCCTGGCACTCTAGTGCCTCCCCTCCCGCCGGGCTCTAGGTGGTGGAAGGGGTTAAATTTACCTCTTTCTCCAGCGCCGGGCGGGGGACTCTCATCCTCCTCCTCGTCTGAATGCGCATGCGCGGCGCGAGCTGCGTTTGCATTCAGCCAGTCCATAGGAAAGCATTCACAATGCTTTCCTATGGACGCTGTCGTCTTCTCACTGTGAAAATCACAGTGAGAAGCACAGAAGCGCCTCTAGCGGCTGTCAATGAGACAGCCACTAGAGGCTGGATTAACACTATTATAAACATAGCAGTTTCTCTGAAACTGCTATGTTTATAGAAAAAAGGGTTAAACCTAGCTGGACCTGGCACCCAGACCACTTCATTAAGCTGAAGTGGTCTGGGTGCCTATAGTGGTCCTTTAAACTTGGCAGAGCTTTACAGAGCTAGGTGTGAACTAACATTTTCTTTCATTTGGAAATATAAAAAAATTATAAATAATTAAATATGCATGAGTATACCATTTATTTGTAGAAATCAATCTGAATATGCATGCAGACATGCATACCTTAATCACATGCGAATTATTAAGCAAATATCACATCAGTTATTGTATGCAATGCAAAATAAGTATACTAAGTGGATGAAGAGAACAAAACAGAAATATTTACTGAAACATAATTGTAAGCTGGACATTCTGTGTAGAATTAACTTCCAGTGGAGTTTCCAACGTGATAAGTTGTCACTTACAACGTATCGTATTTTTCCGTGTATAAGATACCTCCATGTATAAGACTACCCATATTTCTTGAGCCCAAAATTAAGAAATTAACATTTTAAACATCATATAGGACAACTTTGATATTTTAGACGTGACTTCTGAGGAGAACAACACACCTCTGATTCTCATGCCTCCCCTGTGCTACTCTGTGAAGTTGATGGCTCTATAGTGCATGCTGGAAGACTACAGCTCCCACAATACAGCAGGTGGTGTGAGGGAATGCTTGAATGCTCTGCTCCCTGATCCCCATTTCCTCCCCCATAAATATAAATCAGTGAGCAAGACCTACTTGAGATGGAGCAAACCTTAATATGGCTTCTCCTTTTATGGTGTGGCATGTCTCTGGTGCTCTGCTTGTGGTAAGTGCTGATGTCTGCTCCAGCTTGCACTAGGGTTGCCATCTTTCTTGGGAAAAAAATGCTGCCCATACTAATTTGCATTATTAATTATGCATGCGTGTCATCACAAGATGAAAATCACAAGGAGTGACATAACAGAAAATTCTATAAAATTACCAAAAAAACTACTTAGTTGGATTCTGCCGTATAGAGGGATTGCTTCCACTGTTTCCCTGTCTCACATCGCTGTGTTCCCATTTTTCTCAGTGTCCACTAATGTCTCCCAGTGTCCCCTAGTGTCTCAGTATCCTCATGTCACTCTTAGTGTCTCCATGTCTTCCAGTGTTCCCTAGTGTCTTAGTGGTGTCTCCATGTCTCCCAGTGTCCCCATGTCTCCCCTAGTGTCAGTGTACCGTAGTTTACCCATGTCTCCTAATGTTTCAGTGTCCCTATGTCTCCCAGTGTTTCAGTGTCCCCATGTCTCCCAGTGTCTCAGGGTCCCCTAGAGTCACCATGTCTCCCAGTGTCCCAATGTCTTCCAGTGTCCCCATGTCTCCCCTATTGTCTGGGCCCCCATTTATCCCAGTATCTCCATGTCTCCCAGTTTCCCCTAGTGTGTTTGTCCCCCTGTCTCACAGTTTCTCATAGTGTCTCAGTGTCCCTAGTGTCTCTGTCCCCATGTCCCCCCTAGTGTCTCATTGTCCCTATGTCTCTTTGTGCCCCTAGTGTCCCCATGTCTCTGTGTCCCCCACAGCTTCAAGTGAGTAAGCGCTCCTGCAGAGAGTATAGCTGATCAACCCAAACACTAGCTCAGACTGAGTGAAGGGTTTAAAGGAACTGGTTTATTATGGCCAAGTTGCCTGCTTATATACACAAGCCCAAGAAGGGGATCTCCACACAATACAATGCAAACCCCTCCCAGAGATCTCTGTGCCTGAGCAATAATTGCATTAAAGACTGGTAAGCTAATTATCTACCAGAAACAGAGAGGCAAACACAAAAACATAAAAATACCCCAAAACATCATAAAAATATACAATAACCCCACAAATAATACATCCCCAAATAGCCCTGATCCGAGCGCTCAAGTTCTCCAAATAGCCCTCAGATCCATGCAGTGTAGGGGAAATGCCACTGTGTTAAAGTTCTGACCGGCTGCACACGTGGTGTACAAAAATCTTATGCCCCAAATAGTTCCAGGGCGTTTGGTGCTTTTACCGGTCAACATTCGGGAGCTCCTGCGGCTGCAATACGGCGTGCTCCACCTGACTCTCAAGTAGCGTTTGTTCCCCTTAGTCTCAGGCACCTTCCCTCCAGAAAGAACCAAGTTGTCCAGGAACCGCACAGTCACTTCATGCCGAAAACAGTTCCATAACATTCACAGCTAAGTACTGCTGAGGTGACCGGGGACCCACGAAGTCCTCATGCTGAAATTAGTTCCACAGTGATCGTTGCTAAGTACCGCTGAGGACCACTCGTGGGTTTGGTTCATGTGAACGGCTGCCAGGGAGCTAGCGTTCAGTTCTATTCAAATGAAGGGAAAGTGATGAACCAAAGGCATCCAGGGAGGGCTGCTAATGGCTGCTGTGTAGGGTAACCTTTAAATGGGATCTCCGACCTGGACCATAGTCGGTGGGGCATGAGGCCAGCTTCCACACTCCTCCATGAGTTCATGGCAAACGTCCGAGGAAAAGAGTGTTTGTCACCCCCTTGTCCAATTTAAACCCTTGCAATAGTGTTACAGGGATTTGCTCTGCTTATGTCACCACAGGGATTGCTTTGCTGATACTAATCCTAACCCTTAACCTATAGGAACACTATAGGGACAGGAACACAAACATGTATTTGATCCTACAGTTTTAAAATCACTATCTAACCCACTGCTCTGCTAAATAAAGTAAAATCTTACCTTTATTACAGTCTGCTTGTGATGGCTCTGCCCCTGATCTGCCTGCTTGGCTGACTTCATTAGAAGTGATGATCTGAGCCAATCTCAATGCTTTCCCATAGGAAAGTATTCGATTGGCTGAGCTTGTCAAGGAGGTGGGGAAGCGGGCATACCCAGATGCCACTCTAGTCAGTCAGCATCTCCTCGTAGAGATGTATTGAATCAATGCATCTCTATGAGAAAAGTTCAGTGTCTCAATGCAGAGGGTGGAGACACTGAATGACACTGTGCAGCACTGATCCTGGAAGCTCCTCTAGTAGCTATCTGAGAAGTGGCCAGTGGAGGTGTCCCAAGGCTGTAATGTAAACCCTGCATTTTCTCTGAAAAGACAGTGTTTACTGCAAAAAAACTGAAGTATTTTCTACTCACCAGAACAAATACAATAGGCTGTAGTTATTTTGGTGACTATAGTGTCCCTTTAACCCTAATTCAAAGAACAGTTTTAGTGGAATTTCTACTGTGGATGTCAGAAGAGGGAATCCCTTGCTGATATCCGCACAGGACATCTCTCATAAAGTAGTGTGCTTTACAAATGCAGCATGGAAGGGATTATTTCCCACTCTGCTGTTAAATCATATTGTGACAAAATGTTACAATTTTATTGAATGCCTCCTTGCAGTAGGAATCACAGTGATCAGCAATGGGCAGCCTGCTTGGTGATTGCCCTGCTGGAGGCTTTCAGGGAGACCCAATCGGAACCTGCGCATCTACCCTTTTAAAGAAAATCCCTGGTGACATAAAATATTATATCACTGGGACCATGCCTGAGTCCGTTAGTTCAGCCATGGTAATTTAAAGAGCACTGGATACAGCTCATCTGTCAGCATTGGGCTAGCCCCAGCTAACAGACAGGAGCCTCAGGTATTGAGTGATAGCTAGGGTTCTCCAGTTACCAGCAGGGAAACAGCCCATGCTGGTAAATATTGCACAACAAAATTATTCTCTTATGGGCCTTTACAAGAAGGACATTCATGACAGAATAATTCTGTCATCGGTCCTTAAGGCGTTAATATCAAACTGCAACCTTAACATGCAAGATTTTCGCACAACCAAGGAGCCTATGAAAAGTTAGCCATTGGGTGTGGTATATATTTTTTTCAATATAAATTATAACGCATTCTTATTCTAGCCATTTATATGCCATGCTGGCAAACAGGGTATGTCAAGTAAATGAAATTAACCTTGCAGTGCTGTACACATGGTACATGCCCGTGTATGGCACTGCTGAAGGAATGGAAGAGAGCACATGCGCTCATGAGGCATTTCCGCATAGATACAATGAGCATTTTCAAGGCTTGATGAGTTGTCCACAATGCGGATATGCTGCATACGCTTTTTTACATACCTCCACAATGTTATTAACCCTGGTATATACTGCAATAATGTATGTAGACAAATGAGAGCTACCCCTTAAATTACACTCTTTTCTTTATTACGGAGGTTTCCATTGCATTGGGGAAGGCAATGCTACTATTTATTTATTATTGCTATTTATAAAGCGTCAACAGATTCCGCAGCGTTGTACAATTAGTGGAGAACATACAATATACACAGACAAATACAAGAGGTAGAGAGAACCCTGCCCATACGCTACTACAGTAAACAATCCACAGTACAAATCAAACAAATAGAGGCTGCGCAAAATGTTGCTATGTGCACAAACAAAGTGCAACCAAAATTTATTGGAGGACAAAATAATAAACAAACATTTCGGGTACAACCCTTTTTCAATGCACCATGTCCCTTTTTGCATTTAAAAAGGGTTGTACCCAAAACGTTTGTTTATTATTCATTAAATTTAGAATTCTGGAGAATTGTTAGAATTTAGAATTGTGGAGCCAAATTGTTAACATTCTCCATCTCAGCTATTTTATCTTTAAATTCCCCTTACAGCTTCGCTGCTATTTCTGGCCTTGTGGAAGCCATGTGAGTAAAGACCTCTTTTCATTAGTATACCGGTAATTTGCATTACATTGGGACAAGTGGCCGCTGGACAACCACAAGAGCAATTTATTCCACATTCCTCAATGTGACCTGGAGTAACCCTGTCCCCGCCCCATTCCTAAGCCACACCCCCGTCTCCCAACGCGCCACTACAGCCTGGCCAATCGCGATCGACCTCTCAGTCGGCCTCAATGACAGCAGGAGAATGGGCCTGGGCTCGTTGGCCTGTCACACCTCTTCAGAGGCGCGCGCTGATTGGCTGGGGGGAGGTGTGGCTCTGACGTCGGGCAGAAACCGTGCGTGTTCACGGCCAGTGTCACCGGCGAGCATCTTGTGCGTGAGTGTGCTGCGTCCGTCATCGTAGCCGCCATCATCAGCCGGGGCACCGTGCCCTCCCTCCCTCCATCCCTCTCTCCTGGCGGTAAGTTGCCCTCTGGCTCACAGGGGACCTACCTGCCCCTTCCTGTTTGCAGGTAATTGCTCCCTGTTGTCCCCAGTGCCCTCTGGTTCTATAATGGCCGGTGTCTGGCAGAATACCGAGACCTAATGTCAACTTTCCAACAGACAGCATGTTTATTATTTACATTATTCATTCAGTAAATGGAGGACCTCATTATTACTAACCTGTAACCATCAGCAGGTCCATTCCATCTAATGAGGCTGGGCTATATAACAATATTATACATACATATATATCATATTGGGTTATATAACTATTATATACTGTATCCTATTAATATTATACACCCCTTGCAGGGATTATTTATTGCCCTGTATTTGATCAATTTAGTTTTTTTGTTAGATGGGGATTCCCCTTTGTTTGATGCCTCCAATGTCTAGCCCATGGGTCCTCAAACTCCAGCCCCCCCCCAGATGTTGCTGAACTACAACTCCCATGAATCTGTAAATTACATAGCCAGAGAATCATGGGAGTAGTAGTTCAGCAACATCTGGGGGGGGCCGGAGTTTGAGGACCCATGCCCAATAATGCCCTCAGATACCCATTCACCCAGTCATTGTAGGTCTTTGTGTGCTGGTTAATGAATACTACTAACAGGGTTATTCACTAAAGGATTGATTGTCTGAGATCAAATAGAATATCATCATATTTTAGGCCAAAATGGGGGGGAAATATCACCAAGGCAGATATGTTTTCAGTTTAGCTATTTAGGCCTTAAATGTTTAATTTCACTTTAATTCCGTACAATTTATAATTTAGACTAAAATAATCCTCTATATAGTTACACTGAAGGTCATGAACTTGCAGACCCCCCCTTTTTTATTTTTTTGCTTCACTTATATATTTCATTATTAGGAGTTTTTTTTGGATTGTAGGAAAGCACAAGAATTCAATACGGTAAAATTTGGTTTTTCAAGCAGTTTTTATTTTTATTATTATTGGTAAGCTATATGTATGTTTGTCTCTTGTTACATAAATTAAGCTTAGACTTGGCAATGTACAATGCTGATCTACGTGTACAGGATAAAATTACTAATCTAAAATACATCTGTATGCCAATTTAAATGCCGTAGTCTGGGTTAATTGGTATCTTGTGCTTTTAGATTTGGGACTTAACTTGAATAGTCGACTAAAATCCAAAATACTGTGTAATATGATTGTGGAGAAGAATGAGGCATTTTACTTTTTAAATAAGTGTGCTATGTTGAACTTGGCATGTATTTCTTGGATATTAAATGACAAAATTGGTTTATGCAAAAACGTGGCAAATAGGTGCTGTGGTGTATTGAGGGTAGTTTGTAAAAATTCTCCAATTCCTGTTTTGGTTCCTGTCTCAGCTATTTTGGATGATCTATTTTCATTGGTTAGCCAGTGTATTTACGTTCTGTTTTCTTCCTTCTGACTGTTTCTCTTTAACGCTATAGGAAGAATGCAAATATAGATGGAAATCCCAGAGTATTGAAGCATGTCTATGTTTGCCTATAATTGGTCCAATACATAAGAATCTTGTGACAGCCCTCATGTGTTTTTAATTAGTTTTTATCTACAAGATTCTTCTTTTCCTCATTTTGGAACCAGCACCGATGTCTACAGCAGCTGCTCTGGAACCTACTTCAAATAAGCCCAAATGAATATTTCAGTACTTGAGAGTTCTGTATGCTTTGTACCTCTAATATCCTACTACTTACAGCAGTAAAGAAGCAATTTTTCAGTTATGTACATAAATGCGATTGCCATGGTGATCCAATAATCACATTTTCTGGATATGTTACAAGTAACCTAATTTCAGTTGGAAGTAAGCCATGCAGCGATTGTATATTAAAGGAACACTCCAAGCACCATAACCCCTACAGTATGTTGTAGTAGTTATGGATTAAAGCGTGCCCTGCATGCCACCATTGGGTGTCTGTAACCAACAAGCTATGCGTGCTAAGAGATGTCCAAAATGCTCAGAATTAGCAGTAGCCAGCCCAGAACTCTTGATCTGGTCTTGGTAATAAAGCTGGCAGATGTGGTGTTACACTTTTATCTGCAAAGGTCTTTTAAATGAACACTGTATTCCTAGAGCTACAGCCCTAATGCCCCTTCTCAATTACAGTAGTTCCTTCCCAGGGTAAAATAAAAAGAACAAAATATAAAAAAAATATTCCCCCTTTTCTCCAGTGCTGAGTCTACCTTGGGTTGCGTCATCCTAGCATGATGGGCCAATCCAACTCTCCTTATAGAAGCACATTGGGGAACTCAGGTGCATACGTGGTGCTTGCCGGTATGCACCTACAATTTCGTCATAGAAAATCATTGTATTCAATGATTCTCGATGTCCAACCGTGACGGTACTGCACATGCACGCTTGCCATCACAGTATGCTGTGTTATTGTGTTATTTTCTATGCCTCAGAGCTCAGTGGCTTACTAAAATGGATTAATACTACATACATGGCCTATTCTCCATATTTCTTTTTAGTATGATGTGTTATGAGAGCCAAGAAGTAGGATTCCTGGCCCACATACCTAGAGGACTTGGAGGTGTGGCTTGAAGCTGCACTTGCAAGCCTTCTAATTCGTGAAATAAGGATCTTTGGGGGATCAGAGGGGGCGTGACTGCAGGCACCATAACAACATCATCTTATTGATGATGTTAAAGTGCCTACAGTGTTCCTTTAAAAAAAAAAAAAAAAAGCTACTCCAGCCATCTTCACTTCACTTCAGTCTGCTGCAGTGGTTAGGATGTAAGAGGTACCCTGGCCCTGTTACCATGTAATGAGGCAAGCCCCGTTACCCAGTGGGTTCCAAGCATCCTCTCTGGCCAAAGTTGTGCTTTGTCGATGCCATTAGTTGTGTGAAAGCATCAGCTGCCCATTATCAGAAAATAAATACAACTGTGTGCATCTACCCCGTATGTGCATCTTTTGCTGCACATACCCCACTGCTGCACATACAGACTCCAGGCACCATGACCACTTCAATTCACATATTGTGTTTTTAGATTCTGTTGAAATTGAAGCATGTTTGTAAAACAAACCTGATCTAATTGTGTTTTCAGGAGCCATCAATTAGGTGCATCTGAACAGTTTTCCTTAAAATTACCAGTCAGGAGCATTTTGCTAGCTTTGGTTCCTGGATTTTCTCCTTGAACTTTTGTACATCAATGTTCACAAAAATAAAATTACATATGTTTCTCTTTTGTTTGTCTATGTTACAGATTGTAGTAGAGCAACATCTTTCTATGACTTATACAATAGTATCTGTAGTTTAAATGTGCAGCCTGCTTGCAGACATTTGTAGGCAAAAAGTAAGGATGTAGGGACAAACAAAACTCCAAATGTGCCTCCTACTTTACAAGTTTTTGTAGTACTCATAAAAACAGATTGTCTCTAAAAGTTTGGTGTACAATTTCTCTGATATGTCCAATTTTAGATTTGCTAGTAAGATGATATGATCATATTGGATGCAGTTCCCTGAATTAACTTCTGAACTGCTTTTAGTAAATATTCAGATTGCAATCCTTGGGGAAAATGTTGCAATTTTCACAAATTTTGCAAATGTACAGTATATTTGGAGGTTTGTAAATAACACTGTTTTACTATGGAGAAAATATAGGATTTCTTTCATTTTCAGGTATATCATTCTGCCTATGTGTTAACGTGATTCCAAATGTGTTTTTGCAAAGACCTCTTGAGCCATAGTTTCACATTGTAGTCTTCCATTTCAAGACTGTCTTCAGAGATTTAGCAGGGATGTGCTATTCCTGTTAAAACTCTTCTTATTGAAGACAGCAAGAACTGCAAAGATGTTGTATAGATCTGCTTCTGAAGGGAAGCCACTGAGCTAAAGCCGATGAATCGTGGGCAAGTGTTTCTCATTAATTAATCCCCTCTCCATTTCAGTGACACTGTTGAGAATGCATTTTTTTCTTCATTGACTTCAATGAGAAATGAGTAAACATGCATTCATGATGTCAAAACAAGTGGAGACTTGAATGAGATTATTATATGATCCAGGCCTTGACAACCGAATTTTAAATTAACCAAAATATTTTTTTCTAGGTAGGATATTTTGGTCCATAATTTGTAGCATCCTTGTGAATTCTTGTTTTGTCGATTTCCCTCTGTCAGTAATCCTTTTTGTTTGGCAAGGCCTAAATTGACAGAACATTCTGTCCGATTTCATAAGCAGCTGAGGAAAATCAAAGATCAGGGATTTGTTTTAAAATGGCAAACTTTTATTTATTTATTGTTTTCTTTCTTTTTATGTGAATTTTTCTATTAACATAGACTGAAAATATACAATAGATTGTCTTATTAGATTCCTGTTGTACTGTTTTTTTTTTCCTTTGTTGCCACCACACTTTGCACTAATTAATAACTATAAAATGCTGTAACCTCCGCTATCTCTGCAGACAACCACAACTAAAAGGCATGTAAACTTGCGCAAAACCACAAGTATATATTGAGGCACTAGATTTAAAGATAAATAAAAATACTTTACTGTTCAGACTTAACTAGGTATATAAAAGCATGGCCGCAAACCTTGAATAATTCGATCTTTGTCTGTAGTCTCACAATGTCTAAAACAATTTGTGATTTGAGGAGCAAACCTATTAATTTTATTATGTTTTTTTTATGATTATTGAGCCATGGAAGACGTGCAGCTGTTGTGAATTTATGAATTAATATATTTGGTAAACTGTCTCATTTCTGTACTTAGGTATAGACCATGTTAGGTACTCCGATACATGTTTGAGCCTTATTTCAATGGTTGCTAATCATAATTCTGAAGATGTTTGCCAAATGCATTCCCCATGACGATCAGCTAGTTAAGATAGTGACATTGATCGTGGCTGAGGGCGGCTTGGGCATGTGGGAAATGTAGTTGGCAAACTTGAGCTGTGCCCAGTAAATCATCACTTATCAATTTTGTATTTGGCTTCAGAACAAACCAATGCCACGAGGCTTAGTTTATTCCAGCTTTATATTTGTACATTTGCACAAAGATGTATTTTAATATTTGTTTGTTGTATGTACTCATGTAAACTCAACCAGGTGGTGCGCTGCTATAAGATGCTAATCAGGTTTTGTAATTTGATTGTAAAGTATAAGAAATTATACTATGTTTGATTATAGGTGTATTTTTATTTATTTATTTTTCCAGACGCGTACCTGCCTTATGTAAGTTTGATGATACTTATATGATTCAGGCCTTGGTACTGTCTTCATCAATATCATAAATATTTCTTGCAATTCTTGAAATCTTACTAAACACTCCCTCACGGATCTCCTCATTTCCCTATTAATTAGTTCCTAATATAGGTTTTTAGCTATTTACTTTATTCATCTGGTTTTGGAGAGAGAGAGAACCTCTTATAATATATAGTCTCGATATTTGTTGTTCTCCTTTTCTGCCTGTTTTGGGGTTCTATTCTTTTGATTATAGGTGTATTTTTAAAGGGTAGCTGTTTTTAAAGGCATTTTTTTTATGATGGGTATACATTTGTGTGTGTGTAAACACATACACACATCAGGCAAGCCATAAGACTTGCTTTTACTACAGAAAAAGCTGCCCCTCTGAAAGTGCCGCCCAAAGCAAATGCCTTGTCAGCCTCGCGGTAAATACACCGCTGGGCATAAGACAAGATAGATTACTTTGTCTTGTGGACTATCCAGTTCATAGCAGAATGTGCTGAAAAGTGAAGCTGCATACTACTTTTATTGCAACTTCTTGTTCTTTTTCATGAGATGTCACTCATCCTCAAGGAGGGAGAGTTTCAAGTAAGTATATCTCCCCTCTCCAGGTGCTATTGTGGAAGCAGGCCTGTTACCATGGCAGTATATATTTTGTTTGTTTTGTTTTTTTTGAAAAATACAAAATGCCACCACTGACAATGCGGCTTTAAGTTTGTGCTCTCTGTATTCCTTTTTTGTCATGGTTCTGTTTTGACTCCAGTCACTAAATACGTTAAGTCAGTTGGCACACCTTGTTGTACGAATACGTTGCTCTGTTAACAAAGGTCGAAACATAGTAACACAAATTCTTTTTACATAATTTACTCTGAACTGTAAAATAACACTTATGTTTGCATAGAATAATTATCGAAGAACTAACACGGAATATTGCATTAAAGATGCATTGTATACACTATGTCGGTTTATTACAGGGCTTGACATTTGCTTACAATCTAGGAGCCAGCTAAAAAAATTCTGAGCTAGGTTTTTTTGGGGGGAGAGTACAACTAAATTTATTCCTGCCACACATCTTTTATGCATTGCACCTAGTATGGGGTTTCTCAGTCAAAATTACAAGGGTTTCTTTACCAAGAGCCCCCCGACCACCAAGACGAACAATGAGCTAGGTTTTTAAATGTCAGAAATACAATTCTTGAAGGGACATTATAGTCACAGGAGCCTTTACAGCTTAATATTGTTGTTCTATATCCTGTCCCTGGACACTTTTCAATGTAAACATTGCCTTTTCAGACGAAAGGCAGTGTTTGCATTGCTGCCTAGTGTCTCCTTTAGTGACAATCAGATGGCCTCTAGAGGTGCTTCCTTGCTGCACAGTGTGCAGCACCTATGTTAATGCTCCCCATAGGGATGCATTGATTCAAGTTGATTGGCGTGGTGTTTTGCCACGCATGCGCAATAGTCTCCCAATGCTTTGCTATGGAGAAGCATTGGATTGGCTGAGATTGTTAAGATTGATGATCTCAGCCATGGAGGTTTGAAAAGTGACGGTATCACCACCATGGTGTAGGAAAAAGGTGAGTAAAAACACCTTTCCCATGTAATTGGAGGAGGCATGGTCAACACCTCTCCCCCTCTAAAACACTCACAAATGATTTGTTTTGTTTTAATGTGTCCACACAACTTATCTAAGTTTGGGAGAGCTGAAGTGTATCAGTTTCCCTTGGGTCCAGTGTGGCTTCTGTCCTTTCCCTTTTGGATATTTAGTGATGTGGTGCCGGACTAACGTCATATTCTGGTTCCCGGCATCACTGTAGGGCGTGCGAGGGAGCAGAGCAGGGAAATGACTGCTCCCTCACCGCCTCTGCGCTCATTCGACCACCCGCCAGCCTGCTTCCCTCAGCTCTCCTTAAGCCCAGCCCAGCCTGCTTCCAGCCCATAGCTCTCCATGAACCGCGCCTGCCTCTGTTCTCAGGCAGCCGGTCAACTAGGGGCCTGAATGGGCTCACAAATCCCTTGGGTGTCTGGGATTTGTCAAGCCCTGGTTTATTAGATGCTCTAACCATTCTGTGAATGGGCCTGTGAACCTCATTTGCCCAACCATGCATGTGGACTGTAGTCTCTCTCCCAGAGCTGGCTCATGAAGTGGAAATTTGAAAAGCATTTCTCAGTCATGCCTGTGTTTGGCAACAACAACAACTAGAGGTTTATGGCTGGGGGCACTCTAGCGGTAGGAATACACTTTTGTATACCCAACGCTTTAGTGTTCCTTTCAATTCTCATTTTCGTAAATAATCCTGTTAGTAATTTCTCATTTGACTGATAGCCAATGTCTGTCTAATTGCTGCTTGTGTTTTCTCATTCACATGATTGGGAACTGCTCAAGCAAGGCCTTCTTTGAATTCACCGTTACTGCGGCTTTCTTTTTGTTTTGCTGAGGCTCACATAAGATTCTCTGTTTGTTTATTCTTTAGGACAATATAGAGAATCCCTTTTGTGTAACTTTTTTTTTTTATTTTCCTCTGTTTTTTTTTTTGTTTTGCCTCTTTTTGAGAATTTCTCTTTGCTTTTTAAGACCTGGTCTTTTGCAGGGACAATGACTCTTTTTGTATATAGAAAGGATGCTTCTTTTATATAGGCCTGCAAGTTAAATGAAACAAAAGGTTCAGAAGGCCACCTGTTTGAATTGTAGAATGAACTTAATGGGATGTATTGTTACTTAATATTCATATCAATAAAACGTATGATTCAATCTGGGTTTATTTATATATGGCTTGTGATGAAAATGCTGAAAGATGGACGACGTTATCCCAAGAGTTCATGGTCACATTGCAGTGTAGTGGTTATGGTGCCAGGAGTGTCTTAGTGCTCCCCTATTGTAAGTAGTCAAACACTTTTAGAATGACTTGAATTTCCTTCTTGAGGTCAACCATCTGCTAGGACTTGGCTCTTTGGCTGACAGTGATCAGTGCACACCCTCTGCCAATGAGTTATCCCCGTTGCACGGCAAAGCTCATCATTGATAATGTAAACTCCTGCTTAGGACTTTCCTGCTATCTATCAGAAGTCGTGGTTGTGAGGAGCGGTGCCTGACGGTCCATAGTTGAGCAGTTAAACCCACAGAGCTTTAACTACTTATGGTTGTGGTGGTGCGGGGTGGAGTGAGTGTACTAATTACTGTGCTTGGAGTATTTGTTTAATAAGAATCCATTAACTTTGGAACCAGCAATGTTACGAACGCTTTGAGAGACAACTCCCCTCCCACACATTTCACTGGTAGAAGGGCAATTTGTCTTTTATGCATGGCTCTCACCTGCTGTGTAGCAAGCCATTCGCAGTGTATCAGTGATCAATTGGCATGGCACTTCCTTCATTATCGACAATCTATCTGTTGGAGAGGCTGTATTAGTTATTGTTCCCATTTCAGATTATAATAAATATATAAAAATTTTTTGTTTTTTTTTGCTTAGACATGGTTTATTATAATATGTCTGGGTGTCTATCTAGTAGTCTGTCTGTTGTTGGGGATGTCAGACTGAGCATCCAGGGATCCTTCAATTTAGCCCATTATATATCTTTTTTTTTTTTTTTGGTTCCCTCTTGTGTTAAGTATGCAGTATGGGAAGAAGCGACCTCTCTTGGTTGGTGTCACAGCCTTCGATCACCCAGCAGCAAGCGACATGACTTTCCATAATGTTTGACAGGCAGATGAATGCTCTGCTTTTACTGTAGTGGCAAAGTGATTCAAGATGCCATCTGTCTCATATTTGAGTCTGTAAGTCCACAGAAAGGAGACTAAAACAAGGATAACTCTAGTGTTAGTGTGTGGGTTTTGAAATCATTTATTTCTTGCTTTCACTTATTCGAGGACTAAAAATATTTTACCTTCATCCCTTTCAACTTTTGATCCCTGATGCTAAATAAAATATTATGCTGACTCCCTTAACTCCTCATCTTTGTGAATCACTGTCATGTGTACTCATCTGCTTATCTAATTAAATTCCTTCTCACTTTCACACATATATTACCTTTTTATTTTCACTTGCAGATCTAGATCTCCCATATGTTGGCTTCTGGGAGATTTATGTTTCTTTATTCTTTACCTATAATTACTTTTTTTGTAATAACCTACAACAAATTAGTGGCACTTTTTTTTTTTTTTTTTTAAAGCTGCCCTTCAAGAGAACTTGTCCACTTTCCGTCCACTTTTGTGTCAAATCATTTTCTACCATGTTGTCAAAAACATGTGGTTCTCCTGGCGCTTTAATGGAGGCCCCACTGCTGATGTAACATTTGAATTGGGCCACTGATAGACTGAGAGAAGTGGTCTAATCACCCCCCTCAACACACACCGTCCCTCCCACACAAAGCAGTGGTTCATGCTTAGCATGTCCCTTTAACAAGTTCTTAAATATTAAAATGTTAAAGTGCTGAAGTGGTTATATGATGCTAGGAGTACCTTGACTTGGGTCCCCAGTAATGGGGAAAACCATTTAGTAATCATGGTGCTTGGAATAACCCTTAAGTATACAACTTCCTAGCACAATGTATACCGATATCATGTATGTTTTAGTTTTTAAATTTGCTTGTAAACTTTTTCATCCAAAATGGTTTAAAAAATAAATTTATAAAAATAGTTCTGCGCACCTGCTTTTGTGTGCTGAGATACCATCATTGACTGTACTGCACTAACCATTAGGTCATTACAAAATTCACATACATTTGCTTGGAACATACTTAAAGCACAGTGTAGTCCAGCTTGTGTTTGGTGTGCTCAATTTCAATGGTGCATATAAAAAAAAAAAATTAAAAAAAATCCTCACTTTTTGACCATTCCGATTGTGCTGAATCTTCCCAAAGATGTAATACAAATGAACACCTAGTATGCATAAATTCTGATGTCAGTGAGTTCATATATGCTGTGATGCAGTTTCTCTCCTCCCCCCCCCACTAATTATATATATATATATATATATATACACACACACACACACACACACACACTCTGAAGAAGCCCACTTAACATGCTATCTGGGTGGCAGGAGAGGGTAGGGTCTGTGTTTTGAAAAGTTAGTGTGTCAGGGTGTTGGCTTTTTTTGGATGATCATCCGCAGTACATGTGTACACATGAAAAAGGGAAGGAGAGACTTGCGTCGCTGCTACTAGGAAATCTGTTTAGCTGGCCTGGAAAATACATTTTTGATTTTGTAAGTAAAAGCCGCTCACTTACATAAAATGAGGCATTCCTGTAGAGGACAAGCACAATAAACTTTTTTTTAGAACTTTTTTTTTTTTGGTTCCTTCTCTAAGGGACTCGGGTCACTAGTTACACCTTGTTGTATGTAACCATCTGTGCAGCTTATAAATAGATGAACAATATAACAGAAACACTTTGGCGCTAGACCATTATTGCAACCATCCCTATTGCCAATGATTACCCACCTAGGCTCACATTTAAAGAATAAAATAGAGGGTGCAATCACTGAGCATAAATAAATATCACCATGAAAACAAACTGTGATACTTATACAGACAAATTTAGATTGAAAGCCGATTAAACATAACAGCTTGAATCTGTATAAGAAGCATAAAATCTAACACTCTCCATGGTATTTTCAGATTTTCTGTGATTAATTAGAAATGGCACATAACTGCTCACATTTCCCAGAGCCTCATATAGCAGGCTCTGGCTGAGATCACATTGTTTTTGGTCTTTTATGTAGTCTCACCAACCTCTTCTGCCTCCACAGTCTGAACAAAAAGCAGGAACTCAGACTCATATAAACAGGTAGACTTTAATCATTTAAAATCGTAGCAAGATAAAATAAAACGTAGCATATAAAAAGCTAGCAAGCACAACGTGTTTCGACAAAGTTAGTCTTTTATCAGGTGCATGTCAGTCCATTCTATTCCTCTGTATCTAAGTATGGCGTCTGAAAGTTAAATATTGCGCCATTTTTGTTATCCCCCATTCGCACATGCGCACATACTTCAGAATGCCGCCCTCTGAAGTCCTGAGCACACTACCGCGAGCTGAGCTGACTGACAGCTCAGCTCGCGGTCTTTGCCCGCCCCCTCCCCTCTGCTGACAGGCAGGAGAGAGAAGGCGCGCACACAGTGCCTTCTCTCTCCTGCACACGTCAGACGTATCTTAATATGTCTGACGTGTACAAGGCTTTTTTAGGGCCCTACATGATAGGAAGTCCTTCTGGTGGCCGTCTGAGTGACGGCCACTGGAGGTATTCCTATCAATCAATGTAAACACTGTATTTTCTCTGAAAAATACAGTTTTTACACTAGATTGCCTGCAGGGAGCTATAGATCTCACCTGAACAAATACATTAAGCTGTAGTTGTTCAGGTGACTATAGTGTCCCTTTTAAAGAAAAATAATTATTTTAGCTGCCCTCTACTATTCTTTCTAACTGCCACACTTTTCTTTAAATGCCTGAAGTTTTACTGCCACCTTGATGTGTGTTTTGGGGTATGATGCAAATTTGGGTAGTTGGGTAGCATTTGAATAGTTTCTGCCATTTGTCTCTGTATATTCTCTCAAGCTTTGTCAGGTTAGTGAGTACAGTCTTTGGAGAGCAATTTTTAGGTCTTTCGAGAGTTTCTCAATTGGGTTAGGGTCCAGGCCAAGTTTCCATTAAGGATATCTCAGTATTTTGCGGTGTTCAACTTTTTCTCAGTCCTCCCAGTCCATGCCACTTAAAAACATCCCCAAAGCAAGATGTTGTCACCATCAGAATTACAATTGGGATGAGAAATGCTTGGTTTCCTTCAGACAACAGAACTTTAAACTGTTAATCTTTTAAATGTTTCATCAGACCAGATAATCTTGTTTCTGAAATTCTGAGAATCCTAGTTGCTTTCATGTGCCTTGCAGTGAGGAGAGGCTTGTGTCCGTCCAGTTTGCAATAATAATTTTCCCATCTCCACACATGAGCTTAGACGCCTATCCAGATTCACCATCAAGTTGTCGGTCACCTTTTACCAAGACCCTTCTCTCCTGACTGCTCAGTTTGGCCAGGTGACCAGCTGGTTGTCTCACATCTTTTAATATTTATGTAGGCCACTGCTCATGGGAACCTTTTAATGTGTGTGTGTGTGTGTGTGTGTGTATATATGTGTGTGTGTGTGTGTGTGTGTGTGTATATATATAAAATTTTTAAGCTGCTGTGTACTGTAATCATTGATGCCGCCCAGGAGTAGTTTGAACGCAGGGCTTAATTTTGTATGTTTGTAGTGAGGTCAATTTCCCATCAGTCTATTATCACTATCCCAATCTCTGTATTGTGTGTTACAACATAAAAGGGTACCTATAATAAAATAAAGTGTTCTGAATGGGACCAAGCCTTTGTTTGCCTCTCCCCGTTCCCATCCCAGGAATCCTCCAAGAGAGAGGGAGGCTGGCCCTTCCTCCTGAAAAACCACTAAGGTCATTCAAGTACAGTCAGAAGCATGACATGGCTATATCCTTGGCAGGGAGGAAAAAATAAAAATTTAGGATGGGGGAAGAGAGGGGTAAGCTTCAGTGATTGGGTCCCGCTTTCCCTCCACCTGCGCAATGCAAACAATATCTCATACTTGCCAATTTGGAGATGCTCTGACCCAGTCATCTTGCCATCACTATCTGTCCTTTGAGAAAATCACTCAGATCTTTTCACTTGCCCATTTTTCCCGCTTCCAACATATGAAATTCAAGAACTGACTGTATACTTGTTGCCTAAAATATATCCCACCCCTAGATCGGTTCCATTGTAACTATATAATCAGTTATTCACTTCACCTGTTAGTGATTTTAATGTTGTGGCTGATCAGTGTATATACATAATGTTATCTTGCCGTCCATAATGCTCAATATGGAATCAGAGTAGCCTCTCTCTGAATTGGACATTCGTTTTTATAGATTCTATCGTCCTCCACCAGATTATTAGTTTAAGGGGAATAGTTGAGGATTTCTATCGAGGGACTAAGAGGAATAACA
Organism: Pelobates cultripes; assembly: GCA_933207985.1. Lineage (NCBI taxonomy): Eukaryota > Metazoa > Chordata > Amphibia > Anura > Pelobatidae > Pelobates > Pelobates cultripes. Next base: position 70,771,363 of record OW240913.1, on the reverse strand, counting down.
ATTAGAATGTGGGTAATCACTGCAGTTAAGTGTCTTAGAATGTTTGAAGAGATCACTTTGAATAGTATGGGAAGTTCTCATGTGAAATGTAATTCTAGTGTTGAAGACTGCACTCTAACTAAACCAGCCATCTATTCCTGAAAGTGGGAATTAGGTTATTCCTTGGTACCGTGCACTTCTTTTTCCTATGTGTCTGGTGCTGTCGGCTCAGCCTGTATCTGATTTTTATGCTAACAGGAGACTGGGAAGGAAGTAAGAAGCTTTGTTGCTCCCATCACTCAGTGACAGCCTGAGTAACATCCTATTACATGACGTGCTTCCTCTCATGCCTTGTGGAGGCATAATGTAAAGGAATGAAATCAATTGCACTATTCCTATCTGTCTGCTGTTAATAAAGTAATATCCAGCCTTATTTATTAAGCAGGAACAGTCACTAACTAGGGTTTTTAATGTTTCTCTACTTATTCCATATATTTAACCCTTTAAAGGGATACTATAGTCACGAGAACCACTACAGCTTAATGTAGTGGTTCTGTTGTCTATAGCCTGTCCCTGCAGTGTTAGCACTGTAAACACTGCCTTGTCAGAAAAAGGGAAGTGTTTACATTGATGCTCAGTAACACATCTTGTGGCAGTCACTCTGAAGGCTTTCGTTTAGCGTCTTCACGTTCTCCAAAGAGATTCAATGCATCTCTATGAGGGGATGCTGATTGGCCCAGCGGTTTGCTGGGAAAGCATCGGGTGGGCTAAGATCGTTAAGATTGAGGATCCCTGCCATGAAGGAGGGGACAGCCACGGCGAGACTGGTGCGGCTGTGGAGAAAAGGTACGTTTGAACATTTTCATCTTCACTGGAAGAGGAGCAGGACACCTAAACAGTGATTCTTGCACTATGTATTTACATATTTACCTAGTTTTCACTTAATGTGCCACTGTCTTCTCCATCTGAAAAATTAGATAATCTTTATGAAATACTCATATTGACTGTGTTAGAATTTCACTGAAATTCAAACCCAGTCAATAGATAAACTGAGTGAAAGTAGTATATTTCCTATGTTTGACATTTCTAGACACTGGGTGGAGCTACCACCAACTAGAAGTGTCAATCCCCCAACCCACACCAGTGGATCCTCAGACTGAGTGCATGCACAAGAATTCAGCAGTGACACTTGTTCCGTGAGGAACAGGTTCGAATAATATCTCACTTTTACCTGCCCCCTGACATCTGCAATATCACGGTGACCGTACTGCTTTAAGGACCAAAGTAATTTTTGTTGTGTGTGTTTAACTGCAATTTCCAGCCTTTTCATTTATTACATCACATATTATATGCCTGTTTTTAAAGGACAAAAAGGACTTTAATTTGATTTTCCATATACATTCTCATTTATTATTAAAAACATTTTCTTTAAACAATTTGGGGGAAATACTCCCCGCCCCCTCCGCCTCCCCTCATACAGGTTTAGCAATACAAATGTCTGCATAATTAGTGCAGCTTACTAAAAGTTATTAGAAATAAGTGAATTTATTTTATGATATTCAGAGTACATCATATGTGTAGGATTTGTTTATTTTTGGTTGTTACAGGTCACACAATACAAGGAGTAAAAAACTAAATTTCAACATGGAGTGATTTAAGAATGTTGTATGATTGCCTTGTAAGTGTAATAGTCATCACAAGTAATAAAAAAATAAAAATTTCAAATTAAAATTACAGTGGGGGGCGTGGGGGGAGAAGGAGAATCTTTCTTCCCAGGATGGGCACATAAAATAATATTTATTGGTAACTGTGACACAACAAACACATCTGTTTCGGCCAGTAGGACTAATCATGTATGACGTTGACAACTTTCCCTTCCCCCCCCCCCCAGCTATAGTTCCATAGTTTTAATTTTAAACAATGTACTCGAAAGTTACAATATGTCAATCAAATCCCCATTGTCCTCCTGGTGAGCATGTCTGTAATATTAAAAAAATAAAAAATAAAAAATTTTTTATTAAAAATATTAATCTGGAAAGCAAGTAAAAACAAGATAAATGTTCAATTGGAGATGCCAAAAGTATATCCAATATCTGCAGCTTGGTGAAATTGGTAGCCATAATTCCTCAATCATCAGAAAGGGAAACTGTAGAGAAAGTGGTAACGTCCATCTTGAGAGTTCTCTTACTGCACATTAAAGGACTATAGTTATTTTGAAAGTATTTTTCAATATAATCATTTTTTATTTTTTTTTATTAAGTTTTGAAAAGAAATCGATTAAGCATAAGTGAACATAACCCATCCCTTCCTTTTAGTATGCGATGGAACCCTTCATGGACCCTGGGTCCGTGTTTGAAAACCGTCTCTATAGTCCTCCCTGCTTGGCCTATGGAGACTGTCAGTTTTCAAACACTGTCGGACCCAAGGTGCTTGTATATGGATGAAGGATCCTGTCGTATAATTAAGGTATGTGTGTTGTTGTTCTGTGTAGAACTAGTTTGTGCTCAATCACCGGTCTCTTCCTTTGCAGTGTTCAGTTCAGGGAGGAGAAAGTGGATCAATATGCTACTCTTGCACACAAACTCACCTTTCTAACATTCTTCTTGGTGTCCTGAATTATTTTCTTTAGGAAACAGGTTGGATTTCCAAATATAAAGTTTTGTACCCAAACTTTATATTTCACACCTCACAAATACATTTTTGTTTAAACACAGGGATAAGTAAACACAATATTAAACATATTTGCAAGTGGTATTTCACTTTAAGACTATGAAAGTTAAATAAAATAAAATCAGTTCAAGGTTTGCAAGTAGTTGTGAAACTCCTAACTGGTGTTCTGATTCCTCTTTTAGACCACCATATATTTTTTTCATGTTCCCTCTTATAAAACGCAGTTTAAATCAAATATGTCAATTTCTGGGCTTTTTACATATTTCGTAAAGACTCCTGAAAAGGGCAGATCCATTGTGGTTACAGTAAACGCAGGGTGCAGGTGAGGTACGTTTTACTTACACCAGGCCGTCCCTTGCGGTTGCCACCCTCTTCATGCTGCAGGTCTCTTTTTTGGCTCCTGGCACTTCAGACTAGTAAACAGAAAGCTAAGCTAACCTAAAAGTAGATCGCTTAATTTCTGAATTTCTGTCTGATGCTCACGCTTTTGCTGATATACATCCTGTGTGGTTTAAAATCTTAAAAATATTAAGTAAGAAAAAGATTCCAATAGATTATGCTACTCTGCACATGCAGATGTTTGTTCCACATCATTTAGTGGTAGTAAGCCAAGCAATGTGTAAGGTTTGTTTTGGAACAGACAGAACTTCAATACACAGAAAACTGGAGAATCCACAATTACTCATTTCCTTTTAAAGAGGACCTTTGACTGAAAAACTAGAATTATTTTAATTTTTGAATTATTTATTTTGTGCATGCCTTTCCTATGCTATGTAATGCATGGACAAAAGTACCTCTCCTTGCAGTTATTATAGAATTCTAGTCCTGTCTCTAGCAAATGTTTTCTCTAGCAGGTTCATGTAATTCTGATGATGATCTGCAAACGTTCCAAAATTAGAGGATATCTGTGGCTGGCATGACAGAAGTCAGTGTGTCACACCAAAAGGAGTTGTTTGCCACTAACCAATTTTAGTTTACTAATATACAGCCTTTATTGCTTTTTTACATTTTTTTTTAAAATTTTTTATTCTTTATTTTTGTTCTGTATGTAGTTACAAACAGACTTGCAGAGCCTCGACAGCTATAGCAAACAATTCAAAAGGCATAGTAATACAATTGTATGGCATAGCGTTAATAATGCACATTTTTAATAATTATGGCAAGAAAAGAGAATACAGTACTTGGCGTTAAAACCCCAAATAAATGAACCAGGTTAAGCATATGCACGGAGTAGCTTAGAAACAACATAATGTACCACCAGATAGGGTGGTTGTTAAATTGCTAAATGTAGTAAAGAAAACAAGCTAGGTTAGTCTTTATCAGAGTAATTTGCACATAGATTTTGCATTGTGTACATAATGGAAGAATAAACAAGCTGCAGCAAAATGTCTAAGATGCAGACAAAACAATGCTATGAATCAAGCTAAAACATTCTAGACATGTATATAATATGTTGGAGAGATAGGAACTCGATGACTGCTGACCAGCCAGTATCCCACCCCACAGGACCCCATAGGTGAATAAAGATCCACAATGCTCAGTAGTAAATAGCCCACTGTGTTCTCTGCCAGGAAGTAAAAAACATGTATCAAGCACAGTAGAAAATCGAGCGGCTAGACAAGCAAGGCCATGTTTAGGCCAAAGTCAGCCAATACCTGCGACAGGCAAGGTAGTGTCCCATAAGTCAGCGTGGGTTTGTCAGTCCGGTAGTTTGAGAGCTGTGGGTGTGAAGTCAGGAAAACTGTGCAGCCTCTCTGGCTCCCTCTGTGCACCTATTCTTCTGTCTGCTGCCCGCTTAAGAATCTTAGGGCTTGCTCCCTGTAACCCTGGAGCAGGCCTGGTCACAGCCCGTCTCGAGTTCTGCATTCTCCGCCTGAGGCGCATTTTCCGTGAGTCGGTAGCCACAGGTTGAGCCCGAGGATGACTAGTAGATTTCCCCGGTGAGCGGGTTAGCAGGTTTTGTGGGGCGGTGTAGGTTCTGCCAGAATGCTTCAAAAATGCTGTCCAGTCTTGAGAGAGCTCTGGCCAGCACTCCTTGAAGATCACTGTGACATGTGGCGTCCGCCATTGCTAGTGTGCCATTGAAGGTGCCCTTGCTGGTCTCTGCAGGCTGATTGCGGTGGAGGGCATATTGCTGGCAATCAGTCACCGCAGCACAAATAGAGTGTGCCAGGATAACCCCCACCGGCAGGGGGGGGCAGAGATGGAAGGAGAGACTGTACCCCCCCCCCCCGGTACTGTGAGTAGGCCTCACATCTGCTCCCAATAACAGCCACCGATCTCGACTGCCGTGATCGCCCTCTGTTTCCTGGAGAGGTCAATAGTAGAAATTCAGGCATAAAACTAGTGATTTAGGCTGCTTTAGCACTTTTTCCCTAGATCCCACAAGATATGCGGCTGGTCTGCTTTGCTGTCAGGCTCCCCTTATCCCCCAGCTTTTTCTAAATCTTCAATCTTAACCCTTTTGGATTTATCTTGAGCTCATTTTGCAGGCCCCACTTCAGTCTTGTTCCTTGCCTAGATGAGGTTAGCCTCTCATCCTTTTGTAAGTTGCTGTTTACAGTGCATCTGCAGGTACTTCTTTAGTGTGTAGGGGTAGTGTCTAGGGTAACCTGCTGTGATTTGATGGATTGCACTATTAACTGAGCCAAGTTAATGATGTAAATCCTTGTGGTGTAGGTTCTCAATTTATGGCCAGCATGTTTCTGGCCGCAAGAGACCAGGAATATATCCGCGGAAGAGTGGCCAGTCTTCCTCCAGAGATTGATTGATCCCGCCCCCCCCCTTTCTGTTACATTTGTGTGACATGAGGGATGGGGTGTCATTTATTGCTGTGGGGGTGTATTCCTGTGCAGTGTCATTTGTGGTTAGTAGCTACCATGTGTAGTACTGCCATGCATATTGCCAGGAAAGTAAGCATCAGGTACAATCAAGTTTACGCTTTCCTTTTTGAAGATTCATGTATCAAGTGTTTTTTGTTTGTTTAATTGATGAGTGGCTCAAAGATGTAGCTTCTAGGTGGCTGGGATAAGCCTAAAATACACATGTATTGTTTTGGTGCTGCTGCAGTGCAAGTTTCCTCCTCCTGGTTATTCAAAGTAAGGTGTAGTTGTGCAAAAGTCTGAGTTTACTCTGGGTCACTTCTCTGCATCCTCTTCTGTCACGTGAAACAAGTTATTCCCTCGTCACAAAATTCTGACTTGTTTCTCTAGCCGTGGCTAAGGGGAGTTCTGTTTAAAAGCTGATGCTAATCTTTTCTTCTCCCACACTCTATACCATCATACCTCTTCACACTAGTCCAAATCTTGTGACATACACATGATGTATAAATCTACTACAGTTTACTATTGACTCTTACAGGTTTTCCTGCATCATCACAGGAGTCACCATGTTAACAGGCTACACAGAGTTCAGAGGGAAACTTGTCATATGACCCCCTAACGAATTATATATATATATATATATATATATATACTTCTAACACCGCTTTTACACTATAAGGTAGAGCCGGCACAGGATACAATCTGCACCATAAACTTTTCAATCATTCTTCAGTGTTTACATTCCTTAAAAGGTTACTCCAACTCAAAAAAAGTGTTTTTAAGAAAACACTTGCTTTGGTCAGAGTAACTCTTCCTATTCTGGTCCCCCCCCAAAAAAATAACGAGGAAAAAATGACTAAAACACACCTCCATTCCAGCACCAAGGCCACGTTCTCTCTTAGTCTGAGGTGAGGACCAGGCTGGCATGGTGCAAGGAGCTGTGCAGCCATGCGCTTTGTCGCCAGCATGCTATGGCTCCTGGCGACAGATTCCAAACATGTCCAAAAGTGCATTAGCCACCAGGAAAATGTGTTAAATTCTGTACTCTTAGTGAAATGCTGCACGCATGGACTCCAGGCACCATGGCCACTTACAATAACTGAAGTGGTCATGGTGCATAGAGTAACCTTATAATTTGTGAGGGGAAAAAATTCTTACCCCGATGCACTGTTAATAGCTTGCTAGACCTTTCAAGAGCTTCCTGTATGTGTGATTTTAAGATTCAATTTACAGAGCATGAGATAAAAACTTCAAAAAGTAAAATCTAAAATGGAAACAAATATTTTTTTTTCCCCCCCAATGCAGGCTGCGTCAGTCACAGACAGGGGAGATGTGGCTAGCGCTACATAAACCGAAACAAAAGTGACTTAACTCCTAAATGGCAGAAAATTAAGCAGTGAAACCTCAGAGGCATGGTCTATACACACAAACTGCTTCATTAAGCTAAAGTTGTTTTAGTGATTATATTGTCCCTTTAACTTGATAAAGTAGTTTTGCAGATGGCCCCTGCCGCCTTAATTCTCTGCCTTTTAGGAATGAAATCACCTTGTTTTAGCAGTTCTATCTCACCTTCCTTGGGTTAGACCCACACAGTGCTTAAAATATCCCTGTAAAGGAGCACTTCGGTAACCAAAACAACTTCATCTAAATTAAGTTGTTGTGGTGCCAGGAGGTCTCCAGACACGCTCTTTAATGCGTTAAAACAGTGGTAGGCAACCTTCAGATGTTGTGGACTTAATGTTCTTACAGGAATAATGATGGCAAAGCATTCATGTGAGATGTAGTCCACATCATCTGTGCCAAAAATTGCCTACACCTGGGTTAAACCATTCTTGAACGGTTTAACCCCAAAGGCAGCCTCCTTTAATTAAGCTATTTTGCGATTACTGAATTATTTATCCCATAAATTTCTACTTCCCAGTGGTTTATGGGTTGTGCACAAAACTCCCAGTGAAAACACTGGGGTGATGACGTCTGACTTGGAAAACTCTGCCACCTCCTGGTCTCTTTAGACAGAGTGGATGTATCGCACGTGGTAAATGGAGCATTTCAGAAGTAAATATATTCTCTTTATTCTGTATCATAACTTTTGTTTGTGACAGTTTTCACGGTCTCTCCTTTAACCACTTAAGGACATGTGACATGTCATGATTCCCTTTTATTCCAGAAGTTTGGTCCTTAAGGGGTTAAGTGAGTAATTAACAGTTGGACTGTTACATTTAAAAACTTTGCTTTTCCTTGTCGGCTTATGACAAAATTTGGTTCCTATAGGACTCCTATATATTATCACAGCTTGTGGATGGTGTTTTTTTTTTTTGTGCCTCAAGGGGATCCACTTTCGTGCCCATCTACCTATCTGCCTTTTACTTTTGTGATGTAGTAACTATTGGCTGATTTTGGTTAAACTATAGCTTTTTAAACAGGGTTCAAATCTGATGTGTTCGGTTTTGGTAACATAAGTGTCATTCTTTAAACTGAAGTTGAACTGTCTTCAGCTGTTTTTTCAAAAAAAGTTTAACAAGTATGCTAATAATCGATGGCAATACAGTTTTGACAATCCAAAAGCTCACAAAAATCACGACTTTTGAGGGATGATTCTGTCTCGTTTCAGCTCCTTGTATTATTGTTCCTTATCTATTTATTTTAGCAGTCTGGTTTCCATGCTGGTACACACTTCTTCCAGCCATGTTTACAGCAGAGCTATGTTCATGTATTTTAGCGTGTTTACAGCAGAGCTCTGTTCATGTATTTTAGAGTGTTGGATATCGTCTAGATTGTAATAGGAATAGTGTGTATATATTATTATTTTTTTTTTAGGTTAATACATTGTTTTTTGAGGAAGACCCAAATGGGTTGAAACGTAGATCAGATGGATGTAAACTTTTATATGGATTAAAGTACCACTTCACTTTATAAAGACCACAGAGTGCATCTCTTTTTTTCAAATTTTATATATATTTTGGCACCCATTTTACATTGAGCATTGCCACTTTACTTTGGTTCCTAAGTAATATGTCCGACAAAGCCATACTCTGTACCGTAAAATGAAATATTAGGGTTTATATAGCCCTCTTAAAGGGATACTCTAGTGCCAGGAATACAAAGCTGTATTCCTGGCACTATAGATTCTGTGCCCCTCCTCCCCCCCTTAAAACTTACCTTATCAGAGTGCTGATTTCCTCGGCACTGGGTTATGGCTCCACCTATTTTAATGTTACGGCCGAGGAGGCGCTAATGCGCATGCCTGGCGAGTAACACACACATTAGGTCCGCCCCATAGAAAAGCATTAAATCAATGCATCCCTATGGGGAAAGGTCCGAAGCTGGACTCCAGAGCAAAGGAGTGAAAGTATGCAGCTCATCATCGATCTAATGGATGGTAAAGGACACATGGCTTTCCATGGTTGCTTTGGATTACACTTATATTTTTTTTTTTTTTTTCATGTATAGCAGAGGGTCACTGCATTCCTAGTGACAAACTATGTAGTGCTTTACATTTACTGATTAGTAGGTACATGTCTGTTCGAATAGTTGTATGATGCATGTTTTTTTTTTTTTCTTTTCTTGTTTTTTCTCCAGGTATCTTTCTGTTTACACCATCTCCGTTTTTGACTTGTCTTGAACCAAAACGTTTTAGAATGCAGATAAAGGAAGATATAAATCCGATTCTTCTCTACCTCTTGCACTTCTTTATGTGGCTGTATGGCGTTATCACATTCGTGCCCTGGTTCCTGATTTCTGGTGCAAGAGAGCGTCAGAAGCGTGCAAAGCGAATAAAAGCCAAACCTCTAGCAGAACATCCTGGCAGTCCGTACAGATCTGTTGACAGTTTCCATACTTTGGCATCCTCCATTTACCCAGGCTGCGATACTCTGGACAAGGTCTTCAAACAAGCTACGGACAATTTTAAAACCAATCATTGTCTAGGAACTAGAGAGGTACTGAATGAGGAGGATGAAGTCCAGCCTAATGGGAAGGTGTTTAAAAAGGTGGGTGAACTGCTTTCAGTAGTAGACAGATGTGTGAGTGTATGTATGTACTGAACAAAACTATAAAGGCAACACTTGTTTTTGCCCCCATTTTTCATGAGCTGAACTCAAAGATTCAAGACTTTTTCTATGTACACAAAAGGCCTAATTCTCTCAAATATTGTTCCTTTGTCGAGATAATCCATTCACCTCACAGGTGTGAAATATCAAGATGCTGGTTAGACAGCATGATTATTGCAAAGGTTTGCCTTGTGCTGGCCACAATAAAAGCAAGCCTACTCTAATATGTGAAGTGTTACTGTATTGGAGGGATCTGGGGGGTTCAAAAACCAGTCCGTATCTGGTGTGACCATTTGCCTCACGCAGTGCAACACATCTCCTTCGCATAGAGTTGGATCAGGTTCTTGATTGTGGTCTGTGGAATGTCGGTCCACTGCTCTTCAATGGCTGTGTGAAGTTGCTGGATATTGGCAGGACCTGGAACACACTGATGTATACGCCGATCCAGAGCATCCCAAACATGCTCAATGGGTGACGTGTCCGGTGAGTATACTGGCCATGCAATTCCTGCTTCCAGGAATTGTGTACAGATCCTTGCAACAGGGGGCCGTGCATTATCATGCTGCAACATGAGTTGATGGTTGTCGTGAATGAATGGCACAACAATGGGCCTCAGAATCTCATCACATCTCTGTGCATTCAAAATGCCATCAATAAAATGCACCTGTGTTCGTTGTCCATACCATAACCCCACCACCACCATAGACCACTCGATCCACAACGTTGACATCAGCAAACTGCCATACATGCTATCTGCCCTGGACAGTGAAAACCAGGATTCATCCATAAAGAGAACACCTCTCCAAAGTGCCAGACGCCATCGAATGTGAGCATTTACCCACTCATCCGGCTGGATGTACTGCCAAATTCTCTGAAACGCCATTGGAGACTGCTTATGGTAGAGAAACTTAGAAACATAGAATGTGACGGCAGATAAGAACCATTCGGCCCATCTAGTCTGCCCAATTTTGTAAATACTTTAATTAGTCCCTGGCCTTATCTTATAGTTAGGATAGCCTTATGCCTATCCCACGCATGCTTAAACTCCTTTACTGTGTTAACCTCTACCACTTCAGCTGGAAGGCTATTCCATGCATCCACTACCCTCTCAGTAAAGTAATACTTCCTGATATTATTTTTAAACCTTTTGTCCCTCTAATTTAAGACTGTCCTCTTGTTCACAGGCAACAGCTCTGGTGGACATTCCTGCATTCCGCATGCCAATTGCATGCTCCCTCAAAACTTGCAACCTCTTTGGCATTGTGCTGTGTGATAAAACTGCACATTTTAGAGTGGACTTTTATTGTGACAAGCCTAAGGCACACTTTTGCAATAATCATGCTGTCTAATCAGCATCTTGATATTTCACACCTGTGAGGTGGATGGATTATCTCGGCAAAGGAAATGCTCACTAACACAGATTTAGAAAGAGATGTGAACAATATTTGAGATAAATAGGCCTTTTGTGTACATAGCAAAAGTCTTAGAGCTTTAAATTCAGCTCTGGAAAAATATAGGCAAAAACAAGTGTTCCGTTTTTATAATTTTGTTCAGTGTATATTCATTTTAAATACCCATTGTCTGTTCTTTAGGTGTAGCAACTGCGGACGAAGTTTAGCAGCCATACCTTATACACCATCCTTTTGTGGGTGATAGAGCATCACCTGATCGTTTGTGTCAACTATTTTGTATTTGTGGAGGCTTTGAAGCCTGTAGTTTGAGCAAAGAATACATACTATAGACAAGGACATGTATTCTATATTTAGTCCCATATTAAGGCTTCTGTGTCCCTATTTATCTGTTTCAGGTCTTCTTAAGAGTGCTATAGCATATTGCACTGTTTTGTTATAGTCTAGCTCTAGAACAACCTGATAGCACTCTTTTCTGGAAGTTTTAGTCCATTGGGATCAAAAATAATCAAAATGACTGTGATTGACACTCGTCTTGTTAATGACATTTCCAATGTTCAGCTGTAGTGCCAAAGGTTTGCAAACACAATCCTTGAGAACTACATATCCCATAATGCTACCAAATCCTCAAGAGAGATGCAGTCACAACATCCGGAGTGCCAAAGGTTGCCTACCTCTGCAGCTTTGAGTATTCTTGCTTTATGAATCAGAGGTATCAAATATCTTCTATGGATGCTATTATCATCATTATTATTGCCATTTATATAGTGCCAACAGATTCCGTAGTGCTTTACAATATTATTAAGGGGGGATTTAACTATAAATAGGACAATTACTAGAAAACTTAAAGAAACGATAGGTTGAAGAGGGCCCTGCTCAAACGAGCTTACAGTCTATAGGAGGTGGAGTATAAAACACATTAGGTGGAAGTGAAGAAGAGCTGGAGGAGAGAGTAGAGTGCTGCCCTTTAGGAGAGCGCAAGAGACATGTATGTGAGGTAGAGTTTAGGCAGTAGGCTTTCCTAAAGAAATGTGTTTTTAAGGCACTTCTTAAATGATTGAAGACTAGGGAGGCTATTACATAGGAAGGGGAGCCAAGCGCGAGTTGGCCGTACGGGTGCGAGCAGCGGACAGAAGAAGGTTACGGGCAGAGCGGAGAGACCGAGAAGGGGCATACCTATGGATCTGTGAGATTTAAGAGGGGCTAAGATTATTCAGTGCTTTATAGGTATGGGTTAGCACTTTGAATTGACTCCTATAGTATACAGGAAGCCAATGTAATGACTGACAGAGAGGTGAGGTGTGAGAGGACCGACTAGAGAGGAAAATTTTAGTCTGGCGGCAGCATTCATTACAGACTGTAGCGGGGCAAAATGGCTATTGGGAAGACCAATTAGGAGAGAGTTAAAATAGTCCATGCAAGAGATTACTAGAGCACGGACAAGCTCTTTAGTAGCATCTTGTGTAAGAAAGGGGCAAATGCGGGCGATGTTTTTGAGGTGGAATTGGCATGATTTGACAACAGATCGGATGTGAGGTTCAAAGGTGAGGCCAGAATCAAACAGAACAACAAGACCACATGCTTGTAAGGATGGGCTGATATGGGTACCACCAATCTGAAGGAAGAGCGAGAGAGGGGGATTAGTATTAGGAGGAGGAAAGACAAGAAGTTCTATTTTTGGAAAGATTCAATTTCAGAAAACGGGAGGACATCCAATCAGAGATAGAAGAAAGGCGAGAGGTGGCACGTTGCAGGACATCAGGGGAGAGGTCCAGGGAGATCATCTATATCTGGGTGTTATCAGCGTACAGGTGGTATTGGAATCCAAAAGAGGTAATAAGTTTGCCAAGAAAGGCAGTATAAAGAGAAAATAGACCAAGGACAGAGCCTTGGGGACTCAAACTGAGACAAGACGAATGGTGGAGGTATCATTAGAAAAGAAGACACTGAATGAGCGTTGGGAGAGATGAGAGGAAAACCACGAGAGGAAAGAGTCACAGAGACCGAGTGATTGAAGAGTTTTGAGAAGGAGAACATGATCAACAGTGTAAAAAGCAGCAGAGAGGTCAAGAAGAATTAGTATGGAGTAGTGACCTTTGGATTTAGCTGTGATAATGTCGTTCGTAACTTTGATAAGGGCAGTCTCAGTAGAATGGAGGGGGCGGAAGCTGGGCTGAAGAGGGTCAAGTAGAGAGTTGGTGTTGAGGAAGCAGGCCAGACGGGTGAAGACTAGTCTTTCAAGAAGCTTTGAGGAAAAAGGGAGCAGGGAAATAGGACGATAGAGGGGGAGGATGGGTCGAGACATGGTTTCTTTAAGGTACTACAGTAGCATGTTTAAGGACAACAGGAACAGTGCCAGAAGAAAGAGAGCAGTTGAATATGTGTGAGGGCACAAGACAAGAAGAGAGAGATCTGATAATGTGAGATGGAGCAGGATCAAGCGGGCAATTGGTGGGCCGAGAGGAAAGGATAAGCGCAGCCACCTCTTGTTTAGTAGCCTTGGAGAAAGTCGGAAGGGTTGGAGAGGCATGATCCAGGTGAGGTTGAGAAAGTGAGGGGTAGAGTGGTGAGAATTCTTTCCTTGGCTGTTCAATCTTGTCAGTAAAGTAGCATGCAAAACTATCAGCTGTAAGGTTAGTTTTGGGGGTGGCCGCAGCAGGGCAAAGAAGAGAGTTAAAGGTATTAAAGGACCACTCTAGGCACCCAGACCACTTCAGCTTAATGAAGTGGTCTGGGTGCCAGGTCCAGCTACGGTTAACCCATTTTATTTATAAACATAGCAGTTTCCGAGAAACTGCTATGTTTATGAATGGGTTAAGCCTTCCCCCAAAGCCTCTAGCGGCTGTCTCATTGACAGCCGCTAGAGGCGTTTGCGTGCTGCTCACTGTGATTTTCACAGTGAGAGCACGCAAGCGTCCATAGGAAAGCATTGTAAATGGGGACTCAAACTGCAGCTCCTGCCGCGCGTGCACATTCAGCCGACGAGGAGGATTGGGGGCGGAGAGCTCCTCGCCCAGCGCTGGAAAAAGGTAAGTTTTAACCCCTTTCCCCCTTCCAGAGCCGGGCGGGAGGGGGACCCTGAGGGTAGGGGCACCCTCAGGGCACTATAGTGCCAGGAAAACAAGTGTGTTTTCCTGGCACTATAGTGGTCCTTTAAAGAGACTCCTGGGATTGCGAGAGCATGAGCGAATAAGAGAAGAAAAGTATGACTGTTTGGCAAGGGCTATGCTGTAGGAACGCAATATGAATTTGTAGTGTAGAAAGTCTGACTCTGTGTGAGACTTCCTCCAGCAACGTTCAGCAGAATGGGAACATCTCTGCAGGTAGCGTGTTGATTTAGTGTGCCCCGGTTGGGGACATATTCTCCTCAAGGTGCGTATTTGGAGGGGGGGCTGCAGTGTCCAAGGCTGAGGTGAGGGTAGAGTTATATGAGGAGATAGCCAGTGAGGGACATGAGTAAGCAGGAATGGATAATAGTTGGGAATCGATATCAGCTGACAGCTGCTGGAGGTTTATAGAATGCAGATTCCTTCTGAGTTAAAGGGGGCTATTGAGAGCAAATGGTAGGAAATTATAATCTGAGAGAGGAAATGGAGTGTTGCAGATGTTAAAGACTGGACATTCATGAGTGAAAATAAGGTCTAGAGTATTGCCTGCTATATGCGTGGGGGAATTAGCCCACTGTGATAGCCCAAGGGAGGAGGTAATAGAAAGTAGTTTTGAGGTTGCTGGGTTAATGGGAATGTTGAAGTCTCTGAGAATTACAGATGGAATGTTAGAGGAGAGGAAGTAAGGAAGCCAGGCAGCAAAGTGGTCAAGGAAGAGATGTGGGGAACAAGGGGGACGATGGATAACAGCAATGCTGGCAGAGATGGGTTTGAAAAGGCTGATTGAATGAATCTCAAATGATGCGAAAGAGAGGGAAGAGGGTGTGGGTAGAGGTTTGAAGGAGCAGTGAGGTGAGAGCAGAAACCCTACACCACCACCTTTTATTTTCAGTTTCTTAGGTTGTGGGAAAATTGAAGACCACCAAAGTCTTTATCCTCTGTCCATCATAGTCTCTATTTACACGAAGGGCAAATGTGTTTTTTATTTTTTTATTTTTTTTTTAAAGGTGTGTTCTTTAGTATTACAACAAAGATGTTCTAAATACAATATTTTGTCATCTGTGGTAAAATGCCCTCTGAATGATCATATCTGTAGTTTTATTTCTTGTCACTAGAGGGTAGTAGTGTCCTTTTTGAGTTTTTCTCCTGCTGTTCATTTCTGTGAGTGAAAGGTCAAATGCATTACTGAGACAGGCTCCAGACTATCACACATATATATAAAGTGTATTTTAGGGTATAGCCCTTTTAGCTAGAAAATGTCTTGTTGGCTTTAGTGTCAGTCTGAAAAATTTAATTTTCAGCTACATTCTTGTAGAAAAAAACCTTTTATTTATTTTGTGTACCACAGCCGAATGATTGTATGGGGGCAGGCGACTGGTCTATTTCAACCTACAGGAACTAGAGTACGCGGAATAGAAAGGATAAATGACTGTTCGTGCAAAAATGAATTATTAGTATAAATAATTTATTAATCATTGAGGTTCATTTACTAAAGTGAATGCTATGTGGATTTAAAAGATTAGGGCCAAAAAAGACAAACTGAAATCACAGGTGACTTGGCAATTTAATTTTTTTTTATCTGAATTTGTTTTAATTTAAATTAGAATAGATGTATACCCTTTTTTGTGCACATTCTAATATTTGTCATGCAATTGTCTGAAAAATGGTATCCAAATGGTTTTAATTATTTGTTAGCTACATTTTCTGTCCTTTGTATTATTTAGAGGGCATTTATTTGATTGACAATCAACAAGTAACGAGCAGCTATTTTTAATACCGATGGTCTTTGTTCTGACACCAATATTATATACCTCATCAAAAGGTTTTTTTTTTTGTTTTGTTTTTTTTAATTTAATATTTTCAAAGTTATTATGATACATTTCCAAAAGAAAGCATTAGCCAACCCTGAACAAAGTTCTGGGATGGCTTGTCAATTCTGTGCACAACTTGCTTCTGACACCACGTACAACAAACCTATATGCCTGACTGACAGTGTTACACTAACTATTTAGGTACCCAGCACAACTTGCCTCTTAATAAAAAGGTGTTTCAACTTCCCCTTTTGTCCATAGATGGTGCCAGTCTTGCCACAGCTGGTACCACTTCTTTGGCTGAGGTCATCAGTCTTGATGCTCTTAGCCAATCCAATGCTTTTCCATAGGACAGCGTAGGGAGGCTATTGCACATGCATTGCACCAATCAGTATCTCCTTGTAGAGATGCATTAAAGCAATGCATCTCTATGGGGAGTGTTCAGCGTCTCCATGCAGAGTTTGGAGATGCTGATTGTAGGTGCTGCACACTATGCAGCACTGAGATAGGTGTAGCACCTTTTAGTGGCCATTTTAGTGACTGCTTTTAGAGGTGTTACTAGGATGAAATGTAAACATTGCCTTTCTGGCAGTTTGCTGATAAGTGGTGGCGATATTCTGTACATTTAAAGTGTAAAAAAAAAAGTAACACTATTTCTTAACCAACCTGGCATTAACTGAACATGCTGATGGCAATCACACTCCTATCAGCCAGTACATGCTGTGATCAGGGAGATCCCAGCTTATGCAGTGTTGCTACTGATAGGAGTGTGATTGCTGACAGCCAGTCCAGTACATTACGATAGATTATTCACCCTATCACCTCCCTGCCTTCAGCTGAGTTCCGCATGAGGGAATTTACAGAGGTCACCACGTGACGCTTTATTGCCTGGCAGCTACGGTTTCCAGATGCAGAAGATGGCGTGTGGTGACTGGGAGAAGCGAGTAAGTTATTGGTGTGACGGAGCTCCTGTACTCCGACAAAGTATCCGCTTCCTAGCCGTATGGAAAGGAGCCTGGAGCGCTTAAACTCCTGCCAACTGGTGTCTCTCTGGAGCTTTTCCACCTGACCAGGCTGGCATCGCCCCATCTGCCTGTTCCACTGCAGCACTTCTTCCAGGTAGGTATCCACCTCTGCTTGCATTGTGGTTGCTATTGCCTTTACAAAGGCACTTGCAGCTCTCAGGTCTAGTTCTCTTGATTTATCCCAGGGCTAAAGCATCAGCATCAGGTCTGAAGACTGTTACTGGGATCCCTAAAAAATCCTCACAAAACACCGTTCCAAAAGTAACGATGCACCGCTTTGTTTATTTTTATATGGGACTAGCCCATATGCTTATTACATCAAGCTTGCTATGACAAACTTGGTAAAATACAAATAACCAAAACTTGTCTGAAAACATACAAGAAATGTATAACATATTTATAAAGGGGTTGGGAACACAATATTTAACACAAGATCTCTGTCTTGCCTGCAGATTTAGCAGTATGCAAATCTACCTGAATATGTAAGTTAACAAGCCTTGCTATTCAGGTAGTGCTTATAGCTGTTGCTACCAACAGAGCCATACAGGCTCCAGAGACAAATCTATTTAGTTGACCGCAAGACATGAGAGCACACAAAACATTTAACCATATTATAATGGGTACAGGGTGACTAAAACACAAGAACAAATAAGTAAAGTGTCCTTCTGCTCCTCGTCACACAGTGTAATTCAGGGTAAGCAAGAAGCCTGGCCCAGGCCCATAGTAGGTGAAATGTCTGTTGCTTGTTTAACAACAATGGTGGCATCACAGGACGTATTACTGTGTGTTGGGGAACGTGGGATATTTACACGTTTTCTATAATTGTTAAAAAAAAAATAAAATAAAAAATTAAATCTGTACTTTTTACTATGGTGTCTTTTTTTTTTTTTTTTGGTCTTTTTGTTTTCTTTACTTTGTGGTCCTTTATCTGGTTTTGACATGCATGGTTACAGTTGCATACATTGGGGACACCCTATTTACAGCTACATGTTAACTAGCACTCAGTGTTCGTAATCTATACTCATTGTTTACGTTTCACCAGGTGATCTTGGGGAATTACAATTGGTTGACATTTGAAGAGGTCTACTCGTTGGCTGCTCAGTTCGGAAATGGTCTCGCTCAACTTGGTCAGAAACCAAAGTCTAACATTGCCATATTCTGTGAGACACGAGCAGAGTGGATCATCACAGCCCAGGCATGCTTCATGCACAACTTCCCTTGTGAGTATGTTTCAATCATTAGAAAGGTGTGATAGATGGGAGACACCAGTGTCCTAGGTTTATGTTCTAAAAGGCAGTTTTGATACCCAGTTGTGGAAGACAATTAATCGGCTTGAAAATATTCTGTAACTTTCATATAATTGTCGTACGAGATCTGATCTTTGTCACTAGAACAGAGCAACAAATCACCATTAAATTCCCCACCCTAGCTGTGCTCTTTGTTTATATATTTATTTGAAACATTTACATAGTTACATAGCTGAAAAGAGTCTTGCGTCCATCAAGTTCAGCCTACCTCACATTTGTTTTTTGCTGTTGATCCAAAACCCAGTTTGAAGCACAATTTTGCAACAAGCTAGGAAAAAAAATCCTTCTTGACCCCAGAATGGCAGTCAGATTTATCCTTGGATCAAGCAGTTATTACCCTTCATTGAAAGATTATATCCTTGAATATTCGTGTCTTGCAAGTATGCATCTAGTAGCTGTTTGAACATCTGTATGGACTCTGATAAAACCACTTCTTCAGGCAGAGAATTCCACATCCTTATTGTTCTAACAGTAAAAAAACCTTTCCTTTGCCTTAGACGAAATCTTCTTTCTTCCAGTCTAAACGCATGGCCTCGTGTCCTATGTAAAGTCCGTTTGTGACTAGATTTTCACACAATGGTTTGTATTGGCCCCGAATATATTTGTATAATGTTATCATATCCCCTCTCAGGCGACGTTTTTCTAAACTAAATAGGTTTAAATTTGTTAACCTTTCTTCATAGCCCATATGTTCCATTCCTTTTTATTAATTTTGTAGCCCGCCTCTGCACTTTTTCTAGTGCCATAATATCCTTCTTTAGAACAGCATATTCAAAATTGCACAGCATATTCAATATGGGGTCTTACCAGTGATTTATAAAGAGGCAAAATGATATTCTTGTCCCGAGAATGACTGTCCTTTTTCATGCATGACAATACCTTACTGGCCTTGGCCACTGCTGATTGACATTGCACATTGTTGCATAGTTTGTTGTCTATAACAATTCCCAAGTCCTTTTCGTGTGTTGTTATCCCTAATTCGCTTCCATTAAGGGTATACGTTGCATGTGTATTCTTTACGCCGAAGTGCATAACTTTTTCAACATTAAATTTCATCTGCCATTTGAGTGCCCAGTCCCCCAGTCTATCTAAATCCCTCTGCAGCAAAGTAATATCTTGCTCACATTGTATTGTTTTACAAAGTTTTGTGTAATCTGCAAACACTGAAATGACTTTCAATGCGGTCTTTAAGATCATTTATAATCATGTTAAATAGAAGGGGTCCCAGAACAGACCCCTGAGGGACACCACTTGCCACCTCTGTACAGCTTGAAAATTTACCATTAATGACAACTCTTTGTACTTTGTTTTTAAACCAATGTTCTACCCAAGAACAAGCATTTTCATCTAGACCGATTTCCTTGAGTTTGAACACTAATCTATTGTGTGGAACTGTATCAAATGCCTTGGCAAAAGCCAAATAGATCACATCCATGGCAACACCCTGATCTATACTTCTACTTACTTCTTTGTAGAACGCAATCAAGTTAGTTTGACATGACCTGTTTAGATATCAGACACGGCATATAATAAATATATATTGCTGTAAGCATAAATAGTTGATCTAAAGCTTGGAATAAATGTGTTCTATATTTTATAATGTTGATGTTCTTTTAATTGTTCATAATCTGATCTGGGTCATCCGTGATGCCCCTTAAAATCTCCAGTTCTCAGTTTAATTTTATTCCTTTCCTAGTTTCATTCTTCATCTTCTGCGTGTTACTATTCTTTATTTTTATTTTTTTAATCATTTATAAAGCGCCAACAAATTCCTTGGAGCTGTACAATGGGTGGACAAACAGACATGTACCATACATACTCAAGTATAAGCCGACCCAAATATAAGCCCAGACCCCTAATTTTACCACAAAAAACTGGGAAAACTTATTGACTCGAGTATAAGCCTAGGGTGGGAAATGCAGCAGCTACTGGTAAATTTTTAAATAAAATTAGATCCCAATAAAATTATATTAATTGAATATTTATTTACAGTGTGTATATAATGAATGCAGTGTGTGTTTCTGTGTATATAATGAATGCAGTGTGGTTGTGTGTGTATGTGTGTGTGTGTGTGTGTGTGTGTGTGTGTGTGTATATAATGAATGCAGTGTGTGTTCTTGTGTGTGTATATAATGAATGCAGTGTGTTCTTGTGTGTGTGTATATAATGAATGCAGTGTGTGTTCTTGTGTGTGTATATAATGAATGCAGAGTGTGTGTTTCTGTGTATATAATGAATGCAGTGTGTGTGTTTGTGGTGTGTGTGTGTGTATAATGAATGCAGTGTGTGTAAATTGGGTGAGGGGAGGGCATTTTTTTTTTTTAATTATTTTAATATTTTTTTTTAATCTATGTGCTGAAAAACTCGGCTTATACTAGGGTATATACGGTAATTGTAACCAGACAAGTTGGATGCACAGGAACAGAGGGGTTGAGGGCCCTGCTCAAATGAGCGTGCATGCTAGAGGATATTATAAGCTTATATAGATGACAACATTCTGTAAAAATGGCAGGCAATCCTCTCCATAAATTCTAAACTATTTCCTTCAAATCTCTTATATTTATATGTGCTCTATTTTTAATAAACAAATGCTGCTCTGTATTTAAAGATTTTCCTTATAAAATAAATTGTCTAAAATCCCTGTACTAGCCTAGTCCTCAATTTGACCTACAATAAGCGGATCCCAGAATGATGCAACAACTTGTCACAGGCTTTCATGTCACATTACTTCCCATCACCCTGCCTCTTCCTCCTCCTTATGCAATGATCGCCCCTACCAACGGCTAAACTTTTAAAATTCCACGTTTACAGAAAACCTGAGCTTTCTCCATCCCCCTCATCCTCTCTGAAATTAAGGAGCTTTATTATCTAATATAATAAACACTCTCCAGTCCCCTTTTCACCCCTGCTCTGGTTTTCCCATCAAGCTGATACCCTGCAGCAGGATGTGAGGGGGAGAACAGTGTACTCAGGACATGAGCCTGCTCTGGCTTTTTGAAACGTGCTGTGTCTCACTGCTGGACTTTCACCCAACACACCAACTGCTATTCTTGCACTTTATACACTGAGCCCGGAGACTCGTTAGAAAGATTAATGTGTTTTACTGACATCTTCGTGTATGAATGTGTGTGTGTGTATTATGTATCTTTTAAATAATTGTGTGTTTTGGAAAGTTAGCGTGGGCACGAGTATGTTACATATACAGGGTGAAAGATGGATCACCTGAGAGAGTTATAACCTTTGTCTTTTACTCTGTGAACTTCAGCGAACATGAACACGTGGAGAGGCTGAGATCTCTCAGCTTATCCTGGTCCTCCTGTTATTTTAAAGGGCAGCATCTGCTTTAGGCTCTCTCATAGCTTTGAGACTGTGACTGTAACCGCAAAATTAAGGCTGGGCGAGACACAGGAGCTATATAACATAACAATTTCATGTTAAACATCTAATACTATCCTTACCTTTTTGTGTAATTTTACACCACTCCCTCTAGCATGTAAGCTCATTGAGCAAGGCCCTCAACCCCTCTGTTCCTGTGTGTCCAACTTGTCTGGTTACAACTACATGTCTGTTCATCCACCCATTGTAAAGCGCTGCGGAATTTGACGGCGCTCTAGAAATATCATAATAATAATTGAAAGAACACTTTAATGTTAAAGGGACACTATAGGCACTCATACCACTTAAGCTCATTGAAGTGGTTTGGGTGCACTGTCCCTCTTAGTGTTGCAATGTTAAACTTTGCAGTTCCAGCAAACTGTAATGTTTACATTGCCTCACTAAATCTGCCTCCACTGACTGTCTACCAGAAATTGACCGGGGGTGCTTCCTGGATCCTAATGGACCTTTGGTCTGGTATTGGACGCTCGACGTCTTCGTGCTCTGCATATGGACATCCAATGTCATGCTTTTTACCCATAGGAAAACATTGATTCCTATGTACTGGCAGAGGGGACATCGGCGCTGGGATATGTTAAGTAAATAATGAGTTTTTAACACGGAGGGGGAGTGATGGTGTCAGGAATACAGCTATAGTATCCCTTTAAAGATACACATAGGTATTTATAATGTTGGCAGGCCCATATTGAGATCCCTTATAAATGTAAGTAAATAAAATTAGACTTGCCTTTCTTCTTACAGTGACTTCTCTTCCTTCATGTGAACTAAGCCAATCAAATGCTTATCTATAGAGCAGCATTAGGGGCAGTACTGCGCATTTGTACTGCTCCAGTAAGTGTCTCCTCGTGGAGGAGCAGTATGAGAAGCCTTTAAAGGGACACTATAGTCACCAAAACGACTTTAGCTTAATGAAGCAGTTTTGGTGTATAAATAATGCCTCTGAAGTTTTCATGCTCAAGTCACAGCCATTTAGGAATAAAATCCCTTTTTGTCGATGCAGCCCCAGCCACACCTCACCTCGTCGTGACTGACACAGCCTGCATTAAAAAAGAAAATAGATTTTACTTTCAATCTCGTGTAACTTACTTTAAAGGTTTTTAACTCATGCTCTGTAAATTGGGCTTTAATGACATACATGAGGCTCCTGCAGAGTCTAGCAAGCTATTACATTAAACAGGATTTGCAATAAAGGAAGTGTACACATTAGATGACTCTTTACAGGAAGTGTTCAGGAAGGCTGTGTAAGTCGCATCCACAGAGGGCTATATAAACAAAGTGATTTTACTCCTAAATGGCAGAGAGTTGAGCTGTAAGACTGTAATCATGGACATGATCTATACACCAAAACTGCTTCATTAATCTAAAGTTGTTTTGGTGACTATAGTGTCCCTGTGACTGTGTTCTGCATTCTTGTGACTCCAAATGTGAAGATTGCCTTATTAGTGGTTTATTCTAAAAATAAATACAATTAACTCTCCCTAGAAACTACTGAAAGAGGCTGCAATGTCTCATCCAATCCCTTTTCTCAATATTTTGACAGAGTACTTTACTTATCCTTTAAAATCCTGCCCAAATGGGTTTATAGGAAATATGGTTCAGTAAGCTGCTGCTGGTTTGTTCCATAGCTTTGTGAGGGAAACTAGTTACGTTCACAAGGGAACATGTATTTTCTGAGTAAGCCTGTTGTGAGTGACGGGAGGGTTATATTTGCAGACCTTTTTAATTGAATCTCTGCAATTTAAAAAAATTAATTAAATTTGTATTTTATTGGATTTTCCATTTCCAAAAGCATCTGTATCACGTTATAAAGGTGTAATGGCAATTCTCAACAGGCATACAAGAAAGTATATGTGGGTATCGACAAGCGTGGAAACACGCATCCTTGGGTGGGTGTCCCAGCCTCTAAGTATACAATTGGTTTTATAGGCAGTAGAATGTACACCAGGAGAAGATTAAAAAAAAAAAAGTGAGAACGCACTGTCAGTGTAAAAATAATAAAAATAAAAAAAAAACAGCATGCTTTCCCTTTACTCACTTTTTCTTTTTTCACTAGGGACTTGCACTGATAGAATGATTATTTAGACCAAGTTTTATTTATTTTTTTGTTTACTTCTAGCTAGTTGGGGTTTGGAAGTAGTAGATAGTGGGCGATACCTCATAGAGTGAGTACTAGATTAGAACACCCATGAAGGTGTTTATAGGAGCCTAGGGATTCATTTTGAGGTTGCTATATAGATTGTATCAGATATCCAGATTTCTTTACCTAGTGGTTTAGCACCTCCAAGACAAAAAGGGAGGGGACTTTCACTATCATTCTGGGCAAGTTTGCCTGGGGTATCCATAATATTTGGTCTTATTAACGGATTTATATTAACTGTTTCTCTGCCTCTCTATCCCTACCTCTACTTATCCTAGGTATCATTGCTCATTGTAACTCTATTATAAGGTATTAGCCCTACTGTTTTGTCTTCATTATTTTTTAGTCCCACTGACTACACAAGATAATTGGACTATTATAAATCTAGACTATACCATTATCTTTACCTCCACACTAGTCTTTTATTTAGGGGATCCAGTACAGTGTCCTTCTGGGTTTTTTTTTTTTTGGTTATCTTAATTGAAAGATTCAATAAAGGTTTTTGTTTATTATTATTATTATTTTTTCCTATTCAGCCTGCTAACAAGGACGCCAGAGGGTATTTTTGGAACTCATACATTAAATGTTCCTTTTTCCTTTTCCCCTAAATTAGCTCTCCATACTAGCTAGTTCAATTTATATACTGTTATTCAATGTTGTCCATTTATTATTTATGTCAGCATCCCTAGATCTCCCTAGCTGGAGATCATCTTTTATTATTTTTCAAAAAAAAAAAATAACTTAACTAAGGCAGTATCCTGCGCTATTCTCCAGTTATATTAACTCTACATATCTAGACAATGCCCATTGAAACTATAATATTGTACAAGAGCCCTATCTATATGTTGGGGCTATATAAAGTATTCAATATTAGTGGCTTAAGTCGGGGTACCTGGTATTTGAGCCTCGGGCAGGTGCAGTCTGTTAATCTCTGCAATTTTAAGCTGCAAACATGAATTCAAGGATATTACCTATAGGAGTACTGTGTAGTAATAATAAAAAGTCCAAGTGTGTTTGGGAGATAAATATCTCATTAATCCCTTATTATTCCATCACATGGTCTCCCAGAATGCCTTTTGTTTTGTAAAATTTTGTTAAAAAAAAGTTTTTTTAAACAAATTACTCTTTAGCTTCTTCTCCGTACATTTATGCTACTCTGAGAATTGTCAGACGCTGCTGGTATCTATGTAGCTTGCTTGTTTATCCCATAGGGGGAGAAAAGGTCCCATGCATGCGCTCCCACACGAACGCTATCCCTGAGAATACAAAGCTATCTGCACCTCAGCTGAGAGACACGGGATCAGCCGATTGCAGTGTGCAGTGCTGTAGCAAACAGCTGCTTCCTCTCCTGGCTCATCAACTCTCTGACGTCAATGTAGTGATTTTTGGCAAGTCCATGAGCATGTCAGGCTGGTTAACCTCACCGGTGCTGAAGTGACCGGCAAATCAGTTTTTACAGTATTGGCCGTGTTTGTTTTTGTGTATACGTTTGTATTTAAATGTTTTCTAATCCTTCTTAAGGTTTATTTACCAAGTTGTAAATTGTGGAGAACTGACGACCACTGAACCACATTTAACATTTTTAGACTAAAATTACCAAACTGTATCAGTTCTCAACTTGGTTTTGTTTCCAGCTGTTACAGAAATTACATTTTGCCACATAGTTGTCCCAATTTAATAATATCGGTTGGCTGCTTTATTTTTTTTTTTTTTTTTTTCTCCCTTGCTCTGCTTGCAATTCTATGGAGTAGTTAATTGCATGAGCTGGGGAAAGCCTGGACCAAGGCTTGTTTATGTAACTGAGGTCAGAGGAGAGAGTAGAGCCAGCTTGTGGGAACCGGCCCAGACACTTGCTCGATCCCATCAGCTGAAGTAAAATGAGTTAGGCATGACTGTGCATGTGTGTCGGCCTAATGTTTCCATCTTAACTGGCCCACACTGATGGACTTACAGTATAAATAAAAGTGAAGTTTCTGGCGGAGTTAGACTTGATTTCCAGAGCTCTGTTATATTTCTACATTAGGCATTGCCGACCTTCTTTTGTTACACACTGCGTGCAAGAAACGAAGCCTCTTGTTTGGTAATGCCAACTGTTACTGTTTGTCTTAACTGTCACTGAAATAGATATGATTAGAAATGTCACAAAAGAGGATTGACTTGTAAAGGAGGCCACATCCCGTGATTTTAATATTTTCTTTCTCACACAGCTTCCTGTGTCTCCAGGCTGTAAAGATGGGATTTTATATCACTTTGAGTTCTGTCTGAATGCATTGTAGTACATCTGACTCTGTCTGCAGAGACACCACGCAGAGACTGCCTGGTTCCTTGCAGTCTATAAAAGGATGGTTTGGAGAGATCCTTTGATTGGCTTTGACCGCCATGGAGTGACCTTTTTATGAATATGAACACATAGTCTCAGATACAGTGATGTTTACAATTTGTCAGACTACAAGGGCAGGGTCTATACACCAACATCACTACATTACAATGAATGATTTTGGCACTTGGTGTCTCTTTTAAATAGGAGTAAATCATGTTGAGCCTGCTTTTTGCAGGTACACATTGCCTTGCCGTTATGAAAAAGGGACATTTTAGACTATTCTGCATGGAATGTCCACTCCTGTAGGAACAGCAGTCTTCTATGGACCGGCTTACGTTAATCAAGTAGTACATTGCAGGTTATAATGACAGTGTAGAATGTTCTTAAAGGGACACTATGGTCACCAGAACCACTACTGTTTAATGTAATGTTCTGATGTGTATAGTAGGTCCCGAAGGCCCTTTTTTTTTTCATGTAAGCATTGTCTTTTTAGAGCGAACACCGCATTTACATTACTGCCTATTAACACTTCTAGTGACAGTCACTCAGAAGGCCACCAATGTGCAGCACTGATGTTCAGCGTCTCCACACCCTGCATGGAGGTAAACTCTCCCCATAGAGATGCATTTATTTAATGCTTTCCTATGGGATCATCAATTTTGTTGATATCAGCCAAATGGAAGGAACCAGACCTGGGGCAGGGGGGAGAGAACACCATATTGTCAGGAATGCAAGTTTTGTATTCCTCACACTTTAGTGTTCCTTTAGGTAACGTGGCAATTTATAGTTAAAATAACTTTCAGTGTTTTTTTTTTTTTCCTTTCATTGAACTTTGTGACAAAAATCCAGAGAATATACTATTATTTGTAAAGTTAACTTGGTGAACGCCTCCTTTTTAATTAAAACCCCAAGTAATTCTACTGCCCTTTTTCCTCTCTCCTTTCCTCTGCTCCCAGGCAGCAGTCCCCTAATGTAGCCCTCTCTGTGGGGAACAGGAAAGAAATCTGGACTCCTTTTTAATTGTCGAAAGATCCAGAAGGCCTTCACTTTCAAGCATCTGGTGTACATTAACTCAGATATGTTCACCACTGCACTGAAACCATGTCAGAAGTCTCTTTTCCCAAGGATTTATAAGACACGGTTAAAATAGAACATTTTATGTCATCTGTACTGCTTCTGAAAATCTGTTAACCACAAAGCATGTGCTTTGCAAACACTAATGTTTTGTAGTTTTTGTTTTTCTCGGGTAATGCTGTAGCCAAAAACGCCAAAGGCAGTCAGAGGGAGTAAGTCTGTGATGTTCTGTTAGTGCCCACATCTATTCTTCCCTCACCCCCTCACTCAATTCTGTGTACATATAACTTTTTTTGGGCAGTACACTATCTTTAAATAACAAAAACAGATTTAATATTGTGCAATTTAAAGTGTTATGATCTTCTTATTTCACTAAGCTAGATAGAATTCTTGATGTTCGAGATGAAGCAATGGCAGACATACTCTATACTTGTGTGTGGTGTGCGTTTGGAGTTGCTTGTAGAGGAGAGTTTGCTTATGGGGGTTTATGTCTGTCTTTGAGGCTGGTTCTAGTGTAGAGTGTTGGGGGGGTGAAAAGGGGTAGGAGCAGTAAAAAAAAGAGAGAGAGAGAAAACGGGGGAAAAAAGGTTTTATTCCAACCCCCTCTCAGGTTTTTTTTTTTGTTTTTTTTTGGTCAGGAAGGGGTGAGAGGGATATCCAGATCCCTGATGGTTCAATTCTTATCTGCACATCTGGTGGGTGCAGACTCTCATTGAGGCTGGCGCTGGGAAAAGTATCAGTGTTGCTGCGGCAACATTTTGCTACACGATCTAGAGTAGACAGCTTGGTCTGCACTGCGTGAAGTGAGGACCACCTTCTCTGCTCTGCCCCCTCCTGTATTAAAGCGAGTTGGCTGTTTCTCCTCATCACCCATTTAGCTCACTTTCTGAGCCGGAGCTGAAGAAAGGTTGGCCCTGCATGTGCTGGCCGGGGAGATCCTTTGATTTCCCCTGTTGGCTTAGTTATGTGGCAATCTCTGCCCACCAGACACTAATCCGATAGGCCCAATGGCTGGACATATGGTATTCAGTTTTCCAATTTTGGTCTGTCCTCTGTCCTCGTTATCTTATTACATACAAGTCATATTTAGTACCTTGTTCTATTGTTCTATTTCTATTTCCATAACACAATCTTTTAGCCTTGTAGCATTTTTTTGAAACATTCAAAACTACAGTATGATTAAAATAATCTTTGTTTTCTGCTACTATCCTATTCCTCCTCCCTCCCAATATCCGCACCCTGAGAAGTGAAAACCAGTAAAGGGGGCAGGCCAGTGAGGCGCCCATGTCCCTGGCTCTATCCAAAGGGAGTGTCTCCGCCTGAAGTACTGGCAGGTCAGCCTACATAAATGCATGCCAGTCTGCCTTTCAATCTCCCAGGTCAGCCCACTGAGGGTAGACCATGCAAGGAATATTGTTTCAGTTCTCTCTGCTGGGTCCTAGTGTTGCGCATGTGCACCTTATGATATACTTTTCTGGGGACTGTTCCGTGTTGTCCCCAACAGTGGAACACCAGGGAACAAAGTGGGAGTGATATGAACCGACTTATTGGGACTGTCCTGCCAAAATCCAGACGGTTGGGAGATGTGTATTATGCCCCATCACTTTTTATAGTCCATTTATGGTAGGTATTCCAGCTTGGCTCTAAAGTTTCCATTTCTCTTATCAAATCCCTGCTAGTTCCTAGTTTAGTAAATAAACTCCAGCAATAACTATCCTGACTGGTTGGAAAACTGTTGTTGTTGAAGTATTTATACTAAGGCCTTCTTCTGAATGACGTAGATTAACCTTCTGTGTTTTTGTTTTTTTCCCTCTTCCTCCTCTATAGTGGTTACAATTTACGCAACATTGGGGGGTCCTGCAATTGCACATGGACTGGTGGAAACAGAGGTCACCCACATAATTACCAGCAAGGAGCTGCTGCAGACAAAACTCAAGGTAACATACATTTCTCTACAGTCCTTTCTAAAAATTCATAATTGGTTTTGTGATTGTGTTAGTCTCTTTAAAATTGTGTTTGCATCTCTTCATTTACCCACGCCTTCTGGGCTCCTATGACTGTATGAATGAAGCAAACTGCAATGCACAAGTGTAAATGTATTTACTTTTATTAACTGCATATTGCTAACTGTACATTTATGTATTTAGTTATTTTTGCTAACCAGTGAAATAATTGATGTTGTAGAAAAGAATAAGATTCTAGGTGACCTGCACCTCTCAAGAACAACAGAGCAAATCTTGTGATTAAGATCTGTATATTATTAGTGTGTGTGTGTGTGTGTGTTTGTATGTATGTATGTATGTGTGTGTATGTGTATATAGAGAGAGAGCGAGAGAGAAAAAAAAGAAAACTTGTCCATGCCCTAGTAATCTCTCGCATGGACTATTGTAACTCTCTCCTAATTGGTCTTCCCAATAGCCGTATTGCCCCGCTACAATCTGTAAGGAATACTGCCGCCAGACTGATTTTCCTCTCTAGTCGGTCCTCTCACCCCTCTGTCAGTCCTTACATTGGCTTCCTGTATCCTATAGGATTTCAAAGTGCTAACCCATACCTATAAAGCACTGAATAATCTTAGCCCCTCTTATATCTCCTCACAGATCCATAGGTATGCCCCTTCTCGGTCTCTCTGCTCTGCCCATGACCACCTCCTGTCCGCTGTCGGCACCTGTACGGCCAACTCGTGCTTGCAGGACTTCTCACAGGCGGCTCCCTTCCTATGGAATAGCCTGCCTACCGCCATCAGACTCTTCCCTAGTCTTCAATCGTTTAAGAAGCGCCTTAAAACTAATTTCTTTCTTAGACTACCTGTCTCTTGCTCTCTCCTAAAGGGCAGCACTCTACTCTCTCCTCCAGCTCTGCTTCACTCCCACTTATTTTGACTTCTATTCCCTGTCCTAATGTGTTTTATACCCCACCTCCTATAGACCCTTCGTTTCTGTGAGTTTTCTTGTAATTGTCCGATTTATAGTCAAATCCCCCCTCTAATAATATTGTAAAGCGCTACGGAATCTGTTGGCGCTATATAAATCGAGATAGATATATATATATATATATATATATTATATTATACACATGTGTGTGTATTGCTTATGATCTGAATAAAGAGCTGCATTTGTACACTCAATGATTCTGTTATTTTTTTTTATTTTTTTCTCAGGGCATCCTTCCTCAAGTCCCTCTTCTAAGACACATCATTCTTGTGGATGGCACCAGCTCGCAGCCTGCAGACTTAACACAAAACATTACTGTAAACAGTATGGCTTCAGTACAAGCCCTGGGAGCAAAGAGAAGTAAGTCTATCCTATCCAATTCTTCACTTTGTTGAGAAAACTCAACATTTTGTGCATGTCAGTTACACTCTGTTTGTATATGCATGATTGTGTTGAATGCTAAATATTAGCCCAAATAAATACGGAGTATATGTTGAATGGCTTCACTAAAACTAATTTCATATTTATTGTATTTTGGAGCCAGCACACCATCTATCTTTTTACATGTCCTGCTGTTATGGTTTTGGTATATAATGGCAGGAGGGGACAAGCAATCTACATTGTATAGCGATAGTACAAACAGAATGGAAAAACACAAATGCAACTCATTTCTTTTTTCTTTTATTCTTTTTTTCATGTGCACATGGTAACATAACCAGCTTGACACGCCATAACATCAACTCCTTTTAAACTGCTATATCACTGTTTACAGAATGTCTCAATTATAAAGTGAGACTGAAAGAAAAAACGCAAAGACAAAAAAAAGTGACTGACCTCTCAAAGTGAGGGTTTTGTGCCTAGATGTTCCAGGAGAGGGTGAAAAGAGATGTACTTGAAGCTCTCCATTCCTTAGTCACCATCTAGTTCAGCTGTCAGGAGCAAAGTGTGTACTCAAGCCAGTGCTCAAGAGAACGTGATGGGGGTCTCTCTCTATTCATGCAGCAATGAGATGCTCTGGGCATCTGTTCTACTTTATCCAAGAAGATGCCTGTTCCCATCAATTACCAGGTGACTGATGATGCAGGCCAGGAGAAAGCTTGTTGAAGTTCAACCTTTTGCCACATTTTTCCAAATCTCTTATGACAAGACAAAATGGTCTCTACTTTTTTCCATGTTTTGCTTGAGTTGGAACTTCCGTATACTTGCAGCTCGATCTGTAGGGGTTTTTCGCAGGTTCTATTTAAAAAACAAAAAAACAAAAAACTCAAAAGTGAGAGTGCATGTTACTTTGATTTATTCCTTCCAATTTACTCCATCGGTGTTCTCTTCTCTGTCAGCCAACGTCACTATAGGGTTAATTTTCAAACTATTAAAAAAACAGGATATCCCCAATCTGAGCCTCCTCCTCCACAGCAGGAAATCAAGAGTCCTTGGAGCAAATGATGAATTGAATACATCCCACCCATCCCCCCTTTAATTTTTTTAAATTGATTTAGTTGTGTGTGTGTGTGTAAAGGATTTCTTTCCATGTGAACAGATGCAGTAGAAGGATGTCTGAGAGATGCTTCAATTTCAGGCCCAATACATCTGGTGCAAATAACACGAACCTGATGCTTTTGTTCCCACAGTAAACTGTTGCCTTACACACTTTCCATACATTGTCTAGCTCACCACTCTCGTTATTGAATGCTAGTTTCCTACAAGGAGCATATGTTGTACTGTAGGCTATTTATCACACACATGGCAAAGCACATGTGACCTTTTCTGTCGTCAAAAAAGGTGACCGATCAGAGCCTTTTTGTCCAGGGCGGTGGGAATGTTAACTCTTCCAGTTACAAAATTTGTGACACTTGCACAATGCATTTGGCTTTAATTATTTAGCACATAATGAGTTATTGGTATTATCGGATGGTTCTTTCTTTCAAGGTTTAATGCAACAGCTTTGGGAATCATGCTGTGGTGTGGAGCGAACACAACGTGTAGAGTTTATGGATATTGATTTATAGACTACTGTGTATTCATAGATTTGGTGTTATAATGTGAATCATAGAAGATGTCATTTAGGGTTGGACATAGGGAAACGTTTTGGAAGAGACGTAATTATATGTTGGATGGCCCGTAACATTTACTCTTTGATTTCGGCCCCTGATCTTTTTGCCACCTAATAAATGTGCCGGCTTAAAAGAGCCAGTCTTGGCAATATAACTGCTACAGCCACTGTAGTGGTTTTTGTTCTAGCAGGCTACTGGCATCATCCCCTGTCTCTGTGTCAAAAACTTTTTCGGGCAGGTATAACATAAACTGAGGGTCCCCCACGTGCCTATTGCTCGATCCCCTCCCTTGCTTTATTTACAATATCAAGAGAGTGTCACAGAAACCTAGACTGTGACGGCAGATGATCATTCGGCCCATCAAGTCTGCCCAATTTCCAGAGATTTACTAGGATCTCTGATCTGTCACCTTTTTGGTGTCAGCTGGTAAACGGCTTTTACTTTTACCAGCAACTACGTGCGATTTCTTCAGGCAGTCCTGTTGTTTTTAGTAGATTTTTAT
The DNA here is from genome assembly GCA_933207985.1 of Pelobates cultripes. Lineage (NCBI taxonomy): Eukaryota > Metazoa > Chordata > Amphibia > Anura > Pelobatidae > Pelobates > Pelobates cultripes. The sequence continues at coordinate 70,738,771 of OW240913.1, read as the reverse complement.
AGTTCAGCCATTTTAAGTAGTTTCACTAAAGTACCTAAATCACACAAATGTGAAGGCTTGCGAGTTTACTGGTACGGGCCAGTTGCTGAAATCATTGTTGTGACTTTCATGTCATTTCGCCTCTGGAAAATCACTAAATTTGGCTTTAGCTCATGTCTCCACTTAAACTTGTCAAGACCCTTCATCAGTTTATACCCTTTCCGAGTCTGTTCAGAATACATTGAAAATGTTTATTGTTCTCTGGCAGAAAACTAATGCCAGCTCGGCTGCTTTGAGTATGTTCATGTTCAACTCCCTGTCAGGGTCTGTTTAAAACAAATGAAAACTTGACTGCATCTTAGCGAGATATGTAAATCTAAGCAACCTGTTTGAAACTAAGGCCAACTTCGGACTAACTTAGATTCTTGATTTGTATTCTCTATTAGCGAACCATTTCTAATTGGATGTTTTCTGTATTTGGTTTTTGTATAAACGTTAGGCACAAATTAGGCCCAAAAGTGTAGATTGGTTGTACGGTCTCTCTTTAATACATCGGTTAATCTACCATCACGCGGTTTTCTAAATATGTAATTTTTAGGATGTGTGTATTGCTGGGGAATAATGTAAACCAAGGACTTGTTCATTCACTTATAACTTTATTATGTGGCAGTAAATAAGTTTACTAAGAGAATTTATTAAAGTACTAATTTCCGTCCATTTGCCGGAATCCAGTATGCAGGCATCAGCACTTCTAAGTTTTTCTTAATTTCCAGGCACCCTATAAGCACAGGGCGTGACCCACAGCTAACTGGAAAAAGGGCTTTAATTTCGGTCATTCCAATTTGTCTTGGGAAATTCCATAATTTATAAACTTTGAAGACCTCGCTCTACCAGGCTTTTTAAAGTGTGATGGTGATTCATATTGTGATTTAGTGTCTAATTAAATCATATGAGTTATTTAAGGTCAGCAGGTGGTTATGAAAAACCATCTTGCACGCAAATAGGGATAGTCCACAAATCTGAAATTTGGGAATGTTCTGTTTTGATAGATCTGTCATCACGTTAAAGGGAAACTGTCATTTTTTTTTATGTTTTGATATATATTGTGTATTAGTCTCTGTAAATAATATTGATGTAGAATGGTTGTCAAATAGAGACCAGAAACGTAAATAGAATTCATTAAACTCTAGTGACAGAACCTGGTGGTATTTTTCCTCTCGTGAAGTAAAATTGTTTACTTTCCTGATGATCCCTACAAGCGATTTCAGCTCTGTGATCACATCTTCACTGGGCCATAATTTGTTACTCTATTAACAAATTATGCCCCAAAGGCATTTGCCTGAGATTGCGATATTGTGCATTTTCTGTACGCGCTGAATGCTAACAAACAGTACGCCTACAAGGGGAGGATTTCCTCCCTCCGTTCAACATTGGTGTTTTTTGTGTTTTTTCACTCTCCTTTCCCTCGTCATCCCGCAGCGCGCACATGTGCTCTGAGCCGTGTAAAAGGTCCCTTTAAAAGCTTCTCCATGAAAAGCCTGTAATCGGACCATGCACGGCCACAGTGACATGGTGTTTTACTACTTTTTCTACGAACTGAGGACCTTCTCCACAGTGCCCATTACATATTACACCAGAATGGTCCCCTTCTCAATAGGATCACAGTAACCCTTTAAATTGTATGGGTTTAATACAGTCTTTGCGCTCTCTCTGTCTCCACAGCAATTAAACCGCAGTCCGTTCCTGTGGCGCATGACATTGCTGTGATCATGTATACAAGTGGTTCTACGGGCATTCCAAAAGGTGTCATGATATCTCACAGTAATCTGATCGCTGGCATCACTGGCATGGCACAAAGAATACCCAATCTGGGGTAGGTTAACACTTGGTTTGCAGATCTTAAAACCTGTTCCTGTGTTTTGTGTTTGTTTTTTCTGGGTGCTGGAGCCACTGTTATCACTGGGCGTGACCGTCATGTGCATGTTCACTCTGGTCTATAGTTCAGTAATTGTATACAATCGTCCACACAGGCCAATGAGCACAATATCAAGGAACTATTTGATTTGTATGTTATGCCTTAACAAACTAGCCCTAATCTTTTAATCACTAAAATCTGCCCAATTTGCTCCTACAACTGGTTCAATGTCTGTACTCTTCAGAGCCTCTGTCTTGCTCACAATTGCAATAAGAGGTTGAGAGCTGTGATACCCAGTGTTTGCTAGTGCTGCTTGTCCAGCTAGTCTTATCCTGCGCTTTATTAGATCACATGTGAGGAGTTGGGAACATGTGTAAACTGATTTAAATTGTTCCCCAAAGTGTGTTCTTTTTCTTTCAGGGACACTGATACCTACATTGGCTATTTGCCATTAGCCCATGTTCTAGAGCTTAGTGCTGAATTGGTTTGCCTTTCCCACGGTTGCCGCGTTGGCTACTCATCACCTCAAACTCTATCTGACCAGGTAATATATGTTTGAAAAGAAATGTCTGATTGTTATTATGTTCAGTAACAGTGTAGAGTCATGTTTAGAATAATTATGTGAGATGCTTTATGTGCAGGCCCTCTGGACTGTTTTATTTTTATTTTTTTTAAAGTGTATCAAGTTCTCTATGGTAGATACCAAAACAAGAACTTAGATGGTACTCTCAGTGGACTCTGGGGCCGTGTTGATAATGAGGAAGGAAATCTGCTTATTACTACAATAAACTACTTCCAACCTGTTAGTTTGTATGAAAGTGGAGCAGATTAATGGGTTGTAAAAAAAGATCTCCATTGCACTGTACAAGTTGGTGGTATCACGCAAAACTTCTTATTTTGGTAGGTTGAACGATTTCTGACGAACAAGATGTGCCTCTTCTTATAAATGGTACCCAGTTAAAATAGCATGCAAACCAAATGGCTAAGGACTGCTGATTTTAGATATCTTGCATACAGCAACCTAGAAAGCCCCCTCTATATGGCTGGGTTTTCTTTGTATAAAGAGTCATGCTGGGGCAATGTGCTTGAAGTGGAAGCCATTACTATTACCTTGCCCAAAACCATTTCATTTTTTGCAAAATAAGATCTTATAGTACATAATATTATGTGCTTGTAATGTACTTTCCTTGTTCTCCTGACCTTTAGATTGAGCAATAAGGAGAGAAATTCGAACCTACCATAGCTGCACAGTTTGCTCTCTGTCCTTTAGAATGTATAGAAAATATTGGAACATGGAGTTCTCTACATTTTATAAATAGTCTTGTGCTTTACTATTGTAAATCTAGTCCTTGTGAGATGAGTGCTGAGAGCTAGTAGGTCAGAATGTATAATTTAACGGTGAGCTGTATACGCACGCACATGGTATGCTTGGCTCTCTTTAGAAGAAGACAAAAATCACTGTGTGAAGGTAATCTCTCTGCTGCGTCATCCCAATGTTATGTTCCAGCCACTATCGTGTGTCTGAGCTCATTCTCACAAGTCTACCAGCTATAAACTGTTCAATATTTTTGTTTACTTTTTGATTTATCACACTTTTTTTTTTTCCTCTCTCCTGCTTGCAGTCCACAAAAATCAAAAAAGGAAGTAAAGGTGATGCATCAGAACTTAAGCCGACCCTCATGGCTGCGGTCCCGGTAAGTTTCTCTGACCTAGTGACCGCCTTGTGCTTTTTGTTACGGTAAATGACTCCCCTGACGTTGGGCCATCTTTTACTCACTGTTCCCAGTCTGTTCAGAGTGTGAAAAGAAGCAGGTATAAATATTTACACTTGTAGCCTTCAAGTGGCAGAGACAAAGCCTCTTCCTGCCATGCATGCACTGGGTAGCTTTGCTGTACCCATGTTTCATTTTGCTTTTTCATAAACCAATTGCAGCATAAAAAAAGAAGACCCAGTGGAAAGCAATACTCTCTTTATAACATGCATTGCATATAGACTGGAAACCATAAATACTGCAGAGCTAGGCAGCAACCCACGCTTTCCTCAGTGGAACTATTTCTGTAGGTTGTGACATTGTGAACCTCAGCCAGTTAGTATTCACAAGTTCATCTGGAAAACCTGTGTTGAGAAAAACCAGCAACCTTTGTGAAGCAAATGGAATGAGAGGATATTCCTTTTATGATGTATAGAGGCATTTTCTGAATCGGCTTTATTCTTTTAAGTTAGTTATGTGCTGGTTTCACTATTTCATTCCTAGAGTGGGATGTCAGACATTTCACCAAATATGACTCGCTCTCAAACGTGGCTTGTATTTATTTTTTTTAATTTAATTTTTTTTAATTTTATTTATTTTTGCTTAGTTTAACCCCTTAAGGGCCAAGCTTCATTTGCCTCCTTCACTTAAGGGCCAAAGCGATTTTTGCTATGTGTGCGATCAACCGCAGTATCCATCTTTTAAATTTATTGCACCAACACATATTCTATATCTTTTTTTTTTTTTTTTTTTAAAGATACAGAAAGGGCTTTAATTTAATGTCACAAAATCCAAATAAAAAATCCAGAATTACTGTTGAACTTCTAAAATTAAAAAATCCAGTGCGAAAAAAAAGAATCTATCTTCACCCAGCCAGGGCACCGTGCAGACTGTGCTCTGCAGGGCAGGAAAGGCTTATACAGCCTCTCGATGCCCCGCAATTTGACTTGGAGCGCTCTGATTGGTTCGGCCAGGGGAATACAACAGGTTCCCCTCTCTCTTCCTCCCCCTGCCCCCCCTTGATACTTTTGGCCACTACCCCGCCGATCATGGGTGAGGCAGTATTCCCCCCCCCCCTTTTGTTTTATAGGGTATTTAGGGCCCCCACCCGCCGATCTTAGTTTGGAGGGATGACTGGTCCTGGTATGTATTATCGGCATCTCTATTGGCCGATACCGATAATTGCTGAAAATACCGATTATCGGCCGATAACATCGGTAAAACCTATAACCGGTCGATCCCTAGAAATTTCTATTCATTAATTGATTTTTTTCTGACGAATGAATGAATAGACGAAATTCCCAACGAAATTTCAGACAATCGCGAATGCCCAAGTGTTTACTGGGCATGCGCTGGAATTTCACAACGCTATCTAGTGTGGGCAGATGACGTGTCCCACAGGGCTTTCAACTGTCCGCACAAAGCCTGCGTCACCTAGGTCTGGGCACAATATAAAGTAAAAAAAAAAAGGCAATATAGGGAACCTAGGGGCATTTGGCGGTGACTAGTGGGGCAATTAGATGTAATGGAGTCACGAGGGGGATTAAAAATAAATAAATTGATGCGGCCATAATAGGGCCGCTTTAACTACAAATAAACAACTTTAAAATGTGTTTTAAAAAAAAAAAAAAAAAAATATATAACCCTTAACTAACACTACATTTTCCAATTTTCCACTGACCTCCACCCAACTAAATCACCAATTTTAAAATAAATAATTCTAACCCTTTAGGGTACAAAAAAACTACTAAAATTACAGATCACAGTAAAGTACTGTGATCTGTCTTTTGATCACTACCGTGATCAAAGCTCGATGAAAGCTACACACAAAGTAACTGTCTGATCTGTCTCTTTCCACTTCACAACCCACATGGTGGAGACAGATGTATCGCATATCCCAACAGCGCTGTGATTCATTGTCACAGCATTCACATTTGCTGGGACAGTGCGATTTGCTTTTGTTGATCTGCGTTAATTGGTAGTTGGCAAAATTATTCCATCATTGGTCCTCTTGGCACAGACTGCCATGACGGAATAATTCCATCATTATTATTAAGGGGTTAATGTACACTACATGGTTCCACAATGTTACGTCGTCTTTACAGCAGAAAGAGAGACAAGCTAGGAAATGGTTCCCCAATGGTACCCTAAGCACGATCTGTTTTTTGGCGACCCACTTCTGGAAACATGCAATGTTCCCATAAAGAGCAGCATTATTTGTGGCTACCTACAGCTGCACAAGGCTATGTCAAGACACTTCTGACTAAATTAAGAGCTTCACCTGTGCTGTAAGTGTATTCTCCAGATTAGCTGTCTGGCACACATGGGTACCAGAGATACCAGACCTCCTTTAAAGCTTCACTTCACCAGTGTTGTTGATAGGCACGAAGGCTCTCTGTAACTCATTGTCTGGGTTTGCTTTTTCTCTCATGCAGAGACAGCCGTCCTGAATTTTGGTTCTGTTCTGCTCTTTTGGGTGGAATCAGACTGATATGCGAACGATGAGTTAAAACCAGCTTGAGATCTGAGCAGGGACCTACCGAAGGGCAGGCTGTTTGAGCTGTTGTCTGTTCTCGGTAATCTCTAGCACCTTGTTTTTTTTTTTTTTGCTCTCTGTGGCTAATGCCCCAGATTCATACCACCCAGTTTTGGGAGGTATGCCTCAAAGAAAACCATTTCCTATGTGAAAGAAAACTCACGGCTTTTGTTCCTGCGTTTTCCAGCTGAGGATTGTGGTATTCATTCAAAAATGAGTGTCTCAGACTCAGAAGTCTTTTAACTCAGAAAGTGCTTCTGTTTCTCCCCAACCCCTGAATGGGATGCGGTCCAGGATCAAGTGCTGCATTGACCTATACAGCAAAGTCCGACTCATCTTATCACTGCTGTATACATCCCATAAACCTCTGATTAACACAGGAATTTATAGGATATGTACTTAGAAACAACAGAGTCTTCAGGAGCCGCTATCAGGAGGTTATTGCAGAACTCCAGAAAGGGTCCCTTACCTGATTGCATGGACAACACTGGGATTAAGTGAGGTCAAATCACTTCTTCCTAGAATTCGTGGAAGCCATGTGGGCAGTCAAAAGAGCATCAAACAGCCCTCTACCAACCTGATCCCCCTCTGGGCACCTGCCCTCCAGGTGTAAAGTGGCAACTAAAAAGGAGCATTGCTAAATTAAATGTATATGTGTAGCATAGAAGGTGTTTACCAATGTGTATGTAGCAATATGTGTGTGTAGATGGTGTGCGTGACAATGTGTCTGTATGTGTGCCTGGCAATGTCTCTATATGCCCAGAAGAGATCAGGTTGGTAGAGGGCTGTTTGATGCCCTTTTCACTGCCCACATGGCTTCCACGAATTCTAGGAAGAAGTGATTTGACCTCACTTAATCCCAGTGTTGCTGTACAGGTTTGAAAAGGAAGTTGTCCATGCAATCAGGTAAGGGACCCTTTCTGGAGTTCTGCAATAACCTCCTGATAGCGGCTCCTGAAGACTCTGTTGTTTCTAAGTAAATATCCTATAAATTCCTGTGTTAATCAGATGTTTATATATATATATATATATCAGAGTGTCTAGCAGTAGTTTTGTAAGCCACCCCAATAAATCTGATGGTGGTCCTGTTACAGAGCAACAGTTAAATTGAATTACATGGTAACCACTGAGTGCAGCATATTTCAGAAGGTAAATTCCCATATTATGAAACTATAGCAGTAACATGATATCTGTACATTGGTAATTTGTTTTGACTTGTCATTTCTCCTTTGTCTCTGACTCATTAAATTTTTTTTTTTTTTTCCCCTAGGAAATTATGGATAGGATTTACAAGAATGTGATGAGCAAAGTTGCCACCATGAGTCCAATCCAGAAAGGCCTTTTTTCTCTGGCTTACAACTACAAAATGAAACAGATCTCCAGAGGCTACAGTACTCCGTTATGTGACAGGTATATCCTGGCTTAATTCAGACAAAATCCCAGCCTGATTTTATTTATTTTTGCTTGCTGTGATTCTAAAGGAAATACCCCCCATTAGATTACTGGGCCACTCCTGTTAAATAAAGGGGAAAAAAAGAAAAAGGTTAAACTCTCCTTTTATCCAGCGTCTTCTTAGCCTTACCCTGGTATTTGCTCCTCCCCTTCTTAGACCATTATTATTGATCACTGGCAAATCCACTGCATTGGAGGCCTATGTTGCATGCAGAGTAATTGCCACTGTTCGCATTAAATACATTGCTTTTCTATGAGAACTATTAGCAGTTGTTTGCAAAACCAAATGTGAGGACTTTTTCAGTAATTTAAAGTCTTCACGAGGAAATGCCACGAGAGGCATTTTCAGCGACAAATGTGAACAACGTTTACTGCCCGGATCTTTACACCAAAACTACTACTTTAAGATGGTTACTGGTATGTCCCTTTAAATATCCAGCAGCTTTACCAGCATGTGATGCGTTCCTACACATTAAATGATTGCTCTTTTACATTCGGCTCTTCTTTCTCCTTGGAATACAAAATGTTTTTTTTTCACTTGGATTTTCTGTGCCTCTTTTTGGTTTCTCCATCGATCCCAAAATACAGTATACATGTCTATATTTATTTTTCATTATTCTGTGGTAAAAGTAGCCATAAAATAGTCTGTAGGATACAATGTTTTTAATATTCTTCGTTTATAGTAGTTTTCTTTTGACCTGTAACGTTCATCTAAAGTATGTTGTGCAAATAGCTTTTTTTTTTTTTTTGTGTGCTCGTGTGCCTTTATTTACCGTTCTCTGAAAAATCAATGGGAGTGCTTTTAGTGTGATTTTGTTTTAGATGCTGATCACCGAAATATATCACCGTATAACAGAAACCCTTGTTCGTCCAACCAACCCTCCCTCTCATTTCATATGTAATTTAAGTCTAAAAGTTCAGTGGATCAGTGTTCTAGCAGCATGATAACAGACTGCATTTGCTCATGACTTTTGTAACTAGTTAAGAGAGCAAACATTTCCGATTCCATGTATACATTAAGCAGTGGTCTTTCACAGATGCCTTGTGTCTTTTTATCTTTATTGAATGTCCGATGTTTACCATTGTTGGGATTTTTCTTTTTGTTTCCAACTCTTGTCTTCTCTTCTGAGTAATTGGTGTGTGCGCATTACAAATTTCCATTATTTCCCTTTCCCCCTTGGGAAGCTTTTAAAGCCACGTCAGTCATTTTAATGTTGATGACCGTATATTGTTTAGCAGTATCAAGTCTGGATAGAAAACCATGGTGAGTGAAGTTATTCACCAAAGATTTGTATATCTTCTAGATGCTTGTGATGAGATCTTATTTAGTATAACCACAAGTTTTTATTTAAAAAGCAGCAGCTTTACATAAGTTCAATTTTTAATATCCTTGCCCTCAAACTCCCATCACTCGTAAATGACCGGATGAGCAAGTCTTCTGCCCCAATTTATAACAAAACATCCAATAGAATGTACACGTTTACTATCCAAAACCCCAATGTACATTCAAATAACTGTTTTAAATACAGTGATTTTGATGATACTTAAACTAACTTAGGGAATATTTTTGTTTCAAATATGAGATCTTATTTAGGACGTTTAGCATCATGGTTATTATACAAATTCTCTGCAAAAGTGTGCTTCCTGGGAAAAAGTAACATAATTATCACTTGTAGGGCAGTGTAAAGACCCCGCTCCCCAAGGCTTACATATCTGCTTTTATGATGGCATCTGTTGTGAGCGGTCCATATTCTCTGCAGCTCCTTATAGCTTCATATGCCAGGCTCTCAGATTACTGAAAAGAGGGGAATCGTCAATCCAGTGAGACTGCAGGATCCTCAAAATCTCATTAGATGTCAAAGATATCTACTATCACAACCGAAATGACGTGATTTAAGCAGTTTTGAAATCCCATCTTTTGCCACACTGTAATTTCAAACCCAGTTTGTTTTTTTGTTTATTTTGGTGACAATGTTACTTTAAGGGTAACATTTTTGAAGACTATTTAAAATGAGAAAAAACTGTTAGATGGACAATTCAATGTGAACGTCTGTATTATTTTGGAAGAATCTGTACTATAACAGGCAAAAAATATACTGTATATAATTAAAAATAAAATCAAAACAAACTTTCCTTTTCACTGTTTCCAGGATTGTGTTTCGGAAGGTGAGGAAACTGTTAGGTGGAAAGATGCGAGTCTTGCTATCTGGTGGAGCCCCTCTATCAGCTGCCACCCAACGATTCATGAATATCTGTTTCTGCTGTCCAGTGGGCCAGGGCTATGGCTTGACAGAGACATGTGGAGCTGGGACTATAACAGAAAGTGAGTGTGAACAGTTCTCTGGCATTCGATAAGCACATTTTTACAGATGTATAGAAATGTATGGCTCAGGTGTACCAAAAAATAATTATTGACCAGATTAATCACACTTCTTTGAATTGGAAACAAAAGAAAATCTGATTAGGGCTGATTAGATTACTGCCTTTGGCAACAACTTCAGATATACCAGTACATTTTTCATAAACGGTGAAGAGTCTCCACGTTTCCATGCAGAATCTGTTGATCAATCTATGATTTAAGTTGTTGTATTATGAGATAGTAGTAGGCAGTAAATGATTTGTTCTCATTGTAGATTGGTTTTATACTTGCTAACAGCTTTTTCATTTCACAGTGACTGATTACAGCACGGGGAGAGTAGGAGCACCTCTGATCTGTAGTGAAATAAAACTCAAAAACTGGGAAGAAGGTAATTCCTGCACACGTATTGTTATATACTTTCTGCATTTATGTTTCAGTGACCCACAAAGTGTTACGTATTGTAACATTATGACAAGTTAGCTAAAATTAGGATTCACTAAATAAGGGCTGTTTATGTGTGTATGTGGGTGCGTATAGATATGTATAAAGCGTGTGTTAGAAATTAGAATCTTTTTCTAAACGTGTCCAGGGATAACTTGTATAACACCATCACTTACCTTGTGGTATATACTTCTGTATTTCTCAGCTGGAGTATGGAGTTTGGCATTACAACACAAATGTGCACACTCATGTAATTTTGTTTGTTAGACCTGATCAAGGTCGATGTGTATTGTGTGTGTATATATAATATAAAATGTTTTACCTAGATGGAATGACTGCTACATCAGATCTGAGTCTTGTAGTATGAGTTGTTAGGCTTTAGATAGAGACTGAGGTTTTAGGAGTTAGTTGGGTAGATCCTTGCAGGGAGAATGGGTGTTCGAAATATAAAGACGACTGTGTTTGACGTAAGATCATTATGGAGTTGAATGTTGTTGCTGAAGATTAATACATATAGGTTGTCATGGATTTAATTTAAATATGAAACATTTCTGTGATGTATAATTGTTAATCTTAGTTTCATGTGTTTTGGTCACTTGTGTGACAGTGATGTAAATGACTAAACCTTTAAAGTGCAAGATAATTTGTTATAGTCAAACAGAGACAGATTTCTTAACACTGTATACATGTTCCCAGGGGCTCTTTGATTGACGAAGCGTGCCAAAATACACATACAAAAATCAGTCTTTCTCAAGTAGATGATAATTTACTGTGAACATACACAAAATCTGCTGCTCTGCATAACCAGTAGGAGTCAACAGTCTTTGACTCCCATTGTGTGTTTTCAACGCAATGTTTCTTAAAGTAGGCCTGAGATCTCCATTTGTTAGCATTCTGAAAAAGCCACATTTAATAACTTATTTAACCCGTACAAAAGCAGTTCGAACTTTTTCAGAGGTTGCATTGTTCAGATGGTATGTGTTCTCTGCGGTACTTTAAATCTTTGTGGCTATTAAATTAACTCCGTAGTACGTAGCATGAAAGAGTCCAGTTTTAATCTTTATAAGTGATGGTAACTGAATGGATTTATTCACAAATGCGTGAAGAGTAACCTCCTATGTCTACCTCACCCAAGAGTAAAGCATTATGGGACACAATATAGATGTTGCTGGGTAAACCTGGAATTTCAGTGAGCCAGGCATTGCAAATTGAGGAATATTATTGCTCATCTATTAATTTCACATCATTCTCAGAAAACACGATTGTAGTGTGTCGGTTATTTGTGTTTAAAAATGTTAGAATGCTGTATTTCCAATAGTATCTAAGTACAACAAACTACTTCTTCAGGTGGCTACTACAATACAGATGAGCCGTACCCAAGAGGAGAAATCCTGATTGGTGGCCCCAATGTTACAATGGGCTACTATAAATACGATGCAAAGACTAAGGAAGACTTCTATGTGGATGGAAATGGGCAAAGATGGTTTTGCACAGGTGACATTGGAGAGTTTCATGAAGATGGCTGCTTAAAAATCATCGGTGAGTGCAGGACCAAATGTCCTTTGCTGGGGCACATTCGCAGGGATTACTAGTAGAGAAGAGGGCATTTTCTATTTCTTTCTTCAAATGTTAAAGGCACAGTTTAATGGTTATAATTATGTAATTAAAGCAAATGTATGGTTTGTCTTGGGATGTGTGTATTTTTTGTACACTTTTTTTTTTTAAAGCTGCTCAAGACCCTGATATTAATGTAACCTCTCCGCATTCTCATTTTCAAAACCCGATAAAAGTTGACCACTGGGGTGTGTAGTGCTTGGAGGCCATGGGTGCAGTCACAGTTCAAAAACAAAGCAGGCTGCTTCTCTTCCCCCCCCGTTTGTTTCTCTTCATAATAATTGAACAATGTTATCATTTCCTTCACTATTAAAAAGAGGTTTCTTTCACTCAACTAGGTCATTTTGTTCTTGTTTTTAGCTTGAAATGTTAAATCCAATATATATATTGGCTATGTGCGATGACAACTTATAATCCTAAGGTACAAAGTTCAATTTACAGCCTGATAACGTCTTTCACATTTCCCTTAGCCTTTCTATAACCGGAGAAGCCCCCAAAGCTTTCTAGCCACAGCTAATTGTAGCAGCTCTCTGTAATCACTAGATTGGATTAGTTCTTACTAACGGAACCTTAACCTCTTTGACCCTGGGTTGTCGATCTCATGTGTACCATCTTTTTTTTAAATTTATTTATTTTTATTTGACAAGGGAGCAGAGATTTGGAAAACCTTTGCAACATTTATATATGAAAGTGTTAAACAATGTACTCCCACAAACCAATGTCCCATCATAAATATTGACACTCAAACAAGGACTGGGTTGTAGAAGATACCGGTAAGTAAGCACAGTGATTTGGTACATTCACAAGCCCAGGGATCGTTGCACAAGAGTTACTTTATCAGGGTCTGAGAAGTTAACATGGTACTTATAACCTGCCCTAAGGCATAATATTATTTATAATGGATAAAAAGTATCTTGCGCTTACTCTGAGATGTCTTGTTTGTGGTCTGGTTTCCTGTAGATAGGAAGAAAGACTTGGTGAAGCTCCAGGCTGGTGAATATGTTTCTCTGGGCAAAGTGGAGTCTGCTCTGAAGAACCTCCCCCTTGTGGATAATATATGTGCATATGCAAACAGGTAAAGATACCGTCCCGTCACATGTGTAATAGTAAAGTAAGACCGCTGATTTAGAAATGTTCAAAAGACTGGATGTACAGGGTGGACCATAAGTCCTTACCCATCTGACACACGTGTATATACAGGATACATAAGCTATATGGATGGGTAGGGACGTACAGGCCACCCTGTACAGTTGTCCTTGTATTCACACCAACACTGTTTCTCTCTATAATTTTATTAAATAAAATCTTCGCATTTAGAGTGATTTCTGTTTTTGAAATACATTGCTATTTGTTCCTAAAATGTGTGTGTATATTACACATAATTGTACCTCTTCACACAAACGTTGACGTTGTGTGAGCTGTGCAACTACAACACATGCTGAGTGGGTCTCAAGTGATTCTCTAAAAGATATTTTCAAATGAACACTCAATTCTTCCGTTTGCTTAAACATGTACATGTGACTCTACGCATGTAATCCCAGCGTAAAGGGAAACTGCAGTCACCATAACCACTGCTTTTTACTGTAGTGGTTATGGTGCCAGAAAACCTATTTACATACCTGCTATTTTTGCAATTTTTCTCTTCATTTGCCATAGAATTCCACCTCCTTCACATTGATATCCTATTGGAAAGGCTAGCCTCTCCATTGAGCCATCCAAACACTCGGACAGCATGAGCATGCATAGACTGCACACACTAGTCAAACAAGTCGTCTTTACTTGTAGCAACAAGTGAACGAACACACACTGCAGTCAGTTCCCTACCTGGCTTAGAGCGATGAGTGAATTAGGGAATCATGCCTTGTTCACACTGTTATAAACAAGTTTCATTTTTATACAATTTAGTGATCAGTCATATGTGATCGGTTTTGTGGTCCCGAACCAAAAGGAATTGTCAATTCTGGCTACAAAGAAAGGCGTAGAAGGAAGCTTCGAATCTCTCTGCAACAACCCGACTATGGAGAAAGAAGTGTTGAATGCATTGAGAGGGTCTCCTGCAGCAGGTGAGCACACACAGTCAGGCAGCTAGAATCCAACTTTACCTTACAGCTGTGCTAGAAATGTAGGCATAGACTTTCAAAAATCCATACTCCTGTTTAAAGAAGAATGTGTTGTTATATAATAAAACCTCAATAGAGGATCTGTATTTATTACAGAGTACCACTAGGTGGAATATGGTTTTGTCCAATACATTTCAAAAGCAAGTATAAAAACAATCTTCCAGATTTAACAGATCAGCTGTTAAAGGAACACTATAGGCACCCAAACCACTTTATGTAATTGAAGTAGTCTGGGTGCAGTGGCCTGTCTGTTTAACCCTGCGATATAAAACATTGCAGTTTCTGATTTCTTTCAGACAGCCACTAGAGTTGCTTCCTGGTTCCCAACAGAATTTCAGTCTGTTACTGTTGGATGTCCTCATGTTCTGCATGAGGATGTCTAACATCTTCAAATTCCCCATAGGCATACAATGTCTCAATACTTTCCTATGGTGAAGCTTTAATATGAGTGCCACTCATGTGCATTAGGTCCAACCATCACTGTGACATCGCGGGAAGAGGAGAGCTAGCCAGTGCCGAGGGAACATCATTGTTGTCAAGTTTTTTTTGTTTTGTTTTTTTTTTTAGCTCTTTAATCATCAGATGATGGGGTGTGGGACTTATACAGTTTTGCTATAGTGTTCCTTTAATGTTGCATCCTTCAAAAGAATATACATAGCGTTTATCCCTTTCTAACAAGATGTTTGCATCCAAGGATGACTTAGGCAACTTGCCTGTCTCCATTCTTACATCACCATATTGTATTCTTTATATACTGGATGCTGGTGGCAGGCATGTGATTTAATTTAACATATTTAAGTACTGCTTTTCCTCCTTCTGGGGAAAAAGTGACACTTTGAATATCCAGTGCAATATTTTCTTTTTACAGTTTTGAATTAAACCCATACCAGTGGATTATGTCATTTAAATTCTAACATATCTAGATGTATCATTTGTGTGCAAAATAGTGACCAACTTAAAATTTGACTAAAAAGGTTTTCTTAATGTTGATCTGCTTTTAAACTATACTGGTTTCAACTTTCTTATTTCCAAATTCCCCAGACTCTCTCTTTTGGTGTTTAAACAGCTGTCAATGGGCAGCTGCAACAGTTTTCCCAAAACGTTGAGTCCTCAACCTTTTGTGGGAATTTTAATGTATTAAATGACCGGCTGTGTGTGCTTTTAAACATTTCTGAACAGTTTTCTGGACGAAGTGCTCCATAGTGTTTAATCTTCATGTTTAAAGGTAACCTGATATAACTTACCTCATTCTTCGATCCAGGGCTGCTATGTCCTCAGAGGTGGATGCTATGCTTCTGTAACACCCACCTGTTTTCTGCCAGGTCTCCCCAGTGATGCTTTCCCAAGCAGGGCAAACCTCCTCTACGACGCCAACAATCTGGCTTCATTGTCAGTCGTCTGAACGGGGTGACATCACAGTTCTTTTAAACCGTAGCCAGCGCTAACAGCGTCGGCTAGTGTGTTACCCAGAAATAAGTAAATAAATGTTGCACTTATAACTGCCTTATGAGTTTCATGCAAACCAGCAAATTGCCCCCCTCAGGCTCTTGTGTTGATGCTTTGGACCACCATTGTTGCTTTCAACCGAATTTCAAATATACACCTAAATTAAAGGCTCCGTGGAGGATTCCAGCATAAAGAACAAAACGATCCTGGATAAGCCTTTTCTTTCACTTTATTGATTATTTACAAAACTTCACATAATAGTACATATATTGGAGGACCACGGTAGCCCTCCTTACATGGTTCATGCAGTAAACCTACACTTAATCATAAGAATCGGAGTCATGAGAGAAACACACCTATTTAATCTGCTAATTGTTGCAGATCACCAGCCAATTATTTTCCCGATGAGAGAGACGTGTTTTTTTTTTTTGGTTAGCTTTTTATGTTTTCTTATTTAGTGGGCTATGTCATATTTGTTTTGTATCACTGGCATATGTTATCTCTTTAAGAGAACATTGTGCATACATTTTGTTTAGTTACTTTATTTTATGGTGTTGTATACAGTCTTTAGAGTTTTGTCAGTTCAGGTGCTTGTGGTATGATTTATACTATATGGTGTTGTATGAGTTGCTGTTTTGTGGTTTGTTTCCCCTCCCCCGTCCTTTTATTCTTGTGTGGACTCATTCTTATCCGGGATCTTTTTGTTCTTTGTCCTGGAATCCTCTGTGGAGCTTTTGCATTATGTGTATGTAATGGGTTAGCATATGCACTATGGTTGCTATGTGTGGAGAGAGCAGAAGGACCGCCTTTGTGAGGTATCTTCTTCTCTTCCTTATCAATCAGTTCTTCGGCATAGACTATGTTAAGAATTGATTGACAGGTGTGTGAAAAACAATTTTAAATAGGTTTTCTCCCAATCTCATACATTTACTAACAAATCTGATGGCACAATTAAAGATCGAATTTAATTCTCTTTAAAAAGAAGAAAAAAAACAAAACCTGCTATACCTGTTTCAGTTCTGAGTTTTATTTATGTATTTATTTTTTTTTTATTTTTTTTCAGCTACTCTTGAAAAGTTTGAGATCCCAGCAAAGATCCGTCTTGTTGCGGAACCTTGGACACCAGAGACTGGACTAGTGACGGATGCTTTTAAACTTAAACGGAAGGAACTCAAAAGTCACTACCAAGAAGATATAGAGCGGATGTATGGGGGAAAATGAAACCAGAGTCTTCTCCTACATCCACCTCTAGTGTGAGAATGGAATGATTATTAACTTATTACACCTATTGCAGGCTTCTTTAGCAGTGGTTGGGACCAGTAGGCTTTACATCAGACTGCTGTGGAAAAAAGGACATCAAATGGAAAAACTTGAATTCCCATACATAAATATTATATAACCAAACCCCATATAAAAACTTTCCATTCAACCGTGAAATAGATTATTTTCATTCTTCGTTAATTGTTGGATTTTCAGGTATAAAATATACATCATATTTTTACACTTGTACTCTCTTTGACCAGCCAGGCTTTAAAAAAAATGCAAATATTAGTACCGTCTCTGGCCAATGTCTCTGCCTTACATGTTTGATTCCTTTAGATCTGTAAAACAAATGTAAAACTGTTTCTCCTTTCTGTATGGTGTTCAAAGGATGTGTGAATGCAACGGCACATGTGGATGAAAACTCATCATTGTATTTTTATTTTTTTCCAAAAGTTTTGTTATCTTGTATTTGATGCAGCAGTCCTTCTTTCCACCTCTGAAAAGCAACGGCTGTAAATTTTTGATTCTTATTTCATTATATATTTCTACTTAAGATGGGTTCCTTCTATTTTTCGTTCGCCTTTGTTAAACGCCAGTGATGCTTGCCTCACAGCGGTTTGCAATATCCTTGGTCTAGTTTTATTTTTGTTTGTTTTTTTTCTTATTGGTATGTTGGTTGAAGCATGCAGAATATAACATTACAACAATTGTACAAAATGGTTACCTCATGGCTAATCTTCTAAGGCTGCTTGTTATGTTTAGCTGCCAAATTGGGGACCATATAAAATCACAAGGAGGCATCAAACTCTGGTCATTATAATCTTGGAAACATGTAGTTTAACCTGTTGCCATCCTTACCTGTAAAATAGTGTGGGAGATGTAGTCAAAGACCAGTTTAGCCATCCCAGACCTAGATAAGTGATCAGGAACTTCCTGGCACTGCAGCTGTTTTAGACTCATTGCTCCTGGTTATTATAGGAAATGTCCACAAATTCTGCATTGTTGAAGCTTTACTGTTTTGTTTACAGTCTCCAAATTCATACTACATTCTATGAAGAATATTTGCTTTCTAATAAGATTTGAAATGTTGGAGATATTTCACTTCTTTTTGTATCTAGAGCCTGTTTATCTGCTGCATATTAAAGTGTCTTAGAACCGAAGCTAGCCAAGCCATTTCAGGAGAGCACCCTAGTTCTTCAGTGGCCAGTGTTTTGCCTTGTGGGCTACTCTTGCCTTAGATCAGTGGGAGGTAACCGCCGCCACGCCTGAATTTGTAGACTACATCTCACATAATGCTCACAGCCATAATGCTGGCAAAGCATTAGGAGAGATGTAGTCCACACCATCGGCAGTGCCGAACGTTGCCTGCCCCTACCATAGAACAAACATTAGATTTTGCACCAAAGTATAGTCTCCAGTGATTAACACTTATTTATTTACTGGTCCTGATATCGTACTTTCCATCGCAAAGTAATATGCGAACAAAATCAACTTTCTCATGGTTTTCACCTCATTCATGGGCTGCTGCTTTAAATATAAAGATTTTTAAAAAGTGTACACCTGAGGAACAGGTGCCATTGTATAGTGTGAAAATGTAAACCGATCAAAAACATTGATCAGACTGATTCTGGTCTCTAACTTATTGCATTGTTTCCTCTTGGCCTATTGAACTATATTTGAAAGTTTTGTAAAGTATGTAAATGTGTCTTGTTATATAAAGTTTCTTCTCTTTGTAACATTTTATGTGTATATTAAGGAATTGGCTCACTCCGACCATGTAAAACAATCCCATTCAAGAAGAGAAAAATGCCCCTGCCGCCTTTCAGCATGTTTTGCTCTTTATCATGGCAAGTTATGTTCTTGATACCAGATCTGAAATGTCCTGTATTTTCTTAGTCCCTTTTCTTGTAGGCAAAGTTTCACCAGTGTCTAAACAATCTGATTCCCCATCTTTATTATTGTCGGCCAGCCGTTTTCTGTCATTTTATTTGGCCTCTTGCCTATGGAAAGGAGCCATGTTTGTGTATCCATTCATGCTTGCATGATATAGGTTGAGTGTCATCGGAAACTGTTAAAGCAGGAATTTGTGAAATTTTTCTTTAAATTTTACTGATATTGTAGCGCTCATATTTGCGTGGTGTTCAAAAATCCACCATATTAGTTTGGTATTAGTTACTGGACGGACTCTGTTTATAAATTGAAACCTCTAGCCTAGATCAAGATTGCAAATACATCTTACTTCCAGACTGATTTTTGTGAACACTGTGATCCTCCATTAAAACTGACATTTTCTACATTGCTTATATATAACTTGTATGTCCTTCTTCAAGATACTGTACATGGTTCCTTGGTTCTTTTACAGTGTAAAACATTTTGTTCTTATAGTGGCATCTACATAACCTTGAATATATTGGTTTTGTACTTGACTACTGGGTGTGTTACTTTTTAGGAAGGTTATTTTATGTAAGTGTAAATCTGGGCTACTCAATCCATTTCTCTGGGCTGCGCTATGGGTCTAGTGTTTGATTACCCAATTCTGTAACACTGGAAATATCTGTAAAACCTGCCGTGGTCCTTCGAACAAAAATGCAGCTTCCCAGTAAATGCCGTTTTTTCAGTCCTTTAGGAAAAACAAATTCATTTACCCCTGTGACACCTCTACACGATTCTCCAGGCTCCCTTAAGCAGGCTCTGACAAGTATGCTGAGGTATTAGATTCAAAAGTGCAGAGTAAGAGCATTCCTCTCGCAGTGCCAACCCTTAGGCATTCCTCTCGCAGTGCCCTATGCACGGCCCCATGGGGGTTAAAGAGATTTTGTTTGCCCCGTCTAAGAAATATAGATTTTGTTTGCCCTGTCTGAGAAATATATATGATACAATACATATATATTCCCACACAATTCAGCTGTTAGTCCACTGTTGGGCTGCGTATATTAAATTAACAGTTTCACCTTAAGTACTAGTCTTGGGGTTTATTTAAAGGGACAATTTGTGCAGGCAGTATAACCATATCCTCTTACTGAATTGGTTATGATGCCTGGAGCCCCCTGGCACTTTCCCTCCATTAAGTGTTAAACCATTTTAGAAACATAGAAACATTTTTTTAGTTGTTTAACACTAAAATGGCTGTCCATCCATAGCTCGGCCACTATTTGAGGTATGGCTAAATAGCAGAGATTACACACTTCCTGCTAGCCATACCAATTCATACCAGCAATAGGAGCTGTGATAAGGTGAAAGTGGTCAGCTGACATTCAGCCTGCTGCAGCTCAGGCAGATGCTTTATTATTAGGCCAAGCAGCACAGAGGGGAAAAAGCTGCTGGAGACTTATGTTTAGCTTTAAAATCGTAAAAATGGTTTATCACCTAATGGAAGGACAGTGCCAGAGGACTCCATTAGACACTAGAACAACTTCAGTAGATTAGATAATATTAAAAATGTAGAGAATATTTGATTAAGCATTCAATAATTCTTGATCTGCATGCAAAAATTGCATGAAAGTAGAAGAAAAATTGATAAATGCTGTACATTTTTGTTGGAGGGTCTGAAATATCAAATGGCTC
The DNA here is from genome assembly GCA_933207985.1 of Pelobates cultripes. Classification (NCBI taxonomy): domain Eukaryota; kingdom Metazoa; phylum Chordata; class Amphibia; order Anura; family Pelobatidae; genus Pelobates; species Pelobates cultripes. The sequence continues at coordinate 70,718,331 of OW240913.1, read as the reverse complement.
AATGAAATTTAAAATATATATATATATATATATATATATATATATATATATATATATATTTTTTTTTTACTTGTCCACTTAGCATGTGATTTCTATTCTTTAAGTGATTCTGTCAACCAGGGCTCAACATTTCCACTAATGAAAAATTCACTGTGACCAGTAGAAATTCTGTCCTGGTAATGGTGTTATGGACACCCCAGGCTTACAGTGGCAAGTAAATTTCACGACCTGGCTAGTAGCGTAGCCCATAAAATCTCTAGCACGACTGTCAACCTACACCTCCTTTCTATTAGAAATACTTTCGGTTAGTTTTCGACTTCATTTTTAAAGTATTTAGACAAAGATCTTATGAAATATGTGGAATGAACAAGGGTCCTCTCATTCATACCTCAATATACTGGAACGTCTATGAAGTAAGCATGTTTTCTTGGCTGAAAAACGTAGCATTTTTTTGTGTCATGACGATGGATTGGCCCAAGTGCATACTTATATAATTGTGATTTAAGTAGGAGTGTAAAGGGCCCACAATACTGTGCATGTTCTCTAACACTAACAAAGTTATTAACTGAAGTGAGAACTGCTGGGGTTTCCAAGTGAATATCACATTTAAATGGTCACTAACCTTATTGAATACATATACATTTTTTAAAATTCCTAATGGTTATTAGGTGCCCCACCTCTCCCTTAAAATCCTGTATAATATAAATGTACCTGGAATCCAGTGCCAGTCAAAGCTCCCCTTGCTGGATTTCACACCTGGTCCGATGTTGAAGCATCCCTCTCCTTGGTCCAATTAAATGCTTCATAATGAAGCATTTGATTATACCATTCTGTTGGCAACGCACATGATTTATACTGGGCAGTCTGGAATAGTTTCATGTGCCAGGAGAGCAAACTGCAAAAAGTGTAAATATCTCTGAATGTGCATTGTTTCAAGCAGAAACTCTGCACATACAGATTACTACCACCATGACAACTTCAAAAAGCAATAGTAACCCTTTGAGCCAAAATATATATTTAAAACCGAATGCACTTGGGGAAAAAAATTCTAACTGGGCTATTTGTCGACTAAATTTTGAAATTCATGTTGAATCCCTGGTAATTCGAATTTTATTGAATGGCCTTGTAAAAGTTTACATTCCTTCAGTTAGCTTAGGGAGCGTTGCTCTGTCTGTTTGGAACTGTTTGAGCTGTATGGAACCCTATGTTAGACTGTAATAAAAAAAAAAAAATTTTTGTTTTCTTTTCTTTTTCATTGAATGTAGGGGCTAGCAGACTTGATGACAGTGATTTGCACTACAAAAGCACTGCTGTCAACTCAGCCAGTCGAGGTTATGTAAAGGAAGAAAATGCCACTTTCTGCTGTTTCAATTTATTTATTTGTAACTTTAGATGGTTTGAGGTTTTCAAATAAACTATGTGAATCAACAATCCTCGTTTTCTGTTGCTGTGTGTTCATACTGCATTTTACTTTTAATCATCGTATATTGGTTGTGATTTCAGCTTGCATCTTCATGCTTTAAGACTTCGGTCACTTATTAATGAATACTATAATGTATGCACATGGTTTTGGAGTACACGGATATTGAAAGTAAGAGTGTGATGATGCCACTCAGCAGTATAAATGCGTTATCCATACCTTGTTATGGAACATATTACAACATCATGGCCATTAATATGCATTTTCTATTCTTGTACGCTCTAAATATCCACCGGTTGTCTGAAAGACCATTACATTAAATTTTTTAACATTGATGCAGATAAGTGTTTCTTTCCTTCAACTACAAGAATATTTGCATGGTCAGGCAATGTACATTGTACACACTAGTGTACATAGAAGTCCTCTCTAATTTTCTGTCTAAATCTACTTTTGAGCTCTACAAGTATTTTATGACTGTTCCCTTTTCCATGCCTCAAGTCTCACTCGTAGAAACTGAGCTGTGAGCTGGAATGAGAACAGTTATGTCTTGCTCTGCACAACGCTCTGAGCCGGGCCAGAAACGTCTGTGTGCATAGATTCCAAGTGAAGGACAATGATTTGTAAAGCGTGAGCATGCAGTCACACTATTCAAATACGTGGGTAGGTGGTTGGTTCATTGGGGAACTAATGAAGAGGGATAAATGTCAAACCAGTAAAGAGACAGTTTCCTAGCCATAACTGCAATACAACTGTATGTTATATTCCTTGACGTGTAAAGACAATTTAACACCTTTAAGTGAAGTTCCATTCTTAACAGACAATGACGTTCCAACAACAATACTACTCTATTTGTCTGTCAAGCTTGACCAAGATGCAAACAAAACATTCGTGGTTTTCTCATGGTGGTTATGGTAATCCTGAAGTGTTTAAAACACCACTTCACACTGTCTTTAGATCTATTATTTTATAATGCGAGAGACTGGGCAATTGCTAAATCTGCCAATCTGCTAAAACCTGAGGCGTTTGGAGTGTCCCTGTAAAAATGTTGCAGAGGCTTTTCCTTTCCTGATCTCGTAAGACAGCTTAGTGTTCTGCAGCATGCGCTCACCAAAATGTATGGAGTGCAATAACATTCAACATCACCTAGCTAATTGGCAGTACAATTACATTAAATGTTACTAATGCGTAATTGTTATTGCTTTAAAATGTACATTCCCACTTGCTCACCTAGCAACGAACATTGATATTTAGAATAGACGTAAAAAAAAAGCAGCTTGGGACAGGTACATGAAAACATATACATATATGCAACACAAGTACAAGAGGCCATAAAGTGAGTTTTGCAGTTATTAATTAGCTTGATATGTCGGTAAGTACTGCTTCAAAATGTAATGAGTGAAATTGCTCAAGTGACAGATCCACTTTAAGAGTAACACTAATTCTCAAGGTGGAAGTAATTTGGATTTTCAGAAATCATATGTTTAAAAAAAATATATATAAAAAAAAAATGCTTTCCAGTGCTTTCAGATGGGCATAACCCATTGCGAGAAATACATGAATTTTCCTTTATGCTTTTATTAAAAATGTATCCTTTCTCTGAGTAATGTGATAATTGGCTGGGAGAATTAAGTCTGCAGCTTTCCAAATGACATCATTGAAAGCTCTAAAGTACACTTGTTTTAGAATATTTCCCTGGTGAATTCTTTGCATCTTGTAAGTCAATAAGAAATAACGAATATACTCGTGTGTGTGTGTGTGTGTGTGTGTGTGTGTGTACATACACAATTAAATTGTGGAATTTTAGCATGTGGTATCTTACTATTACTTGTCTCTCCAAGTACTAGGAAAGCATTTGTCAAACCACAGTAAGCACCATGTTTCACATAAAGAGGGACCAACTCTCTAGGCGTCATAGAAAAAGATCCGTAAGAATATATCCATATTGTTCACTAAACTGAACATAAAATACTTTGGAAACTGGGTGGCCATGAATCTAACTATGGATAGTGGCAATATGGTGATAGGAAAACAGATTTGTATTCCTAATGCTATAGTCTTGCTTTAATTCAGTGAAAATTGAATTTGAAGGCAACACAAGAATGTAAGCAAAAAGTGCTGCTGCGGAAACATTCCTCAACTCTTCTATAGTCACTACTTGACTTTTTTACCCTACATTTTGAAATTTCAGTTTACTATAGTTTGGGGTTGGGAACGGCTGATGTTACAGTTTACTTGAGTGCATCTGACAGTTTCTCATGTAACATGAATGTATATTTCAAGTGCTCAGCCATAGCTTGTCAAAAACTGCTACCCTGAGGACTCAAACTGCATCTGACTTCTTAGAAAGTCAGAGCAATTAAAAACAGAGCCATCTGTTTCCTGTACCCCAACACAAACTGTGTATATTAAATGCAAGCGCTTTTAAAGAGCCATGTCACATCACGGAGATAACATTCAACGGCAGCTCATGTATAGCTTGTATCCACAACATGGGCAGTAAATGTTTGGTGACTTCGTGATGGCAACAGGCAGACTGCATGCAGCCAGTCTTATCTGTTTGGCAAATGCTGCGTGTTTTACCCTTCTGTCTTTGGACCTCTTCCATACAGTTCAATTGTTTGATATGTGTGTTTTCACGTCTGTTATCTTGGTTTTGTATACGGAGAAGAAAACCTATCTTGAAGGAACTGGTGTGGATTTTTTTTTGATGATTTTTATTTGCAATAACCAACAGCTGCTATGAATCAGATTTTAACTATTTAAGTTAGTGTTTCCTAAACCAGTCCTCAAGAACCACTAACAGTCCAGGTTTTGTCAGTATCTCCATTGAAATAAAACTGGGAAATACAGAAGTTCTGGGCTGTTGGTGAGTCATCGAAACCACTGATTTAGGTCATTCCAGATGCTGCGACGTTCAAACACTGCCTCCAGCATGCTGAGCATTATGGGAATTGTAGTCCACAGCAACTACAAAGCCAAAGGGAATGGAAACTGGTTTTAATGGACCATTTTAATGCTAGGAATTTATATTAGAAGGAACACCTGATTAAATCTGACACAAGACGTATACAAAGATCACTTAGAATATATTTATATGCAAAGCCTGCAAATTATCTTGTTGAAGCTGGACTGCCAATTTGTCATCTGAACATGTGAATAGATAGTGGAAAAGAGTAGGGCACGACTTTGTAATAAACTTGAAAAGTTGTTCTAGCCTCCAGGCACCTGAATTGCAATCATCTTACTGACTGGGCATTATGCAAAGGATCACTTAAAGAAAAAAAAATGAAATAATCAACCGTGTTTTTTTTGTTTGTTTTTTTATCCCACTATTTTGGCCTAATATGTAAAAGTGAATTAGAATTTTCAAAACTTCGCACTTTACAGAGTTATTCACTGAAGAAAGAACTGCTGGGAAATTAGAGAATTCTAGGTACATTTCAATCTTTAAAGGACCACTATAGGCACGCAGACCACTTCAGCTTAATGAAGTGGTCTGGGTGCCAAGTCCATCTAGGATTAACCCTTTCTGCTGTAAACATAGCAGTTTCAGAGAAACTGCTATGTTTACCTATGGGTTAATCCAGCCTCTAGTGGCTGTCTCATTGACAGCCGCTAGAGGCGCTTCCGCGCTTCTCACTGTGATTTTCATGAGACTGGCTGAATGCGCGTGCGGCTCTTGCCGCGCATGCCCATTCAACCGATGACTGGGAAAGGAGGCGGAGAGTCCACACCGCCGAGGGAGCCCAGCGCTGGAGAAAAGGTATGTGTTTAACCCCTTCCTCACCCTAGACCCCAGCAGAAGGGGGGCCATGAGGGTGGTGGGGACCTAGAGACCCTATAGTGCCAGGAAAACTAGTGTTTTCCTGGCACTATAGTGGTCCTTTAAGCTAAAATTATTTAGAAAAGAAAATCTCTTTGTGAATTATGTTTTTAGTTTATTATGGCCTTAAACTTGTAATTAACTCAATTCTCGCAACATTAAAATTGTTTATTTTTTTCTCTTTTCTTATTGTTTTTATTTCATTTTTGCACCTTGTATCTTAAAGGACCACTATAGTGCCCTGAGGGTGCCCAGCGCTGGGCGGGGAGCTCTCCTCCTCCTTCTCTCCTCTTCGGCTGAATGCGCATGTGCGGCAGGAGCTGCGCGCGCATTCAGCCGGTCTCCTAGGAAAGCATTTACAATCCTTTCCTATGGACGCTGGTGTCTTCTTACTGTGATTTTCACAGTGAGAATCACGCAAACGCCTCTATGGGCTGTCAATGAGACCGCTACTAGAGGATTTGGAGGCTGGATTAACCCATTTATAAACATAGCAGTTTCTCTGAAACTGCTATGTTTATTAAAAAAAAAAATGGGTTAACCCCAGCTCGACCTGGCACCCAGACCACTTCATTAAGCTATTTCCACATATTATTTATATGTATTTTTTTTTTTTCTTCCTTGTGCTGGATCTAAATACCTAGCTGTCTCCATTTTGTTCTCATCGTTTGACGTTTACCCACAATCCATCAGTCAAAGGAATCCCGCTGAATGGCAAATTAGCTTAGCAACTGAAATGGAACTTTGCTTAAGCTCCACCAATTGCAAATGTTTCCTAAAGATCACGCTCGACGTAAGAAAAAGTAGTCCCTACTTTTTCTTATGTATAACTAAATAACTAAAGTGAATTTAAAAACAATTAGAGGAACCAAAATGACCACTTTACAAGAAAAACCTGAAAAGGGACAGAACTGCTTTAAGTAGAGGATAATTTGGTGCTTTAATCCCCCTCCTCTCACCCACCCCAAGCACAAAATGGTAAAAGATTTGTATAAAAAGCATTACTCTGTCAGTTCTGTCTCCTATTTTCATTTTTTCCTGTAGTTTGCCCTTCAGTGGGATTCTTTTGACTGATGCATTGTGGGTAAATTAGCTTAGAAACTAAAATGGAACTTTGTTAAGCTCCACCTTGCCCATGAGATTGCACGATCAGAGGTCTTGATCATGATGTCCTCTTAATGTATTATTGATCATGCCTACTGTCCTTAAATTAGTGTCCCAAGACCCCAAGGAGCTCAGTTCTCCCAATAAGCATCATATTGTACTTGAAGGGATACTGTTAGCACCAAAATCATTTTAGCTTAATTAAGCAGTTTTACTGTATAGATCATATCCCTGCAGTCTAATTACTCAATTATCAGCCATTTAGGAATTAAATCGCTTTTGTTTCTACCCATGCAGTCCTAGCCACACCTCTCCCTAACTTTGACTCACACAGCCAACATGAAAAATTGTTTCATTTTTCAATCAGATCTTATAGTACAGTTTGTTTCTTTTAAAAGTTTTTATCTCCTGCCCTGTTAATTGAACTTTAATTACACATATGATGCCTCGGGAGGTTCTAGCAGGCATTTAAGGGGACACTGTAGGCACCAAGACCACTTTAGCTCATTGAAGTGGTCTGGGTGCAATGTCCCAGGCCCCTTGACCCTACAGTAGTAATTATTGCAGTTTCTGAGAAACTACAATAATTACCTCTGAGGGTTAACTCCTCCTCTAGTGGCTGTGTACCAGCAAGGCAACATTCGGCACTTTTTTTTTTTTTTTTTACTACACCTGCCATCATGTTTTGCCAGCAGTGTGGGTGTAAAAGCATTATGGGGGATGTAGTCCACAACATCTGGAGTGCTGAAGGTTGCCTATCCCTGCACTAGAGGGACTTCCTGAATTGAAATGGACCTTTGGTACGTTATCTGACGCTGGACATTCTCACGCTCTGCATGAGGACCTCTTGCGTCAGATTTTTCCCAATAGGAAATCGTTGAATAATGCTTTCCTATGGGGAAATCCTAAGGCGAGCGCGGCCATTGCTGCACATACGCATTAGGTCTCCCACACTGGCTTATGTTGGTGAGGAGGAGCATGGACGGAGCCTGACCCAGTGCAGAGGGACATCAGCGCTGGATTCAGGTAAGTGACTGAAGGGGTTTTAACCATTTCAGCAGTGCAGGAGGGGGCACTGCATTAGCCTATAGTGCCAGGAAAATGGGTTTGTTTTCCTGGCATTATAGAATCCCTTTAACAAAGGAGAGAAGAAATTAAACCCACAATGCAATAAAACTAGATCTCTTATTCCAGGATATGTGTATTGAGGCTGTGTCAGTCACAGCCAAAGGAGGTGTGGCAGCATAAACAGAATCAAAAGTGATTTAAAGGATCACTATAGGGTCAGGAACACAAACATGTATTCCTGACCCTATAGTGTTAAAACCACCATCTAGCCCCCCTACTCACCCTGCCCCCCCCCCCTCCCCCGGGCCCCTCATGCCTCCATACATATAGCAAAATCTTACTGTATTCAAGACAGAAGCTGTGGATCTGCAGCCTGTTTGCCTAAAAAAAGCAAAAACCAAGCAGTCTATTGACATCAGAAGTGGTAACCTGATCCAATCACAATGCTTCCCCATAGGATTGGCTGAGACTGACAAAGAGGCAGATCAGGGCCAGAGCCAGCATGATTCAAACACAGCCCTGGCCAATCAGCATCTTCTCATAGAGATGAATTGAATCAATGAATCTCTATGAGGAAAGCGCCGGCCCTGCTGTGTGCCTCCATGGGCCGGTAGGGAGATCAAAGATCTCCCTCACCGGCCCACAGGCACTGAGATGCGGCCGCCGGGTCCTCTCACGGGATTCTGAGCGTTACCGCGGCAACGCTCAGATCTCGCAAGAGTGAACTCTAGCCTGCAGGCTAGTGTTCACTGTCACCACTGGACCACCAGGGATGGAAGCATGGCTGCCCCCTCCCAGGCTAAAGGTAGGGAGGGGGGGGATATAATTTTTTTTTTTTTTAATTATTAATAAAAAATATATATTTAAATTTAAATAAAAAATACATTCACACTCACACACACCGCACCCCCAGACACACAGCACACACCACCTTCAGACATACACAGCACCCTCACTCACACACAGCACCCTCACTCACACACAGCACCCTCGTTCACACACACAGCACACTCCCACACATAGAGAGCACACACACACACACACACACACACACACATATATATATAATAACCCTCAGTGACCTAACAGACAAAATTAGAAACCTAGAATGTGACGGCAGATAAAAACACCCTCACACACAGCACCCCTCTTACATACACACACACTGCGCCCCCCCTCACACATACAATACGTCCAAATATATATATATATATATATATATATATATATATATACACATACATACACACTACAGCACCCCTCACACTGCACCACTTACGCTCCAGATACACACGCTAGATCCCTTACCCAAATGCACTATTAATCCTCTATATACACACACACACACACAATCTCCTATACACACTCTGGGTTCTTTACACACTAGATCTCCTACACACACACACACACACTACATTCCTTGTCCGCAAACACATACAACATTCTCTAAACACACCCTCTCTACAACCCCTACACACCCTACGTCACCTATACACACACACACTCGCTACATGTCCTATAACACTATGCCCTCTATACACACACTCTCTACAGCCCCTAGCCACACATATTACACCACAAACACAAATGAAATTGACTTATTTACACAATACCACACCACACTCTACACACACGCAATCCCACAAGCAGGCTCCAAACACATGCACCATACACTTTCCTGGCCCTTTTGTCCTCTGGTATCCCACTTGTGGAGACACCAGAGACAATTTAAATGCAAACACGGTGCAAGCATGTTATTAAATTTGCTTGCGCTGCGCAGAACAAATTCAGGGCCTTTTTCTAATGCCAGAGCTCTTCAGCAGGGCTCTGCGCATTGAACCAACATGCTCACTTTGAGAGGGAGCGTGCTTGTCATTAGTGATGACAAAACACACACTCTCTGGCCCCGCCCCCTTCTCAGGTCTCTGATTGAAAAATGCCCGGGCCTAATTTTTTTTCCCAGTCTGGCCCTGGAGGAGACACTGAATGTTTGGATGCATTTTAGGCAGCCATGACCCAGGAAGGATCTCTAACAGCCATCTAAGGAGTGGCCAGTGAAGTTATCACTAGGCTGTAATGTAAACACTGCATTTTCTCTGAAAAGACATTGTTTACAGCAAAAAGCCCGAAGGTAATGATTCTACTCACCAGAACAAATGCAATAAGCTGTAATTGTTCTTGTCACCATAGTGTCCCTTTTACTCCTACATGGAAGATAACTGAGTAGTGAGACTACTACTACTACAGTTGTTTTGGCACTTAGAGTGCCCCTTTAAAGACTCGTATTGGTCTTGTTAAGCATTGATCCAGCAGACCCATTTTTTCCCCCCAAAGAATTTCATAGTGAGACTTTCTGAGCATGTTTTCATGTGCCCTGAATAAAACAAACATAGTTGTTTTTCTTCATAAACAGTGTGCTGATCATACTGAGTATTATCATACTGATAATGAGGGTGATTAATTCTGTTTTAGCCTCAAAGACCAGTCTGTTACTATTGTAAATTCATATTCACCTAAAGCACCTTCTTTTTTTGGGGGGGGGGGACTCTCTGGCTTCCCCCTCTCCCCCACCCCCTTCCACAAGTCATGTGGAGGACTTGTTTTATTCCCAATTGTTTTATTATTCTCTGGTCTCGCAGGCTAAATTCCTCCCTGCTTAAAAGGGATATTCCAAGTAACATAGGTTCAGCAGAAGGAAGTTGTAATGGATGGTGAGGAGGTCCTCAATCAACAGTTTAATCATTTGGGGTAAACTGGTGCCAAAACGTTTAACCTCAAGGCCTTGAATCTAGCGCTCATCAACTCTGTACAGTTACGTGCGTTGTAGTCTGAGGCTTGATTCAGGACCTGATGAAAGTTTTTACCATGAAACTGAAACTTTGATGAATAAAGGTTGTTTTATTTTTATTTTATTAGCCCTAGAGTGCTATCCAGCTTTCTGATTTTTATTGCTGCAACAGCTGGATTCGAGCACCGATTCTAAGCTTCATTTTTGTCATTCCATGACTGCAGGTACTTTGGATGAAAAGTCTATATGTATATGTATCAAAAAATACCTTTGCGAATTTACATGTCATCTAAACTGATTGTGATGAATGTTTTTTTTGTTTATTTTCTCAATCTCAGCCCTTTAATTGGCATTAATTTGGTTTAATTCTACTGAACATTTAAACACACCAATTATTTCACATAATTTTTTTCCAGGCCATAAGCTGAGTTTTGCACTTCACATAATGATACAAGTAAATTAAATAGTGTACTCTAGATGGGTAGGAATGAACATGTATATAGCTACCCAGTTAAAGTTATTTATTAATAGTCTGTCTGTTTTCTTCCTCTGTTAGTAATGGAATGTTCTTGTTATACGCTCTCTATTCTGGGGGGAGAAAATCTGGGATTCCTTTATGGTCTGCATTATCGGGTGATAGACGCGATTCATTTCTGGGCTACGTTTCTCTTCTGCATTATAATAAAAGCCCAAATCAGGAAATATTTAACCAACGTGATAACAATCAGAGCTGGGATTCTATAGATTACTGCAATGTGCATTGACTTCTGTTTCGTAGATATGTGACCTGATTATTTGGTCAGACAGAGCTTTGAGAATAGGACTCTTGTCCATTCCTTCATGCCAAGAGTTAAGTCGAAATACAAAAAAATGTGTGTTTTGTTTTAACCGTCTGTCCCGTGCTCATCTGGACTTTTGTGTTGAAAACAGCTCACATTTTCCATTACAGTGGTTGTATTCCTCAAGATATAGCCATGAGCCAACTAACCATAAATAAAAAGGTAGTTTGCTTCTGTACGCATATTAGAAACGTCATATTCAGAAGTAGTCAAGAACGTTGAGAAATGAATAAAAACAATTCCATAGCAGGAGATGTGAGATACAGTTACACAAAATGTATTAAGCTTGTATTTCACACATTAAAAAAATAGCCAGCTCTATTCAATTTAAGTATAGTGGCATTCATATTAATTATCATAACTCATCAACATGTTCTGCAGCTCTGTGTGATATGATTATCTGTACATAAATAGGGTTATACGTAATCATATTTCTCAAAGTTCTACCCAGTTTCCTGCAAACTATTCTTACTGAATAGGACATTTTGGAGAAATAAAGTAAACAGAGTGCAGGTCAGGAGTCCGGATACAAGTCAAGGGCTCATGAGCTGCGCCACTGTAACCACCTAATAGGGAGCTCCAATGAGGGGGTAACCCTCCAAAATATGTAGGTAATAGGAGTAGGTGATGTGTAGAGTCCCACAAGGGGAAACCAACATCAGGGGAGCTCCACTATATAAGAAATGAGGATAGAGGGCCTACCTTTAATCAATCTAAGGATAAAAAGGGATATGCAAACAAAAAGTATAACTTGAAAAATAGGGAGATCTACTAAACGGTGTCCTGGGGATCAATTGTCTGGAGTACTAGCTAGCATCTAAGTTCCAGTTCCCCTAGTGTCCGACTGACAGGAAGGTAGTGTAAACGAGGTTAGGGAGAGAGAAGAGGCACAGGGTCCCTAGAGAACAAGGGACCGGGTAATCAGGTCTAAACGCAGATGAAAAGCCTCACACAAAAAAATAAATAAATCTCTCAATTTACCCTAAAAGTTACCTCGACACCGTGGTCTAACCACTAGTGTCTGCCTGAACCAACTCTCCCTACTAAAGTTATAAATAAATAAACACCTAAAATTCAATAACCATAGTGGTAACAAAAATTAAAAAGTGCTACCAAGTGCAGAGATTAAAGAAAAAGGAAACGCTCGACGCGCGTTTCGGTGTGTTCAAAACACGGACATTTTGCCCAATTTGTAATGGCTGCCGAAACTACAAATCAAATTATCAAATAACTGACAAGCTCAGAATCGATTTTACTTATACTTGTTAATAAGAATTAATAGGTAACATCACAAAAAGCAATATGAACAATAATTTATATATATATATATTTATTTATTTAGTACACAATATAGGAAGTATAGCATAACTGTGAGGAGTATGGAATTTGCTGTAGTCGGACTGGGTAAACGAATTATGATGCATTTAATAATTTTTTAGTATATTTAGTAAAGTCTAGTTTACTCGAATACATTTTTTCCATATCTTTTTTTTCACATTTTTGTAGTTCAGGCATTCAGTTGTTTGTATTGAAACTCAAGTATGTTGCAACTATAATCAACATAACAATCTGAGATTCCTAACTCCTAATTCTCTTGTGACTAATAAAAGTAAACTTCTATTAACTCAAAATTTGTACAAACTGTTACAGGAAAAAATTGCTTCCTACATATACAAGCATGGAATCCAAAACTTTTACATACTTTAACAATGGTTTTATCTTGAGTTATGTTTGCATATATTACTATGAAACCAATTAATGAATTAATTTATTTGAATTGCAGAAAATTGTGAAAAGACACATTGTGCAAAGACACGAATATCATTAGATTTTTTTTTTCTCTATGGTCTGTCTCATTTTCTTGTGGTAGGATCTTTGCAGAATATATTCAAGCCTTATTAAAATAAGTCCGCAAGTGTGTTGGATCCCTGCTAGGTGCAATGTGAGAGAGAAGTCTTATTCCAATTTAACTTTAGCAAGCAAATCATGACATGTCACACAACACATTGTATTTAATTTTTTTTAAACTAAAAGAAAATTCACAGCAAAGAAAGTCACTGAGAGGGACATTTAACATTTAAATGTGTATATATATATAATGGGATCAGGAGTTACTAGCCTCTGGCTTAAGAACCAAAATTGTTCTACTATGAGATCTTGCATTCTTCTTCTCCAAAAGGTTGTGGAGATCTGATCAGGAGCCTTTCCTTTGTGACCACCAGACTTGTAATGCCTAGTTTCTCCCTGAAAGTGGACTACAGTAGAAAGGCTAAATTCCAGCTCAGATAACTCCACAATTATCCAGTAATATCAGCAGAACTAATTGTGGAAAACACAGTGTGTTTGTACATGTTCTCGTTTAAACTGTAAACACAAAGTTACTAATCAAACACTGACCTCAATCCTCCCCTGTTGTACCATGATCATGCCTTTAGATAGTCCAGATTACGCTCTTTGCAGGGCTTGATTTCACATTAGGCAGAGAGAGGGAAGGTGCCTTTTCTGTACGGGGCACCTATTTTTAGCACTTATAATGTGCCTTTCAAAAAAAAAAATTTACAATTATATTCTTAATTTTAGTTGTGCATTGCATGACAAGTTTACAGAAACATTTCTCAAAAGACATGAACAATAGTCGATATAGGTATAACGTGAAATGTTGAGGAAACTGCACATTTTTAGTAATTAAGAAGCATTAGGAACACAAGACTACGTTGATGTGACACAGAAAGAAAATGGCAAGGTGCTTCATAGAACTGTGGGAGAATAACAAAACATAGAAAAACCGCTGGTATTTCAGCTATAGCATGTATTCAAAATAGCACAGGGGAGTTGAAAAGCAAGGGTATGTCTAGGACTACTATGAGGCGCTGCACACTATTTAATCATATAGAGTAATGGCCAAGCATGGTAGGTAGTGGTTAAAAGGCATAATAAAAACCTAGGTCGAACCTAACCCAGTGGTGTATCCTGGTTTTGTGCTGCCCTAGGCAGGACAAAACTCAGGCGTAACCCCCCACACGCGACCCCCACCCATCCCTTCCCCCCCCGCACGCGACCCCCACCCATCCCTTCCCCCGCCTTCTAAATACACACACACTCACTGACAGATACGCGTGCACTAGCTAACAGAAACACAAACTCACTGACACACACAGTCAAACACACACTCACTAGCAGAGAGACACTCACTCACACACACACACTAACAGACACACACACTCACTAATAGACACACACACACTCACACTCACACTCACTAACAGACACACACACACACTAACAGACAAACTCACACTCACTAACAGACACACACACTCTAACACACACTCACTAACACATGTACTTTTTAAACCCCCCCCTCCTCCAGCCTCCTTACCTTTGGGAGTGCTGGGGAGGGAAGGGGTTCTCTATCTCCCTGGTGGTCCAGTGGCTGCTGGGTGGGCGGCATTGGCGGGCGGGCGGCTGACGAGGGAGCTCTTCCTGTGAGCTGACTGCTCAGCTCCCTCGCGCGCCGCAGAGTGAGGCTGGGAGCCGGGATATGACGTCATATCCCGGCTCCCAGCCTCACTCTGCGGCGCGCGAGGGAGCTGAGCAGACAGCTCACAGGAAGAGCTCCCTCGTCAGCCGCCCGCCCGCCAATGCCGCCCAGCATGTCTGTTAGCCGCGAGGCTAACAAGACATTTGCCTTGGGCATTTGGGGGGCGGCTTTTTTTGCCGCCCCCTGAAAAATGCCGCCCAAGGCAAATGCCTTGTTTGCCTCGCGGCTAAAACGCCCCTGACCTAACCCATGCTAGCTAGGACTGCATCCTGAATATGAGTAGAGACCAAACCCAGGGGTTGTTTTGGAGGGGTCAGGGGGTGCACTAGAACAAGCACCTGAAGTAATCTGGCCCTGACTCTTTAAGTCAGGGCAAAACATTTCCCTAAACTTTGCATCCCATCCATTATTTTCAATTGCTGCACAAGGAAGAAGGCTGGCTCAAAGGGAAGGTAGTGTGACAACCCTCAGTTTTTGTTGCACAAATATATTTATTAACATTGTAAGAACTAGTGATAAGTGGGTGTTTGAATTAAACCTATATTTCTTTCATGATTATATCTGCAGTTTCCGTTTTTCCTTTTATTGATGACACAAGATGCCGCTGGGGCATGGGCATGGCATCTCATGGGGTCAATTGGGTAGAGCCCAACAAGTCATGGGGGGCAGCTTCCTATGATCTTCAAGGAGGTTCCTTCAAGTCCAGGCTGTTATTTAATAGCTCTTACTTAAGCTTAATAGGGGATGTTAAGGACGCCTGGCACCATAACCTCTACAGCAAGCATGTCAAACATGCGGCCCGCTGCCCACAGTGAATATATTTGAGGCTCGCCTGCCCTGGGGCTGCTTTCAGCTGTGGCTGCGACCAGCAAGACAGGAAAAATATTTCCTGATTCTTGCTCTCCCGGCCACGAGAGGGCAGAGTGTCTGTGTGTCAGAGGAGCGTCTGGCCTGCTTCAGCTGGGCTGGAGCTGGAACTGGAGGATGGACAGCAAATTGTAAGGTAGGAGAAGAGGGGCTTTGGGAGGGGTGCAGTGTATTATTTTGTGGGAGGGAGGGCAGTGTACTAATCTGAAGGAGGGGGCACTGTATTGATTTGGGGAGGGAGGCAGGGGGCCAGTGTATTCATTTGGGGGAGGGAGGGGACCAGTGTAATCAATTGAGAGAGGGCAGTGTACTAATCTGAAGGAGGGGGCCAGTATATTAATTTGAGGGAGGGAGGGCACTGTATTCATTTGGGGGAGGGTGCCAGTGTATTAATTTGAGGGCGGGAGGGGGACTGTATTCATTTGGAGGAGGGTGCCAGTGTATTAATTTGAGGGAGGAGGACAGTATATTAATTTGAGGGAGGGCACTTTATTCATTTGGGGGAGGGTGCCAGTATATTAATTGAGGGAGGGAGGGAGGTCAGTGTACGAATTTGAAGGAGGGGACACTGTATTAATTTGGGGGAGGGGGCCAATGTGTTAAAATGGGGGAATGGCAGTGCAGAGTGGGGGCAGTGTATTATTTTAAGAGAGGGAAGGGGCAGTGTATTAACCTAAGGGAGGGGGCCAGTGTTTTAAATTTGTGAGTGGTGGCAGTGTAATAATGGGAGGGAGGGGGCCATTGCACTAAATTGGGGAAAGGGGGGGGGGGGCAGTGTTTTAAAATAGAGTGGTGGGAGTGGGGACAGTCTATTAAATTACAGTGGAGGTGCAGTGTATTAGATTGGGTGAATGGTGTATGGTGGAGTGGAGGGAGGAGGGGCAGTGTGTTAGATTGGGTCTGCATGGAGGCGCTGAACGCTCCCCATGGAGATGCTGATTGGCCACGCAGCTTTTTGCCACACATGCACAATAGCCTCCCAATGGTTTCCTATGGAAAAGCATTGGATTGGATTGAGATCATCAAGTTTGATGATCTCAGGCAAAGTGAAGAACACACTCATAGAACTTTAAAATCAACAAGATAACGTCATTTGTTTTTTACAGCTGTGCAACAGCATACATCCACCATTTCAGTCCCATTACCAAACATTCCTTAATATGTCAAGGTAGTTGGACTGAAACCAGTGGCGTACACACAATCCATGGGGCCCTGGTGCAAAACTGATCTATGGGGCCCCCTTTCCTTCCTCCTCCCCCCTACACCCCCACCAACAGGCACACTCACACACAAACATACATACAGACACATACATACACACAGACACACACACAAGGCACACATACATACAAAGACACTTACAGATACACACACACATAGGCACACACACACACAAACATACAAAGACACATACATACATACAGAGAGACACACACATATGCATACACACACACACGACACATACATACATACATACATACAATACAAACAGACAGGCACCCAGAAAGACACACACACACACACATACAAACAAACACACACATATACAAAATATTTTAGTCACCCTCCTGTTTCCTACCTTTTAGGTGCAGGAGGGTGACCTTCCCTGGGGTCCAGTGGTGACTCAGGCTGGTGGGACTCACCTCTTTTTCACCCGCACGGGCTCTGTGTGATTGCTGGGAGGACTGACTGGGGCAGTCACTTCCTCCTAGCAGTGATGTCATAACAAGGGGCTCGGTTGTGCTGTTAAAGCACCCAGTGCTGACCCAGTGCTCTAACAGCATGGGCCACCCGATGGACCCCTTGAATGGCAGCCCTGGCGGTTTGCTGCGCAGACCGGGGCCGCAAAACATGGTGGCTGGTACAGGGTTGCAGGGGTCCGCATGGCGGTCACAGCTGCGACCCCTATATGTACGCCACTGACTGAAACGTTGTTTATATGCAAATGCATTTCTTAAAATAAATTCTCTCTTTTGTTTATTTTGAAGCCCTACGAGCGTGAGGACGTCCAGTGTCAGTTAGGCAACTTTTTTATACTGTACTTTTCTAAATAAACCTACGTTTCTATGGAAACTGAAGTTTGTTTGTTCTTGCGTTTTTAGTCTGATAGAGAATAAAAATAGAGAAATCTCATTACATTTTCAGTAAACATTCCTCATTCCTAGACACACTGAAATGCATCTTTTACTTATCTGGAAGGTAGAGTTGCTATCAATTTTCTTATTATAAAACTGGAAATATGAAACTGAATATTATGAAACAGATTATGAAATTAATGAATAAGTCATTGTGGTGCACCATGTACGGCATCGTCATCAGCCCTTCATCATATCATTGATCATACCATATACTGTACTTTGAAGATGTAAAGTTATCTATGATAAAGAAAAGACAGATCTGAATGTATACACCATAGTGGCATTTCCATTTTATTTTTTAATGACATGGGGAACCCCCGATATCCCTTCAATGAGGTCTATCTAATAGTCCCATCCACAGCTGTATAGCTCCTTGTGATATTATATATAGCATAGAGGGGGGGCACTGCTTATCCATGAACAGAATGTTTGAAAGGAAACTGTCATCTGAAAATTGCAATGTTTAATATTACAGAAGAAATAGAGTAAACGCCATCCTGCGAAACACTAATCGGTGTGTGTTATAAGCATTTCTCTTATGTGATTTAATGCTTACCAGCTATGTGCCTGTTTTTTTTTATATCATAAAATATACAGCGCCAGTTGTTTAATATCAAACTACTGAATTCTTTACTGGAGAGGTCACACCTGTGATTTCAAATTACATCTTTAAAAAATATATAATAATATCATAGCATCTGTGAGTTTAATCATTTTGGAGGTTTAACTAATGTGCTTGTTGGATGTCTGATGTCAACACACACAGAATCTTTGCAACAGGCATCCAATGGTAGCACAGCCCCCCTCTGTGCCCTCCTTGTCCTGCCCTCTGCCATTCAGCCCCTTCCGCCAGGGGGTGAAGATATCAGAGAGGGGGCGGTGGAGGGATCAGGCTACTGGGAGAACTTGGCTTCTATGCTGGAATGAAAGTAAGTTGTGGATTTATTTTAATTTAAAAAAATATATATATAGCTATGAAAACAGTGTTTTTTGGTTGGAGTAATCCTTTCATTTACCCCCCATGGAACCTTTGCTTACAATGACTCCCTGAGCATGCTTTGGTACAGAACCTTCCAAACACACTGCCAAGTACATATAACCATGACCCAACATCACGGATTACGCTGCCAGGGACGTGGAACTGCTCTGCAGATTAGTGTGTTTTTTTTACTTACCTCTGCTGCAATACTCACACCAATAAACACTTCAGTAATATTTAAAGGAGTGAGGGAATGGAGAGACTTCATCTTAACCCCTTAAGGACCAAACTTCTGGAATAAAAGGGAATCATGACATGTCACACATGTCATGTGTCGTTAAGGGGTTAAACGTTGAAACTATTTGTGTTCCAAATAGAATTCTTTATCTCTATACAAAAGGTGGCTTATCTTGGCCTTGAACTCTCATCCATCTTTTTCCCTATTCCTTGCTCTCTCTTTCCTTGGCAACTGTCACACGTACATTGGGATGTCCTACTTGGCTTCATCCCCCGTTTTCTGCCCGCCCCTTTGAATAGCATGTCATGCAGACGTGAACATCTGGCTATATAATACTTCTGCAGCACAGTTAGTTTCAAGAACTTCAGCCACAAGTCCGTCTGAGTCATTTCAAACTTCAAGAACAGAAAGCAAGAGGTTTTGTGCTACTGTCTCTTTCAGGTAAGTTTACTTTTAAACATGTACATCTTTTTCATTCAAAAATCAGATAGTTCTCTGCACAAAAAAAACAAAAAGATCTAACTAACATAACCACTTGTTATGGACAACTGCTGCAACAGCGAAATATACTATTCAATTATTGATTTATCACTTTGCAGCTGAATATTTGAATTATAAATATTTAATACATTAATATGGAATGGTTACTGTTATGTTGAATGGACAAACATGAATATTTCACATTACACAGTATAGTCAACATTTACGAGGTGCAACAATTTATCTATACAGAACAGTTATATTTCTAGACGTGTTCTGCATTGCTATCAATAAACGAAAAATGTTTAGGATTACAACTTGACACTATACAAAAATCTGTTTGCTGAGTTTTTAGAAGTGATTGTCTTTACTAATGAAAAGTTTAAATTAAGCATATATTGATTCTTCCCTGCTATTTGCAAAATGTTTTTTTTTTGTATGTATTTTTCCTATACTTCTGAGCCTATTACATATACTTCTATATACATCTTTACACATAGTTACATATAAGGTAACATGCTTCATCAGCATGGACCTAGCTCTTTGCAGCCACATTTAGTCATAAGTACCTCTGGGGCCCTCTAGGTGCAAGGAATTAATATATATCTCTGCAATAAAGTTTGGGGCTCAGAAATCGTTACCTTACCCAAATAACCAAATAGACGTCATTTCATAACCACGTAAATTACAGGCTGTAAGCTCTATCTGGTGTATTTATGAACTAACTCTGTTAGATTAACCCTGAGAGTGTCAGGTAGGTGAGCAATGTAACGGCAATTGCATAGAAAGTTTCAAACAACAGACGGTTATCTCTGTTTAATCTGACGTGGTAGTATGCTGCTGTTAAAATCATTATTGAAAATGTAAAAGAATATCAATAAATAATATAGAGCGTAACATTTGCTACAGAAGTGGTCCCTAACCCATTCCTCAAAGAACACCAATGGTTCAGGATTTAGGTGAATCTCAGTATAAATATTTCTATAGGAATACTGGCAAATCCTGGTCTATTGGACTGGGTAGGAAATCTTTTTTTATAGAGATTACTTTTTAGCTGTTAAGCCATTTTTGTGATGTTCTTTTGCTGTAAACACATTTAAAGCACTGCCATTCAAGAATTGGCAAGTTGTTATGAAAGCTCTGAAAAATAGAATTAAAACTAATGTAAAACGTATAGTGTAACAACCGTCTGAAAAGAGAATACATGCTTTAACTCTCAAGTGACATGTGAGCAGCAATGCCAGGTATTTGTCACTTCCATTGTCTATTGCTGGGTTTTGATTACACATATTTCTAATGGATCATATCAATATTTATCTAGAACTGTCTGTTTATATATATACTTCTAATTGTTTTAATTAAATAAGTCATTAATGTTCTTTGCAGATTACAAAAATCCACGCAGATTCATCTAGTGATCTGATGCTGAGAATGGACACAACTAATGAGACAATGGCAAGGGTAGATGAAAACTCGGCGCCGGATGTGACACAACAGTCCAGCGATGGACAAAGCACTGAATACCTCTACATCTTAATAGTCATGTCTTTCTATGGTATATTCCTGATGGGAATCATGCTGGTGTACATGAGATCCAAAAGAAGGGAGAAGGAGTCCAATCTATTGATGCTCTACAAGGACGAGGAGTGGCAGTGGATGGAAACCAGAAAGAGCACACCAATCTTGTCTGTGCCTAAGTCCTTTCAGAATTCTACCATACTCAATGTTCTCCAGGAAAGTGTGGTTCCAGCCCTGTCTTGTTCTTCTTGCCAAATAGAAGGGAGCAGCTTGAGTTCAGAGTCATCATGCTCTGATGTACCCTTCACCATAAAAGAGGAAGTTACAGAAAGTCTTCTTCAAGAGGGACATGAGCCTGAAGATAAAGCGGAGAAGAGGCAGATTTCCTAGCGATGCTGAGATCAAGGAAATTAATTGGTTTATGAATCTTTAGGCTCTGTGTACATGAGGCAGTAAACCTGTCTTGTAGAGCCAAGTTGGCAGAGAGTTCCTTCTACTGAGGGAAAGTGCAACTGCAGAGAACACTCAACCGTGTGAGTGTGTAATGGCTTAAAGCAGTGTTCACTCAGTTTGAACAGAACTGAAACATCTTCAAGTGTTTGACAACACATAATAGACTTGGCCTGGTCTGCAAAAAGTGACAGGTGATACCCTGTTTAGGGTCCCCAGTGGGACATTTATACCATGTATGAGTGAGGATGTCATACAACGGAACTGAGCAATGGGAAAAAAAAGTTTGTTAAAATATATTATTTATGTGCATAAGGTCACTTTCCAATAAGTTTGGACTATAGTAATATCTAACCATATTAAGGTTTGATGCTATTGTCTCTGGAGCTTGCAGAAGATGGGAGAACTAGATCACTCACAGCTGTTATAGAGTCACGGAAAGTGAAAAGAACGAAGTTACTCTGTATTTTTAGTTCCTTGCTCAGTGCTTGGCTTTGTTTTATGCTCAAAGTAATAATACGTGATCCTGGTGTGGAAAGATTTCAAGTCACAGATTATAATCAACAAATTCTACAGCTTCTTGGCATGATTCGCTATCTAAGGATTGTAATGTTCCCATAAAAAATGTTTGGATGATATATCAGAAGGCCCATCGGAACCTTTCATGTCTTCTGAGAACTGGAACGAAGTGTAAAGCTGGGGCAAAGTTCTAAAAGTGTAGCATTTTACAGGAATTTTCCATTGGTTTCCATGGTAATTTCTCTGCTTTTAGAACACTGCACTTCAATTTTTCTCCATTAATAAACCCAATGAATTAATTAATTCATGTAGACAATTGCACCTTGATGACTCCCCTATCCTGAGACCAGAATCAAAATTAAATATATCATATGACCTATTCCTAGATATTCAAGCATAATTCTCAATCTTTAAGAATATGAGCAGAGATAATACCACTCGATGAATCTGTAAAGAGGAAGTCAGTACATAGATGCTACAAATTCCAAATGATTCTGCACCAGGATTATAAAATAATAAAAAAGTGACTTTAACTTGGGATGACATTTAATTTTAACATAGTAACAAAAGTAGGCTGACATTGTAAGCATTAGATCATCTATTGAAATTTTATTTTGCCTGTTGAAATATAAATTATTCTGCATGTAAAATTAACCAAGTTTACAAAAATATCCAGACAAGTTTACAGAAAATCCAATTCGCTTGCAGTGACCACGTAATAGCCATTAGAAATCCAGTCATTTACATTATATTTTTTATAAAGAGGATGCATTATCTGCAAATCTTATTAAATCTTGATTTAATATTTTTTTATAACACTTTTTAAATGAGTTAAATGATTTATTATTATGACAAAAATTTTGAAGATTTTCATATTTTTTGACAAATTGATATTTTCATATATGATGTATTTTTTTTGTCGTTTAAAAATGTTGAAAAAAAATCATTTTAAAAGTTGATCCAAAAATATTAAATCATTTGAAATCATTTGAAAAGTTTATTCAAAAAGTATTCTAAAGCCTATCTTGGGGGAAGGTTGAAACGTCATAGCTGCAATTCAAGGACAGAGTGTATGGAAAATTTCCTCCCCAGCGTACAAATTACACAGCTTCTAGATAACAGACAAAAAAAAAATATCTGCAACCTCTCCAAATGAATGTTTTCAAAGCAAAGTACAAAACTATTAGTCTGGCAAAAATGCTCGAGACAGTGGGATCCATGCAATAGTTTTACTTACTCAAAATCTTTGGTAATAACCTTTCGCATATCTGACTATTTAGACAAAAACTTTACAGCTGCAGGCATACCGCAAATCACGGTTTAGTGAATAGATAGATATATTTGTGTTACCGGCATGAGCTGTATGTGTATATGAGCATTCCTCAATTTTACACATAAAACCCCATCAAAAACCATTTCCAACAGTTCCATTCAAACAGTGAAAGACCTACAACACTTATCCAATGAGTACAAACTAGATTAGTAAATGTGTGTAATGTCATCTTGCTTTCAACATTAATGTGTTTTGTATGAGTTGTCTTTTGTGTTTTTGTGCGTTTTTTTTTTGTTTTTTTAAATAAGTGACATGATGGGGGTTCTGTTTGTCCCAAATTATAAGTAATTGTGTGACATATTACTTATTCATCCCATTGCAGCTACAGTTCCACATCTCAAAATGGTGTGTACAAGTATTTTCTTCTAGTAGTATGTTAGATATGTGTAAATTGAGCATGTACATATATTTGTTATTTAAATAAATGACTTTGTAAATTTGTATGAAATGTGATATGTGTCATTTTTCGGACTAGCTCTTACATTACGTGTCCACTTGAAAACTTTGGGGCCACCTGAACATTTAAACTTTTTAATTGCAAAATGAAATTGCAAAAGGAATGTGATTGTGGCTTTGAATAAGATATATGATTTTTAAGTAACTCTATTGGCACCCAGACCACTTCCTGTCTATTTAACCTGCAACTGTAAAACCGAAAGGAAATGTTTACACAACTGGCATGAACTAGAGGTGATTCCCCCAATAGCCGAGTTAAACCTGGCAATTCAATCAGATGGTCATTGAATTGGCCGAGACTATCAACATTAGTGATCTCAATCAAAGAGGCAGAGGGGCATCGTGGGACTGGCACAGCAAGGGCTGTAAGATAAATAAATGTAACTTTTTAAACTCTCAAATGGCGGGGGAAAAACTAAAATAGGTAGTTAAAAATTACATGTTTGTATTCCTAACACTCTTGTATAGCCCAGATATTGCACTCAGATATTTCACAAGCAGGAGTTCACAATAACATCAACATTAGCTAGTGTGCTTAAAAATACTAGCCAGCACCTGGTGTGAGATATCCACAAGAACAATTATGTTTTTGTTGTTGTTTTTTTTTTTTTTAGCATAGCTTAAAATACACTACAAAGTAGTAAAGGCCATGTCAAGGCAATCATTATTGGCAATCTGTGGTTTACATTGGATTGGGACACTAGGTGCTATATATATCATGCATTATGGGGGGCAGGAGTATTCTAGAGATGTATGCACATGTTTGTATTGGTAATGGTTTTGAGTAACCACAGACTCATATGTATAGGCAAAGAAGTCTTTGTGACAGTGTTGGTACTCCCTTAGCAACAACTATCATTTTAGAACAAAACATGGAATCAGGACAGGATTTCCTATTATGCAGAGGAGGCCCCCGCCTACAAATGCATGCCCTTTGATGGTGCCAGTTTAAGGCATTTATGTGCCATTTTGGAGCCTAATTAGGGGAAGATGAGTATGAGAAGCCTTGGCCAGTGTCCTCTGCAGTCCAATCAGCCTCCTTAGCATGGTGGGAGAGTGCCAGGAACAGTGATAGAGGGTGTAAAATTAAGTGTCTGTGTGTGAGGCTGGATGGACAGGAAGTGGAAAGGATCACTTCCCATCTGCCCACTAACAGCCTCTCACACAGGAAATTATTTGCAGGAGAAACGGGGACCTTAATCCAGCGCCGGGCTCCCTCGGCGCTGGTGACCTCTCCTCCCCCGCCAACGTCAGCTCCCTCTGCCGACGTCAGCGGAGCCGAATGCGCATGCGCTGCAAGTGTCGCGCGCATTCAAAGTGTCCACAGGAAAGCATTTCTCAAT
Source organism: Pelobates cultripes (assembly GCA_933207985.1). Taxonomy (NCBI): domain Eukaryota; kingdom Metazoa; phylum Chordata; class Amphibia; order Anura; family Pelobatidae; genus Pelobates; species Pelobates cultripes. Next base: position 70,693,427 of record OW240913.1, on the reverse strand, counting down.
GCTTTCCTATTGAAGCTCTGCGCGATGGAGGCGAAATATGGAAGACTACTACCACTAGAGGCTGGATTAACCCCATATGTAAACATAGCAGTTTCTCATTGAGCTTAAGTGGTCTGGGTGACCATAGTGTCCCTTTAACCCCGCATGTATTTACACAGCTGCATAGAAGAATCAAAGGGCCATGATACAAACAATATCTTGATATTTCTCTACTTTTATACAAATTATAGTTTACGTTCTAGTCAAAACACTTTCTTCCAGTGCGTCATTATATATCTACCCATTTCCCTATTGTTCTCTTCTTGTTTTAACAATTGCTAGTATTGAAATATTACATATAGATTTGAAAGAGATACAATAGTTTGTTTTCTAAGCACTGAGATGACCGGCGCACTGTGGGACTAATAAAGTTGTAATTTCGGTATTATTCAGCTGATCTCATGGAGTTTTGTAGCTCAGATTAGACAATATTTTTAGATTCAGTTCTGCAAGGATTTTATCAATTTGGCATGCTTTATGTAGCGTTAATACCCAAGACGCAGAGTGAAAACCACCAGAACAACAGAGACAGATAGAAAGTCCCTAAACCGGTCCTTAGAATGGCCGAATAAAATAGAAACTACAAGAAATGCCCTAAAAGGTACGTGTGCGTTGAGCTCTCTTGTTTAGAGCTCTTCCAACCTCATGGTGCCGGTACACATGCGCCTCCTCTTTAAAAGGGGCGGGCGCCTAGCGACCAGTGTCTCTGATGCTTAATGCATACTTTCCCGGCGTGGGAGCGGCGGTCTGACCGATCCCGATGTCGGCAGATCGGCAGACCGATAAGGTAAGTGGCTGAATGCTTACACTTTACCTGCCAAGTTTAACTAATTTTAATCAAATTCTTGAGAATAGACGTTAAGTACAGGCCCGTATGCGCATAAAAGAAGTATGCTAGGTTAATTGCACTCTAATAAGAAATAAATACATGAAAATCATAGCTACTCATTAAAGTTAGTTCATTGTTTACAATATATTGGATTTGGCCTCACTGTAACCCATGGCTGTGAAAGTAATTAAAAACAGATTTTGTAGTAAAAAATATATATGTGGATAAAAACAAAAGGTGATCAGTTTGATACAACAAGCTGGTCTCTACAGATTGCCTCTGATTGAGGGTCTTTAAATAAAATGTTGTGGACAGTGACCCTTTGTATTATTGTTTTATATTTGAGGTCTCTATAGTTTCAAAAAGCTTTAAAATGTTTCAATGATATTATATTAATTTTTTTTATACATTCTTTATTTATTGTGCAAAAGAGTTGTACGTGTAAAGTGGCAAATGCTATTGCAATGAAAGATATATATATATATATATACTTGAAACATGTCCATACACTTGTCCACATATGGACAATGCCCATTTTATATAAATGTTTGGCAAATTGAGCGCCAGAAAAGAAAAACAATAACTGATGTAGGTAAGGGTGCAAACCAAATATTGGGACCTGTAGGGAATGCATGCATTCCAAGATAGAACTTTCAGAGGTGCAGACTGAATCAGGATGCTCTTTGACCCCTGAGTGTGGGTGGTGCAATGACGCATGTGCAGACAGCAATTTAAGAAATCAAACTAAACAATTTAATATAAGATTTGAGAGAAGATGATAAAAAAGACAAATGTTGATATAGACAAATATGCAGTTAACTCAAACCCTGAACATTAATTTCAGTGTGGATAAATATACAGTGAATTTAAATTCCTTCCATTTCATCCCCTCTCAGTGGGTGAGGAACTAAAGAAAGGACTACAGCTGAAGTGTCCCAGGTGTCGAGTCAGGACCAAAGCCTGTTGAAAGGGAACAAAGTCCATCATAGAATAGCGTCTATAAAGTCTGCCTTCTAAGTTGGCCAAAAAGGAACAAGAGGGTCCCCACCAGTAGGTTATAACAGCTTTATTTGTTGGAAGGATCTTCTTCACTCGATAGTAGACCTACAGAGGTTTTGGAGAAATTAAAATTGTGATGTCTCAAACGTAAGGGGAACTTTTTAGCACCTCCATTACTTCCATCTTATGCCTGAACAGTTGAACTTATACTGAAACATCTCTGAAAGCCTCCACATGTCCTCTTGGTGATTTACAATACGCTGTAGTTGTTCTGATAAATATAGTGTCCCTTTTAGCATACAATGCAGACTTATCACAGACAGACAGAGCCATAAATCTTTTTTTATTTAACTGTGTTCTATTTCAAAGTCATTGTTATGTAAATATAGATTATTTAAACTTATTTTTATAGGTATGTCTACCTGATTGCCATACCATAAAAAAAGCGATATGTAGTCAGAATTTTATAAATGTTATGCTAAAAAAATAAAAAAAAATAAAAGGAAAAGAAAAGAAAACAATCAAAGTGCAAAGCAACTTGACAGATCCACTTTAGTATCCTGGGGAAGGGGGTGTGGTGATAGATACTAAGGTGCCAGTTTGGCTGCTAATGTCTGTTGGCACTACGCCCCCTTGGGATTACTTGTCCACAAAGGAATTAGTAGTACAGTCATTCGCTTTTAGATTGCATGAATAATAGTGTTGACAATGATCACATGCGTATTATCATGTACTTACATGGTTTTATTTAAAATGACTTAAGGGACAATTAAATCAGCAAATTAAGAGTTGTTCAATTGGAACATAATTTTGTAATGTCACCCTGTATTGTGAGCATCCCCCAAAAATTTCTGCACTTAACAGAATCTCTGTAAACTGTGAGATATAAAGACAGAAGTACTTAAAATATCTAAAACAAGACGAGAAAAAAAAATACTTTGTTAATGTCTTTTCTGCAGTGTGGAGTTTGAAACAGTCAGGAGTCAGATTCTGATCTGGAGAAATATGTGAAAGTATAAAGCACAAACAATAAAGTTTAATAACCATGAGAAAACACAGATCCTACATAAAGATTAATTTTTGTTCTACTGCCAGAATTCTGTTCATCTTAAAGTTCCACCGCGAACAAAAGAATTAGCGTGGGTGTTAAAATAAATACGCAAGAAAAAATTAAATAAAATGGGAAAAAGATTTCTATAGAATGGTCTCATCCACAGATGAGAAAAATACAGAAAAATACAGAAAAATACAGATCGTTGATTTAAAAAAATATATATATTTATTTTCAATGGCAGAAAGTACATAGTATCAACAGTACTGTGACTTGTGCAAAAGCCAAAGCGTGGTTCAGACAGATTTGGCTGACATAGATTGTGGCTTACATGCATTCTGTCAAGGTTTTTGACCTTTTGTCTTACAAAGAAAGAACCAGTTAACATTTACGAGTTAGACCCTTGCATCAAAGACCGCCTCGGGCTGTTGGGGTCGTTCATGTGCATTCATGTCGGTGCTCCCCCCTTATTGGCTCTCAGATTCGAGCCATCCTGTGTCCCCTTCCCCTTGGCTCCCTGGGTCCCCACCGGCCAACAGCCGAGGCTCCTTTCTGGGCTCCAGAGGGGCTGTGACCACGGCCAAGGCTGAGCTCCGCAGGGCAGGGGAAGACTGAGCTCCGCAGGGCGGGGGAAGACTGAGCTCCACAGGGTGGGGGAAGGCTTTCAAAGCCTTCCCCCGCCCTGCAATTAGGCTCAGAACACACTGATTGGTTGGTTTAAGCCATCCAATCAAAGTGCTCTGACAGATAAATGAAGAGACTGACAGGTAAGTCTCTACATTTACCTGTCACAGCCCTCTGATTGTTTAGCTTGAAATCCAACCAATCAGAGTGCTCTGTGTCATTTTACACAGCGTGGGAAAGTTCTTTGGAATTTTCCCACGCTGTGTAATTTGACTCATAATGCTCTGATTGGTTACTTTCAATCAACCAATCAGAGTGTTGTTATGAGTCAAATTACACAGCTTAAACCAATCAATCAGAGTGCTCTGAGCCTAATTGCAGGGCAGGGCAAGGCTTTTTAAGCCTTCCCCCGCCCTGCGGAGCTCAATCTGCATGGGGCCCTCCATGGGTGAAGATGGATTACTTTTTTATTTAGGGCCCCCACCCGCCGCTCAGGGGTGAGGGCTGGGGGGAGGACAATAGGTCCCCCCCTTTTCTAATTTAGGGCCCCCACCCGCCGCTCATGGGTGGGGGTCAGGGGGGAGGACAATAGGTTCCCCCTTCAGTTTAAAAGCCCCCACACGCGCGGCACGGGTGGAGCTCGGGAGGGGGGACACGTTTATTTTTGCTTTATTTGTTTTTAACAGTGAGCAGCCACAGATTGCTCACTGTTTACTAGACATGCCCCTAAGCGCTGTATAGCGAGTAGGGGCAGAATTTACTAATAGTAAGTCATCTTTACTTAGTATTAGTAAATTTGGCTGAAAGACCAATTTAGGTCTTTAAGCCTTTTGATAGATACCTCCCTAATACCGTGGGAATTAGGGAGTTATTTACTTATTCATTCCCATCCATTGACTGGCTAAGTAACTGACATTTTATATGAATATATTACTTGATTGATGTAAGTGTTGCAAATGCTTACAGCTGAATCCTAGCTATGTTTGTATACTTTTTATTTAAACTGGTATACAATGTAACATTCTTCATTCTTCCACTGGGTATATTAGTACTTCGGCAACTTCAGTAATTTCGGAACTCCGGCAATTCGGAACTTCGCAATTCGGCATTCAGCTATTCGGAAGTATCCAAATGTCTGAATATCCCGAAATTCGTCCGAATTTACATTCGGAAGGAAACTAATTGCACATGTCTAATAATAAATATTACTTAGAATGGCCGGGTTAGACTTTGTTAAATTAAGAATGGTCAGGGACAAGCTAAGTCAGGGAAGTGAAAAAACAAGTCACAGGAAAACATAACGGAGAATAGTCAAGGAAAGCCAAGATCAATATACCAGAACACAGAATATAACGCACTCCTGGGAACTGTAAACAGAAACGACAACAGAGCAATGTTCCAAACCCTAAATGCCCGTTTTACAGCCTATGTTTTTAATTCTATAGCCACGCCCCCAAAACATTCAAAATTTAACCTTTTCACATCACCTCCATGACGTGGACACGCTTGTGCCGCAACATAAAAAGGGGCAGAGCTACAGCATCTGGCGTTCGGAACCGCGGATGAGATGATAGGGACTGTGGGAAGGGTTCCTCTTCCCTTACTGGACCTCGCCAGGCTGTGTCACGCCTAGGCAACATAAGGTAAAATGACAGACAGCCACTACCCCTGCAATGTAAATATTGCAGCTTCTCAAAAACTGTAAAGTTTTACATTGTAGGGTTAAAAGGACACTGCACCTAGACCACTTCATTGAGATGACGTGGTCTGCGTGACTATAGTGTTCCTTTAAAAGTATGGAATTGTTAGCAACCGATAAGGGAATCGTTGATGTTAATGAACAATTCAATGGGGCTGAGTGAGAAATGACAAGGTCTTGGGGAAAAAAAGGGGTATTTATTTGCGATATCACCTAAATATACAGAATAATTTTGAGTATCTATTTTAAAGAAGGCTATTAAGGAACAGGCAAAAGTGCCAAACTTGACATTCTTTATATTAGAAAAAATGCATCTCAGAAGGGATATGATAATGTTATAGAAATGTATACAAGGCCAGTAGAATCAGCTCTCTGAAAAACTGTTCCATAATATGACAAAGGGTTGAAGAAGGGGAATTTTGACTATGTCAAAAGAAAGGGTTATTTACAAGTAAGATGTGGACTTAAAGGGGTGCTTTGAACAGATTAAGAGCACTTTTTATTTTATTTTTTTTTTACACTAAACACCTAGATGTTATGGGGTTTATTTATTTATGTATTTTTAAGATTATTCAAAGATATCATAGTTAATATATAGACAACAGTGATTCCCAAACCAGTCCTCATGACCCAGAAACAGTCCAGGCTCTGTCATTATCTCTATTGTAATATAAAAGGGAAATGCTATTGCTGGGCCATGAGGACTGGCTTGGGAACCACTGATATAGAGTAACCACTTGTTGATGTAAATGTTATTTTAGATCACGTAGGAATTATTTTTCATTTTGTACTAAATTTTAAGCCACTAAACTGTGCGTTTATTTGTTTTGGTTTTTTTGCATTCTTTTGGAAGCAGGAAGAAAGATATGTGAAAGAGTGTTTTATTTACTATATAAAGCTAATGATAAAATATAATATTATTACTATGTAATTATGTAACTCAGTTAGAAAGGCTATGTCAAAGTGGTAATTATATATTTACTGCTTAAGCTCTCTTCCTTTTATTTGAAATTTCTTGGAAGTAGGTTTTGGCTGACTCTAGCAGGACCTTCCCACCGCAGTACCCCAACACTTTGCTGCATAATTAATTCCAAAAATGGTGCATTACAGTGGACACTGTACTAATTATATAATTGGAGAAGTTATTTCTCTATGAGTTTTACCAAGAAATCAGGGTTAAAAATAAAATGACGAGTTTTTCAGTGTCACAGTTGGGACTCCAGCCCCTGTCAGGCCCTTCCTAGTAACAAGCCTGCTGTAAAGTTTTTATATGCGGATATGCAAATCCACATTAATTAGTTATTTCCTAATAAATACTAATGAAAATGTACAATGTATTTATAATTTCCCATTCACATTAACTTGTCCATTCGATTGTGGATAGTTCTGTGAAACATTCAAATACAATACTTTTTAAACAATATCGCAGACAAAAATGATATGTTTAATTCCCAAGTTCTCTAAAACAATTTCTGGCAAAACTGTGGGAAATTATACATCTGATAGGACGGAGTAATAGTGAGTGTGTGGGCTTTGAACTGCACAGATTACAGCTGACCTCTTTTTCATAAAAAAAATAAATAAAAAATTAAAATATTTTGATGAACATTTTCCATTCTGTTCCCCATAAAATAAATACACAAAACAGAGAGAATGTTATAATGTTGCCTAAGCCTGCATTTTCAAAAAGCAGTTTATACATGTGCATTTATTATCTTTAAACATGAATAAACTTTCATGGCATTTTCTTTTATTGTTTTTTAGTTTTTTTTTTAAATTTATTGTTAGCAATGACACAGAAATATAGTAACAAGCACAAAACGCATAGTAAATAGTCATTGTGGATCGAATATACATAAAGAAAACAATGGTCTTTGTGAGTAACTGACATTCTATATCACACATACATATCTTAGGAGAATGATAAATGATAACTATAGAACAAAGCATGTACAATAAAGGTTACTTGAAATAAACCTATGTGTTTGAACAAGGAGTTTCCACAAGTCGGAGATGGGTATGAAAGGCTCAAGTCAGTTTCCAAAGTCAGCATAAAAACGTCTTAATCAAGGGGCCTATCTCTTGAGCATTAGTATAGAGGGAGATAAGATTTTTGAGTGTTTGAGTGAAGGGGTGTATTTGTATATTTTCTTTGAGTTTGAATGCAGGGGTGTGTTTGTATGTAATATTTGTGATAGATTGCAGGAGTGTGCTTGTATGTTGTGCTGGTGTTTGAATGTATGGGTGTATGCACACACACTGCCACATACATACTTACACAGATATTCAAGCACATTAATACACAGATGCATATAAATACACCGACACATATACACAAATTCATATGGACACCGACACATACACACACACATAGATACACCCCGACATATACACACATGCACCCTGACACACACAAACATTGATACATGCCCACACCATGACACAGACACACACACTGACATAAAAACACACAACCTGACACACACATGCACATACACAGATGTGTGCACACACAGACACACTTCATTTGCCTTCTTTTGTATTAACAGCATAAAGGAATGAGCTTCAGGGTTGAACTTGATGGACTTGATGAACAATGAAGAACCCAAGGCTTGGGGTTAGGCTAAATAGTAAATTGCATATTTCTTCTGGGTCATTTAGCTAGTTCATTACTGTCAGGGTTCTGTTGTTCCAAAATGACTTCTAGTGTTTACATACACTTCGTAATTACTCAGTAACACAACAGTTAATTTGATCTTCTCTTCTTGTTTAATATGTTCTTTAAATAGCTGTGCAGCTATGCTGAACAATTATATTTATATATTTTATTTGGCACCATAATGATTGAAAAAATGAAAGATGGCTACTCAGATGAAAAGATCAGAGAAACTTGGATTGAGGTCTAGAGAAAGAAGGAGAGGGAAGGGAAGATTTGAAAACTGATTTTATGTAGATAACAGGGGAAGAGAAGCTAGTGGGAGGGGTTTATGTACAACATTGGGTGTGAAGAAACACATTTTAGCAAATATATCCCCCCCAAAAAAGTAATACTGCAAAAGTATACACAAATATAAAGCTATTAGTGACAAGAGTTATAATACTGGTAGTTACAAAATATGAGCAATGTAAAAGAAGATAGGAACCAAAACAATTACAAATATTAATTCACACCACGTGCTGAGAATGTTACAGTTTAGATTTCTGCTTTCTTACTTACTATTCAACTAAAGATTTGTTTTGCAATAGGATTCTTTTGTGACAGTGATGGTTTGTGGTTTCTTCACCACAGTATGTTATTGAGGTCTCCAATTCTCAGCTGGCCAAGTTCCTCTGTCAGGAAACATGGCCGCTGCCTTAGGTAAGGTGATGGGCCCAATCCACGCGTGGGGTTCTCTGCAGGAATTGGATCACAGTTGTACAGCTTTTCCTGAAACTTCCGGGCAGATCTGCAACAAAAAGAAGCAGGTCTGGTTTACGAAAGAGGCATTCTAGAACAAAGCAGGCAGTGGAACAGCATTGTGGGATCCAGACAGTAAAGCCTACCCAGCAGTTAGGTGGCTCACCAACACATGCCAAGCAATGAGATAAGCTTATCAGGAACAGGCACTCTGCCATATTTCACAGGCAAAACAGATGAGGATAATGCCTTATACAGATATGTTCTACTACCTGCATGCTCTGATTTGTCCATCAAGGTATGTGTATAGTTCCACCAGCATTCCATTCTGTGCTATGTTTCACTAAACCCGTTCAGATAGAACTCCTATCATTCCAGTGGATTTAAAGGATCTAAAGGCGAGTGTTGGGTGGGGGCCTAGACAAGTACCAGTTTTGCTATTGTTGGACTGTCTCCTCCATGGAATACAGTATGATTACTTACAGTTAAATTGTGGTGGACTATGGTTTTTCAGTGAGGTCGTAGGGATAATATTTTGTTTTCTATACTTATGATTCTTTGCTCATACTCTCCATAATAGTTTATTTCCTTATCTTGTATGCATTTCACTTTCGTTATAAAACGTGTTTCTACAGAGAGTCTCATACTACATACGTTTCTCCAGCGCTTAAACTAATAATGTATACTTATTCATATTTCTGCAATTCCTGAACAATAATAAGTATAAAAAATGTCTTATCTACTTTTATACTCATCTTTTAACAGTATGTTTATGAGTATATATTTTACTTATTTAAATAATGATTACAAAAACAAAAAACACTCCAGATGCTCTCCAAAATAGACTTGGAGTAAAAGTGCATGTGAATTTATTTTTAATATTCATATTAAGCATGCAGCATGCGGTATGACTTTATGGTATTTGCTGCCAAGAGAATTTTCAGTAAGTGATTTATAATGAAGGGTCGGCATCTCGGCCCTATTTAAGGAACACAGTTTTGATCCAAGATAAAGGTAGAATGTTGTTCTCAACAAATAATTATTAGATTACGTCAGGAAACTATACTGAATCAACTTTTGAACTATGGTTTTGATGTATTTACATGGGAAGAGTTTGAGTCATTTCAGATTGTACACTTCCCTGTGTATATCATTGACACAGGATCAAAATCCAGATCCTTTCCAGTAACTTGCTTGGAACCGCTTATGGGAGAGTGTAGCTTTCACAGGCTGGCAGCGTAACATGCTATGACATCAAGACATCTGATGCTGTCATTTCACCAAAAGTGCAAAGGAAAACCTGAATGTTTTGTGCGAATTAGTGCTAAGGTTAATGGCTAGGGATCCTAGGCAAAATAAGGCATTTGGTAATCCCCCAAATTAATTTTAAAAACCTGGTGGACATGAAGTTTATAATAAAATATATGGCTGTTACACAATGAATTAAATATGGAAACAACTTACGCAGCCAATTGTTTATACTTAAAAACACATCTATCAGCAATATCATGACAATATCTTAAATAATTACGAACTCAAAAGTGATAAAATAGAACATTCATACCTTCTATTCGATCTGGCTGACCTGACCAAGGCCAAGTGGTGAATAATTGGTGACAGATGGGAGGTTCTATTATTTGGTCCATGGGGCATGTGCCACCAATTGTGTTTGGATATTGGTCTCTTGGTTACTCTTGGTTACTCTTGCAAAGTTCAAGGCAGATTGAATGTAACTTTTTTAGTTTGAAAAAATGAGGTGAGGTGCTAACTCAGATTTAGGACACTGAGGGACACATACTTCTGTGATGTAGATGAGTGTTGGGTTTGTAAGTTCACTAATTACTGGTGGAAAATGACCACAAAACCTTCAAGGAAAAGCAAAGGGTACCTCATCAGACAGACAGATTAGGCTTTGAGTGAAGCATAAAGATTGAGACATCACAGTGAACAATGACACATGTAGTGGATGTTTTAGTACAGGACAAAAGATAGAGAATATTATGGAATTGGACAAGAATGTTTAGTAAAGAGTAAGGAAATTAGGTGGGAGGCACAGCAACTGCTACCTGGTGCGGTCAGTAACATGGGAAGCAGAGCAGGAGGTATTTATATCCCATCCCACAACTACACAATTTGTAGCCATTAAATATATCAGCAATATATATATATAATTACCAGCCTATCCTAACAGGACGTGTATTATATGTATACAGATAGCAGTCTTATAAATGATAACATTGTTACTATCAGAATAGAACACATTATACCTACTCTATATATTACTATCAGTATGTATGCCGTTACTGATATTGTGTATGATGCACATATGGTGTGTGCCAGTGAAAGGGTATGCTTACAGCTGCAATGAGTTTTGAAAACTGTTGGATTTAACAGCAAATATATACAGAGAGACACAGATGGGGGACCTCCTTGCAAGCAAATATATACAGAGAGACACAGATGGGGGACCTCCTTGCATTATAATTTTATCAAAGAACATTGTTTGTTATGGGAATAGAATGTTCCTTTAAAGCAGGCCTGTCATAAAAAAATAAACTTAATCTAATCTACTTCTTTATGGTACCCTGTTCAAGAATCTTTTTTTTTTGGGGGGGGGGGGGGTTTCTTCATAAAATACAAAGGACTATTGTTCACAAAACTTAACAGTTGCCAATTAAATGTACCCACAATCCATCAGTAAAATCAATCCAACAGAAGGGCAAACATCAGACATCAGAGGAGAACAAAATGGCTGCGCCCAATAATTGAGATCAGGGACAAGGAAGAGAAGATAATAAATAATAAAAGATAATGGCAGAATAGAGGGAGTATAATCATTAAAAGAACCCTAAAGCCTTAGGAATAAAAATGTGTATTCGTAATTCTATAGTGCCCTGTTAAATGTTAAACATGAGGAGCTAAAATGAAGATCACTTGCGTTTCTCCTTCGCCAGCAGGAAAAAAGTGACCTAAACAAACCAGACCAGCAAACATCTGATGATCAAAGTGCTGTAACTCCCTTCATTCTCATCCATCTGCTGCAGTTGAGGCCCAAATACACTCTTTCTGTGATAGCATTATTATTTTTGTAAACATGTTTCTGTATTATCAACACTGTTTTTATTCCTCCTATTAATACGTATTTGGCACAGCAATAAAAACTACATACAGTAAAAAAAATGGATTTGCTACAGAGATGTTATTTTAGATTTATTTCAGATAAACTCCTGGACAACATAATAATATTTACATGGGAAACCGTTCAAGTCTTTAATATTTTACACTTCATTATTAAACTGTGTATTTCTAGCCATAATATGCCAATGTATTTTTAGGTCTCTATTTGTACAAAAAGCTACATAGTTGTGAAAAAAAGCATAGCGATCTTTTACACCACAGCGCGGTGGGATGTTCTGCATCACTAAGATTAAAACAGGGCTAAATATAGATGAAGTATGGACATACCCTGTTATGAATTCCTAAAAATTTTAAATTAGTTCTCAACACAGAAGAATTGGTAATTGTATACTTCATTTTGAAAACCAAACATATTAGCTGCGCAATTTTATAATTCAATATTTTCATACTGAAATAATATGTTTCTATATTTAAACAATCCTTAAAAGGAAATATTACTTGAGTAAACATTTGTGTTTGCTTCAGTCAGAGTTTAGTTTGAGACATACAAGAGTATTTGGTACTCATGGTAAATTCGCTCTTTGGTATCCCCTTCCTCATATTTTTTAACGTTTAACTTCACAGGAAATAGTGTAGCCCCATGTAGCCAAAGAACAGCTACGCGAAAAAGGGCCTGGACAGGGGTTAGGAGGCGGGCAGAGGAGGAAGCAAGGAAGGAGTGGAGTTATGGGTAAGTAGGCTTGGCTATTTAAATAGCCAGCCATTTTAGGTGATTCACTTTTAATTTCCTACCTGGTCAGGTTTGTCCCACCCATCCTCCCTGGAGTTTTTGTTTTATGGGTGGAGTTGTCCCGTTTTTTCACAGCGGCGGGATAGGGAGCTGAAGGACAAGAAATAGGCTCCCCAGGATGAACGTGATGGGAATGGAGAATTGTGGTCATTGGTGGTTGGTAGGTTTCTAGTCCTGTCAGTGGCTCAAAACATGGTGGGTAGGGTGGTCAATTTGTGGTTGGCACTTTAAGTTGGTATGTTGGAATAATGTTGGTATATGTTATATATATGTGTTATTTATATTGGGGTCATTGCCTTTTTTATTAACAGAAGGATTCGGATGCGAGGGCGGAGTATGGGGGGCAATGACCCATGTTTTACTTGTTAAGTTATTATTATTATTATGATTATTATAATTATAAGAATTGTTATTATTTAAGATTGTTTAATAAAGCTGTGGACAAATTTTCCCATATACCCTAGTGTCTGTGCGTTATTGGGTTAGATATGTGGGGTAGTTGTCCTGGACTCCGACTGCCCATATGGCGACTATACACCGGTCATGAATATTTGATTATTTTGTTTATTCATTCCATAATTTCACCAATGTGAAAGGACATTATCATGGCCTATTTCATAATAGAGACAATTGATCTCAGCACTGTGCAGTAATACAGCTTCCTTACATAGTTATATAGTTACATAGCTGAAAAGAGACTTGCGTCCATCAAGTTCAGCCTTCCTCACATATGTTGTTGCTGTTGATCCAAAAGAAGGCAAAAAACCTAGTCTGAAGCGCTTCCAATTTTGCCACAAACTAGGAAAAAATTCCTTCTTGACCCCAAAATAGCAGTCAGATGTCTCCTTGGATCAAGCAGCTATTACCCCACTAATTAGAAATTATATCCCTGTATGTTATGTTTTTGTAAGTATTTATCCAATTGCAGTTTAAACCTCTGTAGTGACCAGGGGAGGGCTGGCAGCCTTAGGCCTGGGGGGCAAAACCAGTCAAGTGGCCCATTGCACCACCAAATCAGTGCAATGGTGCCCATCTTTTCCTGGTTTTATAACGGATATTGATGTTATGCTAATCAGTAGCTCTTTGCCATACCCGCTCCTTCATGGCTCTGACTTTCAATGTTGTCAGAGCGCAGGCTGAGAATCTCTGAGCGTGTGCTCTGACTCACTAACTGAGCGCCGGAACCACGAGGGAGAGGCTATAATCTGACTGCACCTACTGCTGGTGCGCACCAGTGTACCACCAGCGAGGCGTTTAAATTGAATAGGCTGGTGTCCCCAACTTGTGAGCTGTGTTGTCCGCCGGGTGCCTCTGTTGTGATGCACACCCCAACGGCTGGCCCTGCTGACACACACTGATGTTACTACTTAGAAATCCCTCAATATTAATACAGACATCAGAGTAAACACCAATAAACTGTGGAAACAGAGCTGATCCCACCCAAATTTATAAAGATTTGCTTACTGGATTTGTTGTAAGATTAAATCATGCCTCCTCCTCTCTCCCATGCGCTGCTCTGTAAGCTGGGAGGAAGTGAAGAGTAATCACAATCTCCCAGCACAGTGGCACCTGTGGCTGCATGGGAAACAGCTGTATTTGCCGCCCCCCATGTGACATCACAATGCCCCACCTATATGAGCTGCCATACGAACTAACGCCAGTGTTATGTGTTATTGTAGAGGATCTAATATGTGTGCTTATGGTATGTAGTGTATAGGGATACCAGTTTGTTCAGGTGATGCAGTGTGTTTGTGTGTAGTGGAATCAGTGTGTATTTGTGTATTAGGGATGTATTGTGTGTTTCTGGTTGTGTTTAAGGGATGCATTGTGTGAATCTGTGTTTGTATGCATAAGGGATACAAGGTGTGTGTCTGTAAGTGTGTGCATTGAGTGTGTGTTAGTGATGCATTGTGTTTCTGTGTGTATGTAAGAAAAGCAGTGTGTGTGTAAGGGTTTGCATTGTGTGTTTCTGTGTATGTGTGCAAAGGATGCATTGTCTTTGTGTGTCAGGGTTGCATTGTGTGTGTTACTCCCCCCTCCTTCACTTACTCTCCCCCATCTTCATTTACTCCCCCCTCCTTCACTTACTCTCCACCTCCTCCTCCTTCTGTTACTCCCCCCTCCTTCACTTACTCTCCCCCTCCTCCTCCTTCTGTTACTCCCCCTCCTTCACTTACTCTCCCCCTCTTCATTTACTCCCTTCTTTCTTATTTTATACTCCTTCATTTATTCCCTTCACTTATTCCCCTTCACTTATTCCCTCTCTTACTTCTTCCTCTCCTTCCTCTCCTACTTCTCCTCCTCCTTCTGTTACTTCCCTCCTTTCACTTACCCCCTCCTTTCACTTTTACTTCTCTCCTTCTGTTACTCCCTCTCCTTCACTCTTACTTCCCCATCTTCATTTACTCCCTCCTCTTCTTCACTTATTCCCCCTTTCACTTTATTTCCCCAGCCTCACTTATTCCCTCCTTCAATATCCCCTCCCTTCACTTGCCCTCCTTCACTTTATTCCTCCCTCTCTCCTTCACTTATTCCTCCTTCTACTTATTCCTCCTTCACTTATCCTCTTCACTTATTCCTCCCCCCTCCTTCACTTATTCCCTAATTCTTCTTAACAGAGCGCTCAGGCGGCTGCAGCATTTAAAGGGCCGGCCCTGCAGCGGCCGGTCCTAACCAAATTTAGGGTGGCCTGGGGGGCAATTGCCTCCCTGCCCCCCAGCCCAGCCCGCCCCTGGTAGTGACTGACAAAACCACCTCTTCAGGCAGAGAATTCCATATCCTTATTGCTCTTACTGTAAAAAAAACTTTTCTTTGCCTAAGACGAAATCTCCTTTCTTCCAGCCTAAATGTGTGACCTTGTGTCCTATGTATAGCCCTGTTCATGAATAGATTTCCAGATAAAGGTTTGTACTGGCCCCGAATATATTTGTATGAAGTTATCATATCCCCTCTCAGGCGTCCTTTTTTCCCAAACTAAACAGATTTAATTTTTTTAACCTTTCTTCATAACTAAAATGCTCCATTCCTTTGATCAATTTTGTAGCTCGTTTCTGGACTTTTTCTAGTGCCATGATATCTTTCTTTAGAACAGGCGCCCAAAATTGCACAGCATATTCAAGGAGTGGTCTTACCAGCCATTTATAAAGAGGCAAAATTATATTTTCATCCCGAGAATTTATGCCCCTATTTATACATGACAAAACCTTACTGGCCTTAGCAACTGCAGATTGACATTGCATATTGCTGCCTAATTTGTTATCTATAACAATTCCCAAATCCTTCTCGTGTGTGGTTATCCCTAATTCACTACCATTTAGTGTGCATTCTTTGCATTTCTCTACATTAAATTTCATCTGCCATTTTAGTGCCCAGTCCCCCAATCTATCCAATTCCCTCTGCAGCAAAGCAATATCCTGCTCACATTTTATTACTTTACAAAGTTTTGCCATCTGCAAACACTGATACATGGCTTTCAATGCCTATTTCAAGATCATTTATAAATATGTTAAATTCATGTTTATTCACTAACATAAAAATTGAAAGTGAAATTCAAATTTCAAGTTAAAATAGCGGGCGTAAAATTACTTTTCAGCTCAGCATTAAATTTAAAGTACACTTTGAATTGTTACTTTAGTAAATAAAGGTTGGAAATTCAAAGTGAATTTCAAATTTAAGGCCAAATTAGCCGAATTGAATTAATTTATCTTCTATTTGAATTCACTTTATTGTGACCAATTGTCACTTAAGCCAATAACCTTGTTCTCTCCTAGTCTCAAAAGTTATTTTTACATGTCCATGTCTCTGTTATCATTCACTAAACTTGCCATATTCCATGACATGATCTTGTTCACCATCCTATGTTTTCCAATTGCGTCCCCTGACACCTTATCCAATGATCACACGTCACATCATTCCATATTCTATATTTTATGCCATGCTGTTTTGTGGAATATTTCTGTCTTTGTGTCCGGGAGGATATTTGTATTTCTTTGTTTCCATGTGTGTGGACACAAGAGTATGTTTGTGTGGGGTATCAGTGAATGTAAATATAGTTTGGTTGTGTGTGCTTGCTTCAAGTGTGAGTGAATCTTATAACACAACACTTGTATCTCTCTCTTATCCCCTGTAATCCTATTTATCTCCCTTTATTATATTATTCACAGTTTCCCCCATGCATGCCTCTCCACCAGTTGCTTTCCACTTGTATGTCCTCCTCCCCATCTCTCCAAATCTGTGCCTCTCATCCAACTTCCAGTTTGTGCCTATCTCCCCATTAAAACTAACATTATAATAGAGTTCCATCATTTCTATAAATATTTATTCATACGTGATTATTTACTGTGTTTAGAGCATAGACAGGGTCAGTATCCAATGACACATGTACCATGCAGAACAGCCATATCGAAATGGGCCAGGAAGGGAGATCAGAAGATCTCCTCAGCCAGCCCAGAGTAACAATGCAACCAGAGCACCAGGGAGCCTGTGTTCTGCACCTCCAGTAGGTGCAGGCACCAGAGCTAACATTCCCCGCGGTCTGGCGCTTCCAAGGTGAATTTTTAAATGTAGGACTCACCTACAAAGTTTACATTGATGCAGATGTACCTTCACTAAAATAGCCTTTTTAGTGGTACCAAACAATTCCGTTATTTAAATATGCATTGGGATTTGTATTGGAAATTTTTGGGGGTCTTAACCAACTTGATAGGGGTTGAGTGTAAAAATATCTGGAAGGTTCCATTAAAATGGATGGAGCATCGACCCTGCCAATATTCCCAGCAACCACATATATACTATACACAAATCCCTATCCTGTGTTATGATATAATCTCTATATATAGCTGTACCGCATAAATACAAGTGATTTATTTTAGGAATAAAACAGCCATGTTTACATTGTCAGGTCTTTTTGCTGAAAATAGAACTGCGGAAGGTATTTTTTCCATCTAAGCTGCACATCAGTGAGAATTTTACATTATGTGGGCAGAATAGAATATATAAATGCATATATGCCATACTGTATACTGTATGTATGTATGTTGTATGTTTTCTGTCACTGTACCTACCCTGGTATTTTGTGTAGGTTGGTATCTCCATCAATTTATCTAATCTATTATGTACTCGTGTTGGATGGAATATGCTCGACATGTGGAATATCTGTTGTAATAACTGCATGTAACTGTATGACTGTATCTGAAATAGGAATGAGATTCCCCCTAAATGAACAGGTTAATTTAGTGAAGTGAGAATTGTTTGAGATTCAAAGTGACAAGAAGCACTGATTGGACCATACACAGAGAAGCACTGACGTAGAATGACATGATTTGTAAACAGAGAGTGCTTCAGGGAATCTTTCTCCCAGTGTTGGATTCAAGGTAAGAGTTTGCATTTTTTTTTTAGTTTTTTTATTGCACTAAAAATGGAGGACAGTAAGTCCCAGTGATAAACAAATGTTTATAAAACAACATAAGCATTTGTGAATTGTAGGACTGGAGTAAACTTTTTTTAAAAGTGCTATTTTGGCATAATGCTATGCAAATTAAAAGTAAACAACTTTCCAGATACAAATAAAATTTGGATTTTGACAATCCTCTTTTCATGGATTTTCCACTAAATAAGTCCATTGGAGGAAACATATTGTTCTTTTCACTTTCTTGCGTTCTGATGCTGTGGGCCTGGGGCGGCCATTTTTTTCAGAAAATTAGCTTTTCTTGTTACAGATGTGAATGCTTACACAATGACTATGACTAATGAAAGAGATTAAAAGCAGCAATGAGCAATCTCCAGTAATATATAAAGTGCTGCAGCATTCTAATATATAGCCCAAAAGATACAATTAAATATGTAAAATATCAGCAATAAAATAAACCAACATAGAAATATAGTTAATATAAAATATCAGTAAACCTAATGTGCTCAGTTTAAAAACCAATAGTGCAAAAAACAGAAAAAAGTAATAATAATAATAATAATAATAATAATAATAATAATAATAATAATGCACAAAGAACCGGAACCCCATATCTCTTCAATAAAGCACGTAGTGGGAATCTTCAGGTAAAACCTGGTAGACTGTACCTCACTTTTGCTTTTGAAAAGTCTCTTTTGAGTAGGCTATTTCAAGTAGGAGGTAAAAAAAAAAAAGGGGGGGGGGGGAGTTTAAACTAACAAATTAAATATTGTTTTACTGACCCTAAAACTTGTTTTTGGGGGGAAATGAGTGTTAGTGAATTTGCTGGTCTGACTCAATGCACACCTTGTAACATGTATGTATGCCTGGATGTATCCGTCCAGGGCCCATACATCTGTGATAGGAGTGTGTAAGTGCCTTCTCTGGAAGCTGAGATTGGAGATCTGGAGACACAAATTGCGACACTGAGGGCGATCGACAATCTTGAGATGGGTCTGCTGCTCACTGAGCAGAGTTTAGTGGGGATAGGTAACGGAGCCTGTAGCTCTATTATTGAGTAGATAGGATAGTCTGCCGCTCTGATCGTCTCAACCGGACAATTTGCAGTCTCCTAGGTGATCGGTTCCGGCATATTGCTGACAGAGTGGATGGATTATTGGGAGGGGCTGGGGATTGTCTGACTGTCATGGTCCATATTGGTACCAATGACAAACTTAGAGGACGATGGGGGACCTTAAAGAATGAGTTCAGGTAATTAGGTAGCAAACTTACGAAGAGGACCTCGAATGTTGTATTTTCTAAAATATTGCCTGTGTTATGCGATACAGTGGAAAGGCAGCTGGAGATTAGGGAGGTCAATACTTGGCTGAAGTCTTGGTGTAGGAAGGAGGGTCTTTGGTTTTTAGAGCACTGGGGTGGTTTTGCGCTTGGGTACAATCTTTATAGCCGTGATGGATTGCAGCTAAACGAAAGAGGGCTTGCAGTGTTGGGGGACATGATTGCTGAAAGATTGGAGGAGATTTTAAACTTCTGGTATGGGTAGGTAGATATAAATCTACAAAATAGATATAGGACAGAAAGGACCAAAAAAGCATTTTTTAAGTACATAAATTCTAAAAACTCATAAAACGAAAGTGTAGGTACATTGAAAACTGGGATGGGGTGTTGGTTAAAAGAACACCATAGGGTCAGGAACACAAACATGTATTCCTAACCCTATAGTGTTAAAACCACCATCTAGCCCCCTTGCCTCCCTAAATATAGTAAAATCTTACTTGTATTCCAGTCTGCAGCTGACCTGCCTGATTACAGCTGACATCATCAGAAGTGAACCAATCACAATGTTTTCCCGTAGGATTGGCTGAGGATTGGCTGAGACTGTCAAGGAGGCAGATCAGGGGCAGAGCCAGAATGAAACATAACCCTGGCCAATCAGCATCTCCTCATAGAGATGCATTGAATATATGCATCACTATTAGGAAAATTCAGTGTCTGCATGCAGAGGGTGGAGACACTGAATGGCAGTACTACACAGTGTGCAGCACTGTCCAGGAAGCACCTCTAGTAGCCATCTGAGGAGTGGCCAGTGGAGTTATCACTAGGTTGTAATGTAAACACTGCATTTTCTGAAATTAAAAATTAAAATTTACTGCAAAAAGCCTGAAGGGAATGATTATGCTCACCAGAACAAATACAATAAACTGTAGTTATTCTGGTGACTATAGTGTTCCTTTAATGAATACCAGGTAAAGGTCGAAATTTAAACAAGTATTTCTTCTCAGTATATATTAAGGAAGAACTTATGGCTAGAGATATGCAAATGATTGCTGCAAAAAACGTGCAGAAAAATTGTAATTGGATGACTTAAGACAAGGCGCTGCAGCAGCTAAAGAAAGTTAATATAAACAACGCTCCAAGACCTGAAGGTATTCACCCACGAGTACTTAATGAACTTATTCTCTCCTCCGGTAAGCTCTTCTGTCAGCTCCCACTGTAAGTCTCGCGGTCTGAGTGCTGCGCGGAGCGTTGCCACGGTAACCGGTGGCAACGCTCTGATCCCGCGGCTCTCGCGAAACTTACAGTGAGAGAAGGGAGAGAGAGAAGGGAGCTGACAGGAGCTGCAGGAAAGGTAAGTAACAGCTCGCTGCCAGCCCCCAACAGGACCGCCGGGCTTGTAATGAGCCCAGCGGTCCTGGTCTGTATCATGACAATGTAAGTTGCCATAATACAGATAGTGACTCGAGTATACTATGAGTGGGGGTTTTTCAGCACAAAAAATGTGCTGAAAAACTCTGCTTATACTCGCGTATATACCCTAAATGGTATTAAATTAGGCATAATAACACACAAGAAGGATTTGGGAATTGTTACAGACAACAAACTAGGCAACAATGTGCAATGTCTAAGGCCAGTAGGTATTGTCATGTATTAAAAAAGGACATTAATTCTCAGGATGAGAATATCATTTTTCCTCTTTATAAAATACTGGTAAGAACACATCTTTAATATGCTGTACAGTTTTGGGCACCTGTTCTAAAGTAGGATATTATGGTACTAGAAAAAGTGCAGATGTGGGCTACAAAATTAATAAAAGCAATGGAACAGTTTAGTTATGAAGAAAGGTTAATAAATTGAAACCTTCGTAGTTTAGAAAAGCGGTACTTCAGAGGGGATATGATAGCATTATACAAATATATCTGGGACCCATACAAACCATTGTCTAGAAATCTATTCCCAAACAGGACTATACATAGGACACAAGGTCAAGCGTTTAGACTAGAAGAAAGGAGATTAGTCTAAGGCAGTGGTTCCCAACCCAGTCCTCAAGTACTCCCTACCAGTACAAGATTTAGAAATTTCCCAGTTGTTTCTAAGGTGTTTTTAGAAGAAAGAAAAAAAAAACACTTTAGACACAACATGGTAATCCCCAAATCCTGGACTGGTTGGGGGTACTTAAGGACTGGATTGGGAACCCCTGGTTTAAGGCAAAGGAAAGGGTTTTTTTTGTTGTTGTTTTTTTATTACAGTAAGAATAATCAGGATGTGGAATTCTCTGCATGAAGAAGGGATTTTATCAGAATCTGTGCAGATGTTTAAACAGCAACTGGATGCATACTTGCAAAAATATAATATTTCAAGGAAATACTTAAATTGTGGGGTCATAGCTTCTTTGTCTAAGTGCTTCAAACTGGGATTATTGCAAAAAAACAGGTGTGAGAAAGGCTGAGCTTGATGGACACACATCTCTTTTCAGCCTATGTAACTATGTACAGTTGTGCTCAAAAGTTTGCATACCCTTGGAGAATTGGTAATATATGTAAAATTTTTAAAGAAAACATGAGTGAAAACATTTATTTCTGATGGGATTCATATTGCACTGTAGGTTATAACAGAATGGCACAATGGCAAAGAAAAAAAATGAAATGGCCCCTGTTCAAAAGTCTGCATACCTTTAGTTCTTAATACTGTGTATTGCCCCCTTTAGCATCAATGACAGCGTGCAGTCTTTGTAATAGTTGTCTCTTATTCTTGCAGGTTGTAAAGCTGCCCATTCGTCTAGGCAAAATGCTTCCAGGTCATGCAAAGTCTTTGGTCATCTTACATGAACCGCACGCTTGAGATCTCCCCAGAGTGGCTCGATGATATTAAGGTCAGGAGACTGTGACGACCACTCCAGAAACTTCCCCTTTTTCTGCTGTAACCACTGGAGCGTCAACTTGGCCTTGTGCTTAGGGTCATTGTTATGCTGGAAAGTCTAATGCACAGCCTTTGTGCAGAAGAATGCAAATTGTCTGCCAGTATTTTCTGATAACATGCTGCAGTCAACTTGCCATCAATTTTCATAAGATTCCCCTTGCCTTTAGAGCTCAGCCTTCCCCACTCCCCCTCCCAAAACATCAGTGAGCCATCACCATGCTTCACAGTGGGAGTGGTATTCGTTTCACTATAGGCCTTGTTGACCCCACTCCAAACATAACGCTTATGGTTATGACCATAAAGCTCTATTTTGGTCTTGTCACTCCAAATTACAGTGTACCAGAAGCTGTGAGGCATGTCAAGGTGTCAGGCATTTTGCAACTGGGCTTATTTGTGACATTGGCACAGTAAAGGCTTCTTTCTGGCAACTTGACAGCTAATTTTTGTTCACGTATCGTTGTATTGTGCTCCTTGAAACAACCACACCATCTTTTTCCAGAGCAGTCTGTATTTCTCCTGAGGTTACCTGTGGGCTTTTCTTTGTATCCTGACCAATTCTTCTGGCAGTTGTGGCTCAAATCTTTCTTGGTCTACCTTGATATTAAGTGGAAAATTCAAGCATCTCTTGATAAGTGATTGAACAGTACTGACTGGTATTTTCAAGGCTTTGGATATCTTTTTATATCCTTTTCCATCTTTAAAAAGATCCATTACCTTTTTATGCAGGTCTTTTGACATTTCTTTTCTGCTCCTCATGGTTCAGTATCTAGCCTGCTCAGTGCATCCACGTGAGAGCTAACAAACTCATTGCCTATTTACACACATACACTAATTGCAATTTAAAAAGTCAAAGGTGTGGGAAATTAAAACCACAGGTGTGGGAAATTTACCTTTAATTTCCATTTTAACCTGTGTGTGTCACTTTGTGTGTCTGTGAAAAGGAACCAGTAACCATCTGAATATAAATGGCTTCATATGATCACTATCATTCAATAAAAGACATGATCAGACATCATTTTTGTATGATCAGTGATATTTTCTAAATAATGCCAAAATTTCACAATTTCTGCCAGGGTATGCAAACTTTTGAGCACAACTGTAACTATGTACCTGTGATCTGAGGTCTGTTGGAGCCAAAGCTGGAATTGCACTATTGTATCTCAGGTTTGTGAAAGAGTTTTATAACAATTTTAACAATTAAATAGTTACTCTTACAATACTACACTGTGTCATCATTTTCTTCTATTAGTACTCTGAACGCAAGATTAATCTAGAAATACTATGTAGAATGTATCCATGTGCACTTTATTCCTTTATTGGCTTTGGCGCTATTGGTTTTTTAAACTGATAACATTAGATTTACTGTCCTATTTATATTGAATTTGTTATGTCTGTGTTGGTTCCCTATTTATTATTTTGTACCAATCTGATTTTCATTGAATAACTCTTATTTTAGGCCTTATGTTAGCTATAATGTCTGTCTGTCTATCTATCTATCTATCTAATGTTCCAAGTAACATAATGTTTAGTAAAGATTAAACAATGCTTGTGCATAAGTCCCATATTGGAATGCTTTGTCTTCGTCAGAAAAAAATTATTATGAGTAAGTTGTAAAG
The DNA here is from genome assembly GCA_933207985.1 of Pelobates cultripes. Lineage (NCBI taxonomy): Eukaryota > Metazoa > Chordata > Amphibia > Anura > Pelobatidae > Pelobates > Pelobates cultripes. The sequence continues at coordinate 70,669,641 of OW240913.1, read as the reverse complement.
CTGGCAAAACACACAATGACTTACACTACATGGCTACATGGTGTTCACATACTTTAACTTATTCATTCCATTCTAGAGAAGGATTTCAACAATTACAAAGTAAATTCTGAGAACAATGATACAGTAGATCAATAGTCCACTTCCTTGTAGCCGTGATGACGTGGCTGAGATGACGAACGGTAACGTGATTCATTTTTCTGCTAACATTGCTCCTGGCCATCTTAATTACAGAGAGTCACTCCCTGGCTTCAAATGCATAGAATGTTCTGAAATAAGACATCTGTTTTCATTTGAGTTGCAGCTTCAATAGTTACATCATTAATTCCAATGCAGATATTGATTGGGGTTTTTATATAGATGTCCAAAACAATATTTATACCACCAAAAGTTGAAACAATTATTAACGATGCTGATAAAGATTTACCATCTTTATCAGTATCATAAATAATTATTTCAACTTTTGGTAGTATAAATATTATTTTGGACATCTATATAAAAACCCCAATCAATATCTCATAATATCTGCTCCTATGAGTGCCTGTCTACATGTTACATTTTTCCTTTTTTTTTTCTTCTATTTATTTTCGCAAATAATTGTTTTTTTATACTTTGACAAGGACAATTGTATGTACTAACAATAGACATAATCCAAAAACATACACAAACATTGGGATATAAACAAATGTACAAATATACAAACATTTTAACTTTTTTAAATATAAAGTCTGTGCAGGTTTGATGGTCTTGTTGATGTAACACTGATGATCAAGGAAGAAGACCCTCTTTGGTAAAAAAAAAACAAAAAAACAAGGACCCTCATTGGCACAGAAAAATTTCCTGGCAATGGAAGAAGACCTTCACAGGAAATGGAAGAGGACATTCTATGGAGCTGGAGAAGACTCAGTAGTTGGTCTTGTACAATGCTAGTTCTGCATGTTCCATTTGGTTGAGGCAGCTAAGCCAGGTCAACTGGGGATGCTGTGTCTGCAGTACATTGTGCATCACGAGACAAATCCATGTTAGTTTACTCATGGGAACTTTGAAATATGAAATTACAGTTAAAAATAGATATGGCCCATCCTTCACTAATCTATTAACAGATCACTAATTCTTACAAAAATATTTCATAGAACTCCAAATTGTATTGAACTACTCAATAAAACTAATTGGATCAGTCATGGGCAGAACAAGCAAACCAGTATCAATCTGAATAGAAGCCAGTAAACCAGAACACTAACTCGTGTTTCTACTAGTCTTTTCTATAAGCTACATTTTAACTGGATAGCACCTTTAATTCGAGAACTCCTTAATAGGGGTTTAGCTAAGATATTATATGTACTGGTCATGTAAGTCAGTGCGATATGAGTTAAATGACTGTCGTGGATCTGTTAAACATCTGTACTCACAGATATTCACATATATTTAGTTAATCTATGTGTGTATTTAATGTCAAGTATCTCTAATCTTGCATAGATCATGCAAAGACTATTGGAATGGAAGGTATGATGAAGCAGAACTTGCTTTCTCTTATCACACTATATACTTATAGGGTTCGATAAACTAAGACTTTTCTAAAATTAGAATATGGGTAGAGGAGTCATTATCAGACTGGAGCAATTTAAATGGAGTCCAAGAGAAATGGGATTATTTAAAAGTTGCACTATTGAAGGCAGCAGAAAATTGCATTAGGCTTATCAGTAAAAGCAAAAAATTCAAGAAACCACTGTGGTACTCCACAGATGTGGCCAAAATAGTTAAAAACAAAAAGTTAGCATTTAGGAATTATAAAAAAGCCAGAGTGAGGAAGACAAAATGATCTATGAGATTAGGCAGAAAGAGGCTAAGCAAGTTATAAGAGCTTCCAAATCACACACAGAAGATAAAATAGCACAGTCAGTAAATAAGGGGGATAAAACATTTTTTAGATACATAAATGAGAAAAGAAAAGTAAAACAAGGATTAGTTAGATTAAAAACAAAAGAAGGAAGGTATGTAGAAGAGGATAAAGGTCAGGCTGACTGCCTCAATGAATATTTTTGTTCTGTATTTACAGAGAAAATGAAGGAAAGGGACCTCAGTTGAGAAAAAGGATAAATGAGTCATTTATTACACGTGAGTTTACAGAGGAAGAGGTTCTATTTCAACTGTCAAAAGTAAAGACAAATAAGTCAATGGGACCTGATGGAATACACCCAAAGCTATTAAAAGAGCTTAGTGGTGTACTAGCAAAACCATTAACAGATTTATTTAACCAATCATTGTTAACAGGAGTAGTCCCAGAAGATTGGAAGTTAGCGAATGTTGTGCCCATTTACAAGAAAGGTAATAGGGAGGAGTCGGGCAACTATAGGCCAGCAAGCCTTACTTCAGTAGTGGGGAAAGTGATGGAAACCATGTTAAAGGATAGGATTGTTGAACATCTAAAAACACATGGATTTCAAGATCAGAGACAACATGGGTTTACTTCAGGGAGATCATGCCAAACTAATCTTATTGATTTTTTGATTGGGTAACTAAAATTATAGATCAGGGTGGTGCAGTAGACATTGCTTACCTAGATTTCAGTAAGGCTTTTGACACTGTTGCACATAGAAGGCTTATCAATAAACTGCAATCTTTAAGTTTGGATTCCAATATTGTTGAATGGGTAAGGCAGTGGCTGAGTGACAGGCAACAGAGGGTTGTAGTTAATGGAATATATTCGAAGCTTGGACTTGTCACCAGTGGGGTACCTCAGGGATCTGTACTTGGACCCATTCTCTTTAATATTTTTATTAGTGATATTGCAAAAGGTCTTGATGGTAAGGTATGTCTTTTTGCTCATGATACTAAGATATGTAACAGGGTTGATGTTCCAGGAGGGATAAGCCAAATGGCAAATGATTTAGGTAAACTAGAAAGATGGTCAGAATTGTGGCAACTGACATTTAATGTGGATAAGTGCATAGATAATGTGGATAAGTGCAAGATAATGCATTTAAATATATAAAGGGAATCAACACAGTAAAGGAGGAGACTATATTTAAAAGAAGAAAACTACCACAACAAGAGGACATAGTCTTAAATTAGAGGGACAAAGGTTTAAAAATAATATCAGAGGAAATATTACTTTACTGAGAGGGTAGTGGATGCATGGAATAGCCTTCCAGCTGAAGTGGTAGAGGTTAACACAGTAAAGGAATTTAAGCATGCGTGGGATAGGCATAAGGCTATCCTAACTATAAGATAAGGCTAGGGACTAATGAACGCATTTAGAAAATTGGGCAGACTAGATGGGCCGAATCAAAGATTGAAAATGGTGTGGAGAAAATCCAGAAAAACACAATCTATCAACTTTGTTGTTTCCAGTGGCATACCAAATGGGATGGGTGTGCGGTCCATCCCTGGGTGTCACTAGGTAGGAGGTGCAATTACTAGGGTCAGGGAGGTGTGAGCTGTGCTGTCCAGTGGCATACTAAGGAGGGGCGTGGGGTTTGGTCCACCCCGGTTGCCACTAGGTAGGGGGGTGCCATGACCAGGGCCAGGGATGTGCGAGCTATGCTGCCAACACAGCTCACACACACACACACACACACACATAGGGACCAGCAATGCAGCTGCATTGCGTAAAAAACGGCCGCACTGAAGGAAAGTGGGGGCGAAGCTAACTGAAGACAAAGCGAAGCCAAACCAGCAGCGTGGGTGGGGTTCAGGGCCGCCATCAGGGGGTGACAACCATGTGTAGCGGCGGAACTGCCGCCGGTGCAGTTACACCGAGGCCCACATGCTGTTGGGGTCTATCGGCCATACAATAGCGCAACCTGGCCCCTTTAAAAAAAAAAAAAGCGCATCCGCAAAGTACTGCTGGGAGGAAGTGGCCGTCACTTCCTCCCAGCTCCCTCCACTCCGCGCCGCACGGGAGGGAGGGAAGAAAGCCAGGCTGCGGGAGCCACGCCGACTCCCATCAGCCACAGCCTTCCACCTGCAAAAAAAGGTAAGCAAAATTTGCTGTATTTGTGTATGTCAGTATGTATCTATTTATGTATATCAGTACGTCTGTGTGTATGTCTGTATGTATGTCAGTATGTATGTGTGTGTATGTCTGTATTTTTGTCAGTATGTATCTATGTATGTGTGTCAGTATTTATGTATGTTAGTATGTGTGTATGTATGTGGGTCAGTATGTATTTATGTATGTATGTATGTGTGTCGGTATGTCAGTCTGTATGTCAGCATGTATGTGTGTATGTATGTATGTCAGTATGTATGTGTCAGTATCTATGTATGTCAGTATATATGTATGTTTGTGTAAGTCAGTATGTGTATGTATGCATGTCTGTCTGTGTGTATGCATCTGTATGTATGTCAATATGTATGTATATGTCTGTCTGTCTGTTTATATATGTATGTATGTCAGTATGTGTGTGTATTTATGTCCTTATGCGTGTGTGTGCAGTGTGCATAGGAATTTGTTCATATTGTTTATTGTCCTGCCTCCAACAGTGTCTGAGGGACCGTGAACTGGCCCCCTGTTTAAAAAGTTTGAGGACCCCTCTCATTATGTATGTATGTATAAATGTATGTATGTCATTATGAATGTATGTCTGCATGTATGTCAGCATGAATGCATGTCTGCATGTCATTATGAACGTATGTCTGTGTGTATGGATGTCAGTATGCATGTATGTCAGTATGTATGTATGTCTGTCAGTATGTCTGTATATTTGCATGTATGCCAGTATGAATGTATGTCTGTGTATGTATGTATGTATGTGTGTATGGATGTCAGTATCTGTATGAATGTATGTCTGTCAGTATGTCTGTATGTATGGATATATGTATGTATGCCAGTATGAATGAATGTCTGTGTGTATGAATGTCGGTGTATGTATGTGTATGTCCTCATGCATGTGTGTCTGTATGTATGTTAGTAAGTGTCTGTCACTATGTATGCCTGTGTGTCTGTATATGTGTGTATGCCTATATGCGTGTATGTCTGTTTCAGTATGTGTGTCTGTTAGTATGTATCAGTGTGTGTTTTTGTGTCTGTGTGTGTATTCCTGTGGGCGGGATTTGGAGGCCCAGACCCTGAGCTGAGTTAGGTGCCCAAAAATTTCTGGTGGCGGCCCTGAACACGGCCCCCACCTTCTGCTGTTATAGCTGCACATCGAGGGGAATCTAGGAGAGGTCCCTGCTTCCCCAACTAACAGAGTCCAGGGAGAGACTTCAGTAAATCCATTCCTCCTCCAGCCCAAACTGTGAGAGAGAGAGAGAGAGAGAGAGACTGTCTGCATGTGACTGTGTGTCTGTTTGTCTGCCTGTAACGATGTGTGTGTGACTGTCTGCCTGTAACTGTCTGTGTGTGTGTGTGACAGTCTGCCTGTAACTGTGTGTGACTGTCTGACTGTAACTCTCTGTATGACTATCTGTGACTGTGTGTGTGACTGTATATGTGACTGTCTGCCTGTGACGCCCCTGGTTGATTCACAAGGTTTGCGCACCAATCACACTTTATTTCTAGGAAGGAGGATTAATGCTCCTGTGCAGATAATTGGGATAATTGGACTCATTTTGAACAAGTCATGTAATGTAGCCACAGTCAGAGAAAACAGCAGGCCATCTAAAACCTCAATATATGTGATTAGCTGTAAAGGTATGGACTGCCTGTTTAGTAGGGACAGTCCGAATTGTGAGCTCGGATCCCTCTTTCAAACGTTTCTATCCTAGTGTCCCTCTTTTCTATGAGCTCCATAATGGTGTGTGACTGTATAACAGAGTTCCACAGCAATAATACTGCCAGTAATGTGACTATAACAAAAGTGTTTAGGATTGACTCTATGTAACTAAGATACATTGTTCTTGTTATAAATTACATTTTAGTTGCATAATTTGCTGTTAGTATGTTACCTAAAACTTCTCAGAACAGCCCTGCCCCCTGGACACACACACAAAGAACCCCTAAAAAAAGTGTCCCTCTTTGTCCATTAAAAACTTTGAAAAGTAAAAGTATGCACATTCTTCACCAAAGCTCTGTTTCTCTACATCAGGGGTAACAAAAAGGTAGATCCCCGGATGCTGTCGAACTGCAACTCCCATGATGCTTTGCATGTCTTTCTAATGACAAAGCGTTGTGGAAGCTGTAGTTTAAAAACATCTGGGAATTTTACCTTTTGGGCACTCCTTCTCTACATAATGTAATTCTTTAGCAGCAGATCACTTTTTAAAATATTAATTACCTGTTCTTTTTGTGACGCATATCTTGCTTTTTTGTATTATGTCCACTACTGCAAAATGTTTTGGTTCTTTGGAAAAGAATAAAAATTGCAATAATAACCATTGCTTGTCAGTCAGAAATCATACTTTTTTTTTTATCATTACTAAAACTTCCAGCCTATAATCCCATTAGTGAATATGCTGTCACTCAGAGTTTCTTAAGCAAAATTTTGTCATAAAAGGCAGAGCTGCCAAGTTTGGTAATTCTTAAAGAACCACATCATGTTATTGAAATGGTCTGGGTGCACTGCCTCTGTGCTCTTACCATGCAATGTAAATCATTGCAGTTTCAGAGAAAGTGTTTAGACGAGCTATAGTGGCTGTCTACCAGGCACCCACTAGAGCTGCTTCCTGGAATCTAACTGAGCCTTACTTCATGAGATGACATTGGACATCCTCACATGTTGCATGAGGACAACTAGTGTCTTAAAATTCTCTGAAAGGAAGCACTGATTTCCAATGCTTTCCTGTGGGGAAGCTCTAATGTGCGTGCAGTACTTGGTGCGCATGCTGATTCGGTCCCTCCATCTGCGTGATGGCGCCGGAGGAGGAGACCGATCCAGCACCAAAGTACCTCTCACTGGAAAGAGGTAAATGGAAAAAGGGGTTTTAACCCTTTCACCGGGTGGGGGCAAATCTATACAGTTTTGTATTCCTAAGGCTATTTATTTTCATGTGCGTTACAAGATACAAGAGTACAATAGCTATTTCAGTACATAAGGAGAGGAATTGTGGCTTTTTGTAAAGGTACTATCCAGGTGTGGAGCATGTCATTGATATATAGTTTGTTTCTGAGACTGTATACTTGAGAATTGGTGCATCGGATAAAACATGCAGGTTAACAATTGTCATACACAATTGAGTCTCATTGTCTTACTGTGATAGTCCTCCCCCCCTACAGTGTTAAGGAAGGATGACAATATATCTGTTTTCAACCACCTCAACATGAGGTGGTTAAACTCAAACAGTCTAAGATGCTAGCTCGCTTTGATAAACATTTGGAAAAGGTATTAGCCTATGTGGGTTCATCCTGCACTCGTAAGCATATGGTGGTGAAACAAATTATGTAAAAAGGGGGTTAATAACGAATAGGAGAGGAGTTGCAGGAGGACCTTCTCAAGTGGAAGGTAGAGGAAAGAAAAGGAAGAATCTATATACATGTGGGTTTATATTTGGTAGAGTGGCTGCAAAATCACTGTGTCCGAGTGGGGTTGGGCTGGACTTTGATACATTTTTTAAAATTTTGTTTTGAAATACATTTTTCACTTTTGTTGCCAATTAGACACAATTCACTATTAAAAGATTAAATCCTGCAGGGCGATGAGAGAGGTTCCTTCCATTATAGAGACTCAACAATATTCTACTATTATTATAATGATATATTTATACAGTGCCAGAAAATTATATTCCTGTGCATCGCATTAATTTCCATTGTGATAGATCCACTTTTATAGCTGTGCAAATCTCTTCTAGTCAGAGAATAAAAGTGTTCAGCTTTACGGGTGCATAACTATAGCAATGTGTGTGTTGGTGTGAGGTCGACTTTAAATTCCAAGGATTTAAATGAAAAAAAATCACTTTCAAGATATATCATAAAACATCTAAATACCTGTATGTCAGAACTTTCTATTGTTATATAAAGGAAAAAAAAACTATTTTTGTCTCTTGTAGTTTTAAGAAAGAACAGAACATCCTAAACTATGAAACCTTTTATTGTCTGACTAATATTTAAGTATTTCTCACGCGTTCCTAGAGTATTTTAATCTTTTAAACGCAGAGGCATTTCTAGTACACAGAGCACTGTGGTGTTTCAAAAAATAACAAAAAATAATAGTAAAATAAAAAACAATGCAGCCTGTTTACTCAAATGAAATAGTGAATAATGGTTGGAGATTTTTTACCCAATTTTGGCTGTTTCAGGCTAAAGTTTTTCTGTCTTCAACACTTCCCGATGTAGGGACAAACCCTTATATGTTAATCAGAGATTTCTACAAAGTGCTCAATCAATAAGAAATAGTTGACATGTTAGTATACTGTAAGTCACTAAACCACATGATTAGATTATCTTATACACCGGAACATTTTCAGCACAATAATCTTGGTGGCAACTAAATGATATATCCCCATGGAAAGTTCTGGAAACCACATTACTCCAGAGGACACCACAGTAAATTTCTAAAATACATATCAAATAATATTTAATTGATACAATACAATATAAAGTAATATGGACCCATGAATATCTTACCAGAGAGAGACACAAGAATCTAGGAAACAAGCCACAGGCCTGCCAGAACATATGTTCATGAAATATGAGATCAAAATAGATAAGGATGCACACCAGTTAAATAAATAAAATAATTTAAAAAAAGATCAAATATGTAATACATTAAAACAATATAGTAAGCAGTGGCAAGGCTTTTATAATGTTTCAACAGCAAATAGCATAAACATGAGCCTACCAGAAAATGAATCATGTGCATCACATTCTGCCAGCGATATTTCGGCATTACCCATTTAATCCAGTCCTTTGTCTGGTAATATATACTGTAAAGAACAGGTGATGCCATCAGTGCAATTCTCAAACAAGCATGGATGTGATGTCATCCATACGGAACACAGTGTTACTAAAACAAAAGAAAACGTGTCCCAGAAACGTAGTCATCCAAGAATCACACAAATAGTGTAAAAACACCATAAAACAAAACCTTCCCAAAACCATAAAAGAAGCTTGCACAAGATAATCATGATCATCAGACACGGTGCTACAAGCAATCACAATATATACACACTTGAGAGCGAAACTACTGTTAATGTGCAATTCTCCATTAACAACTGCATGAACTCTAAGTCCCCGAGGACCACCCGAAATACAGTCAAAAAGAAAGCACACCCCCTTTGAATTCCATGGTTCTACATATCTGGATATTATTAAAACAATCATCTGTTCCTTAGCAGGTCTAAAACTTAGGTAATTACAACCTCAGATGAACAATACAAGACATATTACACTGTCATGATTTATTTAACAAAAATGAAGCCAAAATGGAGAAGCCATATGTGAAAACCTAAGTATAGGTGAATCTGTGTATAATTATGCTGAAGCATACACTGATCAGTCACAAAGATTAAACCCACCTGCCTAATATCATGTAGGTCCTCCAAAAACAGCTCTGATACGTTGACACATGGACTCCACAAAACCTCTGGACTAGACATTAGCAGCAGACCCTTTAAGTCCTGCAAGTTACGAGGTGGGACCTCCATGGATTGGATTTGTTGTTCCAGCACATACCATAGCACATCTCATAGATGCTAAATTCAATTGAGATCTGGAGAATTTGGAGGCCAAGGCAACACATTAAAATCTTGTCATGTTCCTAAAACCATTCTTTAACAATTTGTGCACTGTTGCAGCTTGCATTATCCTGCTGAAAGAGGCCACTGCCATCAGGGAACTCCATTGTAATGATGGGGTGAATGTGATCTGCAACAATCTCTAGGTAGGTGGTACATGTCAAAGTAATTTCCATATGAATGCCAGGACCCAGGGTTTCCTAGCAGAATATTACCGGGCTGTCTTCTTCCCATAATGCATCTAGCTGCCATCTCTTCTCCAGTTAAATGACGTACATGCATCCAACCATCCACCTGAACTAAAGAAAAATGTGATGAGGGCAACTTTCCTCCATTGCTCAATGGTCCAGTTCTGGCACTCATGTCACCATTTAAAGCTGCACTGTCATGGTCGAATCCTGGTTTTTTTTTTACCCCCCCTCCCGACTCCACTACATCTAATCGACCCCTTAGTCACCCCCAAATGCCCTTAAGCCCCCCATATTACCTATTTCTTAATCTTTATTTTCTGCCCCGATCTATATTCAGGGCGCCGCCATCTTTGTGTGGGTAGATGAAGTCCCCTTCATCACATCATCTGCCCACACTAGATAGCACTGAGATTCTCGCACATGCCCAGTTAAACACCTGGGCATGCGAACAGGAATTTCATCTATTCATTCATTCGTCAGAAAGCTGAATGAATGAATAGAAAAATCAGATAAACAAACTAACACTGACTATCAGTGTTCGTTCAGTTTATTACAAGGAGGGAGCTACCGGCGTGCAGCTCCCTCCTTGTAATATGTAAAGATAGAAGCGGCAGGGAGCAGTGCTCCCTACCACTTCATAAACTCCCCAGGGAGATTAAAATCTATACCGCGAGTAGGGGCACTGTAAAAAAAAAAAACAACCTACTATGCGGCCCCCATCCCTGCGCGGAAGGTGGGGGTCCTAAATGACAATAAGGGGGGGACCTACTGTCCTCCACCCACCGGTCCCCACCCCTGTGCGGTGGGTGGGGGCCATAAATTACAATGGGGGGGGGACCTACTGTCCTCCCCCCGGCCCCCAAATAACTAACCTGTAAAGAAAAATTAAACTTACCATTTAACGTCTTCTTTTTTCTAAAATCTTCATTTTTCAGCCCCAAAAAAGGCCAAATAAAAAACCATCATACCTGTCGAACTTAAAATAAAATAAAAAACCTGAGTGCAAAAAAAAAAATTCCAGATGAAAAAGAAAAAACTGAGCTCTGCTGGGCGGGGGAAGGCTTATAAAGCCTTGCCCGCCCTGCAATTATGCTAAGAACACTCTGATTGGCTGGTTTAAGCCAATCAGAGTGCTCTTTGTCATTTTCCACAGCGTTGGAAAATTCCAAAGAACTTACCCACGCTGTGTAAAATGACACAGAGCAGTCTGATTGGGTGGCTTGAAATCCATCCAATCAGAGTGCTTTGTGTCATTTTACACAGCGGGGGAAAGTTCTTTGGAATTTTCCCACGTTGTGTAAAATGACAAAGAGCACTCTGATTGGCTTAAACCAGCCAATCAGAGTGTTTTTAGCCTAATTGCAGGGCGGGCAAGGCTTTATAAGCGTTTTTTTATTTTTCGTCTGGTTTGTTTTTGCGCTCGGGTTTTTTATTTTATTTTAAGTTCAACGAGTATGATGTTTTTTTATGAAAAATTAAGATTTTAGAAAAAAGAAGATGTCAAATGGTAAGTTTAATTTTTCTTTACAGTTTAGTTTTTTTATTCCCCCCTCACTATTTTTTAGGGTGAGGGGGGTAGGTAGGGGGTTACTTTCTTTTTGGGTGGGGGACCCCTAGTCACCTTTGATGTGGGGGGGAGCGGGGGAATTTGTCTTAAGACCCCTACCCGCCGCCCAGGGGTGGGGGCCAGGGGGGGAGGAGGACAGTAGGTCCCCCCCCTCATTATCTTTATGGCCCCCACCCACCACTCAAGGGTGGGGGCCAGGGGGGAGGACAGTAGGTCCCCCCATTGTAATTTATGGCCCCACCCACCGCGCAGGGGTGGGGGCCGGGGGGAGGACAGTAGGTCCCCCCATTGTAATGTATGGCCCCCACCCACTGCTCAAGGGTGGAGGCCAGGGGGGGCAGGACAGAAGGTCCCCCCATTGTAATTTATGGCCCCCACCCACCACTCAAGGGTGGGGGCCGACGAGGGAGGACAGTAGGTCCCACATTGTAATTTATGGCCACCACCCACCGCGCAGTGGTGGGGGTCAGGGGGGAGGACAATAGGTCCTCCCCCCTCATTATCTTTATGGCCCCCACCCACCGCGCAGGGGTGGGGGCCGGGGGGGAGGACAGTAGGTCCCCCCCTTATTGTTATTTAGGACCCCCAACTGAAGCACAGGGGTGGGGGCCGGATAGTAGGTTGTTGTTTTTTACAGTGAGCAGCCATAGGCTGCTCACTGCTTACTAGACATGCCCCTACTTGCGTTATAGCGAGTAGGGGCAGATCATTTACTAATCCTAAGTAATCTTTACTTAGTATTAGTAAATGTTGCTGAAAGACCAATTTAGGTCTTTCAGCCTTTTGGTAGATAACTCCCTGATACCGTGGGAATTAGGGTGTTATCTACTAAGCGGCTGCAAGATGCAGCCACAGCGCGAATTGAATCGGAGTTTCATTCATTCGAATGAAATTCCGATATGAACAAAGTGCCGAATTGAGTTCTAAAAGAAACGAACATACTGTTCTCATTCAGTTAGAACGCAATTCGTCAGTTTCGTCTAAAATGACAGGAAGCATCGCGAGATCACAGAGGAAAGGTAAGAATTATGGGAAAACTGGTCAAGCAGAGGAAACCTCCATAAGGCAAAGAGTCCCTACTTTGTCTTATGTTTTTAAAGAAAACTAAAGAAGACAGGAAGAAAAGAAGAACAGATCCTGAGAGAGGGGGAGAAGAGGAAGAGATTGAGGAAAGGTAAGTTCGGCATGACAGTGCCGCTTTAAGGGCGCTATCGGCAGTGGACAGGGGTCATCATAGGCACTCTAACCGGTCTGTGGCAATGCAGACCCATACGCAGCAAACTGCAATGCAGTGTTTGTTCTGACACCATTCTATCATGGCCAGTATTATGTTTTTCAGCAATTGGATCTACAGTTGCTCTTATTGTACAGCGCTGCGGAATCTGTTGGCGCTTTATAAATAGCAGTAATAAATAAATAAATGTGTGTTTGGACCACTAGCATCAATTAGCTCTGGGGGCCCATGACAATGTAATCAATTCACTGGTTGTCCTTCATTGCAACACTATTGGTGGTAGGTACTGGCCACTGCATACTGGGAACACCCCGCAAGACTTACTGTTTTGGAGATGCTCTGGCCCAGTTGTCTAGCCATCACTATTTGGCCTTGTCAAAGTTGCCCAGATCTCCTCCCTTGCCCATTTTTCCTGTTTCCAACATATGGAACTAAAGAACTGACTGTTCACTTGCTGCCTAATATATCCCACCTCTTGACAGGTGCCAACAATGTAATCAATGTTATTCGCTTCACCAGTCAGTGGTTTTAATGTTGTGGCAGATCAGAATATATATATATTCAATTTAAGTGATAACACGTGAGTAAAACTACAACCAAATTAACTTAGGAAAATCTACAAAATATGTTCATGTGATCAATTAAATCTTAATAATAGGTTACGAGGGGAACCGTTATAGTATGGGACACATATTTTATAAATATGATTTCCCCAGCAGAGGGCAGTGCAGTACAGAAAGTAGATATCCATTTTCTAAGCAATTCTAATGGCAGTCTGACCTGCAGATTTGTTCATATTTTCCTAACATTTAGTCTTCCTGTTGGTGTTTAAACCTTTACACTCATCCCTAGATTATGAATAAATCAAACACTTACTTATTTAAGAAATGAGAATTAGAAGTCCGAATGTTAATTGACGGTTGTGTTCAGTGATCTTGAGATATTTAAACAGCCAATTGAATTCATTAAGTAAGTTAGTGGACATTACTGTCAGACCTCAAGTGGGCCCATACCACATGCATTTAACATATACTTAGAGTCTTGAAAATACATCTAAAAGGGACAATATAGTCACCAGAACCAGTAAAGCTTAATTTAGCGGTTCTCGTGTATATAGAATGTCCCTGCAGGCTCAGCAATGAGAAGGCTGCTTTTTTAAAGAATGGGCAGTGTTTACATCTGCCACCAGAGGTGCTTCCTAGTCCAGTGCTGCACAGTGAGCACCACCTGTGTTAAAGTGTTTCCATGCAGAGGATGCAGATCTATACATTGATTCAATGCATCTCTATGAGGAGATGATGATTGACGAAGTGCAGAATTTTGCCGCGCATGCATAGTAGCCCCCTAATGCTTTAATATGATGATCTCAGCCATGGTAGCAAAGAAAGCCACGGTGAGACATGTGCGGCGATGGAGGAAAGACATGTTTAAGCACATTTTTACTGGTCACCTAAACAGCCACTCCAGGACTATAGTGTTAGGAATACATGGTGAGTGTTTAAAGTTTGATACCTTTGTATACATACTGTAGAATTATATCAACTTCCCGTTCAACGAGATGCAGGTTCTCTTTTTCCTTAAATAGCATTAGTTGCTCTCATTATAGTTATAGTTTTACCTTTCGGTTGATTTGTAAATATTGTATAAAGTCACTTTAGCACCCCTTTAGTTCTCAGATTAACCATTTCGTTTTTCTGGCCCTGATGATGGGACTTAACAATACTAATGAGTGTATAATTTGTTTCTACATTTACGTGTGTATCTATATTTTATGCAGTATGCTATTAATAATATGATGTTATAGGACTGTCCCATATATCTATGTGTTTGCTACTTCTGTGAATACTCCAAATTTTACTGTAGCAATTCGGCTTTAATACGACAAAATTCTGGTTTCTTATTTAGTTCTATAGATGTAGATATTGTAAATTCACCTTTTGAACATTCGGTTTAAATTCCCCAAAATTCGGCATTTCATATTCATTTTGCAGCAGCCGAACACCAAACACATGACGTGAGACACATGTCCGATGTCGCAATTCATCACGTGACTGCACCGAAACCGTAAATGGGGGACTCTGATGGTGTTTGGCTACTCCTCTCCAATGGGGTTGGGTCTGGGTTGCTTTCATGCACTTCTGTTTATGTGTATGTATGTGTGAGCATGCTTTCTTTGTGTAAAGATATTTTGGCAATAAAAAGGACAAATCCGAAAAAAAGTTTGTTTCTTTCTGGTTCTTAAAATAAACTGTATGTAGCACTCCTGAGCCCCTGTGCACATTTGGCATCTGGTTGCACTGCTTTGATTTGTTTAACCCCTTAAGGACACAGCTTCAAACGCTTGTCTTGCACTTAAGGACACAAGACATTTTCACATTTTTTGCTGTTTGCATTCAACTGCAATTTGCATTTTACTATTTTATTGCACCGACACATATTATATACCTTTTTTAAAGGACAAAAGGGGCTTTAAATTGATGTAACATATACATATATAAATGCTTATTTATTATAAAAAAATACAAAAAAAATGCCCAAAAATGTAAAAATAATGGGTTTTTTCTTCAGTTTTTGCAATAATCATGTGTGCATAATTTGTGCAAGTTAAGGAAAGTAATTAAAAATAAATTCATTTATTTGTTCTGATTTACAGAATATATAATGTGTCTAGGATTTTCAGTTTTTTTTGGTAGTTACAGCTCACAAAACACAAGGAGTAAAATAAACTTTTAATGTCGAGCGATTTTAGAATTTGGTATGTTTGTCTTGTAAGCTTAATAGCCATAAAAGAAAACAAAATTGCCACACAAAAGTATATATTTATATAAAGAAGAAATCACAGGCTATTTAGCTAACATTATTTTGACACTTTTTACGTAGCCATTTCACCGCCAATCCCTGCTAAATATTGGACTAAAAAATGTTTTTTGACACACAAAATTATAACAAAGATCTTCTCATGTGTATTTCGTAAAGTTAGTGTGTGCTATTCCTGTACAAAACCTAATTTTGTGTTCAGCTAGATTTGCTGAGTGCAACGATACCCCCATTGTATGTCTTTGGCACTATTTCGTGAAGCTATAGCGCCATATAGGAGACCTGTCCATTTCCGTATTTACAGTAGAATTTTGAGAGAGAGATTTGATGGGCCTATGTTTCAATTTGGGCCACTATAGCAGTTTGACTGTTGGAAAAAACCCCACAAAGACCTACCATTTGTAAAAGTAGACACTCCAGGGTAACTCATATGGTGCATATTGTGCCTTAACATGCCCCCATTTTTTCACCAATGAATGTCAAAGTTTGTGGTAAAAAATAATTTTGGGCATTTTTAACATCCGCATTACTTTTTTGCTGGGCATTTTGTATATTTGACCTGTGCCACCATGATCAAAGCCCCAATATTATGATCAGCTAAGTCTTCTGAGTAAAATTACATCCCCATTGTATGTCTTTGGCACTATTTCGTGAAGCTACAGCGCCATATAGGAGACCTGTCTATTTCGGTATTTACAGTAGAATTTCAAGAGAGACGGATTTGATGGGCCTATGTTTCAATTTGTGCCACTATAGCAGTTTGACTGTTGGAAAAAACCCCACAAAGGCCTACCATTTGTAAAAGTAGACACTCCAGGGTATCTCATATGGTGCATATTGTGCCTTAACATGCCCCAATTTTTGTGTACCTTTTTCAGGGATATGTGGATGCATCTTAGCAGGCTGATAATTCAAACCACCCCACAAAGGCCTACCATTTGTAAAAGTAGACACTCCAGGGTATTTCAAATGGCATATTTTAAACACTAGCATAGGATCATTTGTTTGCTAGTTTGTACCAAGTCTAGTAGCAATTAGCATTTTTTCTGCCTTTTTGATACACACTTGGAGATGTTACTGTATATTTTGCAATCCTTATGTGTGCTACGGCAGTATAACACCTATTATGTTACATAGTTACATAGTTACATAGCTGAAAAGAGACTTGCGTCCATCAAGTTCAGCCTACCTCACATTTGTTTTTTGCTGTTGATCAAAAAGAAGGCAAAAAAACCCAGTTTGAAGCACAATTTTGCAACAAGCTAGGAAAAAAATTCCTTCTTGACCCCAGAATGGCAGTCAGATTTATCCTTGGATCAAGCAGTTATTACCCTACATTGAAAGATTATATCCTTGAATATTCTGTTCTTGCAAGTATGCATCTAGTAGCCGTTTGAACATCTGTATGGACTCTGATAAAACCACTTCTTCAGGCAGAGAATTCCACATCCTGATTGTTCTTACAGTAAAAAAACCTTTCCTTTGTCTTAGACGAAATCTTCTTTCTTCCAGTCTAAACGCATGGCCTCGTGTCCTATGTAAAGTCCGGTTTGTGAATAGATTTCCACACAATGGTTTGTATTGGCCCCGAATATATTTGTATAATGTTATCATATCCCCTCTCAGGCGACGTTTTTCTAAACTAAATAGGTTTAAATTTGTTAACCTTTCTTCATAGCCGATATGTTCCATTCCTTTTATTAATTTTGTAGCCCGCCTCTGCACTTTTTCTAGTGCCATAATATCCTTCTTTAGAACAGGTGCCCAAAATTGCACAGCATATTCAATATGGGGTCTTACCAGTGATTTATAAAGAGGCAAAATTATATTCTTGTCCCGAGAATGAATGCCCTTTTTCATGCATGACAATACCTTACTGGCCTTGGCCACTGCTGATTGACATTGCACATTGTTGCATAGTTTGTTGTCTATAACAATTCCCAAGTCCTTTTCATGTGTTGTTATCCCTAATTCGCTTCCATTAAGGGTATACGTTGCTTGTGTATTCTTTACGCCGAAGTGCATAACTTTGCATTTTTCAACATTAAATTTAATCTGCCATTTGAGTGCCCAGTCCCCCAGTCTATCTAAATCCCTCTGCAGCAAAGTAATGTTGCTCAGCTATGTTGTCTTAGTACAACAATACCCCCATGTGTACCTTTTTCAGGGATATGTGGATGTTGAAGGGGCACATTGGAGACTAAGCCATTTCAGTTTTTTTCAAACTTTGAATTTTGACGCTGGGTCCATGTGCAATTTTAGAGCATTTTAGCAGGCTGATAATCCAAACTACCCCACAAAGGCCTACCATTTTAAAAAAAAGGTATTAATTACCGTATTAACCTGCATCAAACTCTGGGGCACTGCCTTTCAACTCTGTCTGCTGATAGAATTCATAACTTCCTAAGCATTTTTTACTTTTTACACAAGAACTTTAACTAAATAATGTTATAAAATAATTTTTTTTCTATTTTTAAAAAATCTTTTCACCTCTAGCGTAACACTAAACGCCCCAACTTCCTATGAATTACCACACACCCTAATTAACTAACTAAAATTAGAAAAATTAAAATAATGAAATAATCAGAGTCAGAGGTAAGAATTGCAGCAGCCTCCTTGGCCCTAAACGTGGTCAGCAACTTTAAAATGGAAGAACTAAATAATAACACAAAAATGTGTATATATATATATATATATATATATATATATATATAATGTGCAACTTATTCTCCCTTGGTGTGAAAAACTTTAAAACAGTTGCCAATACAAAGGCCGGGCTGAGAGGGGCAATCAGGGCAATAAAAGCTGGTTTCCGTCCTTATGCCCCTCTGGTAGCACAACCTGCACCTTTTCTGGGGTGTCTTCTTTTTGGGGGTTGATCCGGAAACAGAAGTGACCTGTCTCAACCCTTCTGCTGCTATGCCCAACTGATGGTTTCCCACTGTGGCACTCAGTGAGCAGCCCAGAAATAAGCTGAAACTGGAAATCCAGAAATGTGGATTTAATGGCAGCATTTGCCTTTTTGTACAGAATAAAGGCTGTCCTAATGTGTCTTACACCCCACCTCCTATAGAATGTAAGCTCGATTGAGCAGGGTACTCTTCAACCTATTGTTCCTGTAAGTTTATTTGTAATTGTCCTATTTATTGTTAAATCCCCTTTCATAATATTGTAAAGCACTACGGAATCTGTTGGCGCTATATAAATGGCAATAATAATAATAATAATAATAAATTGTGAGTCACCATTTGCATAAGGTAAATGCCAAGCTTTTTGTACCATGCCCTGGTCTTCCTCAGTATTAAATAGGGTTGCAGCAGTTGGTCGGACAGGTCAACTCCCTCCATGTGCTTGTTATACTGCCTAATGCAGACTGGCACCCGTCTAATTTCTTGTCTGCCACGAACTGCAACTCTTCGAGTGTGCTCAGTATGCATAGATGTTAGCATGAACACCTCCTTCTTATCTTTGAATTTAAGAGCCAGCAGTTCGTCCTGGCAGAGAGCAGCCGTTTCCCCCCTCTTGAGCTTTTTATGTGCCAGGGCTTTTGGCAAACCGACACGTGTCTTTCGGATAGTGCCGCCGGCCACAGTTTCAAAGCAATAAAGCATCCTAAGAGGAGGGATGCTATTATAGTAACTGTCTATAAATAAACGATACCACTTATTTAGCAATAGGTTAATTAAATCCCATACGATTTTTCCACTCGTCCCAATGATATCCCACCAGTGTGCCAGAATTAAAAAAATTTTGGGCACTAACAATGCCAATGGGCATTATTAAAAACCCAGCATAAGGATGTACTGGTCCAAAAATCCTGTATGCAGCACCCCCAGACCATGAATAGGTCCAGATATGAAGCAATGCTTCGCTTTTTACACTTCAGCGACAATTCGAAGTGCCCTCCCAAGAGATAATCCTCAATACGATAATCTCTATAAGATTCGCCCCCTTATTTCCCACTTCAACAGACAGTTTGGCTTAATGTACACCCCACAAAAAAATATTTGTGTAGATGAGTCTCTAATGAAATACAAGGGCAGACTGGGGTTTAAACAATATAGCCTGGCAATGATACTCTGATCATTAAGAGTCAGGTACTGCACAGCATAAAGGTTGGTCTGGGTGACTATATCCCCTAAAATATCAACCCCCAAGAATAGCTGCATGAAATCCAGTGCACTGTAGTTAGTGATGTCCAACTGAATTCCAGGACTGGGATGGGATGACAAGCGTGAAATCATTTAGGGGTTCCCAGTCACCAGCGTCATGAGCCAGGTCAGGGGACTCTTACAACAGAGGGCCCTGCAGTATCTGGCACAGTCTCATCACCACTCTCAGAGGCAATGTCTGTGGTGTCAGAGTCGACTGCTAGTATATCATAAGCCCCCTCAGCAGTGTACCTTCTAGACATTATGAAGGTGTAACTTTAACAAACATTTATTTTTTAACTTTTTTTTTATCCTTTCTTCTTTTTTTATCCTTTTTTTAAATAGTTTTTTTTTAAACTTTTCAGAACTTTTCTAAACTTTTCGTCTCTAACTAGCCTAACACTCAATTTCCCAAATTCCCACTAAAGTCCACGCACTCCAGCTAACTAAGGAATTGACGTTAAATTAATTAAATAACAAATTAAATAAAATTAACCCCCAAGGGTTAAAAAAAAAAATCAAAATTAACCCTTGAGGGTACAAAACAAAAATGAGATCACAGTTAAATACTGTGATCAAAAGGGCAAGGAAAGGGTTAACACTGTTTTAAAAGTATTAAAATGACTTTTATAACAGAGATACACTTTAAGCTAAAATGGCACACAATGTTGCAGCACCGATCTGTCTCTCTCCACTTCTCAAACCACACAGAGGTGGAGGGAAGAGGATCAGGAATCCCAGCAGCACTGTGATCTCTGTGACTGGCTGTCACAGCAATCACATGTGCTGGGACAGCTCTATTGGCGGGTGCTGGTCTGCCTCTGATCTGGCGTTAACGTAAATGACGGAGATATTCCGTCAACGGTTCTTAACGCACGAACAAGCTTAACGGAAAGTCTCCTTCTTCATTGGGAAGGGGTTAATGGATGGTAATAGTCTACAATCCCTTTTTTTTCACCGTTTTTCCCCTTTCTGATTTGACAACATCACTTTCCACTCAACATAAAGATAATGGTGTACTTCGGGTAATTTTTCCAATATTCATGCAACACTTTATTTTTTATTGCCAATAACATTTTCTATTTTTTTTATTGTAACGTGGTATTGGTAAAATATTGTATTGTCTATTTTTATTTATATTTTTTATTCATCACTCTTTAAGACATATTTTACTAATATATTGTGAAATTTGTGAATAGTGGTTAAAGTCTATTACTTAATCACTGAGCATTGGGTTATTTTTAGCTGAAAATCAAATCATTTATCAAATCTCAGTATACCGTGAGCAGATCTATGCTAGGATCACTTAATACAGCCATGGCATTAATACCACTGATTGTCTGGCTGAATTACCTTCTCAGCATGAACTCTTCTGGAATCTGGCTCATTAGTGTAACAAATAAAGGTAATTTACATGCTATTTCCCTGAGCGAGGATATTACCCTCAAAAGCAACATGTATTCAATAATGCGAAAACAAATTTTACGACAGTAATCTGTTTCTGCCCTCTGGTGGTTTAAACAACTAAACTGTAACTGTGATTTCAATATTTATTATTGAATAACAATGTTTTAACCCAGTAGATATGTTTACTAATCAATATATGAAACAAGCAATAGATAAAGAGAAATTTCTTGTATAATCTTTGAGTGAAATCACCCATTAAAAACATATACATACATGTATCATCAAGGTCCTTTTGTCATATGGCATCAAGTATCTCAAAAAAAGAAAAAACAAACACAGTAAAAGTGCAATATGTTTTTTTTTTTTTATTAAGTTGGATAACTCTTTGTAACACACTCACACTTTTTAGAGCTTCTAAGAGCTCTGTTCTATTAAGCGTGGACGGTATAATTTCCGTCTTGGGATATGTGTTCAGCAGTTGTGATGGTACTACTCGAGAAAGTGCAATATGTGAAGACAAGAATAAATATATCAAATGGCACAGTATGTATAGTCGAATTAAAAACAAAAGGTAGGTAATCTACTCACATGGAACAGACCATGGACTTGCTCTGGTTGGTACTACAATCCCCACCTGGGATATGTAGAGCCAGGAAGTAGTAATCAATATATTTATACTAAAATATAAGCGAATTTAGAATTTACATGGTAATTTATGTCTCTGAGAGTAAAGAAGCCTTAAAGGAACACCAGGATTTATGGATACCTAGGAAAGCATAAAACATCTAGTGTGAATGCCAAGTGAAACCAGAGACCATCTGTTTAAAATAGCAGAGATTTTTTACTTCTATATTAAAGAAGCTCCCCTAGAGTCTGTCAGTATGACAGCCACTATAGGCAGGTTGCGGAGCAAGGACTATGATGTAGCCACAGTAAGTTAAACAAGTGAGACCAGGTTATGTGATTCATCAATCCCTTTATCAGCAGAGCACACCTGTCAGTCCATGCTTGGTTGTCTGCTCTGACCACTGGCCCGTCTGACTGATTACTGCCTGACCTTCTTTTTTGAATACCTTTGCCTTGGACTTCCTTTTTTTATTAAAGCTCACATGCCATCAGTGACCCAAAAGAATCCTGTTCTCACCATCAGGGTATCTGTGGATCATGCTTGTAAGGGAGAGCTGTTACTGTTCCAGAGCCTAACGCAGACCCTGTGGGTTGCTACAGGATGGTGTAGAAGAACCGCAAAAGAACTCTGGTGAACCAGGATATATACATGTATTAGACAAATTAGTTGAGCCATGCATGAAGAAAACAAACAGGGCTTTCACCAAACTAAATTCAAAGTGAATTTCAAATTTTAGACCAAATTAGCCAATCTGACTTAGAAGTTTTCCAGTTTGGCTAATACGTAAATAACTAATAAGTAAATAACCCAGATAATACTGAGTTCTTGCCTGAGAAAGCAAGCCGTGAAGATACATAAATATTGGTTTATGTACTGGAGCACTACAATTATTGCATGTTTTCTGATCACAATTATAATTTCCCTGACATGTTGTCCTGGACAGAGCTTCCAGGAACAATGTTACTCCTCTATTCCTGGATCTATAGTGTTAAAACCACCATCTAGCCCCCCCCTGCCCCTCCCCCTTTGCCCACTAAATATAGTAAAATCTTACTTTTGTTCACGTCTGCAGCTGCTGTCTTTGCCCCTGAACTGCCTGCTTGGCCAACATCATCAGTAGTGGTGGTCTGAGCCAATCACAATGCTTCCCTAAGGATTGTCTGAGACTGCCAAGGAGGCAGATCAGGGGCAGAGCCAGCACAAGCCAAACACAGCCCTGGCCAACCAGCATTTCCTCATAGAGATTAATTGAATCAATGCATCTCTATGAGGAAAGTTCAGTGTCTGCATGCAGAGGGAGGAGACACTGAATGGTCGTGCTGCTCACTGTGCAGCACTGCCCCATGAAGCTCCTCTAGCAGGAGTGGCCAGTGGAATTATCCCTAGCCTGTAATGTAAATACTGCATTTTTCTGAAAAGACAGTGTTTACTGCATAAAGCCTGAAGGTAATGATTATACTCACCAGAACAAATACAATAAGCTGTAGTTGTTCTGGTGACGATAGTGTCCCTTTAAATATGTAGAATATTTGTGTGTGTAGTTGTTAGGCTTTAAGAATTTTACAGGGTCTGTAACCCTTTATGGGTCCCTGCTATGGACTTATGCTGGTAACACATCCTGCTTTCCTTAATTTTTGTATATATTCACTACAGAGAACAATTAATGTACAATTAAAGCTGACCAGTTATTATGAAGTTTAAGAAATAAGTGCTCTTTTTTAATGCGGTACAGTGTATATATATATGAAACAAACACAGTTTTCATAGGGGTGTATCCAACAGAAGGCAAAAATCAACCAATCATAGACGTTCAGTGCAAAAAGTATAATTTCTCATATAACATTACGTATTACAGTTACTCTACTGCACATGTCTGGCATGTCTTCTCAAAACTCTGCAGGGTTATCTTGTGAGAGAAAAAATAGAGTATGTGTGCTTGCAAGATAGCAGACAGGGGATAGAATTCTTGCTTTTAACCCTTGCAGATGTGGAAAGACTTAACTAAAAAACTGATGTACAAGACAGTCTTTGGCTTAGGAACCCAATTAAAATGTTCAGGTGGTTAGAGAGAATGTTTTCCAACGGCAGGATGTTTATACACTATAGTAGAAACTAGTGTCAGGCCCTCAACAGAAAAAATATAGTATGTTTAAAGAATACCAGTTTAACCCTTTCAAAGCATGAGTATCTTGTATTATAATCCGGCCTACTGACCATTCAATCTTTCAAGCCTTGTATATAGTATATACATTTAGCTAGTATTAAGAAATACAGAAGTAGAAAGCAGGACATGAGAGTTATATTATATATAACTCTGTATGTCTATGGGAATATTCCCTAAGCATTGCAAAGGTAAAACAATTCATTCTCCATCAGTAGTAGAGTCTGACTGTTGTGTGTACAGTGTCTGAGTGTGTGTATAGTGGAATGTTTATATTTTGCCCCCCTCCAACTTAACTTTGGCAGGAGGTAGTATTATCCAGTGCTGGATTCTTGGTGGTCTGCTTGCAAAGCGCTGTGGTCTGCACCAATATCAGATCACTTTAAGAGCTCCCTTGCTGTTCTAAAGGTCAGTCAATAGCTCTTAAAGTTATCGGCACCCGAAAGCAGTGCAGACCGCAATGCTTCCTTGAGCAGGGGAATTCTTTTGAATTCTCCCTGCATTCTCAGAGAAAGCCTGCTCACAACCAGAGCTGAAACTTCAGGCCTACACTGACACCTGTGCCGCCTCATGGTTAGTCACACTCTGCATCCACCATTTTCACCCAGTCTTATACTCCTGACAATTTATCACCTTCCATTTTTCCTTCTGAAATCCCCCATCTTGACCTCCGTGATAATGTGGTTTTAACACCTCCATGTTCTCATTATCGATTTTGTCAGTCTTTGAATACATGAATTAGTTGAAGGTACTGATAGACTGGACACAGCACACTCAGCCAGTCAATGAGATTCAGCTTTTACAAAATTCATATTGAAGTGCTAATGTGGTTTAACTCAAACCATTCTTAAACAGTTTTATATTAAACCAGGGAATGGTGAAAGAGGATTGCAGGCAAGCTAACCACTACAGCAAGCAAAATAGTCTATTACTGCAGAATGGCCCACCATGTGCTACAAACTGTTAATTTGCTACAGTGTGGCAAATAAATATGACCATTCATAACAAGGTTATTATTTCAGAAATATGGAAGCAGACGCATCCACATCCCATAATAGTCACTGTAGAAGGAAACATGCTAAATGAGTGTTTACACTATGAAAACAAGAAAGAAAAGGAATGAGCTCAAAGCATGATTCATTAGTCAACAGTCGCTCATCGTGCAAGAAACCTCGCAATCTCAGGGGAGTAGGTTAGAAATACTGCTAAAAAGCAAAGTCCATGACTAATTATCATGCTGTGATACGAATAATGAATAAACTATACTCCAATTAATACACAGTGGTCCTTTTTACTTCCTGGTGACTTATATTAAGAACAATATATGGATGGAAGCAGGCAAGCATTGTTGGCCAAATAATTTTAAATAAGATTGGAATTTACATCTCTATAGTCCTTAATATGCTTTTATAATGCAGAAATACAACAGCCCATGGAAAAGCACATATTTTTGCTGAATTATGGCAAGAATCTATTATAAGAGATAAGCAAGCATATCTTTAGATGTCAATGGGAGACCTAATATCTAGTTACCAGAGATATGTTTGTCTCTTGTAATACAAGGCAGTCCTAAATAGCAATTATCAGCAGAACGCAGGAGCTTTTCTTATGCTATATCATTAAGTTATACATCACCAACAATCTGCATTCAAAGAATTAAAATACATGTGGACTAAATAAGAATGCAGGACATGGGAGACTTCTAAAGGCTTGTTGAGTAGGGATGTGCATGTGGACTGGAGGCTCTCCTCAGTGGCCATGCCACAAAGGGATTATTGGGGACACAGCCTCACATAACATCGCCCCAGCCGGATCACATGCCTGTGATGGGATACAGCTCCTAAAAACCGAACGCCGTGGCTGACGCAGGAATATATGAGACATGCTCCGGAAACCCTGGTAGCCAAAGTCGACTCCCGTGGAGGGCCCAAGCACTGAGACCCAAGTGCAAGAGGTAATGGAGACCGACACTAACCCTCAGATAGACCTGCTCCATTCTCTCAAGATACATGACGGGATAGCCCCTACCACCAAACAAGACCTGAAACTATTACTGGTCAACATACAGAAGCTATGGGGGGCAGACCTCACACTCCTAAGGACTGACATTCAGGCAATCACTGATTGTTTACAGGCCTCTGAGGAGGACATTATCGATGTCAGGACAGACATTGCAGCCATTAAAGAGACAGTACAGCAACTCCAAGTCAATCAGTCCACCTTAAACGTACAACTAATGGCCCTGGAAGACAGGCAACGTCGAAACCACATAAAGATTCACAGCATTCACACTAAAATGACGGCAGAAGAGCTCCCACGTTACACTTGGAGACTACTGGCAACCATCTTGCCCCACACGGCGGCCAAAAAAGTGATCATTGACAGAGTATACCACATAAATGGCTTGGTTAGCAAATCACCTAATATTGCCCGAGATGTCATTCTTCGGTGCTTATCCACTCGCGACAAAATCCAGATCATGACAGCACTGAGAGGCAAAACACCTCTGACCTTTGAAGAATCCTCCTTAACCATGTTACAAGATCTCACAAAAAATACACTCCTATGGAGCAAGTCACTAGGTACTATAACCTCTCAACTATGAACTGCAGCCATAACTTATCAATGGGGAGCTCCTGGAACCCTGGTAGTGACCCACAATGGAACCACCCACACGCTCACTTCGATGGAGGGGGCTCCTGCGTTACTGATAGCACTGGGACTGACCAACCTCGGAAACCCCCACAGTAACCTGGGATCCCGATCGCATCGCCCCCTTTACTCCAAGGGCTGGAGGCTCACGGACTCGCAGACACACCAAGGTCGTAAGATAGATGGGCACCCACGGGCCATGCTGACATATCTACAAATAAGCTATTTCTCTTTCTTTTATGTTAAACATGTCTTTTATTTATGTTGATTACATTATTTTACCTGACAGATGACTAATGTCACACCAGAAGATATTTAGCGCCACTACTGCTCCCCTCTCTCCCCCTACCTCCCCCTGTACCACCTAGGTTAGGGGCAATTTAAACCGAGTCTTGAAGCATCCTTCCTTTTGACGCTCAACAATGAACTTTGCTCTCACCATTCCTATAGGTCTCCCAAATAGCTACATCCCAAATACCGGGTGTACCCTGGAGAAACATCCTACGTGCACATATGCTGTGCCTCCACTGCCTTCTAGGACTGGCATACATAACGCACATACTTACCTATCGCATACCTGTTCAGAGCGAATCCTATCTAAGACATTCAAAACAAAACTAAAGTCAATGAGATAGCCTTTTCTTACCCACTTATGACTAGTTAGCACTTACTACCTGTCTGCCACCACCCATCTATTCAGGACTTCTTCAATCGTATATTATTCTGTTTTCACTATTTTTATTACTAACACAAAAAAAGTGCTGAGGTTTTATAGGCCATGGTACATTCCATGTTTCTACTACACATGATATGACATGATGAATGTCTTGGCGTATTTAACATACCTGTTATTATTATAAAAAGTGTGCTGTTTCTCTTATGTCATGACAATATTTAATACCATCTGTTATTGTTATCATACCATATTTAATACCATCTGTTATTAAGAATATATATGTATATATATAAAAAATTAATGCAAAATACAAAGATACTCACGTTAAAAGGTGTCTGCATTTGCAGTAAATTTTCATTCCGTTCAGCTTCTTCAGTAATCTCTCACCAAACCAGCTCAGCCATTAACAATGTAATCAGTAAACTTTCTGCCAAATTTCTGGGCTTATTCCATTAGCAGCACTTTATTGGCATAGCAAGCATCTCAGAGAGTTGTAATAAATTGTCAGCTCCCAACAACAACAAAGAGTAATAACATCATGTACAGCAGTGGAAACGGTGCAGGTTGGGCCAAGCGAATTTGCACCAGTCACTGAGATGCAGTCCATGTCTGGATTAAAATCAATACTTTTCCATCGAAATTCTATACATTATATAGGATTCTGAATATTCTCAAAGCACTCCTTTTACTAAAATTTGATACCGAATGCATCCAGTAGGAAGCACATTCGCAGCCAGTGGGCAAATAGTTCTAGTCACTAACAGCCAATAAATAGTTAATAATAAATTACCCTCAGCAGTGTGAGGGTTAATACTGTAGAGGGAGGTCAGCACTTGCTAGCCAGCCTCCGCATTAAAACAAATCTAAATAAATAAATAGCAAAGCCTGTGTATGTAACTAGCTGTAAACTAACCTACAAATTATACATATCCTCTGCTTGTAATGTCCCTTAAAGGGACACTATATGTAGCGGATGGCACCGGGCTGTCCTGCATATATATCGTACATAACTGCATTTGTGTGATCTGCTGTGTTATATGTGTTTTTTAAAAGAATTATATTCCTCTGATTGTTCGGTAGTTTCATTCCCTTAGTTCATTCGAATGAAACTACCGAACAACCAGACCTCCCCTGTGTGAAGTGTGTCTTCAATTACCCGTTGCAACATTGTTGCGAACGTGTAATTGACTAGTAAGTAGCCGTCCTTTGTTCTCGGGGTGGCCGCCATTCGACAAACGAACACGTGGCGGCGGCCATTTTAAAACTCCCGAACAGCGGTGTTTTGCCGTCGAGTGTCTGGAACTAAAATCGGACACTCGAGTAGGCGAACACCGCTGAGACCTCCACAAGCCCGGTCCGTTCGGTTCCTAACTACCGAACGGCCCCTCGTTGGGTAGATAGAAAGAACCGAACGAGGGGATTCAGGCGAACCCTCCCTAGTCTCTATAGCTAGAGGCTTTCGTGTATTTTGTTCCCTTATGCCAGGACCGACCGCAGGGCCCATTCGCATGGAACCTCATTCGGCTGTCTCAGTTAGTGCGGTCGGTCATTTTATTCCCTCCATACATTTCCCGAACCCCTGGTCTGATCTGGGTGATTTTTGGATATGTTGTTCACCCAGATCAGGACTATCCGGGGATGTAGGATTTAAAGAGGTACCCCTACGTTTAGGGGTACATCCAGAAACGGGGGGAATTACTGTACTGGATAAGGGGATTATGATGCTGGCTGAGGGGAGGAGATGTGTGGGAGGTTACCAGGACAGGATTGTCTACTGTATTAATGAGTGTAAATCCCTCCATTGCATGGGAGCATGCTTTAAAAGGAGACTGTGATTAAAGCTTTCAGTTCTGCTCCTGAAACTGTGTGTCGTCCAGTTATTGGGATTGCTGTGGGGATATTGCTGTTATTTTACCTGCTGGAAACCTTGCCTGTGGATTTATTATTTACTTGTTCCTGAGCCTCACTTGGATTATAAGCGGAGATAACCTGGGGAATATTGCATCTCCGCTACACTATAGGCCCTGTAAATGTCTCTATCTCGTTAGGTGGTTATAGTGTATGGAGTATTGTTCTTCTATTCAGTATTAAACTGTATTTAATATTGTATTGCTAAATGAGAGTCCCAGCAGTGTTGCTTGGGCTAATGAGGAAGAATTAGCCTGAGCAGAAGTGGGTTGCTGTGATTGGCTCAGACTGTCAGCTGACCGTTAGCAGCCTATCACAGCGCCCATTGCTAGAATGAATTGGTATGGCTAGAAGGAAGTGTGTAATCTCAGCACTAGCCACACCTCCCTTGGGGGCCGGCCTGCGTGTGGCCAGGGACCATTTTGCCTGTTAAACCCCTAAAATATACTGTAACACCAGATGGAACGCAAGGCATTATATCCAATTCAATAAGATGAAATTGTGCCTACCGGGTCCCTTTAAAGAAAACTCCATAAAGATTAGGACATGCAATAGCAGATAAACACAAACATATTCTTTTTACATTGTGAATTATTCACAGAAGAGAAATGTTCTACATATGATCATATAATAATTCTTAAATTGGCTGTAGCATCCATGTCAGGGTACAGAAAACAAATTTGTTACAATCATAAAACAGTGGTAGCAGTATGGTGCCTGGCTCCCTGGCATGACAAAAATGTTCAGCCTGCTGCGAAAACCAATACATTTTATGAAAGATGAATCATTGGCACATTTAAATAAACCTTTCAAAAGGGCAATCTGTTAGCAGATTTAATTATAAATGTTGCAGGTTAAGATTGTTTTCCATGGAAATTCACAAGCGGCATTAGTCAAAACTCTTCAATTGCGGCTTTCTTTCATTTTTACTTTGTTTTTAACTACAGATTTCAATTACAAGCTCAATGTTGCCAGATTATCGCACTGCACTTTCTAAAAAAATTATTATTTATTTGCTTTTATAGATACAATGAAAAAAGTTGGTAAACATGTATAAAGACAAGGAGAAAGAGAAATTGTTGCCTTAAGTGTTGGCAAATGTGGGCCAAATTGGGCAGCCACAGCTTAGAGAAAAAAAACAGGACAAGGCTGAATGTATGTGTGTTTTAAGTCTTTCTTAACATACTTTTGAAAGCTTAAACTGGCAAGTCTAAAATACATGTTAACATGGACATGTGCTGCTAAATATTCATTAGTTCAGAATTAAACAACTCCAGCTGGATTTATTTAAATTGTCTGACGGTTTAATATTCTTTATATCCATTTGACGGCATGACAGTTTTGTTCCATGTCTTCTCCTGTGTTTCTTCTCCTGTGCCATCTTCTAGAAAAATGGTTGGTGATTGTAATCTAGATTTTTGAGATGCAAGTAGATCCGCAGTGACAGACCATTGGTTAATTTAAATTAAATGTTCGGTTGATTTATGATTTGGAGTTCCACCCACCCATAATGCTGCTGGTAAAGCATCTGGCGTTCTAAAGGTAGCCTACCTCGTCCTATAATTCGTAAGGGATTTGGACTATTTATCTACTGCTTTTTACCAGACAATAGATTGTTCTAAACCAGGTGTTCACATTTGGTAATATATCTGATTTGCAAATCATGTAATTTTCACCAAAATTTTGCTAATCTTTAGTGTCTGTGGACTTGAACAAACCTACGGTATGACAGCTTCTCATTGTGGTGCCCAGGACACTAATCAAGAACATTCTAATATTCTGTATCTACATTGAATATTCACGCTCTGATACTAGATTTACAATTATGCTCAGCTACCACTAGCAACAGGCAAGTAATACTGCAAGGAATACCATGAATCGTGTTCCTCTGTGCTAAGCTCATGGCACTCCACCTGGTATTAAAAAAACAGAAGATATTTCCATTTTCACGCACTTGTTTATCCCCTTTCATTGTCTTCCGTTTTCCTTGCCTTTGGCTCATTTTAATTACAGTAAAACAGGTTTCTTTATTTTGATAAAATATACAGGGTCTGCTTTAAAGAGAAATGTGTAATAATGTTTGGGAGAGTATAATCAGGGAAGATTATAATGCATCTTTAAGGATGGACTCTGCACTCCATCGAAGAAGATAGGTAGACTTTCTAGCTGTAGAGATTTTATTGCAGTTAACAAATCTTGTATCATTTCAAAGTACAGGTCTGTATAAACTCTCTAGAATAAATAGTTTGCAATCTTCAATATCTGTACATATTTGTGTGGTAAATTACCAAACTCTATAAATTTTTATGTACGCATACACATATAAACTCTGGTCCGTCTACTTTAACAAATATTTATTCAGAGACAAAACAACAACAACATACAAATAATGACACACAATCTAACTAACTATACCACCAACAACAGCAACAACAACCTAACTAACAATAACAACTACATCTTATAAAATCCCACTCACAGTTCACCATGATAGAAATTAGGCCATGTCTGCTTAAGGGACTGCTCAGTAGCACAGCCAACAAGGAACAGGGAGGAATGGAGATAGGGAGAAGTGGTTACCTCTTTCCTGACTTGTAAAGGTATTGAATTACCCAATTACCATATCAAAAGGTAAAGTTTATCCCACTGTAAGAAAGGCATACATGAACTTGGTCACATGATCCCTGGTCACCATATTAGTTTGATGACAGAATGTCACCACAGCAAGTACCTCTAAGTTTAAGGAACACAGCATTAAAGGACACTATAGGCACCCACACCACTTTATCCCACTGAAGTAGTTTGGATGCAATGTCCCTGTCCCCTTACTCTGCAATGTTAATTATTGCAGTTTCTGATCAACTGCAATAATTACATTGCAAGGTTGAGACTGCCCGTTAAGGCGCTTTCTGGTTGCGAGGCGCCTTTTGGTCGCCTAACTGACATTGGATGTCCTCATGCTGGATGAGGACATCCAGTGTCAAAAAAATCCTCACAGGAATGTATTGCGTGTTTTTTTTCTACGGGGAGTTTTTTCAACGTTGGGTGACTTTGGAGGGGGTGGAGTGTTGACCCAGCACAGAGGGAGATCTGGGCTAGAATTGGATTAGTACAGTAAGGATTTATTAACCCTTCCACTGCTGGGGTGGGGGAAGGAACTTTAGTGCTAGAAATACCATTTTTTAATCCTAGCACTATAGTATCCCATTAAGTAATAAAAAAAACGCTTTCTAGCTACCTTATTCCCCTGGTACAAAGATCTCTGGAGGGAAGCATTGGGGATGCATTGCTTAAATGCATCTCTATAGGGAGTGTTCAGTATTGCAGCATCGCAACCAGGAAGGACCTTTAGTGGATGTCTGAATCACTGCCACTACAGGTGGTCATAGGAGGCAATGTAAGCACTGTATAGTCACACAAAAGGTAGTGTTTGCTGGGAGATTCTATTTGAACCAAAATCCCTACATTAAGCTGTAATGGTTCTGGGGCCAAAAGTGTCCCTTTAATCACAATAGTACAATACACCGGAGTATTGTCAATACAGATGATGCTGGTTGTTCTCACACAATCAACAATCAAACAAATTAAGCTTAAAACACAAATAAATGCTTGCATTAACACACCTGCAAGCCTGAAATAGTTAACACAGCGTTGTCAGAGTTACATGCTCTTCATTTTGCCTCCATTTAATAACCTCTCCATCATTGGAATGTCCCTCCTGATCCTCCTCCCTTATTGGATTTAATATGGTCAATAAATAAGCCTGGAAACATAGGTCGGAGGCTTAGCAAAGAAGTAACCATGGAGACCAGGGCTGTGAAGAAGCCACTTATCAATCCTTAACGAGAGGGCTTCCAAGTTGAACACAAATACTATGCTCCCAGCACCAATACATTGTCTCTATGATACTTCTTAGCAACAAGGAAGGCGGAGGGTGAATCTTTATTGAGTCTGAATCATAGCTGCAGGCTTTAATTCCTGCTTAATAGACAGCAATAAAACAAATCTTAAAGGAGATTTTATTTACTAAAGTTTACATACATATACACTCTATCTATCTATCTATCTATCTATCTATCTAGCTATCATCTATCTATCTATCTCAGATACTAACTGCCAGACAGATATACATTAACACATACAGTATAATTCTCAATGCCACATATACTGACAAACATGCACACACATGCCTTACAGCCATCCACAGGTATACATACACACCCCCATTGTCAGACTCACAAACACTACCAGACTCACACATATATACACTACTAGACACACATACACAAGCAGTGACAGACAGAGACATGCACAAAAGCAAATATTTAAATTTAAGATGTTTTAGTCACCCTTTTCTTTGCCAACCTTTTGTCAGGTGGGTGACCTCCCTATGGCCCTGTGGGGATCCGATACAGACTGAGCACTGTGATGGGCAGTTTCTGTCTTCCTGTATGGCCTCTTCTGATAACTGGGAGGAAGAGAATGGTCATCCCATCCTCCCAGTGCGACTGTACATGTGGAGAGGCTGTACCTTGTAAGTGGTCCATGCCATCACTGGATTCTTCATGTAGTCTGGTGCCCAGCCTGTCCATGCGGCATTACAGCTTGTGGACCCCAAAACATTGCCAGTCTCCTTAACAGATTATGAAATGTAGTCTCCTGATGGTTGGTCTGCCACCCTGGTAGCCTCTGTCTAAAGGCAGTGTCTCCCATTCTACCCCCAGCTCCATCTCCCTCTCTCCCCTCAGCTCTATATCCCTGTCTCTCCCCACTATATATATATAAATATCACTGTCTCCCCCCACTCCATCTCTCACTCTCCCTAGCTACATCTCCCTCTCTCCTCTCCTTCCCCTTCTCACCCCTTAGCTCCATCTCCTCTCATCGCTCAACTCCATATCCCTCTGTCCCCAGCTCAATCTCCTTATCTCCCCCCAGCTTCATCTCTCTCTCCCTCACCCAGCTCCATCTCTCCCCTAACTCCATCTCTCTTTCTGATATAATGCATATTTCACTGTGAAAGAGCTGGCGGCGGCTGCGAGTGTGAGGCCATCATCGGCCATGTAAATTAGAGAGGCAGCTATCATGATTTAGCATACCAGGATACTTGCCCTACAATCCAAAGCAGAAAAAGAAAACTTGCCAAGGTATTTAGAAAACCATGCAACAACTAAACACTTAAAAATAGAAGTCGGAACATATTTTGGAATCTAAATTTGTTTTTAGCTCCAAATTATATTCCTTGGTGCTTGGATGTTGCATGAACTATGGAACAGATTAACAAGCACCATTGAAACAAACTTGTCTTCCCTATATTTGGTACATTAATATTATATTAAATATTTTTATTCCATCAGTTTGCAGTAGGAACCCGTCCTTTTTCATGGATACTGTGATCCTTGTCGGCAGGTAGCACGGTCCTCTAGGGCAAAAACATGCACAGTCTAATTGCAAATACTCCAGGCACTTTATTTGTAAGTTCACACAGGATACAGCAGTAAATGAAAACAAATGTAACAGAAAACCCTATAAACAAAAACCTAGCTCGTCTGAGCACTAACTGACATTAGGTTCCCTATCTCTCAGGGTTAAACTAAACAAAACAATATTGCACCAACCTTATTAGAGAGCAACACTCTGCTAGCTAGCCTGTTGCTTTCCTTTCTGCACTCCCAGTGCTCCAAGCCAGCCTTGCCCTGACTGCTTTCCTTTCTGCACTCCCAGTGCTCCAAGCCAGCCTTGGCCTGACTGCTTTCCTTTCTGCACTCCCAGTGCTCCAAGCCAGCCTTGCCCTGACTGCTTTCCTTTCTGCACTCCCAGTGCTCCAAGCCAGCCTTGCCCTGACTGCTTCCTTTCTGCACTCCAAGTGCCTAGTCTCCTTGACTCTATCTGGAGAGAACAGCCTCTCTCTCCTACCTGCTTCCTGGGAGGAAGCCAGCAATCCCTCTCCTTTTCCTGCCTAGCCGGGAGGGGTTTATTCCCACTGCAACAGATCATTAACTGCACCTGAGCAGTGGGTTGGAGACGGTCCAAAAAACCCTGGCCTGGATCTATGTCTCCCCAGAAAACCACTAAACTGTGGAGTGGAGCATTGGCCCACCCTTCTCTCCAAATGCTCCACCCCAGGGGCCCATAACTAAACAGCGTTTTGTATTGCCTACAACACATCCTACACATACTCCCCCGGGGTTAAATGTTATAGGCCTATCTGCCTTCACTTTATCACATATCCTCCTCCCCAGCTCAGACCCATCAGGTCGAGCGGCCTTAGAACACATACCGTGAACATTCACGTCACCTAGGGCTGTACCAGCCCTGACTAGCTTCACAGTTATAGGAAGTGGCCTATTGTGGATGGCGGCTACCTTGCTACCTTGTAGTTTAAGGAGCCCGCACCCAAT
Organism: Pelobates cultripes; assembly: GCA_933207985.1. Lineage (NCBI taxonomy): Eukaryota > Metazoa > Chordata > Amphibia > Anura > Pelobatidae > Pelobates > Pelobates cultripes. Next base: position 70,634,239 of record OW240913.1, on the reverse strand, counting down.
ATGATAACCCAAATAGTTAGCAGTGTTAGCGGTCAAACCGGCATCCTTTACATTATTCACAACTAACCGGACCTTCATCGGGTGTGCTACCCAGTCCACCCTGTTAAACACCACATCAAGGTAGGCAGCTGCATACTCTGGCTGGAACAGAACACTTTTCATCAAAGTAACCTCAGTCCATGAATCTATCAGTGCTTGTGCACTCTTCCCTACCACCATCACCACTTTTAGCTGTGCTGTAACACCACCACCAGTCACCATACACATCTTTAAGCAAGTCAATACAATCCTATGCAGAGCCATTATTCCTATGTCACATTGTATTGGCTCTTCACTCCCAGGACAGTTATATGCAATATGTCCTTGCATGTGGCAGTTGAAGCATCTGAGTTCTTTCTCAATCTGGTCTCGTATGGAGCGCTGTTCTTGTGCCGGAGGCCCAGACTCCCTGCGTAGCTCATCTTTCCTTTGCCTGGTTTCCTCCCCAGGGGTATCCTCTGCTTGCTCAGCCTTGAGTGGCCACCTCTCGATGTCAGCAATGCTTTCCTCTGGGCTGTCTGGCGGTCTCCCTGTTCCCTTGGGGGTGTCCAGAGATGCAGTCATGGCCTCTCGCTGGATCATGATAGCCCCGGTATCAAACAGCCGGTCAGGCAGTCCGAGTCCCGCCTTTAATTCCATGACTGTGTTCCCAGAATCTGGCAGCTGTTCCAGGTAGTCAGTGCGCCCAGGCATTGTAGCAGTAGTCTTTGCCACTACTTCTCTGCCTTGCTTTTCTCTGCCAAACTGTTCAACAGGTCGACATTCTTGGGTAGCCTCGGCTACTAAACAGTGCACCGCATTGCTATACTCAGCTGGGGTGCTTTGCTTCTCTCTATTAAGCTCAGCTCTTTTGCAGTTGTCTTCTCTGACTCCCCAAGTCAGTCTGCTTTTCATGCCTTTAACTTGTTCACTTGGGTGAACATCA